>CM076584.1:1666064277-1667294646 GCA_034641835.2 Pinus albicaulis
AGTAACAATAAAGTAACCTATGTAACAATAAAGTCGGATTCATCTTGAGAGTGGTAATGGGAGAAATCATAGTGAACAACAGGAAACATGCAGAGTTGCTTACAATCAAATAGATGAAAAAACACATACAAAAAACCTAGATAATAATCATGAACAAGCTTAATATTGAATTATGAATTGTAAAGGAACTTACAAAATGTGACATTACGAACCTAGTCAAGCGCACAAGAAAAAATATCTTGGACATGACCCTGGTTGACAAGTTGTATTGCTCATGATGCAAGAGGATTTGTACCTGCACTGCCAAGTCAATCAAAATCCATCATTATCTATACAATAAATACAAGTAATTGATGTAGTATTTTTTACTCTAAGACGCATTCTTATGATAATGTTAGAACATATGTTGAAAATGTCAAAACATACCCGAATAAGCTCCTCTTCGTTTCAAGAACAATTTATTGGAGTCGCATGAACTTGGAACAAGCCTCCCACGATCTGAAAGAGTAGCAACTAAGTCAACAGTGACTTTTTTGTTGCTACGCTGGATCGAGGGAGGTTTGCTCCAAGATTAAATCGCTCCAATAAATTATTATCTATTAAACAGGGCCAACCACGTGAAGGTGGAAGCTCTTATGACCCCTCCCCCCCCCCCCTCCTCACATCACTCTCAATTCCCCAATACCCAATCTATATTTCATTTTTTACTTTCATGAGCATAAAAAAAAATATTCAATAACTAATAAAAAAACAATTCAACAAAAAGTACATAAGGAAACATTGTAATTAATGCTTGACATAAAAATAGTATGATAAATGAGTTTTTTATATCACGCAAAAAACGTTCCAAGTATGGTAACATTTGTCTTATAATAATACAATATTTTACATTATCGAATTTTCTTTTTCTTCTTCCTATTTTTAAAGCTCCTAATTACATCAACATATCATCATGCTCTGCTCCTGTTTCATGCCTTTCGACCCGCACTGCTGACCTAGTTGCGTAGTCACGATGTCTGGTCTCATCCAGTAACGGGGCATCGCCTACAAAAACAGATAATATTAAATTTTAATTGTCAGTTTTTAAATATCATTGAACTAGTTCGGTAATATTAATAAAAAAAATTGCAATGAGAATATTTACCTGGTGCACCAGTTGTCGCCGCTGACCTAGTTGCGTAGTCACGATGTCTGGTCTCATCCAGTGACGGGGCATCGCCTACAAAAACAGATAATATTAAATTTTAATTGTCAGTTTTTAAATATCATTGAACTAGTTCGGTAATATTAATAATAATAAAAAATTGCAATGAGATTATTTACCTGGTGCACCAGTTGTCGCCGCTGACCTAGTTGCGTAGTCACGATGTCTGGTCTCATCCAGTGACGGGGCATCGCCTACAAAAACAGATAATATTAAATTTTAATTGTCAGTTTTTAAATATCATTGAACTAGTTTGGTAATATTAATAAAAAAAATTGCAATGAGATTATTTACCCGGTGCACCAGTTGTCGCCGCTGAC
The DNA here is from genome assembly GCA_034641835.2 of Pinus albicaulis. NCBI lineage: Eukaryota > Viridiplantae > Streptophyta > Pinopsida > Pinales > Pinaceae > Pinus > Pinus albicaulis. The sequence goes on from CM076584.1 coordinate 1,666,065,802, forward strand.
CTAGTTGCGTAGTCACGATGTCTGGTCTCATCCAGTGACGGGGCATCGCCTACAAAAATAGATAATATTAAATTTTAATTGTCAGTTTTTAAATATCATTGAACTAGTTCGGTAATATTAATAAAAAAAATTGCAATGAGATTATTTACCTGGTGCACTAGTTGTCGCCGCTGACCTAGTTGCGTAGTCACGATGTCTGGTCTCATCCAGTGACAGGGCATCGCCTACAAAAACATATAATATTAAATTTTAAATGTCAGTTTTTAAATATCATTGAACTAGTTTGGTAATATTAATAAAAAAAATTGCAATGAGATTATTTACCTGGTGCACCAGTTGTCACCGTTGGGAATGTTGCCCTGTCTTCCTCTCTGGTGGTAAGATCCTCAAGGGAAACATTCTCTGTCATTTAAACAAAAAACATTATAAGGACAACCATCAAGGTATAATTAGAAAAAATTATCAGTGGAAATTAATTACTGTCCGGCCCTCACTGATAGTAGCATTGTCAGCCTGGTCCCTACTACAATGATCAGGTTGCACGTGAGGATCATCTACATTTGGCTCTAAAACTGGGTTATTTGCATCGTCGGTAGTGTTGCTCCCCTGATTTAAACAAAGTTGTTAGACATTAAATTTATGGATGAAAACAAACATATTGAAAGGTTAATTTTTTACCTTATCAGGCATTTTGGATCTTGGGACCTACCGCAAGCTTATGCGACGTTCAACTATGGCTTGATAGCCGAAATGGAAAGCGATATTTTTATCTTCCTCTATAGTTTCTGTTCCAAAGTCATCACCCTACATTACATATGATTGTGTATTTTTAATCATATTTGATAGGATTACAAAAACGTTGGAAGGCGATACAATTAATTATAAGATGTTTAGCTACTTAATTACAATTCTTGCAGCTAATTTCAAGTAGCCGCCCTGGCCTAGCTTGTGATGGCCCTTTTTTCAATCCTAGCTTTGGTTGCCTTTGAGGTGTCAGGCAACCTAGCATCAAAAGATTGAAGTCAGATATGACGTAGCACACTTTTATTTTAGACATAAAGAAAATTAAAGCTATTGAATTAAAGTTGTAATTTACCTTGTGGGTCCAGTTGACATTTTTCCTTCTTTCTTTGCCCTTTTCTCTTTTCCGTCATGGATGAGTGCTCTCCACTCACTCTCTGAAACTGCGAGAGGACGCTCATATCTAGGGTTAAATTGCAATTGCGTCCTATAGGTGTCCCTGGTATATTTCAAATATTTGCCGGCTACCTGAGCCACCGCTTTTCTGTCAAATGTGCCAACCCCAAAAAGGGCTTCTAGATAATCTAGAAGTTCTTTTTTCAGGTTGGAATTCTGGGAATTCCACCCTATGCATATGGTTGGGCCAAAAATTACCAACGCATGGCTCTCCAAAAACCTGTAGAACTCATTGTTTCCTACACAGAAAAAAAAGATATTATCATTAATTTAAAAATAAAAATCATGATAAATATGTTTTAGATAGAGTACATGAAATAGTTAAAATATTAAAATTTACCTAGGAGTTGTACATGCTTTATAGGGACACCTTCATCGTTCACCAACAATGTTCCATTAATGGTCCCTGTGGAGCTGACACGTGTAGCTCCAGGAAACGCAATAATGTAGTTGGCCATATCAGCCTCATCATTGCCAACACGTTCAGCAGTTGGCTGGGTGTCAGCTTGGGCAAGGTGTGTTTCTTGGCTAGCACCTAAAGGAGTAGAAGGTGTACGAGAGGGTTGTTGGGCAATCTCTTGCCCTTGTGTCCCACTACCACCAACACCGGGTTCAGCAAATGCCAGAAGACGCTACATACAAAAGAACTTTTTGTTAGTTTAGTCAATGTAAAAATTAAAAATCAAACTATCACAATTCATCTCATGTAGAACAAAAAAAATATCCTTTTGAATTTTTATTATTACCTGCTACGTTTCTAACTGGCTCATAAGGTTTTTTATCCTCTCTTCTGTTTCAGGTGTTTGAGGCGCGTCTATCAAAGTATTAAATTCCGACCTTGCATCTCATGCCTTTTTTCGCAACAAGAACACTGGAGATAGGAATGAAGAAAGCTCTTCCTCAAAGAGGGAATCATCAGGCGTACCATGGCTAGGTGTCTGCATATTTGAACAAAATTAATATTATTTCAATTATGTAAATAACTAAAATACCTGAAGATAGAGCAATGCTGGCACTTTACATGTTCTTCCGCTAGCCTCTTTCCGCGATCATCCCGTCTCGAGGTTGTTCCTGCACTGCTCTGATCAGTCTGCCACATTGCAATAAAATTATAAATGTAAAAACTTGAAAACAATATCTAACTTGAAAACACAAAATGAAAACTGAAATAATTTCTAATAAGACACCTGAAGACAGAGTTAGAGTTTCAAATATGCCTTGCATTGAATTCAGTCCTGGAAACATGTCATTGCACATTAAGGCACCCAAACAAGAGACAAGTTGACAATGAAGACCTTATTGAATATATTGTTGGAGCAACTTCTAGTAAACTTGTTGTGAATACCTTGAGGACATTTTTGGAGCAACATTGTTGAAGCTGATGGTATAGCATTGTGGGAGACGATCTTGAAGGGCCTTGAAGTGAAGCTTTTGGAGCAACTATTGAAAAATCCTTAGAGCATTTAAGTAAGGCACTTTCTATCTTCCATCACCTTTTTCCTTTCAATATCCTTTAAACGGTTTGTTTTATATTTAATGTTTGAAATCACGTTATAATTCCTTGATTATATGTGTTTGGGGATTTTCCCTTTGAAATTACCCAAAAATACCCTGGCAATTTTATCTTCAGGATGCATGTCTGACCCTATTGTTCAATATTTTGATTGATAGTAGTAAACATAGAGAGTTAGGGGCTCTTGACTTGGTTTGGTTGGGCCATTAGATCCCTAACATCTACTAGGGAGAACCCCCCTTGAGTTGGAGGAGAGCTAGCCCGAAGTGAAAAGAGGTTGGTGAGGTGACAATGGGGCTATTGAATTACACATGGTATCACACTTAGCTTTAGGACTTTATCTTGAGAAGTGCGAGATTTTGCTATATCAATTCTCAAATTGTTTACAACACTATTGTTAAGAACTAATAAGAAGTGATGTTGAGGGGTTTTTGGGTATAAGAAACAATACCATTTAAAAACTAGGGTTCTCAGTCCTTGGCATTCCTTCTCTTGGGCCTAGGGGCACACTAGAATAATTTCACACTAAACCATGCAAACTTAAAAGTAACTTAACAGATCCATAAAGTAATAATAATCATAATTCCTAATTTCCTATCGTACGATATGATGCAAATTATTCAAACATGAAGCAATGAAGACATGCAATGTCTGAATTTCAAGATTGATGAACCAATACAAGAAGTTAGAAACTACAACTTTGATTCAATACTATGTGTCCTAACTCCAGGAAGGAATCTAGTTTGTAGTACAGAACATGCATCGTGTATTATCAATTCTCAATTGACAACAACTAAAGGTCATCTAGCTCATCAATTCCTTCCCATTTTGTGTTTTTATGTTATATTCCTTATCAAAGTGTCAAATTTCCCTCAAAGTAAGAAACCACTGAATAAAATAAAAAATAGTTGAGATATGATTGAGAAATGGTCATTTATTTCTTGAAAGGATCTTCACAATTTCTTTGGTTGTTTTTCATCTCAAGAAACAAGAAATGACCTAAGAAAATATCGTAATGTAATATAAGAAACAACACGGTGCAATGGCCATTTTCAAAGCCAAATGATGTCCATTGAGGACATGGCCTTTATTTGGTTCCTGTTTCATAGGAGTTTCTGGTAGAAATGGAACTTTGTTGTACCATTTCCAGTAGTAAAAAGGGAAAACCTTCTTTTTCCATGGGAAATAATTTACCTTTCCTTTTTCAAGATAATCTAAATCATAAAAAATATGAACTATACTGCACACATTCTTGGATAATGTGAAAGTGGAAAAGGAATACCCTACACAAGTGATGCACACATGTACATTTGAACACTAATAGATTTTTGTGGTTGAAATGCAATGCTTGTTTTCATTTAAATGTAGGATTTTTAAAGCAGGGAGAAATAATGGCTGCCAAATTAATAAGCGTTTCTTTGGGAAAAATTTGAATCTTGTATTGGGTGATGAAGATAATAGAGGGTATTGAATCTTGATTCTTGACATCTAGAGAGAACCCTACAGCCTAACACAATCTAATGGAATTGACCAAAAAAACCCAAATAGAGTCAACCCTACTATAGGAGGAAGGGTCTGCAGTAAGAACTTACCATTTTGCAAGAGCTGAGGGTGAATGCAGGGCGAATGCTGTTCTGCAAGAGCTGAGGGCGAATGTAGGGCGAATGTAGTTCTGCAAGAGCTTAGGGTGAATGTTGTTCTGCAAGAGCTCAGGGCGAATGCTGAGGGCGAATGCTGTTCTGCAAGAGCTTAGGGCGAATGCTGAGGGCGAATGCTATTCTGCAAGAGATAAGGGCGTATGCTGAGGGCGAATGATGTTCTGCAAGAGCGGAGGGCGAATGCACGCATGATATCAGACGTTAATGTAGCACACATGTACATTTGAACACTAATATATTTTTGTAGTTGAAATGCAATGCTTGTTTTCATTTAAATGTAGGGTTTTTAAAGCAGGGAGAAACAATGGCTGCCAAATTAATAAGCGTTTCTTTGGGAAAAATTTAAATCTTGTATTGGGTGATGAAGATAATAGAGGTATTGAATCTTGATTCTTGACATCTAGAGAGAACCCTACAGCCTAACACAATCCAATGGAATTGACCAAAAAAACCCAAATAGAGTTACCATAATAGGAAGGGCCTGCAGTAAGAACTTACCATTTTGCAAGAGCTGAGGGCGAATGTTGTTCTGCAAGAGCTGAGGGTGAACGCTGAGGGCGAATGCTGAGGGAAAATGTTGTTCTGCAAGAGCTGAGGGAAAATGCTGAAAGTGAATGTTGTTCTGCAAGAGCGGAGGGCGAATGCGCGTGTGATATCAGACGTTAATGTAGCTATTGCGACGGATATAAAACAATAAAATCATTTTTATGTAGCGCGCATATAAGTTTCGTATTTTTATTTAGCGCACATATAAGTGTCGTTATACCGACGGCGGAAAAGGCATCGCTATTGCGACGAAGGCCTCCAAACGTCGCAATTGCGACACTTAGACATTGTGTCGCACTTGCGACGTTTGGAGGCAGTCGTCGCAATAGCGACGCTTTGGGCCATAGTGTCGCAATTGCGACGTCTTCCTCTAAACATCGCAATTGTGACACTTTTCCAAGTGTCGGTATTGCGACACTTTTCTATAAATGTCAGTATAGCGATGGTTTCGGGTGGGATGGAAAAAATTTGGGGAAATTTCCGACATTCGGTCAAAAGCGTCGGAACCAAGTGTCGGAATTTCCGCCAAATGTAGTAGTGAGCTAGAGTCTCCTTGAAAGCTCTAGGTTGAAACTTGTATTCTGCAAGGTATCCACTCAGAATATCATGTTCCAAGTGCCCTCCATTTCCATGCCTCTTGTCTTCTACCTCAAAAGGAAAGCGAAAGGCGTAATGCTTTGGAGCTTGCTGCAACATTGGTTCTTTCTTTTGAGAATAGGAAGTACATGGTCCTTCCTCTTCTTGAAACCCTCTAAAATTTTCATTGCATATCTTCTCTTTCATCTGCTTAACCTCATTGGAGAGGTTCTTCATAGATCTAAAAAGTGATGAGACCAATCTCATTCTTCCCACCATTCTAGATCTCTTCTCCTTCTATTATTCTTCATATAGCATAATGGTTGTAGCACACAGGCTGAGCCAAGAATAGAGCTCTGATACTACTATGATATCCAAAAATGGGAAAACTCAGCAACACATGCATAAAAAAATGCATTTTCAGAAATATATGCTATAAAACTCAAAATAATCCCTTGGATCCATTAGATATGAAATTATAACACGTAAATATAAGAGGATATTTGAAACAAATCATATTAGGTGAGGTAAACAAGCCTCCCGCATCTAGTATGGCCCAAAAACACTGAAACACCAAAACTACTACAACGTAAAATTACTGCATAAGGAGAAAGCATAGTCTAATAAGGGTTTATACTCAGAAATGTTAGAGAAAAATAGATCTTCTCGTATATTAAACAATATTTCTAAAAAGCTGAGATCTAGTCTGGTTTATACAAATCCAAGAGAACCCGGGAAGGGCTTCTACGAATACACCCAATAAAAATGGTGATCTACAGCCCAAGGATTGAAGAATCACTGCAAACTAAATCACATGAATATAGGATGCTGATATAATATAGATCTAATGCAGATCCACTCCAAGGTCTCATCCAATGAAATGTTGATCCCTTCAATCATATGAAAACCCTCAAACAGAGCCACAAGATCCCTCACTGAAGCTGCCCTCCAAAATAACACAATTCATGACTGAAATTATGCTGTAGGTAATGGATATATATTGGAATGCTACCAAATATCTAAAATGAGCTCAAGAACTCTCCAAACTGATCTCACAAGAGAAGGAATCCCCCTCCTATGAAAAACTAGCTCAGAAAGTGGGTTTCTCAACCCTCCACTACAACACCCTGTAACACAACACAGTATTCTGCAGAAACTGCACTATAGTTGAAGACTAAAGCTCGGACATAATTTTGGATGTGTGGAAAGAAATATTAGGACTCTCCCAAGAGGCCTCTCAAGGAAATATATGGAATTTCCTAAACAGGAAATCCTTGTGCTAAACAGCACCAACAATCTTGGCTAAATAGCTGAAGAGAGAAAAAGTCTAAACAGAAATATCAAAATATAATTCATAAGCTAACCCCATATGGATTCCATCCTCTTTCTTATAAAAAATGTGAGCCTTCTCACCTTGGTTCCCACTCATTAGGGTTTCCACCATCACACAATCAATCTTCGTCCAAAACTGTGTTGTACCTTCATCAATGCCACTCCTCCATAACAATGTTGTTTGATTTGGTCAAGGTTGACCTCTTCAACCTGCTCCAATCCTTTTCACACCTGAGGGTATTCAATCCAACTCTTAGATATTTGTCTAAACTAATCCATATTCATAATGAGTTGCCTTATTGATGATCCACTCCTCCCACATTAGTGTTGTTGACTTGGTCAAACTTGACTTTTTCCACATCCATTAGTCCTTGTTCACACATGAGAGTGCAAGATCCAATTATTATAATGATCCATTTTCCCATCAAGAGGGATTTTGTGCTTATTCAAGATAATTATGGGTCTCCTTCCCCATTTATTCATCTAACTAGGTGCTAAAAGAAAAATCAATATTCCTATTATTTGCATGCTAATTTAGGAATATTACATTAGAAGTAGTTTTAATAGCAAGAGAAGGTAAGTCTAGTGAAAAGAAAGCATCAAAAAAATTGTTGGAGGATAATATTAGATTATTCAGGCTTTGAAGAAGAAATTGAAGATTCTTGAGACTAATCTTCCTTAAACTTAGGATTTGTTGGATTTGCAGGAAGAAATAGATGTTTTAAATCATGAAACATTAAACTTCAAGGTTGAAATTTTTCGATTGAAAACAACTAAAGAGCAAGTAGATCAATATGAAGCCAACTCTTGTTTGATTTCAGATTTAAAGAAGCTTTCAGTGGAGGATGATAAGATTAAAAAGTTGCAGTTTGATATAGATAAAGTTAATTAGGAGATTCAAGAGAAAGTTAAAGCTTTGGAGCAGAGTATAAGTGAGAAATATTTTCAACAACAACAATTGAAATTAACAAAGTAGAGTTTGATAGAAGCAAAATATTTGATCTAGGATCGTATCACTTCAGAAATTAAAAAGCTGAAATATTATTTTGTACAAGTGGATGATGAAAGAGAATTGTCTTATACTATTTCAACCAATATTGTTAATTTTCAACAGATGTTTAGAGATAAACCATCAAAGGCTCAAAATGCTATCAATTATTTAAATTCAAGAATAAAATCCCAATTTAATTTTGTACGGATAGATGACAGAGTAGAAATGATATCCCAAGCAAGAAATTATATCATCAAAAATCAGATGATGAAGGATCTTTCATTGAAAACAAATTTCATGAAATCAAGAATATAAGGTTTTAAAATAATCTTTAGAGAGATGTTTCTGCTATTTATTCCAAGGTTTTGGAATTCATAGGGTTTGTTGATTCTAGAAAGTGAATATCATATGACGTTGCTAGGTAAAAGAAATGATATATCAGCCATAAATCAAATCAGTACAAATATGAAGGGAGAGGAAATAATTAAAATCTTGAAAGAAGAAATTTTCCTTCTTTATGAAGTTAGAATGGTGATTTTTGTTTTATCACTAGTTACATATATTTTCTATTCAGAATTAGATGCAATTAACAGAGAAATGTTGGTAGTATATTTTCCTTGATCATACATCTGGAATTTTTTTTTCCATATTTGTAGATAAGTGGAATGTTTCAGATTCATATCTTGCAACAATTTCTTGAGGGTGAAGTTTTTGGCATGTGAGCGTAGAATAACTACCTATCAGGGATTTGAGGCTTACTCATGGGAAATATATTGGTCAAAGATTTGGAGGTGACCTTGCACATGTTACAAGAGAATAAATGCAGTCACACATGTCGCACAAGCTATGGGAGAGAGAATTTATCATTACAGTTCTTTTCATTTATGATTGCAAATAAAATTGGCGGTTGAGTGTCTATATTTTTGGCTGAGATATTTCTTTTGATTCATTCTATTTACGGAGTAAAGATTGAACTCACAAGTAATTTTTAAAAAATGGAAAAATTTGGCATGGATTTGAAAGTAGAAAATAAAGCAGAGCTTAAGGGTAAGAGGAATAATATTGAAGTAAAAGAGTTACACCCAGTGAAATATAAAAAGTAATTTCAGCCTGAGAAATATATGGAAGAGATATAATCTATTTTTGAAGCAGCATCCAATAGTGATGAAGATTTTGATATTCCCTAAATCATGTGGAGCATTGAGTAGAAAGAGAAAAGTTCTAGCAGCGTAGAAGAAGATAATCAAATCATAAGGGATTTGATTGTAAATTCAGATAATATTTTGCCAAAAAATGAGGTTAAGAAGAAAGTGATTGCGCAAAGCAGTTTACTAAGGAGATTTTCAAGGAGCGAGGCCAAGAAGAAATAGATTCAAAGGGTGTTAGTTTTATTCAGAACCATAATTTATTCAGGGATATATGATCCCAGTAATTCCTGAACAAATTCATTAGATATGCTATTTCTAGGAACAAAGATCCCAGATTATAGAAAAAGTTGTTTTTATTTATCTTTTACTGTAATTTCTAAAAATGACACGACGAGTATAAGCTTGTATATATATCGTCTTTTATGATGTAATAGGGGTTCATTTTTTGAGTAATTTTGGACAAAAAAATTGTTGTGATTGTGTAAATTTGAGCTATTAATGAAAAATCAACGGAGAAGTACAAACTCATTCTATACTAGAGTTTCTGAGAGTATGGTGTGTTAAAGAATGTATTAATCTCTTATGTATATGTGATTCTTCTTTGTTTATTTCATATCTATGTTATCTTCATGTATGATTGAAAAATACATATGCAGAATCCATCCTTGTTAGATGATCTGTAATATATCAATTAAAAATTTCACAAATATTCATCTAAAGTCATATTAAATAATTCATTCATGGTTAAATGTTATTTATATGATGGGCTATTTCTTTATTATTCCACTATTCTCCTATTTTTTAATTATATGTTTGCATTTGAATATTCGTTTTTAATGTCCTAAGGAAATTTTCCCTTTGTAACCAATTCAGGAGAAAAAGGATGAAGGAAAATATGGAAAAAGGTCAAAAGGATGAAAAATTGAAAACTTAGCACTGGAAAAAGGAAAAAATTTGAAACTCATCAATGTTGGAAAGAGGACTTTTGAAGACTCCTAGCACTAGAATGTAATATTCCTAAATTAGCATGCAGCTAATAGGAATATTGATTTTTCTTTTAGGACCTAGTTAGATGAATAAATGGGGAAGAATACCCATACTTATCTTGAATAAGCATAAAATTCCTCTTGATGTGAAAAGGTATCATGATAATAACTGGATCTAGCACTCCCATGTGTGAACAAGGACTAATGGATGTGGAAAAATTCAATTTTGACCAAGTCAAAAACACTAATGTGAGAGGAGTGGATCATCAATAAAGGTAGCTCAATATGAATATGGATTAGTTTAGACAGTGATATAAGAGATGGATTGAAGACCCTTAGGTGTAAAAAGTTCTGGAGCAGGTTGAAGGGGTCAACCTTGACCAAATCAAACAACATTGTTATGGAGGAGTGGCATTGATGAAGGTACAGTGCAGTTTTGGAGGGAGATTGATTGTGTGATGAAGGAAACCCTAATGAGTGGGACCCAAGGTGAGAAGGCTCACTTTGTTTATAAGGAAGAGGATGGCAGCCATATGTGGTTAGTTTATGAATTATATTTTGACATGTATGTTTATACTTTTTCTCTCTAGTTGTTTAGCTAAGATTGTTGGTGTTGTTTAGCACAAGGTATTCCTATTTAGGAATTCCATCTCTTTCCTTAAGAAGCCACTTAGGAGAGTCCTGATATTTCATTCCATAGATATGGCATTCTATCCAATCTTCAGTCTTCATCTACATCGTAGTTTCTACAGAATATTACGTTGTGTTGCAGGATTTTGCAGTGGAGGGTTGAGAAACCCACTTTCTGAGCTAGTTTTCCATAAGAGGAAGGATTCCTTCTCTTGAGAGATCAGTTTGGAGGGTTATTGAGAATATTTTAGATATTTGGCATCAGGCCAATGTATTTCCATCACCTACAACATAATTTCGTTTTGGAATTGTGTTATCTTGGGAGGATAGCTTCAGTGAGGGATCTTATGGCTCTGTTTGAGTGTTTCCCTATGATTGAAGGGTTCAGCCTTTCATTGGAGGAGGCCTTGTAGTGGATCTTCATCAGATCTATATTATTTCAGCCTCCTATCTTCATGTGCTTTAGTTTGCAGTGACTCTTCAGTCCTTGGGCTGTAGATCACCATTTGTATTTGGGTGTATTCATAGAAACCCTTCTCAAGTTATCTTGGATTTGTATAAAGGAGGCTAGGTCTCAGTTTTTGAGAAATATTCATTAATATATGAGAAGATCCATTTGTCTCCTTAATTTATGAGCATAAACCCCCATTATACTACTTTTTCACATTATGCAGTAATTCTATGTTGGAGTAGTTTTTGGGTTTCAGTGTTTATGAGCTATACTAGGTGTGGGAGGCTTGTATAACTCACCTAATGTGATTTTTTCTCTAATCTCCTCTTCGATTTAGATTTTATAATATAAAATATAATGGATCCAAGGGTTGATTTCGATTTTTATGGCATATATTTCTCAAAATGCATTTTTTATGCATGTGTTTTTGAGTTTTCCCATTTGGGAATATTATAGTGGTATCAGAGCATAATCTTGGCTTAGCTTGTGAGTCTTTAGCCATTATTCTATAAGAAGAATAAGAGATTAAAATGGTGGAAGGAATGAGCTTGGTCTCATCACTTTTCAGATCTATGAAGAACCTCTCCATGGAGGTTAAGCAAATGAAAGAGAAGAGATGCATTGAAACTTCTAGAGGGTTTCAAGAAGAGGAAGGTCCATGTACTTCCTATTCTCAGAGGATGGAACCAATGGTGTAGAAATCTCCAAAGCATTACACCATACCCTTTCCTTTTGAGGAAGAAGACAAGAGGCATGGAGATGGAGAGCACTTGGAACATGAGATCCTGAGTGGATACCTTGCAGAATACAAGTCTCAGCCTAGAGCTTTCAAAAAGACTCTAACTCTTCCTTAGTTTATTCAAATTGAAGAAGAAAGGAGGCCTTGTAGCAATAGGATAATGAGGGGCAAAAGATTCCTATTTTCCACTTTTTATGGATCATCCAAATGTACAACAAAGGCTTGGGTGATGAAGCTAGACCCATTCTTCCTACTACATTCAGTGGTAGAAAGAGAGGTTGTTGAGATTGCAGCGCTGCAACTTGAGGGTAAAGCTAAAAATTGGTGGTTAAGCCATTTGGATCATGCAAGAGTGACTGCTTTTGCATATTTCACTCAAAGAGTGATCAAAATATTTGACAAGAATAAATCATAGGGGGGAGAGCCTTCACCACCACTTGAGGAGACTTGTACCAGCGCTGACATAATGGTGGATGATGGTGGATGAATTTGGCATATGGCAGGTCAAAGAAGGAATTCATGGAGTGACAAGAGCCTTATCACTAAGGCCAACAACGTTGTCACTTGGGATTATGTTCCTGTTGATGGAGTGTTCCAAGGGGAGTATGCATCCTTTCATTTTGCAGACTTTTATGAGGTGAATCTCATGGGAGGACTCATCTATGGACCTCACTTGTGGCCTAATCACTATGCATGTTAAGAGATGTATTTTTTTACTTATTGATCATTTCAGAAAGTATTTTCATTTTTTGACCATCTATGTATAGTGCATTGCTCCACAAGAGGTCAATATTATTTCTAGATTTCATGGTCATTCTAGGACCACCATTTGTCATGGAGATAATCCTTCTTTGCTTAACCTTCTTATTATGCTCAGCTGATGTATAATTCTATTTAATACCTCATAGTAGATGAGAAAACATGCACAGCTAGTAACTTGTTGGAGGACCACTTGCCACATGATGTTCTAAAACATCAGTTGGAAAGACTGCGCTGTATCCACTTGAGAAACCATTGATATCATCCAAACTTGCACATTACCTCCAACATTTTTCTGATTTGGATGCCATATGGTGATGATGTGCCATTCATTTTGTATGGGATGGATTGGGCTAGCATGATTCTAGATTCCATGGAGAGGATCTTTGCAGATCCAGTCTTCTCCTTGCCATTTGAGGGAAACATCATTGCAGCCCAAGATCAAAAACTACTCTAAACTTGTCATAAGTGGAGAGAGAGACAATGTGGGGTAGGCTATCTTGTCTAACATGGTCAGTTATTGAGCCCACCGACATTGTAGGAGCCAAAGGTGGAGGAGATTTTTCATGAGTTACCGTCTTGGAGGGTGGCTTATTTTGTATGGATGATAGCTTGGGGATGGGATATTCACATGGGGATGATATATCCAAACATATACCAGATCTCATGCCTCAATAAGGCCTCTAGACAACACATTATTGTCTCCATTGGTGTTCTATTTCTACATGATGACAGCTATTTGGGATGCTCACCAGAAGCTAGCTTGCATACTTGGGAGGGGCAACTTGGAGATGTATTGATGAGACAACATATTCTTCCTTGGAGGAATTTATCATATGAGGATGCTACAGGAGGAGGATAGGAGGCTCTTCAGTTCTATCCTTGCAGTTCCTTAAGGACAAGCAACATTTGGGAGGGGAGGACTGTAATATTCCTAAATTATCATGCAGCTAATAAGAATATTGATTTTTCTTTCAACACCTATTTAGATGAATAAATGGGGAAGAATACCCATAATTATCTTGATTAAACATAAAATCCCTCTTGAGGTGAAAAGGGATCATGATAATAACTGGATCTAGCACTCCCATGTGTGAACAAGGACTAATGGATGTGGACAAAGTCAAGTCTGACCAAGTCAACTACACTAATGTGAGAGGAGTGGATCATCAATAAAGTCAGCTGAATATCAATATGGATTAGTTTAGATAGCTATATAAGAGATATATTGAAGACTTTTAGGTGTAAAAAGGGTTGGAGCAAATTGAAGGGGTCAACCTTGACCAAATCAAACAACGCCGTTATGGAGGAGTAGAATTGATGAAGGTACAACATAGTTTTAGAGGGAGATTAACTTATGATGGAGGAAGCCCTAATGAGTGGGAACCAAGGTTAGAAGGCTCACATTGTTTATAAGAAAGAGGATGGCAGCCATATGGGGTTAGCTTATGAATTATATTTGGATATGTCAGTTTAGAATTTTTCTCTCTAACTATTTAGCTAAGACTGCTGGTGTAGTTTAACACAAGTTATTCTTATTTAGGAATTCCATCTCTTTCCTTGATAGGCCTCTTGGGAGAGTCATGATCCTTCATTCCACACATCCAGCATTCTTTCAAAGCTTCAATCTTCAGCTACAGTGCAGTTTCTACAGAATATTATGTTGTGTTGCTGGGTGTTGCAGTGGAGAGTTGAGAAACCCACTTTCTGAGCTAGTTTTCCATAGGAGGAAGGATTTTGGAGGGTTCTTGAGAACATTTAAGATCATTGGAATTAGGAAAATATATTTCCATCACCTAAAATGGAATTTCAGTCTGGAATTGTGTTATCTTTGGAGGACAGCTTCAGTGAGGGAACTTGTGGTTCTGTTTGAGTGTTTCCCTATGATTGAAGGGTTCAACCTTTCATTGGAGGAGAACTTGTAGTGGATCTAAATGAGATCTATATTATTTAAGCCTCCTATATTCATGTGATTTAGTTTGTAGTGACTCTTCAATCCTTGGGCTGTAGATCACCATTTGTATTTGGGTGTATTCATAGAAACCCTTCTCGGGTTCTCTTGGATTTGTATAAAGGAAAGTAGATCTCAGTTTTTGAGCAATATTGATTAATATATGAGAATATATATTTGTCTCTTTCATTTCTAAGTATAAACCCTCATCAGAATACGCTGCCACTTTATGCAGTAATTTTGTGTTGCAGTAGTTTTGGGGTTTCAATGTTTTTGAGCTATACTAGGTGTGGGAGGCTTGTTTACCTCACCTAATGTTGTTTGTTTCTAATATCCTCTTGGATTTAGATGTTATAATATCATATCTAATGGATCGAAGGGTTGATTTCAATTTTTATAGCATATATTTTTGAAAATGAATTTTTTATGCATCTGTTGCTGAGTTTTCCCCTTTGGGAATATTACATAGAAAAGGGTACAATTGCAAAATCAATGATACTATAAAATAGCCTAATTGAAAATCCTACTCCTATAAAGAATTCTAATTGACAAACTCAACACTAGAATACAGAGAAATTAGGAAGACTAACACTACAAAAGGGCACATTTGGAATTCCTAGCAGTAGAAAAGGAAACAAGGAGGAATCTTAGCACTATAAACAAGGTAGATGAGAAACAATATAGCACTAGAAAGTGAAAAAAGTGAAAACTCTAGCGTTATGAAAAAGACAATTTAAAAATCTAGTGCTATGAATGAAGGACATTGTAAAACCTAGTGCTACGAGGGAGGGAAAAATGAAATCCTAGTAGTAGAAACTTGTACAAATGAGAAACCTAGCACACTAATGAGGTGAGGAGGTTAGTTTTGGAGAGAGAGAGAGATCGTTGATGAATTCCAAAACTAGCTAGCAAAAATATTAATTGAAAACTACCATAAATATTAATTCCAAACAACCTAGCATAAATATTGATTGCAAACCACCTAGCATAAATATTCATGAAAAAACGTAAATATTAATTGCAAATTAACTACCTAGAACTCATGATGATATTTTTTCTCAATGCATAAAACACAAAATGAATATTTTGGAATATTGTCACTTGTGCAATTGACTATATATTTGAACTAAGTAAAGACCAAGTCTCTTATGGCATGTATAATAAATATAAAGAAGAAGTCTCTTATGGTCTAATGGTTGATAATGGATACGAATTACTAATTAATGATATTCATCTCTGCCTTCAGCATTTCCATAAGTTCTACAATTCCTTTTAGTTATTGTTATTAAAAGTTTCCTTGCCTTCAAGCACTTGGAATTTTTACAAGGGAAATAGTATTTTCTATCCTCCAAAGCCGCTGATGTCGATCCCACATCTCCTTGGCCCAATCCTTGAGGAATGTTATCTGACTTTTTTCCTCGCCAAATGGCTTTTAGTGATTATTATCAATCAAAATTAACCTCAAAATAGGCCTATAACATTTCAAAAGCATGGGATGTATAACAAGAATGTGGAACTTGTAAATAGGTATTTGGCCCTACATATATATAAATCAATTTTATGTCGGATATTCGATGCTAGTCTCTCAGATAAATGTTTCACAACAATAAAATGCCATTAATGCCAAAATTTGGTCATTTTCTGGTGACAAGACAACAATCGTCGAATATGTGACTCTATGTAATTAATGTCACATAGTGAACGATCATTGGGATTTTTAAAGAAAAACAAAAAAACACATTAAATTTCCTATAGTGGTTCCGATTTTATCCATTTTTCGGATTCCGCCATCGGATTTTAACCCAAAATGTCGTAGTGCTTCTACGCTTTCATGCTCTATGCAACACAATCTTCTACAACCAATTTTTAGAGGTTATTTACTCGAACCCCAATATTTTTCACCTATCCCGTGGCTATGTGATGAAGGAACGACTTTCCTTCACTAAATATCACATCATAGCCGCAGTATTCTAACATAGAAACAAAAATCAAAATTTTCTTTAAACCAAGAGCATACATGATATCTTTTGATATGAGAGGATCACCTAACTCCCTCCGAAAGGTAGTTTTACCTACACCGGTAATGTTATACCTCCTATCATCTCCCATCTCAATGTGCATCTAGAGATCCTTCTCCTCCATGCTCCTAAAAAATCCTTTGTTTCGAGTCATATGGAAAAAAGCTCCACTATCTAAGTACCACATAGAACCCATCACTGATGACAACATGCATGCGATGAGGGTGAAGTCCAACTCAAATTGTGAAGCAAGTGCTTCACCTGCCGCTCTTCCTGGGGTCCTCTTGTTGGTCTTCTCTTGCCAACACTTTGGAGCATAGTGTCCAATATCATGACAATGAAAATATTTTACCTTTGAAAAGTCTCGCTTCTTGCCCACCTAACTGGGATTTGTTTTGGAATGGGATGCCTTTCCTTTCCCTTTCTTTTCCTTTCTAGCCAAAGAATATTTCTCCTCATTATTAGTATTTGATGAAGATCCATCTTTGGTGTTCTTCTGAATCACTTCTTCTACCAAGTCAAACCATAATCGCTCTCACACTTTTAGCTTATCCTTCCCATTCACTGAGTCCTGGTATCTATGCCAACCCTTGGGAATGCCTAGAAGTGTTAGGCTCACCAAATCATCCTAGGAAACTGCTACCCCAACACTTACAAGCTCATCTCGCCATTGAGTGAAGTACTTCAAGTATTTTGGAATCATTTCGCCCTTCTCCGTCTTCATATTTTTAAGTTTTTCCTTCAGCAGTGGCTTCTTGTGGTCTCTTTTATTCTAAAAATGATCTTCTAAGGCTTTCCAAATTACATATGGAGTTTCCTTTCTATGGAGGTTCAAGAAAATATGATATATAACTCCTTCTAACAAGATCTTTATCATCTTTTCTACATTCTTCTTCCATGCATCAAGAAGTTGAGCATATGCTATTACGGGTTGGGGAATATCATTGTTTATGAATTTACTCAGTCCATTTTCCTCTAAAACTTCCTCTATCCTATCCTTTGATGCTATGTAATTTTAATTTCCCTCAAGAGAATATTCAAGTCTCAAACTAGTGAAAGGTATCTTGATCTATTGTTGGTCCTGAAGAATAAATCTGCAAATTCGATATACCTATTAAAAAAAAAATCGATTTCTTCTCTTATATTGTGATTCCTCCTCTAATACCATGTATAAATATCTAAATAGATTCAACTAACATTGTAATGTACTAAAACAAAATATTGAACCAATTGTACAAATTCCAGAAACCAATTTTGGTTGCACAATTACATAAACAAGTAAGAGAAAGAATTATCAATCGCGCAACACAATATGTATCTGGGGAAAGGCTCAAATAAAAACCCCACTATATTTATATTTCATAGATTCAAGAACATGAAACAATACAATGATATTTCTCTTCTTGAGAAACCTTTGTACTCTGTTGACTGTCTCACTCTGATCCTACTCTGATCTAAGAAAGTTTGTTCCAATATTTAACCACTTGCTTGCCTCCACGTCACAAGCCTTTCTTATGCATTCTTGGGCTAATTGAGACCCTATTAAGTAATAAATTACCACTTAATAATTTTTCAATATATCCAAGGCTTCTCGATGACCTAATGCATGGCTTGAAGCAATCCCGAGATGGATTCAAGGTTGTAACTTATTTTTTTCTATGTAGCTATATTTTAAAATTCATAGATTTCAACATATATATATATATATATATATATATATATATATATATATATATATATATATATATATATATATATATATATATATATATATATATATATTCCTTATGCGCTTTGTAATAAAAGTGTTCTAGATTAAATGTCTCTTTAATAATTATTTTGGCATAAAAATACCAAATTTAAATAATTATTTTTTATTTCAATAAAATTTTCGTCGAAGATATTAAAGTTTGGGTTTCTTTGAATGTTTTGGATCAACCCCACTCACATCAATGATCATTGAAATATTGTGAGACCCCCTTCACACTCCCAATGGTTAATGAAAAGAAGGGGGTCCACAAAACAATATTATGTTTGCCTCTGATGTGACGTGTCCGATACCCAAAGATTTTTGGACCCCCTCCTCCATATATCGCTTAATCCCATTACTCCCACTATTTAGCCCACCGAAAATAGTCCAGAAAAGCTAGCCTCTACCATATCGCCTGATAATTTAACGATTTAACCATTTATTATTAAATTATATCTCGCCAAAGTTAAAGTTATTAATTGTGGACGCACCAATAATAACTATTCAAACAAAAACCATTTAAAACCAGTTGATAAAAAGAAATAGAATTATACCAAGCATATTGTTATTCATCCTACCATTCTTATTCAGAGCACAGAGTGACACTAAATCAACAAATTGCATAAATTAACCAGCACTACCAATCGCAAATTCACCATGTATTTTCTTTTAAACATCCTCTGTTATTTTATTTTCAAAATGACAAGTCAAAAATGGAAATCTAAGATAACTGTTGAAAGCCCAATTTTACCTCATGTATCCTATTTAGATGAATTTCCCCTTGTTGATACCCAGTTTGAAATTACGGAGACCTAGTGTGAATTTTATCTTTATCAGCTTCATAATTGGGAATTTAATAAATTCGAGGATGCCAGTGATGAATTTTATTTTTGAGAGTCCATGTTTCCCCAATTTTTATTCCATTAAACCCATCATTTCCCAGAATTTGTTACCTGGTGTGAAATCCACTACCTACTAATTCAAAGAGCCATAGTTTCCCAAAACAATGAGATTTTAATGTCCATATCCTCCAACTCAATTTTCCAATATTTGTAGATAAACCTTCAGGATTTTCTTCATTATTTCTTAGTTTATTACCTAATGGAGATCTATCATAAAATTACCTTTCATTAGTGAGTTCATATTTTTGAGTCCTTTCTACCTGAAAATTAAGAATTGCCTCAAACCAATCCACTATACTCTTCTGTTATTTTTCCAACAAATGCCTAGATAGGTTGTTTCCATGGTTTTTTGTCTCTGAGGGTACCAAAATGATCAATGGGTGGATGAAATTATTTTAGGAACTTTTTTTTATTCTCAGCTGGCAAAAAATCCCTAGTCCATTTTTATTTTAGCCAGTTTTAATCAAATGTTATCTATGAACAATTTTTAAAATTTAGTGTTGAGGGGTATTTTAAGCATCATTAAATTTTGGTATATATATTCTTGTACCATCAGTAAGAGATATTTAAAATTCCACTACAAAACCTAGATTCATAGGGAAGGGCGTAGTCTATTATCCACTACACTTATTTGGTGAGGAAAAATTCAGAAGAACATTTGTTTAGTGATTTTTTGAATCAATTTTTATATATATAATTATTACTTTTGAGTAGTTATTCATTTACTAGGATATCTACATCGATCAAAAGGATATCACACCCTAGTGATCAATCAAAGGTAATATATTGGTATCTTTACCAAAATTTTACAGAAATGTGAGTTTATTCTTATGAGTTGACCCCATATAAGCTACTAGTTTTGATGCCCATGAGAATTTTTTCTTTAGAACTCATTAGGCAAAGGATGAACATGGGTGAAATATATTTTTTTTCTAGGAATAAAAAAGCCCAATTTAGGTCGAAAGCGTAAGTTGGTCCATTTATAGTTAACACCAGAGCATCAAAAAATAAAGTTGATAATTTATTGAAACAAATGAAATTCAAGCTGAGTTTAAATTGGTCTTACAACCCTCTGGGAGTAATTTCATCCATTGGAGTTGAACAAAATTCAACCCCTTATACCAACATATAGAAACCATAAATTGAGCAGTCTGCTACTCAGGAGGAATGGGAGGAAAACACATTGTGAGAGGTTGAGGAAAAAATTCCAGTCAGGTAGCTCTAGAGACTCCAATATTAAGGGAAAAATAACTAAAAAGGATAAGTGAAAGTACTTCTCCTACATGTTTAGGTTTCATATCTATAGAATTTAAAGTTTTTAAAAGGAGAAAAACAATGGATGTAGAAGAAGAATCATCAGAAGTAAGAAATCCATAGGAGATAACTACAATGGTTCTATTAAGAGAGCCTAAGTATTCTTTATAGGAAGTTGAAGAAACAGTTCATGCTTCTCTTTCTTCTTCTTCTTTGATACAAAAAACCTTTTTTACAAGATTCAGATAAATGAAAAAGAAGAATGAAGCATTGAAGACTTCTACATATTCTAAGTTTTGGAAGAAATATTCCACTAAAAAAGCATATTGTTATCTACACTAGAACCTTAGAAAGGGAAGTTTCAATTAGCATTCCTTGAGCCAAAGGTTCCAGATCCTAAAAGTATAGAGGACTAAAATACTTTTGTTTTCTCTTTTGATACAAATAAAATTCATCCAGTAGATCAAATTTATCTTCTTAAATAGGAATGTGAGATGATCTATTCCTGATCCAGGTGGATATTGGTGGCCACCTTCCTATTCCACCTATAACTCTAGTCAGTTTCATTAGTTTCCTTTTTTATAATAGCATTTACTATTTTTAGTAATTTTTTGGGTTATGAACTTCTAGAGAAGTTTTAGGCCTCTAAATGGAGATTTTTTGAGGTCTGCAGTAGGCCCATATCTATAGGTAGGGGAATGTAGCTAACACTATAGTACTCAGAGATATATTTCCAATGAGGTAGCATACGTGCCAAATGAAAATAATATGACCAAGTTACGACCATAGGAAGTTGGTTACCTAACTAACGCCAATGGGGCCCAGAAAATCTTGGTGTTCCATCTCCTCGGGTTATGGTTTTGGTTGTTTATGGTTTCCCTTATTGTTAAATAATAAAAAGGCCCCAGAGCTTAATTTTAACACAGTTCATAGGCATGTAGCCACCACATCTCTTCTCATAGCTAAGCTACCATCGCCCGAGCTAGTTTATTTCCATTATGTATGTAAGCATATTTCAATTATTTGATTTTAAAGTCAAATAAAGTTTTATTGCTACTGCATATATGTGTTTATTAATAATATATGTATTCTATTGCATTCATGTATAAATCCATATTAGTGATATCAGAGTGTTCTGCTCTTTCTCTATTTTTCTTTGCATGTCTCCAACAAGATTAGGGTAGAATGTGTTATGGCTTGAACTTGTTGAACGTTTTCAATATTAGCATCGGAAACCTCAATGACCTCCCATGGTAGAAGAAAAAAATATGAGGGAGAAGGAGACCCTTTCAAAATATTTCTTGAGGAGGCCCTTAAGAAAGAGATGAACTTGAAAATGGAAAACTTTTCCTAGATCCTTCGATGGCTACCCACAGGCAACACATCTTTGTCGAGCACTCTAGAGGCGCCAATCGTTTTAAGGTAAAAGTTAATTTTTAAATTCCCATATTTGAAGGCTAGATAGATGCAGACACCGTAGATATATGGTTAAATATGTT
Source organism: Pinus albicaulis (assembly GCA_034641835.2). Classification (NCBI taxonomy): domain Eukaryota; kingdom Viridiplantae; phylum Streptophyta; class Pinopsida; order Pinales; family Pinaceae; genus Pinus; species Pinus albicaulis. Next base: position 1,666,087,702 of record CM076584.1, read on the forward strand.
GGAAGGATATTTTTAGTTTAATGACTTTTCCAATCGGGGAAACATTACGTTTTCACTCCTCAAATTCATCCCCCATGTAAAATATTGGTAGGAAACCTAATGTGAGAAAAAGGACGAGAGGGAATCCTCACTATTTTCATCTACACTAACATGGAATTATTTATGAGGCTCCATGAAGGAAAAATATTACCCTTTCAGTATATATAAAGATAAGTACATAAATTGGACCACTTTGCAGTAGTGAAGAGACCACATGTGTCGTAGTTCACAAATGGTATTCATTCCTTTCACACAAAGCTTGATATCAAGGATTCTAAGGGGAATTTTATACTCAATTACTGTAGTTTCTTACATAAGTAAATCCAAGCTTAAATGGAGTTATTAGACATATCCTCACTTGGTGTTTCCACTTGATATGTTGTCAATATCGAGCATAAGTTTAAACGAAAGAAGTGAGACTTTGGACCTGTGAATATGAAGTAAGGTAAAGGCACCCAAAAACCACAAAACAAAGGAAAAATCCAAGGCAAGGTGATCCAAGAAAAACTGTTAAAGCTGCAAGAAAATAATAACACCACGAAGATAAAAAAGGACACAGGAAATCGATGTGAGTACCATAAGAGCCCCACTCACAACATGAGTGAGTGTCGAGCGAAGTAGTCACTGGTGGAAAATTGAAGGCTTCTGAATCATATGAATGTTATGAATATAAGTCAAAACCCAACAAGGGGAATGACAAAGGGAAGAAAATTATTGATGCGGAGCCAAATGCCACTGTTTCCACCACCTAGATCCAGAAGGATGAGCCTAGATATCCATAGGAGTGGGAGTGTCTCTTCCAATCATAGATGTGGGTGAAGGTTTCTCCATTATTGTTCATTGTCGATAGTAGGAGCCAAATGAACCTCATTTCAGTATTGGTCATGAAGTGACTACTCCTATCAACCATAGCACACCCACAATCATACACCATCGAGTGGCTTCACCAAGGACGATATCTCCACGTCATCTACCAGTGTCACCTCCCCTACACCATCAATCCCTTCATAGATGAGGTATTGTGTGATGTTGGTCCTATTGAAGTTTGTGATGTATTATTAGGCCAAACATACTTGTGGAATAGACATGTTGTGTATGAGTCTAGGCCTTGCACTGTTATTATTACTTTGGGAAATAAGTTTTGAAGGATACCAAAGGTAGCACCACATAACTATATCTCCTTAATGACTGCGAAGAAAATCCTTAAGATCATTTCCTAGACCAGGAAATTTATTTTCCTTATGATTTTCCCTCAACGAAAAATTAATATTGTGGCCAAAACCTCTCGAAAGGGCTCCTCCACACAAAAAAAATAGATGGAAAAGGTCATGGAGGAAGACATGGACATCTTCACCTCACCTGCAGGGGTACCTCTACACTTTCAGGTCAAGCACTCCATCCATATGATCTCGGGCACATGCTACCAAATGGACAGATATATCAACACTATGTTATGGAGAATGATGAAATCAAGAGGGAGTTTCAGGAGCTGATGCAGAAAGGGAACATCAGTCCAATTTAATCACCCTGTGGGACCTTGATTACATTTCTACAAAAGAGGGATGGGACCTAGTGAGTCTGTATTGACTATTTGGCACTAAACAAGATCATTGGTCAGAATAGGTATCCCATCCCACATATTTCTGAACTTCTGGGGAAAAATACTTCAGCAAGATTGATTTGAAGTTCGATTATCACCAGATACCAATTAGACCCTTCGATGTATGCAAATTGACTTCAAATCCAAGGATGGCCTTATTGAATGGCTTGCCATGCTTTTCAGGTTGATGAATTCCCCCGTAACCTTCATGAGGCTAATGAATGATAGTTGGTGACCCTTCACCAACTCATTCATGGTGGTGTATCTAGATGACGTTCTAATCTACAGCCAGAGTTGACAATGAGACCTCCACCATATTCAACAGGTCCTCCAAAGCTTGTGACAACACAAGTTGTGTGCCATTTTGGAGAAATGAACTTTTGGTATGACCCAGGTTCAATATCTGGGGTACATCATTAATGATAGGGGTGTGAATTTGGACCTAGCCAAGATACAAGTAATTTAGTATTGGCCAACCCCAACCACTCTAATAGAGCTCCGCAAATTTCTGGAACTTTCAAACTTCTACCGTAGGTTCATGTTGGGGTTCTCTCATATCACTTGGCCTTTAAGTCAAGTCACCAAGGGAGGAGTGAAAAAAAAGTACTTTTGGTCCAAATCCCAATAGAATTCATTCATTGAGTTGAATCATCACCTCTGTTATGCACCAGGGCTCACATTACTAGGCCTGCAACAACCATTTGAGATTGATACATATGCCTCTGACTATGCTATTGGTGTAGTTCTTACTCAGTAGGGGTGTCTAGTGGAATATCATGGTGAGACACTTTCAAAAACTATCCAAAATTATCCGACCTATGAAAAAGAGATGTATTCCATTGTGCTTTCCTAGAGATAATGGAAACATTACATTCTAGGGAAGGAAACAATCAGCCACACAGACAACCAACCTGTGATGTTCATACATACACAAGGGAAGTTGCAAAACGATCACCATTAGGTACACATGCATGTAAAAATTCCATTTGAACATTAAGTACAAGAAGGTCAGCACCAACAATGTTGCATATTGCATTAGTCGACCACCTATCATGGTGCTTACCATTATTCTCGACTCTTGTGGGCATGAGACTTCGTGGTAGCCGCATCTTTACAAGAGAGATCAAGAATTCTGCAACACATACCAGAAGCTCGTGGAAGGAAAGAAAGTTCCAAATTTTCACCTCCATGATGCACTATTATGCTACTTAGGACACCTCTGTGTTCCTTCAAGTGAGCATTCTAATATCATTTTGGAAGCACACTACATTTGGATCATTGGACATTTCAGGGTAGAGAAAACAATGCTAGTGTTGCAGAAGTATTTCTATTGGCCGAACCTTCAATAAGATGTTTGGAAGTACATCAGATCCTTCAATACCTGCACCATTGCCAAACCGACCATCAATAAGCAAAGCCTATATACTCTGGTGCCTACTCCTAGTCGACCTTGGAGATACATCTCCATGGATTACATTTCGAGCCTTTGTTCTACCAATCATGGCAACAACTACATTTTTACGGTCATCGACATATTTTATAAGATGGCCATTCTAGCAGCCTACGAGAAGAGTATCATAGTAGAAGCTATCGCTAAGATCTTATTTGAACGAGTGTGGGTACACGTTGGGATCCCACATTCCATTCTCTCATATCAGGACCGCAAGTTCCTAAGTACATTTTGGTCGTCTCTGGTTGATGTTGGATACCAAGCTCACTAATTCCATCGGTTTCCACCCCAAAAATGATGGCCAAATATAGGTCGTCAATATGATGATCGTACACATTCTACGCATGTACAACTCAAATAATCCACACACATGGGATAAATTCCTTCCCTATGTCCAACACAGCTACAACAAAGCTCTCCATAGCTCAAATGGCCACATACCTATTTAGGTGGGGTTGGGATTCCAACCAATATGTCCCATTGATGTGGCCATACCATTTGTAGCTACTCAAGAAGATTCGGCTCATGTCTAGTCCAAAGTTGACATGGAAAACATCTTCATTGAGTACTTTCAGCACATCTACCAAAAGTTCCATCACTATAAGGAAAAGACCCTCTAATGGAGGTTATAAAGGAGGTTTTTAGTGTTATAAAATTGGCCAAACTTGTCAAAAAAAAAATTGCTACAACATACATTTTTGATAATAAGTGATAGTGGAGCTTCTAATGGAACTTCAACTACAAAAAGCTGAGCGACGGAGGTTTTTAGTGATGTTTTCTCATCTGTCGTGCATCGTAAAACACCGATGCGACATTTACCATGTACGCACGGTACTATAAACATACCAGCTAGGATGAAATAAATTTCGGACGCCCAGGGCATTAAGAAATAAATTGTGTCTCACCTCTCGACACTTAGGGCGATGGAAGGTCTGTCCACTAGGCTATTAAGGTTAAAAAACACACGGGGCCGTTTACGTGTTAAAAAATTAATAGGGTCATTAAGTTATAAAAATAGTGCTTCTTGGTAAGGAAGCATGCGGTGCATGCAACACCTATGAAGCCGCTCGGATGGTGATGGAAATGGGTAAAGCGCACGAACATTTGCAAGGTGGTAGTGGTGTGCCGGTGCCATTAGGTCGTAAAAACGCACCAATGTGACATATCATACAAATACACCAAATTACCTGATGTGCTGTACAAGGTGTTCATTTTATTTTTACGAACATCAACCTATGACGATTGCAATTATTGTGATTTTAAAACTCATTATTCATCAAAAGTCGACACATATTTGATAACATTATTCATATCAATTAAATTTTTATTAGTGCATTGAATGTGATGTTTTAATAAATTTTTATATCATATCATCATGTACAGATCTCTTCATTATAATATTTAATCATCCATATATTTAATTAGTGGTGTAACATTTCACGGCGAAAATGGAGAACGCATTAAAATAAATTAAAGTGTATTTTTGTACATATATATATATATATATATATATATATATATATATATATATATATATATATATATATATATGAATAATACACTCTTTGTCCTTCTAAAATGTGACAATTATTGGTATCCCTTTGTCTTTAAATTAGGACACTATGTCAATTACATTAAACAAAATGTCGATTTCCGTTAAATGTTCAAAAAAATACAATCTTCATATCTGGTATGATGATCATCATTCTTGAATTTAGGTAATGTCATTATAGAGCTACTTCTGACACGGGTTATTTGGAGAGATGTTTGGATTCATTGTGATGATTGTTTTCTTCTTTTAAGTTCATCTACAAACATAAAGTAAGTTTAATGAAATATACATTTGTGACAATAATGAAAATTGCAATATTAAATAATATACATCGATGTAAATTGAAAAAATGTACATAGCAAGCATTGACTCATGAACTATATGCATTCTTTCAATAAATTTCATACCTTCTCTCAACAATTCATTTGTTGTACATAGGTTCTATACTTTGTTTCTGTAAGTTTATACCCTTAAAATATCATAGATTTTAATATAAAGATGTTTTTGTTCTATCGATTATAGATGGAGCTAAGTAAAACAAGATAAATTCTTACAAATTCCACAATCAATTTCTGATGTCTGCTTGTATCTTGACAACCCATATTTAACCCAATGTCAATTAATTCTTCCGATGGTTCTTCTTTGTTGGGTATGTGTTATATTATTTCCCGAATAGTCATCTTGAAGCTTCACAAGGGGAAATAGCTCCCCATGTACATTGCACACCAAGTTTAGTAGGGGCATCACGGGGGGTGGCAGCCCCTATTGGTCGGTGTAGCGCCTCGGAAAAAAATTGGTCCTTATTTTTCGATGGCGTAGACCCACCCATGGTTTTGTGCATGGGTTTGCATGGTTTTTGGGCGCATGATGGTTTTTCGGCCCTGGTATTTTGTAGATCCGGTCGAGGAACTCGGTTTATGTTTCTAAATTTCAGGGTTCGTGAATTGTTTATGTATGTGACTTTGGAATGTATATATGTGTTGTAACACTAAAGGAATATAATGAAAAATCAAGCTTGTCGTCTGATTTGAGATCTGAGGGAGAAAATCTCTGTGTATGTATGTTTTTATGTTTTCATGCTCTCGCTATTGTTTATTTTACGATTTCTAAGATTTCGTTTGCGGATCATTTTACGTACGGGGTTAAAACCTACATTTGGTATCGAGTAGTTTTGAAAGCTTCAGGGGACCGCCTTTGCTGCTTGAGGGTTTTTAAGCTGTCGGGCACAGTAGACCCTGTTCAATGGGAGATGCGTGGGATCGATTCTTGCGGTGAAAGAAGATGGCGAGCGGCGAGAAGATATAGATCGAAAGAAATTTAATGGTCGTTGTTTTGGGTTGTGGAAGCTCGAAGATGGAGGATGCTGTGCGGTGGATAAAGATCGGTCGATCGTGGTGGGCGCAGGTAGTAAACCACGGCAATGTCAAATGAAGACTAGAAGAAGCTAGATCGGAAGACAAAGAGGCACAATATGGGTGTGTGTCTCGATTCGGTACTTTTGAATGTAATGCGAGGGAAGCTACGACGAAGACCTTGTTGGAAAAAGACCGACTCCTGTACCAATCTAAGTCTGCGAGTGAATAAATTGTTCCTGATGGATGTTGTATAACTTTGCGAGGATGAAGGATGGAGACTCGGTGACGGAAGAGTACGAACGCCTGTGATGCGTGGTAAGTCGGTACATCATCTTTTGATATTAAAATCTCAAATGAGAGATCATTGCGTAGTTTGTTTTTGTTCTCTACCCGGACCGTGGGACAACCTTTGGTTATTGCAATAGGTAGCAATACAACTACCTTGAATTTTGATGACATTGTCTCGACCTTACTGTTGGAGGAAATGATACGAGGAGAAGTATGGAGGGTCGGGAATGTGGATGTCCTTATCTATACGAGGAAGATCCCGAGGCAGAAACAAGAATAAGGTTTTCGAATGGGAGATCTAAATCTAGAGAGAGATCTAAATCTCCTGGAAAGTTTTGTAAAAAGGTGTCTTGGAAATGCGGAAAAGGAAGGGCACTACCAAAAAGGGCTAACGAGATACTAGCTCCTACAGAAAGGAAAGTGGATCTGATGATGCTCCTTACGCCAGAGCGAAAAAAACCACCTGCGGACGAATGTGGGGATGTGTAGTTTGGCTTCTTCTTCAAATACACGTGTAGATCATCAGAGTCATGGTTTGGTGTACTCGGTGCATCCTTTCACTTCACTCCCATAGGGAGTGGTTACTGCGATGTGAGAAATATGATGGCGGTGATGTCTTCCTAGGGGATGATAGGAAAGGCGAGAATCATCGAACGTGGAAAATTTAGGCTGAATGCTGCAAGGTGGAAGGATTAGAACACTTCTTGGCGTTTCTACGCATTCACGCGTGGCAATCTGATTTCTGTAAGCGAGATGGATGATGCGGGTGTAAAAATAGTGTTCGAGAAAGATACCTATAAGATGGTTTAGGGAGCCTTTGGCTGTTAATGCGAGTCCGAAATTGTAACTTTGTACGAGCTTTCGGGCTGACCTTGTTATTGATGGGTGCGACAGTCTCTGTGGCTCTACGAAAGTGGAGCGATGAGAAAGCCTAGTAGTCTTTGGAGAAAAGACCATGCTATGGCGTCAAAGTCTTGGACATATTTGGAGAGAAGGGCCTTCGAGATACTACATGGAAAATGGTATGGTGATAAGGTATGTCTAATAGCTCTGCTGGATTTCGATTTCTATGAACATTGCGTATATGGGAAGAAGAATCGGAGTGAGTTTTCCTTGGTGCTAACGTGAGCGAACGAGATATTAGAGCTTGTGCATAGTGATGTGTTTGGAGCGTGTCGGTTCCATCCTTTAGGTGAAATGTCTGTGTACTACGTTTCTTTCTTAGATGAGCTCCTCAAAGGAATACACGAGATGTATTTCTTGAGGAAGAAATCTGAAGTATTTGTGATTTAAAGAATTTAAGGCTTCTGGTGGAAAACCAAACGAGAGTAGAAGATAAAGGTGCGAGGACGGACGGAGATAATGGTGGGGAGTTCTGAAAAGAAGGAATTTGAAAGAGTTACGTAAAGTGTGCAGGTATAGCATGGCGAAAGACTACTCCATACACATCTCGGCAAAATGGAGTTGTAGAAAGAATGAACATAAATGTTGATGGAAAAGGCAAGAAGCATGCTCGGTGGTCGCAGGAGTTAGGACGAAAGTGCAGGCGAGTAGGTGGTGCGCATGTTGCTCGGCTAGCAGATCCACCTTCGGCGAGCGTTGGGGGATAAAGACTCCACAAGAGGTATGGACTGGTAAGAAACCCTCTCTTTCACATATGAGGGTATTTGGATGTGATGCATATGTACATGTTCCAAAAGCGACGAAAAAGAGACGAAGTTGGAGAATAAATTCGAAAGGTGCATCTTTATTGGGTATAAGTATGGTTTAAAGGGTTACAAGCTTTGGAACCAGGAAATAAGGAGGAAAGGTTGTGTACAATTGAGATGTAGGTATTTAGAGAGGTGAAATATATTGTTAAACATGAAATCCTACCAAAAGGAACACCGAGAAGATAGAGTTTTGAGCTAAGGAGGATGAATCGAGACTCTACGAACGGAAGAAGACTCGAGAAGAGGAAGAGCCACAAACTCCGGTTGACGAGAAGTTTAAGTTCGGGAAAAGAAGGCAACCCGAAATGCTATGGTCCATCTACTTTCTGATTCACAGTTTTCTTCCAACTATAACTCGATGATGATCCTAGAAACCATGGGAGAAGCGCAATGAGATTCGAGAGGATGGAAAAACTCTCGAAAGGGCACGATGGTTGATGAAAGTGGCATTGCTTGCATGAAAAAATGAGGCATGGGATGCGGATGGAGTTGCCGAAAGTTGGAAGGAATCCCATCGGGAGAAAATGGGTGTTTAAGAAGAAGATGAATGTAGAGAGGCTAGGTGGAGAAATACAAAGCTCGGTTGGTAGACAAAAAGGCTAATCCCAAGTGCCGGGAATTGATTTTGAGTGATATTTTTTCTCCTGTTGCCAAAGTTACTTCTATTAGATTACTTTTATCTGTTGCCTACTTGCATTTGATTTTTGAGGTAGAACGGATGGATGTGAGGACAACATTTCTTCATGATCTATGAAGGAGAGATCTACATGAAACAACACGAAAAGATTTTTATGGTGAAGGGGAAGAAAAGTAGCTGGTGTAGGTTAAAAGAAGTTTTGCGATACGGGTTAGCATGGTCACCAAGGATGTGTATCGGAAATTTGATACCTATATATACGACTTGACATCACCATAAAGCAAGGAGGATCAACATGTACTTTATTTTAAATTAATTGGTGACCAGTGTTATTTATTTGGTCTTGTATGTGGATGATATGTTGTTGATTGGAATTGTGAAAAGAGAATTATCCAAGATTTGAATACCAAGCTTGTTCTCCAAATTTCGACATGAAGGATCTTGGCGACTGCAAACTATGTGCTGGGCATGGAAATTAAGAGATCGAGGGTAAAGAGAGGCTCTGAGTCAAACTAAAAAGGAAGTATGTCGAACTATGTGCGGAGGTTCAATGTGCGGGGATAATAAAGTGGTGAGATGTTCTGATTCACAGCAGGTGTAAAGTTGTTTCGACCGAACGGTGTCCCAAGACACTTACAAGAAGAAAGAGGATGATATGTCCTCGTGTTCCTTATGCAAGTGTAGGTGGGTAGCACTGATGTATGCAATGGTATGTACTAGACTAGACATTACACATGCAGTGGTAGTATTGAGAGCGGGTTTATGTCAAACCCGGGGAAGGAGCATTGGATAGACGGTGAAGCGGGTTTTCGGATATTTGCGTGGCACTAGTGATTATGGCTTGTGCTACCAAGGAAAGATGAAAGGATTAGAAAGAGTGTTGGACATTCATGGTTTTTGTTGATGCGACCGAGCTGCGGAGATATGGACCAAATAAGATCTAGAAGTGGGTATGTGTCTAACCTATTTGGAGGTGCGAGTCGGTTAGATGAGTAAAAGGCGGATTTGCCAGTGGCACTTTTAACTACAAAGGAAAAATACATGGCGGCCACTCATGCGAGCGGAATCGAGTTTGGTTGCGGTGTGTTCACGCATGTGTGTGGTGCGACAAGCTATAAGGATAGGTATGTGCTTGCCAAAGTGCAAATTTTCTTGAGCAAGGACGCTTGCTTATCATTCAAACACAAAGCACATTGATGTTCCAATATCACTTTGTGAGATATATGGTTGAGGATAAAAGGGTGTGTTGGTAAAGGGTGGACACACTTTGAAGAATGTTATAGATGCATTGACAAAGTACTGACGAGCACTTAGAAAGTTCTCTTGGTGTTGAGAAAGCAATGGGCATTGCAAAGATGGGGGTAATGACTCCGACTTTCACCTGCTGGCCCCACACGCGAGAAGAAAAGAAAAAGTGGGGAGAATGTTGGATATGTGTTATATTCTTTCCACGACTAGTCACGCGGTGTGTGTCACGCGATAGCCGCAGGTGTGCCTTGTGTTACGCCGGGCGCGATGCGGGAGGGTCACGCGGCGGCTGCCCCCTGTTTCTGAGGTGCGAGAGACGGCGCCTGGGAAACAGGTAGGTCCCTATGTTACCGGTCGCGGCTCCGCACGTGGTTTTGTGCATGGGTTTGCACACACACATGGTTTTGGGGCATGATGGTTTATCGGCCCTGGTATTTTGACAGGTCCGGTCAAGGGAACTATGGTCATGTTCTAATCCGTTAATGGGTTGGGGGTTTATGTATGCTTCGGCATGTATATATATGTGTTGTAACACTAAAAGGAATATAATGAAAAATCAAGTTTGGTCGTCCGGAATTTGCAGGATCCGAAAAATCGCTGTGTATGTCTATTTTGTATTTTATGCTCTCGCTATTGTTTATTTTATGTTTTTAAGATTCATTTACTTGAGATAATTTGCGTGCAGGGGTTAAAACCTACGTTATTTGTATGTTAACACACTGTTTGAAGACATTCGATGATTATTTTTATAAAACAACTTAAAAAATATACAAAAAATGAAATCTAGTTAATTTGAACTATAAGGAGGTAACAATTACTCACAAACATTGATATCAACCCTTTTCTTCCTTGTCATCCTGTTTTATGTGTTGAATGGGAGGTTCCATTTTATTTTCTTTTACGCAACAAAATACTTGAAAAATTAATATTTAATGATAAATTTGTTTATTTATTGTTACCTAGCAAGAAAAATTAAATGATTACATATTACATTTGAAGCACGTTGTTGTTAGGTCATGGCTCGTCGTGCGATGCAATTATGTCCATTTCTTTGACCATCTCCTTGTACACCTTTTTTGGACATTCATGCGGCATATTTATTATATCGATCTCCTTCATCCTTTGGGATTTTCATAACCTTCACAGAAAATGTAACATGATAATAAACTATTTAATTTTTTATATTGATATATGAAAGGTAAATATTACAAAAGCTGATATTTATAAATGATTGCTTTGTATATATGTATATATATATATATATATATATACATAGAGAAAACATTTAAAGGAATATTATTTTTTCATTCCTTCTGTTTGTATGTTTTTGACTGTTAAAAGTTTGGCATGTCTCGACTGACCAATTCTCTACGGAAACTCAAATGCTTGCAATTTTAAATAAAATTTGGTTCTTGGAATCATTGGATTGATTTTGTATTGTAAGTAGACAGAAATTCTATACATTTGTTCCACTTTGGATCCCATCATTTTTCTAAAAGAAAAATTCCCCTTTCGATTAGAAGTGACCTCCGGCACTACACTCCGGACGAGGCCAGGAGCGATTCATTTTTCATTTGCATGTTCTATTTTCTTTTTCTTAGAACATTCACTTTTCTGCGATGTTAGTACCTATACAAAATTAAACATATGTGAATTAATAGATTGTTTGAAACATTTTATCTAATATTTGTTTGCTATATTATTAATGAAAATTCAAAAAATAAACTCGTATTGGATCGATAGTATTTTTTTATTCACACTTTGATTCATCCTTCTCCGATATTTCCATCAAGACTTTTACGCTCTCGGTCTTAGAGTCGAGAAATAATCTTATCGAAACTTTCGTCATTTTGTGGATCTGCATGATACACACTAAACAGACATATTAGTTTAAACCTACGTATAGTTCCAAAAGTAATAATGTAAAGAATTTACAAGGAACTTGCCTCTTTTTCTTTTCTCGATGTGTTATCAAATATTTTTGTTACTTGAACTCTTTTCAACTATTTCTTTATCAATATGAAACCTATATCATACAATTCATTAATATATTTTATAAATAAATCACATACTTTTCGGAGATCAAGAAAATGGTGTGCCTTTCTCAAAAGTATGAAGCGAGACGCTGGTGCGGTTAGGTTCTCGTAAATGCCTTGCCAATACGCTAGCAAACCTTGTATGGTGCTCTTTGTCAAAAAGGAGACATACGGTGCGTTATATGTTAGCTCGTGCACCGATTATCACAAACATAAATTAATACTTTGCTTTATCAGCATTTTGTCGGTATGCGCCCGATTGCACTATACTACAATAAAGCCTTTTGTGTGCTTTATTTTAAAAAAGTACTTGCATTGATTAAACATCACATCTAAATCGTGCAAGTCGACATGGATTGGGATCTGACTCTTCAAGTGGTCACGCGGGTTAGATATCATATGCCTATATATATATATATATATATATATATATATATATATATATTAATACAAAGCCTATAAAGCAATATGAAAAGCCCTAATTTGTTTGAAGTCACACATAAACAAGGAAATAGACGAGGTTTAACGTAAAAAAATGGATTTATAAATGCGGAGTTAAAATTTAATCTACTGTGCATGTAATGGAAATCAACAGAGGCTTGTACAATTATTGCGGTAAAATTTAGCGGTTTACTATCTATGCCTGAGATTTTGTGCGAATCTGAAATGTTTCAAATTTTGATTCTATGAATAGTGTTGTGGATGTTTCGAAAGTATTTCTGTTGCTCCTCGGTGTTCTCGTGCTCGCTTGCTCGAGGTATGTGTCTCGTGCAAATCCCTCCTGACAGTACTTTGCAAAAATAATGAAATAATGAGTAGTTTTTTACTATTTAAAGAACTTTTTATGAAATTAGATTTACGAAAATAATTTGCCGCCCATTTTTCAATTCCTGGCTTTTTTCACTTCAAAAAAATAAAGTTGCATGTATTTTATTATTATTATTATTATTATTATTTTCTTCTTTCTGGATATTCGGTGTGTTTGTTAACCACAACATACGGTGTGTTAGTTGATGAAACTCGACGATACGCAATAGCTAAAACACGACCGGTGCGAGTCGTAAATGCAGAGTAGCACGATAACAATAAATCCATTTTTAAGAGTGCTGAAAATTACTTTTAGGTATGTACACCAAAACTTATTGCTAAATTTTTCTCAAATTCAGGGAGAAAATCTCATAATTATGTCGAGCGGACAATTCTTAGCATTCAGCTCATTCCATAATATTTCTCAAATTCCATTCTGGAACTTCGCGCGCGAACGTAATTACTTTAGATTTTATTTATATATTTTCATTATCTAGTTAAATAATCCATGTCAATCAACCGAATAAAATTAATGTAAACAAATTTACGGGTTCATGCTTGGTTAAAATTGAGTTTAGATGCACAAAATATTTAATTTCTTTTTAGTTGTTCGATCTTCATGATATCCTTTACGTTCCATGCATATTGTATACAACAATTTTGCATGGGTATTGTAACAAAAGTATTATGGATGTAAATGTTTGTGGACCTTTCTCATTGCACACCATTTTGTGCACTATCGCTGTGCAGTGTGATCTCGCACATCTGGATGGGATCATTTACGTGACTAAAACAAAGTGTCGCTGACACTTGCAAAGACCATCATTGCATCCCTTTCCCATGAGAGAAAACATTCGCTCACGGTGACGATTCCCTAAAACAAACCATCGGAAAACACATGTTTTTGCCGCAGCGCTAGTAGACTGTTATGCCCTCGCGCAGTGAGAAGGTAGCAGTGGGCCTCCTACACCCATTGGCGCTCTATCACGCTCGATGCTTCCGTACGACTTGTTTATGGAATTTGTTTTAAATATAGAGGTGAATTTGTTTCTATCCTAAACAAACTTCGTGAGTGAGTCATGCTAGAGTGGTTTCGAGTGAAATAGCACGACCCTCCTCCTTTGGCCTCTTGTTTGCACAGCTCTGGGAAACCTCCCAAAGAGATAAGGCCTCCCTTCGACCATTGTAGGGATCAACCTCTTCAAACTCCTCTATAAATAAAAGCTATCTCCCATTGATATGCTTGGTGAGACATTATGAAGTGAACATTATGGCTGAACATGTGTAAATTTGAGGCTCTTGAAGAGAATTCTGAACTGCTGCTAGGAAGATAGAATAGAACATGAGACACTTTTTGAGAGTGCTTGACTTGTCCCCACCCGTCCAAATTCACCGCAGCTGACACTTCGAGACGCGCTTCGACTGAACCTCGGCGGAAAGGTACCGCGACGTCGAGAGCTCCCGGTTGTAACTCTTTCTTCTATTTGTATATATACATGACTATTGTCTAGTTCCCATCTTGCATTAATGTGTTTTATTTGATGCAACGTACTTAACCCTCCTTCAACCCGAGTTCGTTTGATTATGAATGAAATCATTGTTTTGGCCTCTTTGCTCTTGTTTGATCGATATTCGTGTAGGTAGCAGGAAACATTGTTCTAGAAAGGATTGTGACTGTTAGAGACGGAGAGATCAAGAGGCCACCACCACTAGCGGCAGTACGATGTTGGACTCGGAGTGAGGTTGATCTACCTTTTCCTTTTCATTCATTAGTTAGGAGCTCTCACAGCTCTAGCTTGTCGCTTTGTTGCTAGACACTCTAGGGGCTAGATGGATCGTCTCTTGTCCATAGAGAGGATTTACCTTCCCATTGGCGACTCAGATGGGTGTGAGTTTGTCGTTTCGTTGCCTTTCGGAATTTGTCTTGTCAAGTCAACTTTCGGTCGTTTTCTGCTTGCCTATACTGGCTTGTATGATTGTACGGGGAATCCTCTTGTTCGGCTCGTAGTGTCCAAGATTGACCTTTCTCTCACTTTGGTTCTTTCCTCCTTCCATAGTTGTCTTGCTTGGCTCGAGTTTTCTCTTGAATAGTCACGCCTTGGTGGCGCAAGTTAGGAGCGCTCCAAAAGCGCTGACAGTGAGCGCCTTTTTCAAGGCATGGAACGATCATTATGCGATCCTCGCAGGAAATAGGGTGCTCCCTTTCTTTAGTAGTGCACTATAAAACCTTTCATTAACTCGGCGTAGTTAACAATTGAAACGACATAAGAAATTTCTCCTTTGCCTTGCCAAACTTTGGAGTTCGGTGTGGGATTTTGCTTGTGAGAAAGTGAGTAATCGCTTCTAACCTATCGTGATCAGCTCTGTACCCCATGTTTTCGCAGACAATGAATCCTAGAACATGCCTAGACTCGATAAAATGATGCACTTCTGTGGATTGGATAGATGTGTATAACCTACACCTACGAAAAATAGCTCGGAGGTAGACCATTAGGTGTTGGAGTTTGCTACTTGCCAGAACGAGCGGAGAGAAGATAAATCCAAAAGTATGCTCTAACAATGCTCGTTTGCTCCCAACGAGAGGTGTGGTCCATTTGCCCTCTGAGTGTACCCACATTCTTGAGGCGGACTAGGAGTTTCCGATATGCAGGTGCCTTTGGATAGATAGAAAGCCGGTTTGTCGTGATCGGCTAGTTTGATAGCGATGCTGGTTATATCCGGAGAAGCTTCATCCCTAAAGAAAATGATTTGCACCTTCGGCGCAATCGTCGATGATGTTGTCAATGAATGGAGTAGGATGAGTTTCTTTTCAAAAAGTGACATTTAAAGTCACTTTATCG
Organism: Pinus albicaulis; assembly: GCA_034641835.2. NCBI lineage: Eukaryota > Viridiplantae > Streptophyta > Pinopsida > Pinales > Pinaceae > Pinus > Pinus albicaulis. Next base: position 1,666,103,266 of record CM076584.1, read on the forward strand.
GCACACAAAGCGGATGGCACCTTGTTTATTTTTCTACAAGAACGAAGTATTACATACCCATTTCGTCAAGGGAATGAGGATAGATGAAAACTAGCGAGTCCTCGGTATTTTTTTACTTTTGTCTTGATGGTAGTTGTCTTTTGAGAGTGGATCGTCGCGATAAAAATTTCCAAAATGTAGAAAGAGGACTTCGCTAAGTTTTAGAATTGGAGAATATCCAAATCGAACATTAAAATATCATTCGAAGGATAATATATTAAAGATACACTTGATAGTTACGTTGTTTTCTCTCATTTGCATTTCAATTATATGCTTTACTTTTTAGTTTAATAGGCATTGAGATCTCCTTTGTATGCATCATAATAGTGATAGTTCCACGACCATATATGGTAGCGGTACAATGAGGTTCAATTTGGTTTATTTCATATGATGATTGTTACGTTGGGAGTAGGATAGGTTCGTTTTAATTCATTTTTACTTATTTATAGTAGGTGTGTGTTTTGTAATTTATGTATTTCAATTTTTGGCATGTCTTCTTTTCTAGAACAATGTTTTTATTTCATATTTCAAAGTCGTTTATTTTCCAATATATGTGTTATTTGAATGTTTATATTTCATATTTTTGCACGCATGTTTAAATTTATACAACATCGTGTTTTTCTTAGAATGGATATATATATACATATATATATATATATATATGTAATGTTTTAATTATTGTATTTCAGGGTATCTAAGTATATTTCGGTTTTATTTTGCTTGTGTTCCTGTAACTTGTAGGACTAACCTGTGATTTAATAAATCTCAGCGGTCCAAGGATCTAAGCCATCAAAGAGTGCTTGATTGCACTGTGCTTGGGCCACCAGCTCTAAAGCATCGTTGGAAATTTTGGTGTCTCCCTTGAAATACTCACTGATTTAAAACCTGTCAGCCTGCTATAAAAAATGGAAACCCCTTAAACAAAAATTATACTATCAAAAACTAAAACAAATATAAGAGAGTATTGTATTATAATGAGATACATCCACAAAATATGTCAAATATACCGCCTCAAAGTTTCAGAGACGAAATGATTTGTTTAACATGGCTATAATGCATATTTTGAATTTTCTAAAAATAGAGTTATGATAGTTCTATTTTGAGGAACTCGATAAATAATTTCTAAACCAAATTTTAGAGAGTATGGACGTTGAAGTGTAATTTCTATAACCAATTTAATAACTTCATTTCAAGAAATAAAGTATACCCAAACTAATGTCGTTTCTTTCCCAAAAATATTCATTGTAACATTGTATGTATCATGTTTCGTTCATCAACATATAAGACTTTGTATCAAATAAAAATATTTTTAAAACACATTTGCTATTGACCATGCTTTCATATCCTTTCTAGAATCATGCCAATATAATACCAAATGAAAAGAGTTGTGTACTTTCAAAATGTTGCATTATTGATACAAAACTAGAAATTGTAAATAATTTTATCATATCGATTTGTTCTATAACAAATTTGGCATAGTATTTCAAATCAATTTCAACACTTATTTTTACAAAAATGTATCCCTATAACTTCCATTGAACATCGTATGAAAAAATATCATCAAAATAGTAGTTGGAAGTAAAATCAGAAATGTGAGAAGCTCTTGAAGAATTTTTGTGGCCAAAGTGGGTCTGAAATCACAAACCCATGTGTATATGTGATATGATCCCTTGGAACATTATCTCCGACCTATAATTGAATTTGGTTATTTCACGAAAATTTAGTACTAAGGGAGGATAATAAATGAGTTGATAAAAATGATGCATACTAGATGCATGAACAAGACTCTATGGGTCAATTCGAATCTCTTATTTTTTATGCCAGATGCAATCTTTACGAATAGAATAATGACTAGACATGTTTAGGAAAAATCTACATTTAGGTTATGATTGTTTCATTTTTGATCGGTGTTATGTGCAGAATCTACATGATGCATTTATATGTGTTTACGAGTTTTCAAATTGATTTGAAAATGTGATTTGATAAGAATTTTAATATCTTTTTATATATTTAATAATTATTATGATATTTTGTAGTTGTTATGGATTTCATGATGTCCCATAGAACCATTAAGGGAGATTAGATGTTATATGTTAGTTTTATTTATCTAAAATCATCCAAATAATCATACCATATTTGATATATATTTAGGGATTTAAATATATGGTCTAAAGATTATAGACTCTAGGTTATTCGGAGTCTCTTAACTACCAAAATTTACCAAGATCTTTTACTTTTTGTGATGTTAGCGGCATTGCATATGAAAGAGTATAGACCACATGTGCATGCTTTAAAGAATGAGAAACATAAATACCACATATGAAAAAACATAGACACAATAGGAGTGATAAATGGAGCTCACCCAGCGTGGGCTAAGTCTTAGAGCTCTGCTCAAAGTGAAAGGTCACTTTCGTTAATATTCGGTGAAAATCAAATTACACGCATGTAAAAGGACACCTTATACCTCCACTTCCGAGGGATGGCACGATATGTGCACCTCTGACGGAAGCTTTGAGACTACACCATTGAATTCACGGCATGAAATCATGTCGACAAGCATAGCTTGGTCCCTTCTACGTTTTGGTTAAAATGCGATACCCTCGGGAATCTCAAGAGATTCTAAAGTATTCTTTCCTCAACTGGTTGATTGCGAAATTCCATTTGTTGTTCAAATGAAAAATATGACTTTCACCACTCTTGCTCCTTGCATAGGCGAGTAAAATGAGTATAAAGTTGGTGCGGATGGCTGACGTACCAGTGTGGCCTCGATCTCGAATTCCATAAAGATTATTTCATTCGCGGGTTGACTGCAATTTCATTGCTCATATGAGGAAAATGATTACGCCATCCTTGTTCCATTGTGAAAAAAGCTGATGTTGATGTATACACTCGACATAATTTTGTCGATGTGAAAAATTTGGCGAGGGATTCCTCTTTGTAATTTGTACTGAAATTTCGCTACATAATATCATTCTAAAAGATTCCTCTTTGTAGTCTGATTGAAGATATGTCGCTCTTATGAAGAAATTGATTTCGCTATCGCATTCCTTGTGAAATTTTGAGAAGAATGAGTATAAACCTCAACATAAATTTTGTCGCTATGGAGTGGCCTAAGGGAATCTTTTAGATTCCTCAACGATTCCACAAATATTTCTCTTGCCAATTTCGACTACAGATATGCACGCGAGATGAGGAAACTAATTACATCATCATGTTCCCTACAAAATTCCTGATTAGTTTGAGTATAAATCTCGACATAGTCGACCATTTGTGAGTGGCCCACAGGGAATCTTTTAGATTCCTTGCATGTTCCCTATGCGTCGGTTCCACTCTTGGTTTCCACTGCCGAGCTCGGGTTCTACCTCTGCATTGGGTTCGGTGTTTCTATTCCCTTAGGATTTGAGTGACAAATATGATATTAAATTAAAAAATTCTACGTTACTTGTTAAGCCTACCTTCCCGGTAGAATGGTTCACGATGTAATTTGTTGCGTTGTTGGCCAATGGTTTTCTGTAAGATATTGACAAAATTGTGGTCGATATTTTTGGGGTCGCTAGGAAAAAATTTAAATAGGCGACAATTCGCCGAGTCGTGCCACTAAATAGTGGTCTCAAAGTGCCAAAGTTGTTGCCCTCGTTAATTTCTGCGCAAAGTTACTTGACAGCAGAGATGTCCGAGCTTTCCAAATTTATTTTGGCGCTCTACTAGCTTTAGCGAAGAAAGCCTCGTTGACCAAAACTTTGATTGACCATAAATTTCGTATACGATGTTCGGTTCGAAGGTGTCATTTTCGCTTGTTGGAAAGCTTGTGATGATATCTTCAATTTAGCTTAGCTTCATGTTAATCGAGAAATTTTATTTTTAGTTTTTCACCGAACCCTCTTTGATCAGCTGTGTTTCTGGAGCCACGGATCAACTCTCCCCATTGAGGATTTCTTTTTGGTCCTCCAAAATCATGAACATAATGCTGCAATCTTTTGTCTTTTTATATGTTAATGGCCTAGTTAGGAATTAATAGCGAATATCAAATGCATGCAACTAACTCCAACAAAAAATTAAAGTGCTTAACACAACCATAATCGGTAAACACGGACTAATGGAGCCAAAGATACTGATACATTGTATTAATCTGGAAAATATGAGTACATCATACCTATAAAATGGAACTTAGGTTTGTAAATGCAAGCATGCGAAAAACCTAGGTGAATAATAGAGGAAAATCCCACATTGCAATATGGCAATATGATAGTATTCTTTGCCCGGAGAATTTTTGTTGTTGTTTTCGGAGAGTGAACTATACGGTTTTACCCTCAAATATGATACAAAAATTCTAAAATATTAATTGTAGGCTCATCACACCTGGTCGAACAAAACCCGGAAATATTTGCGAGTCAATTCCAACTCACTCGGAGTGCCTTAAAAGTGTGAATTTCCCAACAAACTAGTTATGCATCTTGATCTAGCTAGAGAGAAAATTCATAAGATAATAGCTCAATATGCTTGCAAATAGATAAGAAATTATTCACTAAATTTCCTTTGGAAATAGCAACATTTTTCTAGCTAAAAACCCCAACAAAACACTAGCTCCAAATCTCCATGAAATTCTACACATATAATCCCTTTGTACGAGGTCATGGAAGAGAGAAATTTTCGGTGGGTTAGTAAATAGACATAATCACAGCTCTAAAATTTGGTTCCAATATCCTCTACGATCAATACAAAATCGCCTGCAAAAACCTAGAACTTACAATATAATGAGATTTTCGCCAAATAAACTCTTGTGCTCAACGACCTCTAATAGTGTTACGATCTCAAAGCAATAGATGGAAAAATATGTACCAAAATGGAAACCTCTTTTTCTATTTATAGATGTTGGTCCCTTTCTCCTTGAGCTGGGTCCTTTTCTCGAGCAAGTTTTGAACTCTTCCTCTTTCTTCTCTTTCTCCTAATGCATTTCTCACAGAGTTGATTTCCCTTTTTGATGGTCCCCAAATTCCAATTAACCAAAGCACATTTCCTTTTTCTCTAAAGTTTATTTTCTTATTTTCTCCAGAGAAATAAAGTGAGTGACTCTTCAACCCAAAGTCGCAGAAGTGTAGGTATGTCACTTTGCCAAAGGTATTCTCTGGGGACATAACAAATCCATTACGTGTCGGTCGACTGTGGGAGTTGCAGACAAATCTCCAAACGATTGTCAAATACATGAATTATGCTCATACTCGACCCAAGTGGCATGTATTATCACCAGCGGTGTAATCACTTAATTGAGATCAAAGTTTTATACGTTTCCTTTCCATAATTTTCTCTTGAAGTTTGAAATCTATCTTGCCTTATCGTTGAATTTGTTGTACGTGTCATGTCATTATGATCTCACCCTTTTTTGCCAAACTCAAAATAGGTATGTAAGAAAAATAAATCTATAAATTCTTGAAATAGTGCGATAGCATCGTTTCTACCTTTGTCACACATTTAATTTCTTACTCCTAGTTATTAGGATTCTTCCCCCTTCTCTTTATAAATCTATATCTTTGGTTGTATTTCTATTGCACCTATGTGCCTTTTTAGATAATCTAAGCGTTGTATTTTCCCTTGAATTCTACTGCTTGGTTACGCAGATATTGTATTTTTTTAGTGTTGATACTATAAACACCATTCTTTCATCTTGTTGCGGGAGTTGTGTCCTCTTATTACTTGATGTATTTTTTCCAATATTACACCTGTGAAAGGTCAAGTTTTTCATCGATTGTTCTTCTATTTAAGTCTTTGGAGATTTCTTCCACAAATGAAACTTTTCACGCTTCCTTGAGAAATTCCAATGGTTAAAACGTCTCCCATATTTTAATATCATTACTGCAAATTTCCATTACTATCATCCCAACTAAGCAAGCGTGAATAACATGGTTGTCCATGTGGATCACTATCTTACTCTATTTAAGTTGTGGATTCTCAAGTCCTTCCCAAATTCCTAAGGAGATGATGTTCATCTCTTTTGTGGGATTTACTCCTACATCATTTATTTATTTTGCCCTTTAGAATTGTAAATATTTGTAATTATTTTTTGAAAAGTAGAGTTAATTTTGTATACATAATTTTCTTTGAGATTCAGATTCCTGGGCTCCATTGGTATTAAATGACCATTTTAAAAAATATCTTGATTTAGGTACTACTTATTCATGACCAATCACTTAAGTTAATTAATTAGATCTAAGGTATAAGCATCATTTTTTTCTTTCCATAATTTGTTTATTTTGGTTCTCTTCCTAATCCCTTCTTTGCCTAGAAGAACTTCCTCATAACTTTTCTCCTAAATTTTGAAATCTATGTTACTGTATTCTACCATTGTTGAATTGTGGTCGATGTGACCTTTGCGATCTCACATCTTTTGCAAATTGAAGCCTATTTTGGTTACAACTATCATGTAATACAAACATTTTGTATTTTTTTCCCAGAAATTCATTGGATAATGCTAGCCTTTATTTAGTTTTATGATTCTCCTATCTCATAATTCTAATATACACTATCACTCTAGAATTTAAAAAATGTAGGTGTTGATTATGTGTCACTTAAGTGCCATAGGCATGGCTTGTTCCATGTTTTATTCCCTCGAAGAGACATACTATAGTTTAAGGTGATAAATTGGTTCTTTTTGAACCTATAGATGTAGAGATATTGTTTTTGGTGGAATTCATAATTTTCAGTATGTTTTTCTCTCTTGTTTTCTCTCAGAGTACATATGTTTGTAGGGTCCATCCTATAATTTTTGGTGAAAATTATGCCATGCAGTGCTTCAATTTGTTTACCTTGTCTAGAAAAAAATTAAGTCTACCCGGTCTTTCTTGTTCCTATACTCCTCCTATTTATCCTGACGTTGTTAATCCTATGTTTCCATGGGCTAGTGATGTTTCATGTTTGGGCATCTTGTTTAGTTATACCTCGAGTGAGCTTTTTCCACTCTTTAATTATGTTCTTATTTTTATTTAATTTTTATGCGTATTGTCATTTTGCTTCTTTCCCCATTTTGAATGTCTACATATACAACATCATTATGCTTCTTTCGTATATTTGTTTCTTACATTTTGTTTGAATTGTACTTATGAGTAGGCCTACGATATACACGATACTCATCACCTTTACATGCGTATCTAACTTTGTCGATCATGTTTCAAATTCTAACATCATGGCAAGGCATTTCCTTCTCCTTTATTCTACTTCATCTCCTGTAGTATTGTAAATTTTGATGGGTTTTTCATCCAAATATACATAAACATCTAGAATATCTTCATGACATCCTACCCGAAGAGGTAAATCTTGACTCATTTCCACATCTTTGACACCTTGTTAATACTCATCCTCTTATGGATCCTTCGAAAATCTCCTATTCTTTGTTGAGTGCTTTGTTCTCTACTCGGCGAGGCAACTCTGAGAGAAATAAATGATCACTTCTATACGTGTATACCCATCAAAAAATCATATTTATCACATTCCATTTGAGCATTGGTTGTGGTTTTTTTCCATCGAGAGTTTCATTATAAAGCTACCAAACAAACTCCTCCTGGGGTATTTCCTTTTTATATCCTCATTTGCTGATGTGTTCTTTCTTCCTTCCCACATTTTACCCCCATTATGTTCTAGTGTTCCATCCATCCAAAATAGACGGTTGAGGTTCATATTGGTGGCATCTTCGTCACTCCTTTTTCATCATTGGTGAAAACTCTATGCCTCTTTTTATGTTGGGTTGGTCCCAAAACGCTATTATAAGATTTCATCTTACCAAGACTATCTAATATCCTAATGTTTTTTTCGTTGCATGATTTCGTTACACTATGATCTAGAGCTTGTGAGTTAGACTTCCCACAAAGTGTTGGTTATTTTAATGATCGAGCGTTTTGAACTTACTATTAACTAAACTAAATATATAAGAAATGCATTAAAAAAATACACATAAATTATAAACATGTCGTCCCAATACTAATTAGAAATATACTAAACCATATAAGAAAACATCCCAATAAATTTCAACTGCAAGTTTATAGCGAGAAAGGCCTCACTCTAAAGCGAATAAAACCCACTTTCTCCAATAACAATATTTATGTCAGCTCGATTTCTTGCAATCTTGCACGATTTGCCACGATGACCATTCTAATATTTTTCGACAAACTTAACCACTTTTAAATGCTATGAAATAAAGTTGTATAGATTTCAATTCTTAAAAACATGCCACGACTGACAACAATAATTTTGATGTCATTATGTTCATGTCGTAATGTACAATATATTGTTTGCACACTTTATCCTTTAAATGAAAGCAAGCCTCTTTTTTTGTGCTTGTTTCTTTTGAATGCAAGTTTTTTTGGTAATGGTTGCAGGGCATCTCCCCAAATATGTATACAGAACTAAAGTGTTTCAAAACACTATTAAGTGTGTTTGGGCTAAACGTAATAATTAAATAATTCAATACTTAAGATATTGAAAAAAACATGAATGATGAAATTTGTAAAATCAATCAAGTTTTATCAAAAAATTAACTATGTTCATTTAATAAGATTAACGAATGTCATATCATAAATTCATATCTACAAATATATCACAAATTTTAAAACTAAAATAAAAATCAATTTTTACGGTAAAATAAAATGACAAACGAAATAAACAAAAAGACACGAATTGTTGGTGTTACATGAAATATTAGGTAAAACATAATATTTAGATTCAAATCCTCATAAGATTTGGAGATTCGATCTCTAGGTCCAACTTATATATATAACTTCAAGTCCCAAGGGTTAGCTCAATTGGTTGAGTCCTTTAGTCAAATCTTTGCCATTGAGAGGTCAGCATGTTTAATTCTCTCAACATCCTTGGGGTTAGGGTTTGTCGCTGACCACAGACATGGCGATCAGGGTCCAAAATTTTTAATGGCTGCGGTTGAGTGGAATAGAGAGGTGATTGGATGTATTATTAAATCACTTTGTGATGTGAAGGGTTCTTCGGTTAGAAACTTCTTGGGAAAAAATCGAGAAAATATTAAACCGCATTGTATAATCCTTTAGTGAGTAAAACAAATATTACTGCAATATGTAAATTAGATTTATATTATTAAATTTACATAGATAAATAATACATAAATTCAATAATTGTGTTGAAATCATTCAAAAGCTTGTTAAACATATGAAAATTTAAAATACATATATAATGTATATAAAATGTTTGATCTAAGACTTTTGTGATCCATAATGTAGATTAAAAATCCATAATGTTGATCTCGAGTTTCTTTCGGATTAATCACATTATTAGGATGTCGTTCATCATCGGGACAAGGTGGAGATGCATCATTGCTTACGAAAGTTGAGATTAGGAATTAAATATTAATAAATTACATATAAAAAAGTTAGTATAAATTCTTTCGGTAATAATCACATGCATTGGAATGCATGCATGATTATTCATAGGGAAAAATTTATGCAATTTTATGATGGATCACGAAGTTTAGATTAGACACAGTTTTTATTAAAGAGGTTATTATTTTTAATAAATTTTTAAACCCTCTTTAATAAAATTGTTTATTTATTTAATTAATTTATTAATAAAAATTTTAATTCTAACTAACTTTCAACGGCTATGGCAATGACGCACCTCCACTTTATTTATTCATCGAGATCGACTTGTTTCTCCACCTTGTCTAAGGATGAACCACATTAGGCGGTTCGAATACGTCGACCAAATCCTAATAATGTGATTAAATCGAGAAAAATGTTATTTTTATCTATATATAAAACGTATTTAAATATATATTCTTTATTACTTATATTATTTATATTTATATTTATATAATTATATAATTAAATTAAATAATAATAATAATATTTTTTAATAAATCATTATTATTAATATAAAAAAAATGTATATTTTTATTTTTTTAAATATATTTCAATCAATATAATATTTTATTTTAAATTCTCTCCTTATATATTTTCTAACTACATCAATGAAAAGGAAAACATATACTACATTTTATTGTTATCTTTAATAATTGAATACATTTTATAACTATTCTAACGATAAATATTTTCTTATTATTCTCATAATAGAAAGCAACATTTCTAAATAAAAGAATTTAAAAGAGTATATCATCTCATTTTAAATTAAATTTATTAAATATACTCAAAATTAGAATTATATATATATATATATATATATATATATATATATATATATATATATATATATATATATATATATATATAATTTTTATAAGTATTATTTTAAAATAAAATTTCAAAATTTATTACATTTTAGTTTTTTCATATTTTTTATCATTTAATAACTACTAGTAAGATTGAAAGAATTGTTAGTGCTTTTTCTTTTATATAATAAATAAATCTAAGTAATATTCCAAAAGTTGGTATGAGAAATTCAAATGTGATAATTTTAAGATATTATTTTCAAATATATTTTTTTGAACTTGGATAATAAGTCAAAATCTACCTCTAAAATTTTGGTAACAAAATAAATGATTTATTTATTTAAATAATGTTGTATTTACAAAAATGATACATCTTTAAAAAAATTCATAAATAAGAAATATAAAAAATAATAAAATAATAAAATAATTCAAATTTTTGAATTTAATTTTAATTATAACAATATCATATCATACTAAAAACTTTCGAAAATCACTTTAAATTTCAAATTATTAATTTTTTTAATAATAAAGAATGATATCCAAATTCCTAATTTCTATTAAAAAATAAGAATGAAGAACCAATTATTAAAGATTGATTATGATTACTTGAGTCTAACATACACAACATTATTATTAGTAAAATCGAAATACTTAATATTTGCATATGAGAAAGTAAAAATTTAAATTTTGAAACTCATAATAGTAATAATAAAAGAGTGGAATATTCGATTTCCAAAAACACTCCAATTTCTAAAGAAACTCAAAAAATACTATATTTCAAAATATTAAATATTTAATAATTTATAATAATCTATTAAAAATTTAGAAACAAAATAAACTCTATAGTCAAATTAATAAAGAAATACTCATTAAAAATAAAATAAAATCCCATCACAGAAAACAATAAGAATGATTATTAAAATACAAAATATTCAACTTTTAATTTCTAAAGTTCAAAATGTTAGAGCTTTTAATAATAAAAGTAATACTCATTTTCCTAAACTCTTGTACCAAAAACTATTTCAAACCTTAAAATTGAATGTGAAATGTCCAAGTCAATTAATTGAGAGTAAAGTGTGAAATGCCCAAATCGATTAGATTGAGAGGGAAAGTGTGAGATTACCAAGTTAGTAAGCCTAAAAGGTAAGGGTGAGATGATCCAATGTCAACTCTTTAATAATAAAAAATAAAAATGTTAAATTTCTAATTTCAAAATTTTCAATTTTTCAATAATAAAAAGTGACACTAGAATCAAAGAAAGTAAAATACTCAATTTTCATTAAAAACTCAATTTGAAAGAAAATAAAAAAATGCGAAACTTCAAAATATTAAATTTTTTAATAATAACCAAATTCCAATCTCGATAATTACATACTTCCAAAGTAAATAACAAAATCAAAAATTCCAAACTCATGGTGTTTAGCCCTTTCAATAAGGAGTGAAAATACTGAATTTCGAGAGACTCTTATCAAAAGAACGAGTACCAAGCCTTAGAGTCTTCGTACCCGAGTGCGAGAATTCCCACGTCAACTAAGCCCTCGCAGATGAGGGTGAGAATACCAAGTCCCAAATTTCTGTCAAAGAAATGGACGCTGGAGGTCAAAGTATTTGACCTTTCAACGATGAGTGTGGGATAAGTCAACCTACACTACCTTCTATGGTACCATATCTAATTTGTACCTGCATATCCACTCCTGTTCCACAATTTTATAGCATCTAGTTTCCAATTTGTCATTGTCCTGGGGTCTTGTGAGATATTCATGCATATCCACCCGCTCCCTGTTCCACAGTTTTATAGCATCTAGTTTTCAAATTTGTCATGGTATAAAGGTCTTGTGAAATATTCATATAGCATCTATTTTCATTTAGATACATTTTGGCTTGTGAGTGCTTGTGAAATATCATTACAAAGCTTTCCAGGCTGGTGATGAAATACGGCTGAATCGGGGAGCCATGCGAGGAGCTTGACAGTGATTCGTAATGGCATGTTTTCTGTACGTCTAATCGCATTAACCATCAAAGTGGCATATATGATATTAACGGCAGAAAAAGTTCGGCGGACCAGAATGCGGTGAGTTTCACAAATTTAATGATTGGCTAAACGATCGATACGTGTGAGAAGTGTTGGAGGCGGGCTGGGAATGGAGATATATGTGCAGTAGTACATTTGATAAATTGAACAGGTTACGCAAAACAGTACAAATACCATCGTCAAAGTGGAAATGATAAACAATCAAATAGTAACCCTAGGTAATAGCAATTTATATTGAATGAAATAAACAACGTCAAATCATTCTCCTGTCCAGTGAAAGGACTAGTTCAATTGGGTAAGGCGAATGATATGAGTGCAGTAACACACAGTTGATCAGTATGTTTCGTAATATCATTGATCACCACTATAGTACTTGACTTGCACTGAACTCAGAGATCTGACGGCCCATTTCTGTAGATCTTTACTTCTCTCGGGTGCAATCACTAGTATTATTTTCCTATGTTCATGCATGACAATGCGCAGAATATAGCCGCACAGTGTGATATTACAAGGGAATTAAGAGTTATAAAAAAGCAATATAATCAAGGCATGTAGAGTTTATTTTCCCATTTTACACCTCCAGGCTTCTGGATAATGACTCGAAAGTCCTCTTCCTACCAGGCTGGATGGGGACATGAACAGGTTTGCATGGCACACATCTTCCACGCTTTGATTTGCATGACGAGGAACCAGGTCCATTTAGTCGCCTTTCTTCTCTTTTCTTCATGTTGTGATTAGTTTTGAAATCTGTTCCCCTCCAGCAATTTGAGGCACACAACGTTTCTGAGCTCAATACCAACGTTAGCCTATCTTCATCAGAAGCTCCTGTTTCACAGAGCTGGATAGAGAGAAAGTGCTTGTGTCAAAACAATTTAAAGTGAAATGGTTACTAATTCACAGTCAAAGCCAGGTTTATATAAAATAGATACCAAAAATTTACTTTTCTATGATACGTACCTGCTTTTTTCCTCTGCTGTCCATTAGGTTAATCGATTGTTGCAGAGATTCCTGTAGAAGTAATGCCATTAGTTCACAGACAGGCTAGTAGCAGAAAACTTATATGCCTCCATCTGTCTAACTTGTTCAGAAATAGGTTATGAATAGTTATAGTGGGTTTAAAAAATAAACCAAAGGAGTTTATATTCCCACGATTATCATGGCTGACTGTTACTTTTTTTCTTACGCTACGCAATGAGTTTCAGAGAGAATTTACGGAATATGTTGCGTACAAGAAATTCCAGATTCTGCTACCGAGATTTAAGCAAGTAACATCATGCAGGGAGTACTGTTGGACACGGTTCGCTGAACCCTTCACGCAACATGTGAATCATATATAATAAAGAATTATTTGAAAAATATGGTCAAGGCATTGAAGAGAACCGGACAAAGCTCAGAGAAATAGTATGGCAGTCAGAAACCCTGATCAAATTCTGATAATAGAGGTACTAGTAATTAAACCCTAGTACGCAAACAATTCTAGATTTTTCGATTTGGGATTGCTAAGCTTCGATTTCAATATCTCTCAGCGGTGAGTATCACTCGTCATGTAGTACGCACTGAAGGGGTTGAATGTGAAGAGACGGGTTACATAATAACCGCGAAATACTGCAATTGATTGATCATAAACCCTAATTATACAAACCCTAGCATAATTAACGTATCCTCTTGGCTGTATCACTCACGGCTGGGGATCTCAAATTTGATTGAATTGTTTCTGTTTGCTACGATTGTATTGCCCAATAAGACTGCTGAATGCAAATTGAAAGTGAAAACCTAATTAATCGAAACCTAAGAACAATGTATAGTCAATATACAACACATGGATTATGAGGATTTCAATTTGATTGCAAAATGGTTTTCTGCTGGCTACGATGAATTGCTGTAGCAAGGCATTTGTTGCATACTTACCGACAGATCTTTGTACGGTGACCCGTCCTGTTACAAGCATCGCGCAAACGAGTCAATGCCAGATTTATGTGAACAATGGTAGCCAACACACGCTCTTGATCGTCATTTGCTTGCGCCTATTACGATAATTTGGACTGTGCCGAATCTGGTGAGCCTCTTTCCGGGCGAAAAAACATTTGATTCACTATGGGTGCAAGTGCAAAGTGACCCGGCGCTGGTGCGGGATTTTCTGCGGGTCCTGTCCCCCGACATGCCGTTATCACTAAAACTCAGCTTGATGTTGGAATCTTCGGCCCGTACGGTCCAAGGAGGAAGAGAGAGATGGAGTCGGCGGCGGACGGGAAAAATAGAAAAATAGATCCGACAGCCAGCTTATGGATCGATTTTTTCTCTAGTCTCTATCTCAGAATCCCCAAAGCGACGAGTGGTATGAGTTTTCGACCCGCCAAAAAATTGGGTCCCTGGATCGATACTTGAAGACTCCAAAGTCCAGAGCAGAAAGCGGGAAAGGGCCCCAGAGGGTGGGTGGCCAGGTTGGATTTAAAACTTTGGGTCGATTAACCAAAACTAGTGAAATGATGAGTCGGAGGAGAACAAGTACACCTGCTCGAAGAAAATCGTCCACAGTCCAGATATGTCGTCCTCTCTCGGATGATCGTTTCAGCCCTTCAGCTCAGCAAAAACCCATCACTTTGTCCAAGCCGAAATTATTAAAAGCGGTGCCTCACGGCACGCTGCACCAGTTTGATGGAATGGCAAAACGCTGACTGTCTCCCGGTTCAGGGAACACCCGACGGCCATAGGCTGGATCGCAACCAATTATGATGGAAATGTCGTGGGCTCCATTGTCTTATCAGATGTTGCCCCGTGGGTCCGAAGAAGCTTTCACATCACTGTAGAAATGTCGAGGACTCCATTTGCCTATAGCAGACCTTGCCCGTGGGTTGGAGAAGCTTTCACATCATTCAACAACAACAACCTAATCTTGTAACCCTATTTTTCTATCTCTGGGCTTCTGATCTAATCTTCTTGATGATGATGGCTTCTCATCTAATAGTACCGCATGATGGCTTCTGAGTGGCTTAGAATCCTCTTACATGATGGTTTTGAAATGCGTCCTGGAAATCTAATTCATTTATATAATATAGATTTCTTGAGGGTTGAAAAAGCTTTCACATCCAACAACAACTTATTGTAACTCTATTTTTTTCTCGCTAAACTTCTAATCTAATCTTCTTGATGATGACTTCTAATCTAATCCTGTTACATGATGAATTACATTGAGTGGATTTTGAAACCAGTTATTTAAAT
Organism: Pinus albicaulis; assembly: GCA_034641835.2. Taxonomy (NCBI): domain Eukaryota; kingdom Viridiplantae; phylum Streptophyta; class Pinopsida; order Pinales; family Pinaceae; genus Pinus; species Pinus albicaulis. The sequence goes on from CM076584.1 coordinate 1,666,118,736, forward strand.
AATTTTACTCACGAAAAGCCTCGAATTCAATCTAGCCTTAAGAACTTCTGAGCTTCTTATCTGGCAATATGGGTACCTCTGGGCTTCTAATCTGGCAATATGGGAACCCTTGGGGTTTCTAATCTGGAAACATGGGACCCTTTGGGAGTACGAATCTGGCAATATAAGAACCTCTGGAACTTCGAATCTGGCAACCCCAGGAAGTAAACAGATTTGTTGGGTTTTGGAAGTGAACCTCTGGAAGTATGAGAGGTAGAGTTTTTGGGTTTGGAGAACTTTGACAAGGAAAAAAGTTGAGTTTTTAAATTTTTCCTTACTTAGGGTTTTATCGACTTTATAAATTAAAATCGCAAATAAACTTTAATCATACAAACTTCCTAATCGTACTACGAGCAGAGAATCCGCTTCTACTGCTGCACGCTTACCATACTCCCTATCACATCGGGACACTCAGTCTGCTTTGTATTTTGGTAGCACTCTTAACGTCACCCGTGTTTCTTTGTCAGTGCTGCACTGCCTTAGCCGCAGGACGTTCCGTTGTTTGTCACCAGCCTGCACTGAAAACCGAGTTCTGGGAGCAAAGTTTAAATTTTGGTGTGCAGGATAAGGTAGCGCACAGTATGGATTTCTATACGTTTAGGTGTGTGTCCAGTCACTGCTCGGGATTGCGTGCATTCTGGGATCAAGAACTGTGACTCAATCGTGAATGGGAGAAGATTTTATTCTGTTGTGAGTCTTGTCTGAACAGCAACTTACGTCGCAGCAATTTCCTTGTATTCCCCTCGGAGGTTAATGGAAGTCTATGCAATTCCCGAAAAACCAGTTTAAAATCCCCCAAAGCGCAAAGTCATTGAAAAACGATGGGGATGTTTGGTTATTGAACAGTTGAGGTCGATTGGTGTGTATGGATGTTGCCAGAGTAAGGCACTTTGCAGCGAAGTAATTACAGTAGCCAATTCCCGCTTTCCTTGGCTACCGCAACTTGCTACGACTTCTGAACACGCTTTCCCCTTTGAAGAAAAAACTTTTTAGCTGGGCCGGAGAGGTAAAATCTCTGAACGAATCTCAATCACGACTGTAAATACGGGACGAATAATCGAAAGAGTGCTCCTCTGTTCAATTCTGGAGAAATTAGGTATATTTGTTGCCCGTATGAGCATGGCCCAGCCACGACAGGACAATCCTCATCGGACAGAAGCAGAATCCCACTGGCGTCTTATTTTACCCTCACCTATTCTTATATAACTCGGGAAAAGGCTATATGCTAGCAGCAGATCCTATATTCTTATTGGGCTAACAAACTTCCTCGGATTTTTATCAATTATTGGAGTTACAGGGTTTCGAAGTCATAAGAAAATCCGATTGTTAGGAGTTACAGGTTTTGAAGGCATTAAATTCTTTTAAGAATAATATGGTTTATAAGATTTTTAAGAAGTAGGAGAATTAATGAGAAATTTTTTAAACATATTATTTTTATTTTTCAAGAGAAAGTGAGTATTTTTCAGAGAAAATGAGAGAGTGTTCCACTTATATTATTATACTTTTGTTGTTTTAATAGGTTAAAGTAAGTTGGTAGTATGACAAATATTTTGAAAATTATAATGGATTTGACAAGTTAGGAAATGTAAAAAGAGTTCTTTTCATCTCATTGATAACAGATTCTTTCTTCCCCACTAGCATTTATTCTCCACAACCACATTAATAAATGTGATTGATATAAACCTGGATCATCTTATTTTAATGTAAAATGACACATATTTTATAAATAAATGGTAGCATGTATGGAAAATGAGGTTCTGTTTGTCTAGTGACAAAGTGTGGCACACAATATGGATTGGCGTGTAATATTTCCTTTCTTGATCTTGGTCAAAATGGAAGGAATCTATCCATGGTATTTGTTGTAATATTTCCTTTCTTGATGCGTGGTCAAAATGGAAGGAATCTATCCATGGTATTTACGTGGTACTTTCCCATGGTATAAGCCCATGGTATTTGCCTTCGAAAATAATAAAATAAGGTTCTAGAAAGAGTCCATCAAAACCTTTAAAAAAGAACGGAATGATAGGCATTTTCAATCATTCATGTTTATCTATCTTATTTTGTTTTTCTTGAGGCAGTGGCTGGTCCACTTGTGGATTTGGATCAGTCGAGTTTCATCTATCTTATTGTGTTTCAATGTCTTATTTTGGTGTTTAGTGAGAGCCATGCATGCCAGTTTGCAGAGCTCCATTTTTATTTGTATGCGGCATGTATCTTTGTTTCCGATTAATAATATAAATAAAAGGTTTGTATTTCTGAGATCCAGTTGCTAGATGTTTCGTGATAATTTTTATCAATTAAGAGATATTAAAAGTGACACACTAGTACGACCAAACTAAACTATTTTCATTCCAACATGTACATATATTTTAGACTAGAAAATTTGTCCAAAATAATTTTCATATCATCCATGGGAGGATGTATTTGACCAAATGAAATCAAACTTTGTCCACTGCGTTTGTAAAAATCAAATTCCTCAAACCTAATTCCAATATAGACGCTTTTTATGATATAAATATTTGTATTATAAAAAGAAATTAATAAATAGAATATAGAAATTTATATACAAAATGTCAGAAAATTTTAGCCAGTCTAAAAACTCATAAAATAACCTAGAAATTCTTGCAAAAAATCTTTGAAAATCTAGATTATAGTTGTCAAATTTCAGGATTTTTGGGATGCTCAGTTTTTTGAAAGATGCTGAGATCCCATTTCCACCGGTAAAAAATGATTCAAATGCTCAAACTATCTAATTCTCTAATACACGGATTCCAGCAAGAACTTACCATCCTATAGAAAACAATGCCAAAGCTCGTGACAAAGTTTCGTTCAGGATCAAAATTATGATTTTTCATTAGCAAATTATGTGAGTTTACCCATCAAAAAGAACTCCGCTATCACTAAACTCTCGAACTTAACAGTTGTAGCTTAGACAGCTGCTCAGGGCTAAGGGTTCTAAATATAGAGAAGCTTTTAGGCCCTGGTTAGGTTTCCAAAACCTAACTCGAAGCCCTGGTTTTCTATCCATTGCTTGAATCCCTGATAATTAAGTGGTCATTTGGCTTTTTCTTGCCATAAATAAAAAGGTACATTGCATTTCACGTTCCTCTTATATGGCAGCACTTCCATCATATTTGCTTGCATCCCTCACATGTGTCCTGTGTGCCTTTTCTGTTCCTGCATTTTTCTCGATCCCTTACTCTTTTTATCTCTGTAGACGAATGCGGTCACACGCCAGCACGAAGATAAATATTCAGGTCTAACAAAAAATAAAATACCATGTTGCAGTTCTGAAAAACTCGTAACTTCGGTTCCCCTTTCTGATAAACTCTTTATGATGCTATGAGTAAATCTAAGCTGGCGCACCGTAATCTCAGTTCCTTTGTTTCTGTTGATTAACGCTGTTTATCAATGTGCAGCGCTGACTTTCCCCATTGTCTCCTGTAGCAAAACTCCAGAGGACCATCTCTGTGCCATAAACATCATATTCACATGCATCTATCGTCATCATCATCCGGCAGTGTCCTCCAAGGACATAAAAGCAGCAGCTTGTATCCTTTACCTTCCATCTTGATCTGTACGTTCCAGGCCTTTGAAGGACAATTAAAAGATGAACGGTGAGATGCCTATTTTTTCGTAGTTATGTTGCTCATTTCCCATGGACATTATTAATCACCCGAGGAATCAGAAAAAAGTTCTTTCATTCGGTGATATTAATAGTTCTACTGTTCACTCGCGGAATAGGAAAAAAGTTCTTTCATTCGGTGATGTTAATAGTGGGTTTCAGACGGGTGAATGGTAATGTTAGAGGGTTAATGGTAATTTCAGTGTTTTGGAGTATAATTTTGATAGTAGAAATGGATTCATTTCCAGAACACCTAAAATATTAAAGTTTGATAGTTATAACATGAATTTACAAAAATCTCTGTAAGATTTTCTTAAAATCTTACCTAAAATTTCCATGATTTTCAAGACTGAGGTAATTTAGTTAGACTCACTACATTACATAAGATTATAAATTCAACATTATGAAAATGTTCAGGTCTTTGGATGGCGGGAAAAATAAACTCTGTGATTTGAAGTTATGAAAAATTTCGCACTCAAATTTGAGATTTCATTACTGACCTGAAAATAAGGCCTTGAAAGGTCCTGTAGACTGCAACTTTTCAAAATCGTTGGAATGGAAATATTATTTTCAAATTATATTGAAACTGTCATCACAAAATGGTTCCGTTGTTTCGGTTCATGTACGTTCAACGTCCATTCAGAATCCGTACGTCAGTTCAAACGTGACACAGAGTCCTTCAGGAATGGGGAATAAGTTTATTTACGCTTTCAGTGGTCATAAGCTGTAACAAGAAGATCTATCCTGAATGTATAATCTTAGTTTAAGTGTTTAAAGTTTTGGAATTTTTGTGAGTGATATTTTCTGGGTGAATTTTGTTCGATAGTTTTTAAATCAATTTTAAATGAAATTTAAAAGCTGTTTGTTAAATTGATAAAAGTTGATTTAAACTTTAAAAGAGATTTGTTTAAGTTGTAAGTTTGTTTTAAGAAGATGTTTCATTTTATAATATATAATTTAAATAATGTTCTTTTTTATTGTTGAGTTTTATATATTATATAATAAATAATTTGGTCGGTCATCGTTTGATATTAAGGATTATATGTGTAAGATTTATGGTTTAATAAAGATTAGTCTATAGTTAGAAGTATAGTGGAAAGTAGTTGTAATGAATTTTGTAGATTTAATTAATACATATATATATATATATATGTAAAAAGTTTGAGATTGTCTTAGAAGATTATTTTTTTCATCATTGGTGAGCATTCATGATAGTCTATGTTTATGAGATAGTAGCACACACCCAAGTACCCAACGATTGCCGATTAAATGACTTCTATACCTAGAGTAAGCCATGTTTCCACAATTGGTTTTGTTTGTGGAAAAGATAAGTTTTTTCATCCCACATCCATGAGGCGATTACACTTTGGTGACTTTGGTGCTTCAAAAATGGATGTGCCATGTTCGCAATTAGACATTTTCTTTCCTTCGTCATAGTTGTCTAGAGGGTTCATATTTTGTGTGGTATTAAGAATCTAGAGTTCTTGTTGGGTCGGAGATTCCTTTCCTCTTTACTTAACTTCCCTTCATGTTTTTGTTTGCATTATTCAATTTGGTGGTTGGATGTCCAATCCTCTCTATCTCTCTACGGTTATCTTTCATTTTACCTTAAAACTCCTTACTATTATCTCACCTGCGTAGGGCCCCTTTTATTTATTTATTTTCTAACTTCCCCAAATTACCTCTTTATTAATTCATGGAGGGTTGCTCCCTTCTGCATTTCTGAGGTTTTTGTCTCTCCTTTTCCCTCATCTCCCAACTACAATCTCTACTTGAGGTTGCCTTTGCACTATCCCTTGTCTCTTTGTACCTTGACGTTGCTTCCTTGGATCTCCTAGCTCTTGTTCTCATTCCCCTATTCGAAAATGTCAAGAGCCACCTCTTCCCTTTGGTCTCGGAGAGTGTTGAAGCTCCGGATAAGCACCTAGCATCAATTGTCGAGTGAATGCTAAAATGTTATTGATATCCTTCTAGGAGGCACTTCTCCCCATTCCAATTCACAAGGAAATATGCAAATGTAGAGAAAGAAGCTCCAAGTACAAAAGATGTCTCTTATCCGAAGGGCTTCACTTCATGAGCATATTAAACGATACCCTTAATTTGACTACATATTGGGAAAATACCTCTAAAAATTACATTACTCAACATCCTACTAATACTAACCCAAAGCAACTTTCACAATTTAAACACTAGATGTGCGGGTATCCATTTTTCATTGACATTTTGTATATCCTCTCATTAAATTTAAACTCCATTTTTTATACTTGCGATATAAAAAATCTCTTTTATCTTCTCGTTTATATCCTCCATTATGTTATGTCATTTTTCCCTCAATATTTATCTAGCTATATGAACTCGCTTGATATGATATTGCTCCTTGTGTTCTTATCCAACTCAAAAGTAGAGAGAGTGTTGGTTAGTATTTCTCTAATATATAGAAAAGACATGGATCAAATTGTGATTTAGTATTGATTTGTAAACTTTTCTTGGATATTCACTCTGGATAGTTCAACACAATGAGATCTACTAAAAATATATTAGAAAATTCTAAAATCTACACTTGCGAGAGAGTTTATTTCTTCACTTAGTTTTATGGATCTATTAATAGACAAATTTTTCCTCTCTCAAAGTGCTTTAGAAAAGTTTCAAACCTTTCGATTTTTCAGAGTGGGACCCATTTCGTAAAAATTAGTCGTTGAGTTAATTCCTCCAACTTTTTCACTGCGAAAGGACAAAGATGAATGACAAATAATATAATGATCAAATCTAGATCATAAATGATTATGGGAAAGCTCTAGCATGATGCCTATTTCTATAAGAAATCATATGCTCTTAACCATTAAGCCCAATCAAACTATATATATTTGTATAAAAACCTCACTTACAATAACAAATTATCATAATATCAAATTTAAAAAAACACTAGAATATATATATACCCATATAAACTTAAAAAATTTAAATACTTTAAATACAAATCTCTTATCTCCTAAATATTTCACACATTATTTAATTTTGATCTTAATCACACAATCTTAAAAATTAAAATATTATTATTAAATAAAATAAAATAACACATAAATTTTTAAAAAATTATTATAAAGCTCATATATTAAGAATGTTCGTAACAACTCATATATATATATATATATATATATATATATATAAAGTTTGAGATTGTCTTAGAAGATTATTTTTCATCATTGGTGAGCATTCACGATAGTCTATGTTTATGAGATAGTAGCACACCACCCAAGTACCCAACCAATTTATAGATTAAATGACTTCTATACCTAGAGTAAGCCATGTTTCCACGATTGGTTTTGTTTGTCGGAAAAGATAAAGTTTTTCATCCCATATCCATGAGGCGATTACACTTTGGTGACTTTAGGCTGCCATCAAAAATGGATGGCCATGTTCTTAATTAGACATTTTCTTTCCTTCTGTAATTTGTCTGCAGAGGGTTCATATTTTGTGTGGTATTAAGAATCTAGAGTTTTTGTTGGGTCCAAGATTCCTTTGCCTCTTTACTTAACTTCCCTTCATGTTTTGTTTTGCATTATTCAATTTGGTGGATTGGATGTCGATCCTCTCTCTATCTACTGGTTATCTTTCGTTTACCTTAACTCCTTACTATTATCTCACCTCGTAGAGCCCCTTTTATTTATTGTTTCTAACTTCCCCAAATTACCTCTTTATTAATTCATGGAGGTTGCTCCCTTCTCTCTTTCTGAGGTTTGTGTCTCCTTTCTCCCTCATCTCCCAACTACAATCTCTACTTGAGGGTTGCCTTTGCACTATCCCTTGTCTCTTTGTACCTTGACGTTGCTTCATGGATCTCCTGCTCTTGTTCTCATTCCCTTTATTAAAATACGTCGAGAGCCACCTCTTCCTTTGGTCTCGGAGAGTGTTGAGGCACCCGGATAAGCACCTAGCATCAATTGTCGAGTGAATGCCTGGAAAATATTTATTGTATCCTTCTAGGAGAACACTTCTCCCCATTCAATTCACAAGGAAATATGCAAATGTAGAGAAAGAAGTTCCAAGTACAAAAGATGTCTCTTATCCGAGGGAGCTTCACTTCATGGCATATTAAACGATACCCTTAATTTGACTACATATTGGGAGAAATACCTCTAAAAATTACATTATTCAACCTCCTACTAATACTAACCCAAAAGCAACTTTCACCAATTTCAACATTAGATATTGTGGGTATCCATTTTCATTGACATTTTGTATGTCCTTTTTTCTTTTTTCATTAAATTTAAACTCCATTTTTTATACTTGCGATATAAAAAATCTTTTTATCTTCTCGTTTATATCCTCCATTATGTTATTTCATTTTTCCCTCAATATTTATCTAGCTATATGAACTCGCTTGATATGATATTGCTCACTTGTGTTCTTATCCAACTCAAAAGTAGAGAGAGTGTTGGTTGGTATATCTCTAATATATAGAAAAGATATGGATCAAATTGTGGGGATTTAGTATTGATTTGTAAACTTTCTTGGATATTCCACTCGATGGTTCAACACATGATAGATCTACTAAAAATATGTTAGAAAATTAGAAAATCTACATTTCATGAGAGAGTTTATTTCTTCATAAAGTTTTATGGATCTATTAATAGAAAATTTTTCCTCTCTCAAAGGTGCTTTAGAAAAGTTTCAAAGCTTTGATTTTCCGAATTGGGACCCATTTGTAAAAATAGTTGTGTGAGTTAATTCCTCCAGCACTTTGCTCACTGCGAAAGGACAAAGATGAATGACAAATAATATAATGATCAAATCTAGATCATAAATGATTATGAAACTCTAGCATGAAGTATATTTTATAAGAAATCATATGCTCTTAACCATTAAGCCCAATCAAACTATATATATTTATATAAAAACCTCACTTACAATAACAAATTATCATAATAGCAAATTTAAAAAAACACTAGAATATATATATACCCATATAAACTTAAAAATTTAAATACTTTTAAAAAACAAATCTCTTATCTCCTAAATAAAAAAATTTCATACATTATTTAATTTTGATCTTAATCACAATCTTAAAAATAAAATATTATTATTAAATAAAATAAAATAACACATAAATTTTTAAAAATTATTATAAACTCATATATTAAGAATGTTTGTAACAATTTTAAACCACGAAAATTTATTTGGCTTTTGTTCATATTTATTCTTTGTCGGGATTAATTTAATATATTATATTCTTATTCTAGGTTATATTTATTTTGATTTAATATGATATAATATAGTATTAACATAAAATCATGTATTCATCATTAATACTTTAATTTAATGGTTTAATTGTAATGCATTGTAAGTCGCTCGATTCTAGAGACAAAGAAGGTACACCATAGAGTTTTGGCTTACGGAATAAAAGAGGTCTGTAATGAGTCAATATTTTTTAAAAATTAAGGAAAATAATGAAATGAGAGAAGAAATAAGTCGTGGTCGCTTTATAACTAGATAATAAATTACAATTGTGCATCATTTTTAGCTATATTTAATTTTAAAAATGGTTAGATATGAAATAGGCTAGTCTTTAATAAATAAAGTCCATGCATTTTTCGAGGTGATTAAAGTATTTAAAGAAATTCGATTGGTTTTACATCACAGATGATGGACGAAAGAGATTGTACGAAAAGAATGAGTTAAGACGGGTAAGGTTCAAAGTGGTGAAACAAGAAAAATGCGGCAAGTGTCACCCATTCGAGATTAGAATGAATGGACCACTGAAAAGAGTAAGAAAAAGAAAAAGACAAAATAGATGAATCGTTGGAATAGGACACACGCGTTAAATGGAAAGCTAGGATGATAATAATTGGAAAGCTAAGGATGATAAAAAGCAAACATCAATAATAAGAAGATGACTTGTGTCCACCTAGTGTGAGAGGAATATTAAAAGTGTGACAGTGATCTAAAATGGATCTATATAGTTATTATATTGATTTATTGTTGTTTTTAGAATGGAAATGGTAAAATTTGATGGAGTATTTTGTCGAGAGATTCAATAAAGAAATTGGTGAATAATTAAGTAAGAGAAATTTAAAGTGGTAAAAAGAAGAGTAATGTGCAAAAGAATCTTTCTAAGAATGCCTAAGAGACATAACAAACCCAAATTAACATTTGTGGTGGGGTATGAAGGACTACCCAAAAAAAGTGATATATCTTTGTGAAAATATGTCATGGAGATCACCTATACTCATGAGTGTCATATATGGATGAGATTAGATCACTATACTCATGAGTGTCATGTATGGATGAGGTTTATCACTTTTTTGCATAATGCTTTCTACATGTAACTCTTTCTCTACTAATCTATTTACCATCAGCTAGCAATGTACGAAATAATTGCAAAGCTAGACTTCTTCCTCCTTGGGGGCGAGAGCTCAAATATTCAAGAGAGTCTCATCGCACTTCTTTATTTGAGACTTGAGGTGGTAAACTAGAATACAAGAGCGAAAAACAATGAGACTGCTAGAAATTAGTTCTTCTATTAGGAGGTTGATCATCTCCACTCGATCCATTGGACATCTCTCGAAAGATATGCCTTTGGAGACAATGATTTGCCCACCTATGAGTGTTCTCCATCGGTCGAAACACGATCCTAACATCGAGCTTCCCCCAAACTTTGAGTCTGCTGGTGAGGATTTATCCTAATCCCCATGTTCGATGTTTTTCTTTGGGTACTCTGCAAAAGATGCCACCCGCACCATAGAACCTTGTGGACTACTATCAAAGGGGTTGATCCCTTAGACTATGACCTTATTATGTTTGACATTGATGCAAGTAGGTATTGGTTATCTACATCACGCAGCATATCTTAGATCTCCAATTTTTTTCCTTAATATGGATATTTACCACCCTCTTGTCGATGAAAGGATCCTCCACTTGTATCACCACCTCATCATGTTGGGAAGCTATCGATTCTTCAAAACCCACTTTAGTCCTACCACCACACTACAAGCCTTTGAATGCCATAACTTTTTGTACCTAACATATTTCTCCCTACATTTTTCACGCGAGGTTGAAACTATCCGAAATTGATGTAGAAGTAGTTTAATGCCTAAAACTTGAATATAATTTCTATCCTTATACGTAGTTGGTTTTATGCTATTACTTATGGTGTGTCATTAGCTTTTCTATTCTTCACATTACGCAGAAATACAATTACAATTGATCAAATTTCTTGCTTGAGTGACTAGAGCAACCACTATGTGGACTACCATGCCATTTGTTGGTGAATACCCTTTAGGATATGCAAATATGGGTGTGGGTCTATGTTGGATGTGTTGGAAAATTGTTAAGTGTGTGTTTTCATTGATGTCAAAGTTAGAAGGTATGATGCAAAGCATGTTGTCATTGATATTGATAGTGTTATTGCCATGTTGTCATTAACATTATCTAGCTTCAATGTCAAGGATGAAGTTGCAATTTGGGTAACCTAGGGTTGAAGGCCATTCTTCTCTGTTACCTAGTCCAGAAAATAAGAATGAAAGGTGCATGGTTGAATACTTTGTTACGAGGACCATTCTAAATGTATATGGAACTTCTTCTAAATCCCAGAGGAATGAGGAGAAAATAATGTGAAAATGAGGATGATCTAGGTGGGTTCCAGCGTTGTCCAAAGTTACGTGTGGTTGATTGGAGCACTGGGTTGTAGTATGGACTGACCTCGTTATGCTAGGTACTTGTATGGGTTTGCGATACAATGTAAATAAACCCGATAAGCGAAAGTACCGGTAAAAGGGCCCAAAAGCATTGGAGATTGGGTTGGTATAGACACCACAGGAAAGAAATTTGGGACAAACAAATATAAGCCCAAAAGGTGGAGTCTACAGGATGAGCTCGCACAATAGGCTAATGGATGAGGCGGTGGAAGGGCCCATGAGGCATGGTCCCATATGGAAAATTTAATAAGTACAATTTCTTGTTATAACATGATAAATCGTGCTTAGCGATTAATAAATCCGCGATTAACTAACGATTAATAAATCACGATTAACTACATACTGGGATAAAGATTAAGGAAACTTAATTATGCTAGGATGCTCAGGACCCCGACAACATGACCTGGCAATATTATGATGTGGTAGGTCCACATGGATGACGAACGGAAAGCTTGATGTCGAGGTGGCACATAGTACATGCCACATGTCACGAAAATCTAGCATTTTTGGCCACACAAATGGGAATTTAATACGTGATACAAGGTAGGTACATGTGAGTGTCTAGACACATGGAAAGCTTTAATTGGTTGCAACAATTAATGCGAAGTGTGGCTTCTTTAGGTGATGTAGCTATGGTGGGTTCATCCACGAGATGCAAGGCATTAAGCACGAGAATGTCGAGTTTAGTGCAAAAGCCAAAGGTGAAATTTGCTATGAATTAGTGAAGTAAAATATGGTAGTAATGAGGTTGACGCGAGATAAGTGGTAGTTCATGGTTTGTCACATGGATTGACTACAGGTAAACCTAAATTTCTTGGGATCCATGCAGGAACTATGTTTGGAAATTTTTTTATGTGTGTATATCATTTTGGTCAAAATGTCCAAAACCTAAGGTTCGATGGCATGGCGAAATGATGGTTTGCGTGGGGCCCATGCTCGAGCTGCTAGCACTAGGATGCTGAGCTTATTGTAGAATAGTGTGGTATGTGCTTGGGACGGGTAACAAAAACATTGTCGTTAAGAGTTAGAGCTGAATTCGACATATCATGAGTGCGAGGCACCAAACATCCAAGAGTATGTAGAGAATATAGGGTTTAACGCCTTGTAATTACCATGCCAGTCACGAGGAGACTTGGTTCCATTCAAGTGATAAGGATGAAAAACTAAAGTTTAGTGAGAAAATAATGAAGTTGTTAAAATAAAATATGTTTGAATTGGGGTCAAACCTTGAATTTTGTGAGTATAAAACAAAAAGCAAAAAGCGAAAGTGAGGGAAATTTTTCTCATGCAATGTGTACATTCTAATGAAATGATAATGTAGTACTATAGTGAACTAGTTGAGAAGTGGTAGTTTATGGAAGATTAAAGAGGAGGATTTTGTTGTATAATGCATAGATCATATCGGGGAAGAGGTGGAGAAATATAAAGCAAAAACCATAATAGATGTGAACCTTGAGATGAAATATGGGTCATAGGTGTTGCATAGATGTGGTGGAAGATAAATTGGATCAAAGAACCAAAGAAATAAGTCTACCATTGAGAAAGATAAGAGAAAGCATATCTTAAATAAAAAATTGTTTTTGAGTGAAATTTAAATGAAGATCCATTGGATATGGGTCGAAAAAATATATGAGAAAGGGATCTGGTGGAAGTGTGGGTTGGTTCTATAAATACTAGAGGTATCGATACCTCCTTGAGGTTTGTTTCATATAAATATTAGGGAGTTGATGTATCCTTGAGTTGGTGTTTTCAATTATTAGGGGATTTGTGTCTCATTAAAGTTGGTGCTTGTAAATATTAGAAAGCTGACATCTCCTTCGAGGTTGGTGCTTGTAAATATTAGGGTATTGGTGTCTCCTTAAGTTGGTTCCTATAAATATCAAAGTATATTAGTGTCTTCAATAGGTTAGTTCTTGCAAAGAAAAGGGGATCAATGTCTCTTGTAGGTTGGTTCCTATAAATACGATGTAATTTTATGTTGGTTCTTGAAAATTCGTATAATCAAAAGAGGTTTGTGGTTTTCTTCTTGATGGGTTTCCATGTATATCTTTTTGTCCATAATGTGTGCATATTTATTGTTTTATGGTTGTGTTTTATAATTCATTAGATTGTTAAAAAATCTCTTTATACTAATTGAATCCCCCTCTCTGTATAAACCTAATTTCCAATACTATCGGAAGCGGTTTCATTGAGGAACAATTTTAACCACTAGAAGCTAGATCACAAGGGACCATGCTTAGTTAGGATGGATTTTCCCAGAAAGGAGCACAATTATTGAATGGATCAAATATGAAATCTAGAAGGTAAGAACAAAGTTTTATATAATGACTCTTTTCTTAGATGTGTGGAAATACGTAGTGGATGGAAAGAAAGAAAAATAAGTATAATAAAAAAGCCATGAAGGAAATATTGAGTTGGATGTCTAAATCTAATTCTAATAAGGTGTTTCATTATGAATAATAAAAAAATGTTAGATAAGTTGAAATGTATCTATAAGGGAGATGTCTTGCACTAAATATAGTACAAATATAGTGAAGTCATCTTAGAAGGAATAAGTAAATAAAGAATCAAAAAGAACATTAGGGGAATTTTTGAGGTCTAAAATGGGCCTCCTAAGAGAAATTACAGCAAAATAAAATTTATATGCAATAGGATTCAAGATGATAATGTCAGCCATGGGGGATGATTCACCATTTTTAAGTAAAAAGAGGTAAAAAGATTAAAAAATAACAAAATAATAAAACTACTTTTTCAACTCATAATTTCAACTTATCTCCCAAATTTTTTACTCAAATTTCAAGTGGGAGTACTCATTGGCTGTAAAAATTTCGTTCTCATCCAAGGATTACCCATGTTGCATACTTTCGATGGACCACTGGTATGCGAAAAAAGAAATACATAAAAAAAGCGTGATTGCAATCACGTTTTTCATGTATTTCTCATTTTTCATATGCGAGAGTCTATCAAAAGTATGCAACATAGTACTCCCTTTGGATGAGTCAGAATTTTGCATCCAACAAGTACTCGCTACATTGAGTAGCTTTGGAGATAAGTTGAAAATGTGAGTTGAAAAAGTAGTTTTCTTTTTCCCTCTAAACTTTGATGATGTAATCAAATCTTATTTTTGTTATTTCCACTATTATTTTATAATTTCCTTAGGAGGCCCATTTTAGACCTCAAAAATTCCCTTAATGGATCGAATACCATGAATGGTGAAGTGATGAACCAAATGATGAAAAAGACCACCTAGTCATAAATGCTCGATGATCATCAAAGAAAAATTCATATACGAGATAAAAAGGTTAATGGTGAAGAAGATGTAGAAGAATTGAAATCCATAGAGAAGCTACTATTTAGTTATAATAATATATTTCATTATATTTTGATTGATTCATATCAATTTCTAGGAGATAATGATCATAAAAGGAAATACATAACTAAAGAAATATTATGTGAGAGGAAAGTGATAGATATACATCTAGTAGTTATGAACGAGGACCTCTACTCGTGGCTTTTATGGGATCATCATATTGTTCAGAAATTAAATCCAAATAGAAAGAGACATTAGATTCGAAGTATAAAGAATTGAAAGATAAATAAATCTTGGATGTGAACTTGTCACTTTTCACCTAATGACATGTGGATGAAATATATAAACCCATAAGAAATATCAAAAGGTAAATGGAATCTGAAATATATGAAGAATAATTTGAAGTATATCTTGAAGATGAACTAATTAGTTCCCAAGAAGAAATAGTTAGACTCAGAGAAAGAACAGAACCAAAAATATCTATTAGTGAAATATGAAGAACAAGCGTGTAAATTTAAATATTCCATACATTTCCTATGGACTAGAGTTAGAGAGAGCAAGAAAATTAAAGAAACTCTCCTAAAATAGCTGAAAGAGAAGGAAAAGGAATGTGGGAAGCTAAAGGAAGAAATAGTGTCCACTAGAAAGGAACTAGAAAAAGACCAAATATTAGTTGAATTGTAATCTAAATTATATTAAAGGATTTGAAAAATTAAATGAAATTATAAGTATTTAGAGATCTCACCTCATCAAAATTGGTTTGGGTTATAAAGGTGAAAAAAATTTCAAGAAAATATGAAGATAAAAATATCAACTCTTACGCTACAAAAGCTCGAGGAATCTAATGGCAAGGCAAGCGGGAAAGTAAAAAAAACACATACAACAAAAGATTAAAAACTAAATTTGAAAAAACCTAATGATGAAGAAAAAATCGAGAAAATCGATCAAAGGATAACCAAAGCAACTACGGAAGATTCTTTATTGCACAAAGGCCAATTATTACTAGGTATCGAAACTCCTCTTTAACTATTATTATCCTTTTAAAAAATTATGGTCAAGACTTTTAATTATGGAGATTATATTAAAAATGATTGCATTAGAAATATATGTAAAGGTTCTTATCATATCTCGAGGAGTAGAGGTGTCATATCTACAAACTCACAAAGGAATAACCTTAGAAGTAACAATTTTTTTCTCCTTTGTTGAATCACATTGAATGTTATAAGTTGTAATAGTTATTGGCACAAAGTAGTTGAGTTAGAACCGGTAGATTAGACCTCCCTCTCAAAAATAAGAAAATAGAAGAAGGAACTTGGAAATGAGAAAAAAAGCCTAAAGAGGTATCACGAGTGTGAATTTTCATTCTATGCTTGAAATAAAGGGAAACTTGTGACATATTGAGATTCGATGTTCAAAAACACATGAAAGGGAGAGAGAAATTATGCCAAAATGCATAAAATATTCAATTTCAATGCAAAAAAAATGAAGAAAATAATGTTGATGACTAGAAAAAAACATGTTCTTATCAACAAAAAAGGTAGCATCCAAAAAGGGAGTAAAAGATAAGTAGATATTTGAATTTTCTCATAAAGATAATTAGAGAAAATTTAAAATAACTATGTTCCCAAAGGATCTTCTCATCTATATATGTAAGGAACAAATCAAGTAATCCTAATGAAAGTGGTGTTTATGTGTTCAACTATTTTCCTCCCTTAATGGATCACTGCGAATGCTTTAAATATGAAAACTATGGACACCAAGCAAGTGATTGTAGAAAGCGACTCAATAAGTCTATCCTAAGCAAAACAAAGAAGAAAAGAAGCACAAGGATATGGAAAAGGGAAAGAATATATTCAAGGAGAAATGAAATTTAGCTTATTTATTTAAAGATAAAGAATACTAATGTTATGTTGATAGTGGATTTTCAGAGTCACATGATGAGGAGATAAATTTCTCTCGTAAAGGAGGGAAGTCAAGGTGGCATTGTCATTCTTGGAGACAATACATCAGCAAAATCGGTGCAAAGGATTAGTTAGCCTTGATAATGAAAAAGGAAAAGCTAAAGATGTCATGTTTGTTGAGGATTTAAAGCTGATGTGCATAAGTGAAATGGTTGATAACAAACATGAGGTCACATTTTCTTATAAAGGTTGTAAAATAAGGAAGAATGACTACGGAAGTTTAGTGGAAAAACTAGGACCTCAAACAATGTATATGTCCTTAATAAAGATAAAAAGTTAAATAATTTTTTTGAGAGTGTTATCTTCTCATCTTATCAGTAGTGAAATACTGCAACACTTAAAGTCACACCAGGAAAGAATGAAACATTTGAGGGTGAGCTACGAATAATGATGAGTTGAAAATATTATAGGATATGTATTAGCAACAATAGAGTGAAGTGAACGGGTGGATTTAAAATTGGCAAGAAGGAAAAGTGAAAACAATTAATGATTATTCTCAAATAACTCATTAGTGATAGATCATCATTTTATGGGTAGAGAAAATATAAAAAATGGCACACCGGTTAGTGTTAAGTGATAGTTGTATGGTAGGATGTTGGACGAAAGAAAATAGTGCGAACGAGGGAGTTGCAAGAAGTGAAATACATGATCAAGAAAAATAACATATGTTTAGGGGTAGTTGATTGCACACTAAGAATGATAAAATGGAATTTTTGTATACCTTACATGATTTTCCTCATTTCATTTATTATAAGTGGTAGAGGCAATTAGTCTTCAAAAAATCATTTGTATCGATAGCAATGTTATATAGGCCAGGGGGAGATTTTTTGGTTTTTGGAATGGCCATTGGTGTGTTGGTGTTTGTGGTGAATTGGTGTAATGCATCGAAATTGTTGAGATTGCAACAAGATGATGAGCTTAGTGGAAAGAAGTCACCTTCACTAAGTGGGCCGTGAGACTATTTACGGCGCAAAGTCTATCTTTAGACTATGTCTATTTTTAGACATATGGATCATGTTCTATGAGTTGCGGGGAAGCTATTTGTGGATGGTTGGTCAAGTTGGAAAAAGATAGATGGAATTCTATTTTTAGATATATTAGGCGGAATCTATTTTTAAATTTCCGATCTAAAAATAGATGTGTCGAGATATTATTAGCTCTTAATAATATTTGGACTATAAACATTATCTTATTCTCTTGGACACTTGAGTTAAGTGCTGAGATGTAGCTGAGGAGCGACATAAGGAATTACGCTATTCCTAAGGGTTAATTGGAGCTATTTCATGGATACTTCAATTAGAACTCATGCGACATAGTTTGGTGGAGTTGATTGAGGAAGTTAATGGAGTTGTGTTCGGTTTAACTAATATAAACATAGTTGAGCTAGTTGTATCTAGTCTATGTCGAGTTGATACACTAGTGAGAGTGGTGTGAATTAATTATTAATTAATTCACTAATTATAAAAATCATTAATCAACTAAAGAATACATCGAGTTAACTTCAGTTCATGGACGATTTGGTGGAGACCGAGTGAAGAGATAGGTGAAATAGCATTGTGACTATCGATTTGTGCCTATAGTGTTGCATGATTTGCAACAGCTAGTGATTGGAGAAAGCCAATGAGGGATTGCATAGTACAAGCCAGGTGGTTTGAAGTTATTTATGAGCCATTCTTCAGCATTGATTATGCATAGAGGCAGGCTATCGGGTGCGGGGAGATTGGAGCATGTGTTTTGCTAGATCTAGCTTGATTAGTGTGTAACAATTAGAGATTGTCTTGAGCTTGTGAGGAGCTTTGTATAATGATTGTTACATTATCTCTATGACATATAATATATATATATTTGGAGTTTTTCAGACTTTAGCTTTCCCATGAAATGTTTGTGTTCACATGTGTGATTGTTTATGGTTTTAATGTCTGCGTGCAATTGATTTTATTTACGCATGTAATGATCAATGGTAGAAGAGATTATGTATTGTGCATAAAGCTAAAATAGTGTGTGATCGGGAGAATCTCGGTGAATAATATATCGGTTATTCAAATTTCTACATGGTACCGAGAGCTGATATTGATCATTGGAGCAATTGCAAAACATTGACAGCGGTTGAGTTTTGTCTTTGGTGGAATTTGAATTTGCGGTAGTGTTTTCTTGGTGTCGAAGTTGAGATGTCTTTCAACGGATTGCGATTGAAGTATGCCTTTGAGAAGCGGCTCGAATTATATTTCATGGAAGAATAGGATGGAGGTGGTGCTAGATGACAATGGGTTGAAGGAGTTCATAGATGAAGAAATTCCAAATCCTACTTCTAGTGATATTTGTTGTACTTGACGCATGGCAAAAGAAGACATCAAAGTGTCGAAGGATTACTGTTGGAAGATGTGAAGGATCACATAGTGTCCGACCTTCATGGTAAGGCTACTCCATTCTTTATGTGGAAAAGCATTGACAAAGCTTATTCCAAAGCAAGAGTGACCGGGAGGAAGTTGGCACTCAAGGATAAACTCGGGAACATAAAAATGGAGAAAGGTGACGGTACACCCAAGTACCTCATGAAGTTCATCCAATGAAGGGATGAGGTTTGGGGAAGTGTGGGGGTTCTTGTTGATGTGTGAGACTTGGTGAGATTGGCTCTCCTTGGGCTTCCAAAGAGTTGGCATTCCTATCGAGGACTCTGTCAATGGATGGGAGAAATTCCCGGGATGGGATGGACTTTGGTCGGGATCTTGTGCGGAGGAGATGAGGCGAAGTACCGAGAGACATATCTTCATCGAGGAACTCGGATGAAGAAAGATTGCGCTTTGAGCTGCCAAAGTAAGGAAGGGGAAGAAGAAGAATGCTTCTCAATCCGAGTGCGAAAGGCAAGAAGTTAGACATGTCCAAGGTGAAGTGCTTTCACTTTGTCACCAGCACGGACATTACGCCACTAATTGTCCATAGAAGAAGAAAAATAAGCGAGTGCTGGATCTGTGTTGTGAGAAACCTTAGCCTCACAATTTGAAAGTCTGGATTTTTCACTGATCGCATTCTTGGTCTCAAGTGTGATGGGTTCAATGTGGTTTTTGACGGTGGTGCATCTTTTCATATGATCGGAGACAAAGATTTGTTTGCGGTACTGGATGAGAAAGATCTTAGAGTGCACATCGAGATGGGCGATGATGGTAGATACGGTGCGTCGGTATCGGTACCATTTCCTTTGAGAGGGAGTACGTAAACCATTCGTATTGAAGGAAGTGATGCATGTTCCGGGATTGAAGAATAATCTTATCTGCGTATGGCGATGTTAGAAGACAAAGGATATGATGTTGTCTTTAGCTAGGGAAAGGCTTTCTGCGTAGTAAGGCAAGCTGGTGAGACCCAAAAGATAGGGGTTCGAGTTAAGAACCTTTATCAATTGCATGTAGATAGGGTACATGCAGAAATGGAAGGAAAGGCGAGAGGAGTGGTGAGCCGGGATGATGGTAGAGCTATGGCACGGAGATTGGGCCACCTTCACCATGGAGCTTTGAAGATGCTGACGGCAAATTTCTACGGGCTTCCCCAAAGGTACACTTGCACGGTCGAGATCATTGCAAGGGATGTACTTTGGGAAAATTTGTGAAAGCCACCTTTCACGAGAAGGATAGTTGTGCCACGAAAATCCTTGAAAGAATTCACATAGACGTGTGTGGACCTTTCTCGGTAGCTTCGATAGCAAAGCACGGGGTACTATGTGATATTTGTTGATGATTTTTTCTCGTAAGTGTTGGATCTTCTTCATGCGAGAAGAAGAGTGAGACATACTCAAAGTTACGAGTTCAAGGCATCGGTTGAGAAAGAATCGGGGAAAGCGGTGAAGGCTCTTAGGAGCGACAATGGTGGTGAATTCATCTCTGGTGAGTTCAAGGACTTTGCGACACGAGAAGGAATTCGAAGAGAGCTCATAGCACCTCATAGCCCACGACGGAATGGGGTTGTGGAGCAGAAAGAATAGAATGATTGTGGGTGCTGCATGGGCGATGTTGCATGATCGGGGCCTTCCCATACACTTGTGGGTAGCGAGGCATGCAACCTTTGTGTTTTATGTGTCAAAACCGTTGTCCTGCGGGATACTTGGCATGAGTACACTCGAGGAGGCGTTTTACGGTAGAGGGGCTGATATTTCCCATTTGAGGATTTTGGTTCTACTGTTTACATTCATGTGATGAAGGATGCTAGGAAGAAGTTGGAGCGAGTTTGTAGAGGTTGGGATATTTCAGAATTTCTAATGATACACCCCACAACTATCATGTGTATTTTCCGGACGGTCGCAAGGTTGTTGTGCGACGGGATATCAAATTTCATGAGGAGACAGCCATGAAGTGTTCGAGCGAGAGGGGCCACACACTGGATGCAGGGTGAGGAGCTATTAGTTCCTGAAGGATGAGTCTCTGGATGTGGATTAGCCACGAGAGAAGGTTCATGGAGTGGAAGAGACCGCTCATGCATCGCGACCAGAGGCGCAGTGCACTACGAAGGGCGAGCGGCGGCTCAAGATGTAGGGGAGAGTTGTGGGAGCACCTACATCCGCGGTCATGCGGGAGCGACGGTCACCGGCCAGATATACTAGATACATGGCTCTTATGAGTAAGTGTATCGTGACGCCATCCTCTTTCGAGGAAGCTGTGGAGGATCCCGCATGGGTAGATGCCATGGTGGAAGAGTATGATTCGATTGTCGGAAATCGATGCATGGGAGAGTTGTCCCAAGGCCGGAAGGGAAATCAATGGTGGGTTCGAGATTGGATCTACAAAGTGAAGCAAAGAAGGCGGCGGGAGTGTGGAGATGATACAAGGCAATATTTGTTGCCGAGGCTTCTCACGGATTGAGGGGATCGATTATGAGGAAACCTTTTCTTTCTCGTAGCAAGGTATTCTTCCATACGGACGATTGTTGCTCTCTCGTAGCGGATGGGGTGGCACATTCATCGAGATGGATGTGAATACGGCATTCTCATATGGGGTGATCGAGGAGGAGGTGTACATAGAGCATCCCACGAAGGTTTCGAGATCTTCGACAGATGAGTCACATGTATGTGAAGCTCAAGAAAGTGTTGTATGGGTTGAAACAAGCACCTAATGCTTGGTACACATGGATGAGACGGTTATTTCACCGGACTTGGATTCTGCAGAGTGAGGTAGATCCGAACCTATACCCGGATAGTGGTGGAGGGTAAGTTGCTTGATCATTGTACTTTATGTAGATGATTTGATTTTGATGGGTGATGAGCTGATACACTCATGCAAGGCTGATCTTGCAAGGAGTTTGAGATGAAGGACTTGGGTCTCCTTCATTATTTCTGGGATTGGAAATTTGGCGATGCGATGATGGGTATTGTTTTTCTCAAGGCATGTATGCACGGGAGATGCTTTGGAGAAGTTCAACATGCATAGGCATAGCTGTTGATACTCCTCTTCTCGGCGGATGGAGGAAGGAGGATGCTACTTCGACAAAGGTAGTGGATGCCACTTGTTTATCGACGATTGGTGGGGTCGCTTATGTATCTGAGTCGATACATGACTGACGCATCATGCTATCTTTGTTAACTAGCTTTCACAAGATATGGATAAGCCTACCAAGATCTTTTTTGGAAGTTAGGCAAGCATGTATTGAGATATCTCGGAGGCACATTGGGATATGGACCATGGTACAAACGGGAGGATGAGTTGAGTGACATGGCTTCACGGACCGGTATCATCATATCGGAGATTGTGTGCGGTGGAAGATGCATGTTACTTTCATACATTCCCACGGAGGATCGGGGATGCTAATATCTTGACGAAGGTGCTCACCGAGAGAAAATTCGAATACCACGGAGGGCGAGGATAGGGGTGGAAGATAATCCTTATCTTGTTGAGAGGGAGTGTTGAGATTGCAACAAGATGATGAGCTTAGTGGAAAGAAGTTGCCTTCACTAAGTGGGCTCATAGGCTATTTTTGGTGCAAAGTCTATTTTTAGACTATGTCTATTTTTAGACATATGGATCATGTTCTATGAGTTGCAGGATGCTATTTGTGGATGGTTGGTAAAGTTGGAAAAATAGATGGACTTCTATTTTTAGACATATTGGGTGGAATCTATTTTTAGATTTCCCGGTCTAAAAAATAGATATGTCGAATATTATTAGCTCTTAATAATATTTGGACTATAAACATTATCTTATTCTCTTGGAGCACTTCGATTTAAGTGCACGAGATGTAGCACTGGGAGCTGATGAAGGAATTACGCTATTCCTAAGGGTTAGGTGGAGCTATTGCATGGATACTTCGGTTAGAACTCATGTGACGAGTTTGGTGGAGTTGATTGAGGAAGTTAATGGAGTTGTGTTCGGTTTAACTAATCTAGACATAGTTGAGCTAGTTGTATCTAGTCTAAGCTGATTGATACACTAGTGAGAGTGGTGTGAATTAATTATTAATAAATTCACTAATTATAAACTCATTAATCAACTAAAAGAATACATCGGTTAACTTCAATGCATGGATAGTTTCGGTGGAGACCCGATGAAGAGATCGGTGAAAGAGAAGTGTGACTATCGGTTGTGACTATATTGTTGCATGATTTGCAACGTGACAGGTGATTGGAGAAGACAATGAGGATTGCGTAGTACAAGCCGGGTGGTTCGAAGTTATTTATGAGCCATTCTTTAGCATTGATTACGCAATAGAGGCGAGGGCTATCGGGTGGCGAGAGATTGGAGCATGTGTTTTTCTAGATCTAGCTTGATTCGCGAGAGCTTGTAGGAGCTTTGTATAATGATTGTTACATGATCTCTATGAAATACAATATACGGATAGTTGGGGTTTTCAGCTTTAAGCTTTCCCATGAAATATCTTGTGTTCATATGTGTGATTGTTTATGGTTTTAATGTGCGCATGCAATTGATTTTATTTCCGCATGTAATGATCAATGGTAGAAGAGATTACGTATTGTGCATGAAGCTAAAATAATGTGTGATCGGGGAGAATCTCGGTGAATAATATATCAGTTATTCAAATTTCTACGAAATTGTAATCAATATTTAGAGAACGTGAAACAATATGTACCTTTCAAGATTGTTAGATATTGGGCCTTGGTACAAATTAATAACTTGAGCTTAACTCAAAATCATGGGGGGCGGGGGGGGTGAGAAGAAAAATACAACATGAGCCACAACCATTTATCGGTGATGTCAAAGGAGGAGAATGAGTAGAGATTATAATTGATGAGTATAATTAAAAGATAAATGGATAATCAATAGACTAATAGGAGAGTCAACCCCAAGGCCATCAATGACTAGTAATGTTTGGTGTTGTTATCATTAATGCCAAAGGGGGAGATTTTGAGTAGTTTTTTAAATTATTGAGTGTGTGTTGTCATTGATGTCAATGATCGGGAGATATGATGCAAAACATGCTATCATTGATGTCAATAATGTTGTTCCTTTTTTCATTAACATTATCTAGCTTGATGAAAAGGATGAAGTTGAATTTTGGGAAACCTATCTTTGAAGGAAATTCTTCTCTAGTTCTGAGTCCAAATGAGAATGGAAGGTGCATGGTTGAATATATTTTTTTGTGAGAAATTTCCAAAGGTATATAGAAATTATTCTAACTCGAAGGAATTAGGAGAAACATGTGTTTAAAGTGGGGAAAATTAAGAAAGGCTCCAACTTGGTCAAAGTTTTGGTATGGTAGATTGGAGCTTGGGCTATTATGAACTAGCTTTCGGTAGGCCAAGGACTCGTATGAGGCTAGGATAGTATTGATAATCCTTCTAGGTTGAGGACCAATATAAGGCCCCATGATGGAGGAGTGTGGGATGGTATAAACTTCCCCAAGTAGCGGGGACTAGTATAAGCCAATAAGGAAGAGTACGGCATGAAATCCCTAAGTAGGCCAGGGGACCAATGAAAGTGCCCATATGCATAGTGTAGGTTTTAACCTCGTACATTATTTACCTACAAACAAATTCTTAAAACATACAAATATGCAATGACAAGAACATAAAAAAATATGCACATATATTTTCTCTTGGAACCCAATTTTGGGAGAACTAGATTGGATTTTCATTATATTCCTTTCAATGTTACAAAAAATTATACACATGTCGAAGCATTCATAAACCCCAATCCATTAACATTGAATTAGAACATAACTATAGTTACCTTGACTAGATCTACAAAATACCATGGGAAAAAACCATCATGCCCAAAACCATGTGCAAAAATCATGCACAAAACCATGGGTGGGTCTACCCACCATCCTCGCATCATGCCCCCATCCTTGGGTCCTCCCTAACCATTATTGGGTCCACATAAAAGAAAAAATTCCTAGGGTGCTACCCCACACCCCGTGTAGGGGGGCTACCACCACCTTTGCGCCTCTAACGTAATGTAACAAACCCTTGAGCTACTCATGGAAATAATATAACACATACCCAACACATAGTCCCATATGGAAAATTAAATAAGGACAAATATTTTTTATAACATGAAAATCATGATTTACCACGAAACAAGCCTATCTTAGTTACTTCTCTTAATCCACATCTAATGATTAATTAATTATAATTAATTGCATGCTGGGATGGCATTAAGGAATCTTAATTATATCGAGATACAAAAAACCTCTCGAGTCAGTATGACATGGAAATTTCACATGGATGAAAATTTCCAACCTTGATGACATGGAATATATAATGCATGACATGTGGCATACTGATTTAGAAAAATTTGGCCACCCAAATGGCTATTTGGTTGGTGACATGTGTGATTACATGTTACACTAGAAAATTTGGCCCAATTTCCGATGACCAAAATGTTGCTATTGCAACACATAAGCGTCTCAAGAGTGACACTTTGAGGTTGGGAAAAACATCATTTCTCTGTCCCATACGCAATTCCGACACTTCTAATAGCGTAGGTAGGCGACACTAGACATGAAATGTGTCTTCATTTAGTCAATATTACAATCATGTTGTTTATTGTCGATATTCGAGACATCATGTGGAGATGTCGGTATTACGACACCAATGCCTTCCCATAATGTGTGCAATATCGATGACCTGCAATAGTCACGTGTCTAGCTCTATTATTTTTCAGCGGTGGAAACAACGTCGGAAGTGCCACAACGGTCCTCACTATTCCAAAAGTTGGCATAACATTTTTTGCAATGATTGGGACATATCAACGACGAAACAAGTTGTGCCACCTTATCTGGTACACTAGTTTGAAACTAAACTTAACGAATTTTGGGGCCATATTGTCGGGATTACGACGCTCCTCCCTAAATTTTTTTTGGGGACGGAGTAACCCTAAGATGATCATCCACTTTAAGAAGGAACTCACATTTGGATTATGGCATGATAACGGTGGTTGATAAAGTAGAAAGGAATATGTACTACCTCCCAAGCGAGCTAGGGATGCAAGACAAGCTGTCTTAGTTGTCTTGCATCTAGCCTAGTTCACTTGGGAGGTCATCGATCTTTGTTTCTCATTTATCAACTATTGGCATCATGCGAAGTGAAAGTTGAGTTCCTTCCTAAAAGTGGATGATCATCTCAGCTATCTACTGCCTCTACGGAGGTATCTTCGATAATAATTTGGTACCTTATTTATAAGATCAAAGGGCATGTTCATTTAAACTATGCACAAGGAAATAGAGGGAATTGCGCTAGAAAATAGGAGCTAGGATTTGTGCAAGGAAATAGGGCCTACCAATGCAAAAGGAAATAGGAGAAGGGATCAAGGATTGCAAGGGCAACTCAAAGCTCTTGACAGGAGAACAAATGTATTCTCGGAAAACAGATTTCTAGATGCGACGGTGAATTGTAATAGATCCAATTTCTCAAGAACTATACAATAAAATAATATGACAAAGAAAGCTAGTTTTTCCATTTGGGTTTACTCGGTAAACAAGTGTGTCAATTTTTGTGCATGTGTTATTATCTCTAGAGTTTTTTCACTACTTCATGATTGTTAAGAAACTTTGTATCTTGGTGAAAAGTAAATTTGGTTTAAATTTTCAATTGCCTTGTTTTCGGTAATTCATCTAAGTAGTTGCGAGTTTCAAGAAATTTAACATTAATAACATTATTCGGTCCACCAAATTGTTTTTCAACTAAAATTTCTTGAATGTAGCTGCATACCAAAACTACTTTCATGAACTTTGGAGGGAATGAAACCAATTAAGAAAGGATGTGGAGCACATAAGAGGTAGAGGAAATTTCAAATCCAATCTATTAGAGAAGTTGGATGAGAACCTATCAATTTAGGGAGCGATTGTAGAGAAGGTGCAAAAAAGTGGACTAATAAACAAAGAGACATGATGGTATTTCCTCTCCCTATCCATCATTTAGGAAATTGTTAAAGCTGAGTCAAAAGAAAGAATATTTGTATATATCTTACACAATTGGTTAGCATACTTGAATAGTGGAATGTTTCATAAGATTGAAAGGTGAAGAAAATCGATTATCGGTTTCGAGGGCTAAATTGTATCCAAGATTAAAATAGGCGGTAAGATTATTTTGCAAAATTTGTATTGCAATTTGACTAATATAATTTACTGAGAAAGAAAAAAAAGTGCGTGTCAATATTGTATAAGAATGCAGGTGTTTGTTAAGTTTTTTATTGAAAGTCATAGAAAAAAAACTAACAAAGGTGAGAAAAAAAGGAGAGGGTGGAATAGATCTATTTACAAGCATCAAAACACTACTTAATATATACTAACTAATGGAAAGGAAACCTACATAACAAATCGACAAGCTACAAACAAGAAAATTGAATAGATCTATTTACAAGCATCACGACACTACTTAAAATACACTATGTAATCGAAGGGAAACCTACATAATAGCGCCCACAATATTTCATTTTCTTTAAAATTAGCCATGGTCATCTTTGATGAATCATTAATTTGTGATCTTATGTCAACAAAATGCATTTCTTTCGCATCTTCGAGTTATCAGTGCACATTATGAAAAAAAAAGGAGAAGGTAATAGGCACTAGTGCATCTATTATAAATTTGATAGCAGCTCGTTGAGAAGATAATTTTTTGGTACATAAGGGTTTGGCCCCTTTTTTCTCACATCACATTTGAAGTTGTCTCGTTTGTAAGCTTGTGTTTTGAAATCAATACATATATCTTCACATAACAAGCCAATAGCTTCAAATTTACGACATTGTAAATATATAAGTGGGAGCAACAAATCCAATCCCATTTCAAATAGAAAACATGCCACGATATGAGTAACAATTATGAAGGTCTCAAAGCTTCCATTTCTTCCTTCAATAGTAACTTCTAAGATAAATTCAATCCAACCAAAATAAGAGAAGGGCCATCCCAACTCAAGCATAAAAGATATGACATAATAATTTCATAATATTATTACATCTTTGTAATATTTATTTCAATGTTAATATATGACATTAATACATGCTTCCAAAATAATGAGTCGGAATAAGGAAAGAAGAAACCAAACCAAACATATTATAAGGAGAAAATAAGCTGCAACCAAATAGATTACAAGGAAAACTAGAACCAAAACAGACTTACAAAAAGCTACTCCCCGATGGCTCAATCATTTATAGTTGGGGCCCATCTCTATCATAACCTCCAAGGATAACTCCGAGATCCAAAAGGCTTGCATGCTTACATAAAATTGTCATTCTCAATGCAAAAACAAAGCCTAAATCTCGGTCCACAATTCTAAATTTAGCCATGCAAGAGATTCCTCATGATACTCTCTCAAAATCATGAAGAGAACGTTAAATGAATCTGCATAGCTCTTTATTGATAGACTCAAAAATTCTAACCTTAACCACCAATACAGAGTGTGCCAAATGCACATAGATCGGAAACACGTTCACAAAATTCCTTAATAGGGATCAGTCTCACCATAAGTGTTGTACGTGACAAATATTCATAAATTAATTACCTCCATAAAATTCCATGATGTCTGCATCTAGAAAAAGATAATATATTTACTAGAGAAAAAATATTTTCTTTATCAAATCTAGATTAAGGTACATATCAAAGGAGTTTCAAAACTTTCTTGGTGAGCACCAATATTTAAACTAACTATAATAAACTAGAAATTCATCACTTTTCATAACTAGTTGCTTTTGATTTAGCATGAGCCACAATTTTCCTACCATCTCGTAGCCAATCCCGGCCATAGCCTACACAATCAAATTCCCAAGAACAATCTCCAATTATTAGTTATTAAGCATCAACCATAGAAATTTGATTGGTTTGGCACTTTTCTCGAACTCTAGAAACACACACGCTTGAAATAAATTACATACCATGTTCTTATTATAAATCCAAATGCCAATTCTCAAATTTTATGGTCTACTCAAAAAACCAAATAGAAATAATAAAGGAAGCTTTACATGAAATCAAAGATATGAGAATTAATTATCTTGTTTTACAACCATGGCATTACCTCAATGAATAAGCAAGCCCAGGATCTTGTCCACTGTGATCTTCCATGACTCCCTTTAAATTCATAAGCCCCAAGCCTCAAATGATGTCATCTATTTCAAGGAATAGCCCCCACTCCTCACAAAGCATCTACAATATTGGGGAAAACCAATAAAAGATAGGTTGATTTCTCTTGAAGAATATGTATGAAAATAGCCACGGGTTGAAGTTGTAGATCCATGGCTTCTCGGAGCTTCAGAAGGCTATTACAAAGCGAAAATCCAAGTGGATTATTTTAGAGAATTATGACCAAAGTAAAAGTTCCAAGTCGAGAGAAAGTTCCAAGTCGGGAGAGATCAATTCTCTCTAAATATTTACGCATGAGAGTGATGCCACACAACAAAAGTTTTTCTTTTGTTCTTTCTTTTCCTCTAGATTAAGGTGTTGTATATTTTGTTGTATTTTTAATGAGATGTATTTATTTCTCTTGAACCAAGGTATTTTTGGGACACCCTAAATTAGTCAAATTGGGTTATGTCATCGTTAAGGTAGAAGAATAAGAAGTCCCTTGGACAACCCTCATTAGGACATCAATTACGAACACGATTTTTTTATAGACCTAAGTTGTTGTAGACAATTTTGTCACCCCTAGAGACGACCTAGAGTTGCTATAGACCGATTGCCTAGGACATCTTAATATAGTAAGGAGCTCATAATATAGCTTGGGTTGTCAGGTCAAAAAGCTTTTCTTACTATCTCTTATAAAACAAGGAAATTAGTTTAAATGGAACCAAACTCTCTCGGAAAGGCGATACAAAGATAAGAATAATGTAGGAACAACATGCAAAACTCCAATACAAAAGCATCGAACGGTTAAGAGACAACTTACGCAAAGAGGCAGTTCAAATAGTATACCCACGAAATCAAATATCGAAAGTGGATGCGATGAGAAAAACATGAAGGAGATACTAGTTAACATGAGAGTCGATACCCCGGATACACACAGAACCACATATGGGCTTATCCAACTAAGAATCCATACATGAAAATGGCGTTTTAAAAGCACCCTCTCAAGTAACTAATATAGCGAGAAAATATGAATGACATGAACATGGAACAATATATCATGACTAGGCCTATTTAAAGCGCTTGACTAATCCAAGTATGGGCACCAACTAGGATGAATCCTTACTTAAGATTAGTGAGCCACTCGCATTCTAGAACATGATACGAGAAGATAAATGCGATGAAATGAGATATTATATTAGCACATAAGAAAAAGATTACATATTGTGGGATACCAAAGACAGAATCCTCATTACATTTATAACTCCTCCTCACCGAGACCCCTACGGGCTGCAGAGCCTTCATACATAAACTTTACAAGATGTATACAAAGACTTTCACTTTGCACGGTTGCTGATAGAAATACGGAACCCTTACAATGTCTTTTTTCCAGTTCTTATAGGAGAAGCGAGAAAGCTCTAGAGGAAGGAGGTAGGTGATACACATTTAATGATCCGATTTGAATAAAATGGCGGAAAACATTCGCGCCCACACTATGAATGACTAAATATAAATAATCGTACTTTACAATCTACCTCTAGAAATAAATGCTCGAGGATGAAAATCTCCTCATGAACAAGACACAAATAATAAAATATACAAATGTTCACGCCTTTTGCAGAAAGAGAAAAATATGTTGTCATAAAACCTTGAGATAGCTTGTGATTGTGCATAGTACTCTTTCGGCCCTCTAACTTTGAATTTAAACCCCGGATCTTTAATGCGAGTACTGTGTCTCTTGATCTTTCGATATTTCATGATGCCCCTTTAATGTTCTCGCTCTACCCAAATGTCATCTCCTGGATTTTCTCACGGAGGGTTCTATAGATTCAAATCCTAGCTTTCTTTAATGGTGGTCACATCATAGCGAGCTCCGGATCTTTTCCAACCAATTCTGCTCTCTGAAACCCGGTTCTCTCGTGCATTCTTAGCCTCTGTAATGGAAATGAGGAATCATGATAATTTTAGCCATGGTTATCCGCAAAACAAAAAACTCGTTAAATAAAACCCATCACGGGGATGGCTGACATGGTGGGGTTAATGGAGATGGTGGAGCAGGGTTTACAAAGAGGTAAAACAGTGCGAGGGTGGTGGAGGAATTACAGTAGGGTGAAGAAAACGTAATAGAATGGTGAAGAATGAGCGGCGGAGGTTTAGTAACGTAAAAATGTTCAAATGCGATGAATGAATTGGATATATGAAAGGTGGAGGAATGACGTAGTGAACACGTGAAATAGACGATGAGGATGTACGAAGGACAGGGTGGTAGGATGAGATAGTGAACATGTGTATACTGTCGTGGTGGGAGGCTCGGTCGACGGGGTGGTCAAGCGGATGATATGGGCCACACGATCTCCGAATGAGATCGACGGTTAAATGAGCTGAGAGAGCAATCAAAGGTGGGCCGGGGGATGCAATAGAACGTGAATTAAAGCGCGTGCAACTTCGGAGGATACCCACCGTTAGATTGAGCGCCCGAGATCGGATGGCTCACAAGAATTCCGCTGCGCGTCTTTTAACCGGACGATAATGCGTGAAATGGGCGGTTTCATTCATCGTACACCGGGACACGCGTCATGCGATCTATGGAATCGCTGCCCCCATGGAGAATACCGCTTACCCAATGGAGGTGGTGTAGAATTAACGGTCGGTTTTCGAGCGCGGGGGCCACCACAGTAAACTAAACTCCGCTCCATCGATTTACTTCGTTCGACGGCCACGGGTGCCCCCGAAACTTTGGAGCGGTTAGCCCCTTCTGCCCGAGCGCCGGTCTCGCGCTTGAGTCATATGGGGAATAAAACGAAGGGGCTAAGATCTGCGAGGGGCTAGGCCCGATATGTTTTTAAATGTGGATTTTAACCTTTGAAGAGTGTATTTTTTCGGGCGGAAGGGGTAATGGTGAGATGAAATGTGAGGGTTTTTGACACGAAAGGGGTTTTAAGGGTTTATATGGGGCGGTGAGACCAAAAACTTGAAGGGGAGGGGCTGACACGTACAACATAGGCTCCATGCGGGGACGGTGCGTTCCTCCGTGGACGTGCCGAGAACTTTGCGGACCTTCGGATGCTCTTTTGGACGGCTCTACTACTTAGCCCTTCTACAATTTACTCCATAATTCGTCGGCGTTCTCATCAAAACAAAACCGAAGAAAAACTTATATACGAGTATGATACATCGGGCTTGTTTTTCCTCAATCAAAATTGGAAATATGGTTTGAGGAATTGTCCATTTATAGGGGATTCAAGTAGATCACCCCGTAGGTCTTCCAATATGAACGTGTTATTACCTTTAAGTTACTGCAATTTTAAATGGACCAAACCACGGTGGATCGAATTTAGCATGTTTGCCCTTTTATCGCTCTTCGAACATCCCATCGAGAACCGGATCACCGATTTGAAATTTCTGTCTTTCGCATGCTGATCAAAGATGTTTTTTCATTTTCTTCGATACTCCGCTAATCTTTGATTCACTTGGCTCAGATGTTTCCTCCAATTCTACCGAGTTGGTTAATTCTTCGACCATGTCATACTGGTTCTTCCCTGATTTTTCCTGCATAAAGCGTGCCATTGGTAATGCCAGTACACTTTGGAAACACTGTATGCTCGATCCATATACTAGCTCATAAGGAGATTTCCCTGTTTCTCTCTTGCTAGTTATTTTGTTTGCCCATAGAGAAAATTTTAATTGGGAATCCCAATTTTTTTTATTCTCATTAATTGTCTTCTTCAAGGCCCTCACCGAGTTTTATTGGAAGATTACTGCTGAGCCATTCCCCTGGGATAGTAAGTCTGTGGAGTGATTTAATGTGATATTATCTTCTTTGGCAGAAATTTATAAATTTATTGGACTTGAAGGCACTATGCATTATCGGTTATAATCCTAGTGTAGGGCGACCAAACCTAGATATGATGTTTTCTTCCATGAATTTGATGATTACAGCATCTGTAGCATTTCTGCAGGTATGGCTTCCACCCACTTTGTAAAGTAATCTGCTGCAGTCAATATCCATTCATGTTGGCCACTTGAAGGGGGATGTATTTCTCCAATAAAATCTAATCCCCATTGTTGAAATGGTTCATCTATATGAACTGGAATTAGGGAGCAAAAGCGGGCATCTTTTGTCTCTCGACAAATTTTTGACATTTATCACATGCTCTAACCCAATTAAAAACATCTCCAAATAATTTAGGCCAATAAAAAACTAGCTCTCGGTATTTTATGAGTGTGGCTCTCAGTTTATAATGTCCTCCACAGATCCCTTCATGAAATTCTATCATTATACTTTCCACTTCATTCTCTGTGAGGCACAATAACGATATGCACGAAGGATCTCTCCAATATAGCGACCATTGGCAACTATATACTTTTGTGACTTCGACCTCAAAGCCACAGTATTTGGATTTGTCACGGCTTGGAGGACAAGCGAGTGTTAAAAGATATTCAACTATTTCTTTGTACCAAGGACTAGTGAGATATTTTATATGTATCTTTTGAGTGGCCATCTCTAGTCCATCTTTGCTCTTCTCCTTTTTCACATTCTTCATTTGCTATCATAGACAAATTGATGCCTAGAGCTACGATGATTTGATTCGGACAGAATTTTGGCTAGCCCTTGTCCTTTAACCGACTTAGTGGGTCTTATGTCCGGATCATACTCCTGTATTTTTGCAATCCACCTCCCTCTTTTGCCTTCACTATCTCCTTGAACGAGGATGTCTTTGACAGTTGTTGTAGGAACATATGCGGTAATGTGAGAGCGCAAAACATATGTTCTAAAGGATTTGAGGGACTTCACCAAGGCATATGCTGCATTTTTCTAGTATTTTATACTTCAATTTCCGCATCATGCAACACTTTGACTGAAAAAAGGCTATTGGTTGCTCAAATCCATCTTCATTTTTATGCAACAAGACTCCAGCTACCGTATGAGGTGAAGCAAATGAAAAGATCATAAATGGCTTTGTATAATCAGGTCCAACTAGCACGGAGAGCTTCAAAAAATGCCTGTTTTATCCTTGTGAATGCATCTCTAGATTCTCGAGACCATTTTACTTCATTATTCTTTTTTCAACATATCGGTTATATGCCTAACTATCTCGAGCATAGTTAGGAATAAACCTTCTTAGGAAATTGATTCGGCCTAGAAACACTTGCACTTCCTTCTTATTCCTAGGTAAAGGAATATTGTTTATAACTTCAACTCTCTTAGGGTCTATTTTCACACCATCTTTAGTTACAATGTGCCCTAAGAGTTTTTCCCTCATCTAATGCAAATAAAGATTTTTGAGGATTGAGGGAAAGACCATACCTTCTCGCATTTTTCAAAGGTTCTCTGCAAGTCTTGAATGTGTTCGAGTATCATCCTTTGAAAATACTTGTGATATCATCCGGATAGACCACCGAAACTTGTCTGTTCTCCAACAAAGGCTATGTCCATTGCCCTTTGAAAAGTAGCTCCTTTGCATTAATTAATCCAAATGGCATCCTGGCATACATAAATGTTCCCCATGGTGTTGTAAATGCGGTCTTCTTCGATCCTCTCGGGAACACGACTACTTGATTAGAACCGAGAAAACCCATCCATCGTTGACATTACTGGAGGCTCCAACCACTTTCTGCGAGAATGTGGTCCATCTTAAAGCGATGGATAAATAT
Organism: Pinus albicaulis; assembly: GCA_034641835.2. Classification (NCBI taxonomy): domain Eukaryota; kingdom Viridiplantae; phylum Streptophyta; class Pinopsida; order Pinales; family Pinaceae; genus Pinus; species Pinus albicaulis. The sequence continues at coordinate 1,666,153,510 of CM076584.1, forward strand.
CTTTTAAAGATGCTCTATTTAAGTTTACGAAATCTACACACAACCTTATTTCTCCATTTTTCTTTTGAACGAGAACAAGGTTTGCTACCCATTACGAGTATCCGAGTGACACAATTATTTTGGCATGTAGCGACTTCTTGATTTCTTTTTCAATAGAGGGAAGCGACGAGAGGGTTTAAGCTGTCTAAGCTACGCTTGTAAGGTTTTGCATCTTCCCTCGGAGGAATTTTATGCTTTGCATTATATTAATATCAAAAGTTTTTAGGTCCTGATAGAACCATGAAAAATACATCTTTGTATGAGTGAAATAATTTCAAATATTTTCCTTTGTATTCCTCACGAAACCTTCTTCGATAATCTTACAATTTTGGGCTCGGCATCGATTGCCCAAATTCAAGTCTTCTACTTGATTTTCTTCTACTATTTTATTATCTTTGCGATGGAACATCATTTTTATCAAATAATCTTTCTAGAGGCACTAGCCCTTTAGGTATGATATTTCCTTTCGGTACAACACTTTATTGCCCACTATTTTTTTCTTCCCATTTGTTTTCTCGAAATATTTTCGGCTTCCTCTTCTTCATTATCATCAATCTCCATATTGGAGAATTCTCCCACTTGTCTCCAAGAATCTCTTCATCTGTTCATCATCTTCAAAAAACCGACCAGTGTTTAATATTATCTAGGATTGATGGTCACGTATCATACTTCAATTTCATACCTCAATAAGGGATTATGTGGAGGGCGCAATGTGCTTGCATCCACTGCAAGAGAATCCGCCATTCATTGCTTGCTCCCGAGGCATGAGTTTGTATGTTGAATGCTTTGAGAAGAAATTCTCCACCATGTCCCAAACTTCATTTCTATATGCCCTCGGTAGAGGGTGCTTGGTTTGGCATTGATTTCGGACATGTCTCACCACTCGACTTAGAGTCGCCCATGACTTTTTAAACTTTGTATGCCCATATTCTTGGGTCGTCTGTAATCCCAACAAAAGTGCTTCATATTCGGCTACATTATTGGTAGCCTCATATTCCAATTTAAGGACGAGTGGGACCCATTTTCTGTGGGAGAGATTAATAACACCCTGAGCTCCATTGCCTTCTCTTGAATTTGCCCCATCAAAATTTAAAGTCCAGATTCTAGCTTCATAATTTTTCTAAAGTTCGCTCATCCTTAATTTTGAAGGAGGATTTATGCTCATAATTTTGATCTTCTTCTAGCATAAAGCATGAAAAAATCTCCTTCTTTACTATAAGCTGGTGAATTTTCGGAGTTATCGACCCTTAGTAACTACCTTGAAAAATTTAGTCTCTATGTATAACCTCCTCTCTGTCCACCAAAAGCGGGATGGTAGCATATGTTAAATCCCGAGCTTAATTGACCCACCAATTTTTGTACCCCGGGACCTTGACAACAACATGCCAAAGCGGGTACAGGGATATCAGCCACCACAATGTCCATGACCACACTCTTTGCTGGAATTTGGGTCAAATTGACCACTAAATCTTTAATCATCCCCAAGCATTTGACTCTTTTGGAATCGAATGAATAAAGGTCTTTATATGGGCGTGTGATTTGCATTCCTAGTTGCTCCATGACGAGATAGAGGCATAAGATTATGGGAAGCCCAGAATCTAACATACAATTGTGTAACGAGTAGGTCATGAATAACTAGAGACACATAAAAAAGGAGGAGTAAAAGGATCTACTTCCTCAACATGTGGGCCAAAGACTACCATGGGTCTTTCTTCTTGAAGGTTTAAACTATCGGGCACAATTGATATTTCGGGAGGGAGCATAAAAGAAGTAACTTGAGAAGCGATATGCGGGTTGTTTTAGCGACTCGGTCAAGGAGACTTTGGAATTTTAATTTTCTCAAGTTCTTTTTTGCAAACTAAAAGCGAGGAGGGGGCTTTTCTATCACAACTTCTTTTGACTCTTTATTTTCAGTGAAAATTTACTTTCTTTTGGCATAGATTCATCATTAGGAGGAGTGACTACTTTTGAAGAAGAGGAATCTGATCATTGAGGTGCAAGGGAGTATTTAGAGGGCTCTTACCTTTTTTTGTGTTTCTCTTTGTTGCTGATTCCTTCGAGCGGTACCTCCTTACGAGGTGGCTCCTCTTCTTGATCTTGAGTTCGGGTCCTCTTCCTTGAAGATCCGAGATCATATTTTACATTGAATTGTGCTTGCATGAAATCAGCAAATTGTTTACAATAATGATCAATCTCTACTTCTTCTTCTTCTTCTTCTTGCAATGGGCATTCCATTTCATCATTGTTTGAAAGCAAGATTTGAATCTTCTAGTTCATAAGCGACATCTTCGGTGGAGTCATCCGCTTGACCTTCCGGTACAAGGGATATGGTACACGATCTTGCTTGCTCCTTTGCTTCCCTTGGCAATATTTGCAATGGTGGTCTCTTGTACTTGAGGATTGTATCCTCTGTTTGGAGCATTATAGAAGTTCTTGGGAGCTGGATTCTTAGCCTCCAACTCAAGCTTGACCATATTCTTTATCATTTTTTCTTATTTCCTCCATTTTATCGGAATCCTTATCACTGGTTAGAGGAGGAAACCTCTTCTTTTCCTCTTCTCCTAACATCTGTTCAGCCTTCCCTTTTAATTTTCCAGGAGGAAGAAAAAGTTCGCTTCCAATTCAAGAGCATCCCAGTGAGCATCATCTAAAGTGGCGAGGTTTTCTTTCCCTCGGGGGAGAAGCCAAAATCTAAGTCAAAGGCTACTATGAAAACAACTTTGGCGACATTCGATGAGGCTTCATATCTACGGGGAGATTTAGATATAACTTATTAAATCTCTTAATAAAATCCGACACTCCTTCATTATGTTTCTTCTTAAGAGTATTGAATTCGGTAGAGACGTTGTCCATGGTCTTTCTTTTCTCCCCATTTCTGAGAAAAGTATTCTCCATGTCGTCCCAGGTGGTCACTCGAACGGTTTCCCAAAGTCTTGAACCATTTTACGGCCTCACCATCCAAAGATTTCCAAAAAATATCAAGACCACATCTAAATGTTCTAGATTTAAGTTTTTCTGCAAAAGAGAAGAAAGTCTCAAGATGTTTCTGAGCATCAATTTCATTTTCACCATTGAATCTAGGCAAAATCTTCAAATAATCCCTGTGGCAAGTCATTTAGCACTTGTGGTAAGGCCGATGGAGCATATTTGTTCATGAGAAAAAGCTGGTACATTAGCCATTGGAGGAGGTGTGGGTTGTGCAACAATTTGATGTACAAATGGAGGAAGGGAGGAGGAGGAAGTGGGGTATGTATAACAATGGGGAATAAATTGCACGGGAAGCTCGAGGTGTAGATGGAAACAATTCACGGTTAACAACGACTACTTCGTGATTTCTTTAACTTCTTCGGCCTCAAGGGTGAGATGAAGGTTATCTCTTGGTTCTAGCGCTTCCCCTGGGTGGGCTATACGAGTAACATTCGGGATTTTCTTCGGTAAAGTCGGGATTTTCTACGGAATTTCTTGAGAAGAAGAGGATGGATAATTTTCTTGAGAATATTCGGGGTCTTCAACACGAGACTGATTGTCTTTCTTTCCAACTTCTTCTATGAATAATCTTCTCCGGGTCGAATCTGGGAGGATGCCTTTAACTTAGAGGAATACGACCTCAAATGTGGCTTTCGAGGAGCCGGAACTACCAATAAATTTATCAAATAGAGAACGGTGGAGTCGCCGGGGGTGAGAGATACGCAACTCTTCAACTCTCTATGCTCACCTAATTAGAGAGTGAATATAATTTGTCGAGGCCCGGGGAAAGCGATATTCTTGAATTTGCTCCCCGGCAACGGCGCTAGAAAGATGTTGTAGACAATTTTGTCTCCCCTAGAGACAACCTAGAGTTGCTATAGACCGGTGCCTAGGACATCTTAATATAGCAAGGAGCTCATAATATAGCTGGGTTGTCGGTCCAAAAAGCTCTCTTACTATCTCTTGTAAAACAAGGAAATTAGTTTAAATGGAACCAAACTCTCTCGGGAAAGCGATACAAAGATAAGAATAATGTAGGAACTGACATGCAAAACTATAATACAAAAGCATCGGACGGTTAACGGACAACTTACTGCAAAGAGGGCAGTTCAAATAGTATGCCACGAAATCAAATATCAGAAAGTGGATGCGATGAGGAAAACATGAAGGAGATACTAGTTAACATGAGGGCGATACCCGGATACACAAAAGAACCACATATGGGCTTATCCAACTAAGAATCCATACATGACAATGGGGTTTTTAAAAGCACCCTCCTCAAGTAACTAATATAGCAAAAAATATGAATGACATGAACATGGAACGAGTATATCATGACTAGGCCTATTTAAAGCGCTTAACTAATCCAAGTATGGGCACCAACTAGGACGAATCCTTACTTAAGATCGATTGAGCCACTCGCATTCTAGAACATGATACGGGAAGATAAATGCGATGAAATGAGATATTATATTAGCACATAAGAAAAGATTACATACTCTGTGGGATGCAAAGACCCGAATCCTCATTACATTTATAACTCCTCCTCACGAGACCCTACGGGCTCCGAGCCTTCATACGAGAAAATTTACAAGATGTATACAAAGCCTTTCACGCATAGTTTGTCGATAGAAATGCGGAACCCTTACAATGTATTTTTTCCATTTCTTATAGGAGAAGCGAGAAAGCTCTAGAGGAAGGAGGTAGGTGATACACATTTAATGATGTCGATTTGAATAAAATGGCGGAAAACATTCGCGCCCACACTATGAATGAATAAATATAAATAAGCGTACTTTACAATCTACCTCTAGAAATAAATGTCTGAGGATGAAAAATATCCTCATGAACAAGACACAAATAATAAAATACACAAATGTTACTGCACTTGTGCGAAAGAGAAAAATATGTTGTCATAAAACCTTGAGATAGCTTGTGATTGTGCATAGTACTCTTCGACCCTCTAACTTTGAATTTAAACCCCGAGATCTTTAATGAAGGGTGCTATGTCTCTTGATCTTTCGCGATATTTCATGTCTGCCCCATTAATGTTCTCGCCTACCCAAATCGTCTCTGTATTTTCTCTGGAGGGTTCTATAGATTCAAATCCCGGCTTTCTTTAATGGTGGTCACATCATAGCGGCTCCCGGATCTTTTCCAACCAATTACGCTCCCGAAACCTGGTTACGTCGAGCATTCATGATACCCTCAGTAATGGCAATGAGGAATCATGATAATTTTAGCCATGGTTATCACCCGCAAAACAAAAAACTCGTTAAATAAAACCCATCACGGGGATGGCGGACATGGTGGGGGTTAATGGAGATGGTGGAGTAGGTTTACAAAGAGGTAAAATAGTGCGGGGTGGCGGAGGAATTACGGTAGGGTGAAGAAAATGTAATAGAATGGTGAAGAATGAGCTGGCGGAGGTTTGTAACGTAAAAATGTTCAAATACGATGAATGAATTGGATATATGAAAGGTGGAGGCATGGCGCGGTGAACACGTGAAACAAATGACGAGGATGTATGGAGGACGAGGTGGTAGGATGAGACGGTGAACACGTGTACTTGTCATGGTGGGAGGCTTCGGCCAACGGGTGGTCGAAAGCGGATGATATGGGCCACACGATCTGCGAGCAGAGATCGATGGTTAAAATGAGCTCGGAGGGAAATCAAAGGTGGGCCGGGGACGCAATAGATGTGAGTTAAAGCGCGTGCAACTTTGGAGGATACCCACCGTTGGATTGAGCGCCCAAGATCGAATGGCTCACAAGAATTCAGCTACGCGTCTTTTGACCGGACGATAATGCGCGAAATGGGGCGGTTCATTCATCGTACACTGGGACACGCATCATGCGATCTATGGAATCGATGCCCCTATGGAGAATACCGCTTACCCAATGGAGGTGGTGCGGAATTAACCGCCGGTTTTCGGGCGCGGGGGCCACCACGATAAACTAAACTCCACTTCGTCGATTTACTTCGATCGGACGGCCACGGTGCCCCCGAAACTTTGGACGGTTAGCCCCTTTCCACACAGCGCCGGTCTCGCGCTTGAGTCATATGGGGAATAAAATGAAGGGGCTAAGGCTGTAGGGGGCTAGGCCCGATATGTTTTTAAATATGGATTTTAACCTTTGAAGAGTGTATTTTTTTCGGGCGGAAGGGGTAATGGTAGATGAAATGTGAGGGTTTTTGGCCATGAAAGGGGTTTTAAGGGTTTATATGGGGCGGTAGACCAGAAACTTGAAGGAGGGGTTGACTTTGTACAACATAAGTCATGACATAATTGTCTTATTAAAGGGAATATATTACACAAGGTGAAGAACAAATTTGGTTCCCTAAATGCTGTGGATTTGAACCTAAGAATATACCATAGGTCACGAAGATAGTTACAAAATCCAAGTCTCATCTTCTATAGGTTCAACGCCGGACTATATCTAACATCACTCTTGTGCGGTTACTGAAAATTCTTCTATATTGTATGGGTAGAAAATATTTTAGGGCACAAATTTTGAAAAGAGCTTGAAGGCTCGGGCCAGCGAAAGACATCCTCCAAGATCGATTTTCATTTTTAGAATTTCTGATTGAGAAGCGACATGGAAAGTGAGTAGCTACCTACGGAAAAGTAAGAGACTTGTTGAAGTCATCATCTTAAAATTTGAATAAACAATTCCTGAAGAAAGCTATAATGCACTTTTGGTAGAAGACAAAATTGAAGGCTCATCACAATGTATGTATGTGTATCACGATACGACTTAAAGGATAGTTGCAATATTATAGTTGATAGGGCTTCTTCAATATTTGTTGTGTTACTACAACAAGTCAAGCATCCTTTCACGGTAGTATGGAAAGAGAAAATTCACCATGGCCCTACAACAATAAATTTTACACATCACCATTTAAATAATAATCCTTCTCATGATAGTTATCCCAATGTTTTCCATGATATTCCACCTATGGGCCTAAGTGAAGAACACCTACGATAAGGAAATGCTGAAGATAACTTAGTTTTGATAATTATAGAGATCTTCTATAGTTTTCTATTGAATTAATAAATGAAGGGATCCTAAAATCATCAACCAACCTAATCCTTGTGATAGAAAGATGCTTTAAGTGTAATTATCATTAACACATACAAAACGAGTGTAGTAGGCAAGTTGTTTCAAGTGTTTTTGATCTACATATGATTCTATACCAAGAGCCTTTAATTTTAGAGATGCTAGAATAATCAATTAGAAAATATATTTGTCTTTAATACAAGAACTCTGATGGGTTAAGATACCAACATAATGTTTCTAATCGGGGAAGTGCGGGAGGAATGAAGAAGCAACGACGGTACTCATTTGAAGCAATAATGGTTGTGTTTGATATAGTGAATTGTAGTAATAAATGAAGGAGCAATGATGGTGTATGGAATCAAACATTTAACTCCTTATCTAGCGAGCGGGAGAAATGGAAGTTTATGCAACACCTTTACCTTGGTCACGGCAACTAGGAGAAAAATTACATGGCATGTTTTGGAGTTATTACGTATATCAACCCTTATCAACACAAAATAAAAGTTACCTTGAAGAAAGTGCATATTAAATCCTATTCTTTGACAAGAAATATAAGCGAAGGAACTTTAAGGACCATCATTTTGATTTGTGTCATTGGGCTCCTTGATGCATTAAGCCAAGATCCCATGAAAGAAAATCTTATGAATATGGATGACTTTGGATATCATGGTTTCGGTAATTTAATTCATTGATTAATTTCATCTATCAAAGGAGGATAATGAAACTATTTCTTTATTATTGGTTGAATAAGGACCATCGTGATAATTCTATAAAATTTTATTTACGTTACCGAGGCAATCTTCGTTGAAGGTTGTTGTTGCAAGTGCCTTGTGGACACCTTGTGGAAGGTCTCTCGAATAGGAATTTCATCAATATATGCTTCCAAGGAAGCCATAAAACCCATCGATCGTATGTCCCGATGATTCTTTCCGATTGATGTTTTTCCACACATTCTAGTCATGGCGACGAATTATGGTTGATGACTTTGTTACATGGACCTAAGGAAAAGGGTCGGGTTTCAAATGGCTTGGTGATTATGCTTTCGCATGGTCACTTTCCCTATATTCAGAGGGAGTTATGGACAAGCCATGATACAACTATTGATGACTTTTGACCTTCTCATTTATCAATATAAGAGGTAGATGACCTTTTAAGACAAGATAGAAGACCTAGCCATGTTGCACTATTTCCCTGCACTTAAAGATATGATGAAATGGGGCCCTTAAAATATCTCAACACCACTCTCAAAAAGAGATACTGGACTACCACCACAGGGAATCCCCCCAAGAGAGATATAGTGGGAGAATCTCTTGAATAATATTTAATGGAAAATGAAGGACTCGGATGAAAGAGAAAGGCCTCAACAGGGATGGGAAATCCACCACATCGAGTCAAGGAGAATAAGAGGTCCTTATAAATTCTTACAACACTTTAAAATGGAGCTAAGGTTAGAAGATCTAATTATGAATATTACTTATATAAAATAACTCAAATAGACAAGAAAATCTATAATTATAAAGTGATTATTTGGCATTTCAATCACTAATTTCGAGGACAAAAACCTAAAATAACCTAAAACACACAAATCCTAAAACAACATGTGAAATAAAGACAAAGACAACGAGAATATAATTTGGAACAATAATATAAACCAAAGACAAAGAGAATATGTTCCGGAACAATAATACAAAACAAAGGCAAAGAGAATATGTTCTAGAAGAGTAATAAAAAAACACATCCAAAATTTTGAAGTATTTGACTTCTCTTGGTGAACATGCATCCTTAGCAAATACAATGTAGAAATACCTTCAACAAAAAAAGAGAATACATGTCGAGAATTTTATGTTTGACACAAACAATCATAAAAATGCCACAATAGCTACTCTATTCAACACATGCAAAGGCCATACAACTTAGATGTTGATGGAAAAGTATGGGATAGAAAAAAAATATCCTAGATTTTAGTTGTCTCGCAACAATTAATTCGAGATTTTACAAAAAAATCCAAAATGCAACATGTTTAGATTCCAAAGATTAAATTTTATGGTAGCCGTAGTGCATGGATTGTCACGTAGTTTTACACAATACATGTTATGTCTTACACAGTGACCTTATCTTAAGGCATACAAACACACCCTAGTCTAGTATTGAGTATGTGAGTCTCTCTCCATATATCATTGAATGTTCTACTTTATCTTATCCATCCATCCCTTGATTAGTCAATCAATCGATGATGGTGAAAGTATCGTCCATTCTCTTACCTTTTTGGTGCATTATAGTTTTTATTCACCTCTCGAAAATGCCATGCTCATAGTCAAGGGAAAAAGATGGGAATTGAATCCAAGAAATTTGGATGAGAAAGGCAAGATGGCTCGTTATGGTCATCCCTACAAAAGGATCGATTGCCTCAAGATTTTTTCAACTTCGTAGGGGGTGATCCGCATATAAATATCACCAAGCTGAGGGAGCTACCCTCATCTCCCTTGCTCTCCTTGATGCTAAAGGTAATCATCCCTAAACCCTACCCTTCAACTGCTTCACCATCATGAATTAATCAAAGGGAGCTAGCTCATCAAGTATTGGTATTTATGAATTCGGACCATCTAGCAAACATACTTCTTGGCTATGACAATCTTGCCTCATACATGGTATGTATTTGCATTTCCCTTTGGAAATTGGTAATGCCATCATATGCTATGGTTTAAAGATAAATTTTCGGTTTCTACTCACATATTGGAATGGATCTCATATGTATGTGTTACCATGGGGAATATGGTGGATTATTTTGTGATGATATGATATTGTCTATTAATGTAGGACACGAGCTCCGGTAGACCTTACTTTGGTGCCTTGGTGGGTGGTGTAGCCAACACGTATCAAGAATGGAGAATTCACGCTAAATGGAAAAAACATATCAGTGCCTAAGAATGATGGAAACAACACACTCCATGGTGAATTCTGCACTTTCTACATTCGACATGCATGTTTTATCCGGCTAACAAGAGCTCTATAATGACCACTACTCCGAAATAAAATCTCTCTCTTTTTGTATATGTATGTCTATTTGTGGAGGTCTAAAGCACTACTAGTTCATGTAATATATTTGTAGTTTTGTGATCTAAATTAATGCATGTGCGGGAGGGTTGATAGGCTTTGAAAATGTTTCATGGGAAGTGAAGGAGTAGAGAAATGGAAGGAATCCCTTTATTAAGTTAACCTACCACAAATTTGATGGAGAACAAGGTAAATGGCATCATATCACTAACATATTAATACTTGATAATGTATTTCTAAGTTCAAGCTTTTGTGATTAATACGATTCTTCTTGATTAATGACTAATCTTGAAGAATTTCATCTAAATTGATAATGTATTCAATTGTAGATTGGTAGAATTTTATCAAAACTAATCTCGGTTTGATTCTCAACACATTTCGGATGGATCTTTCTCCTACCACACACTCTTTGAATATTTATCTAATCTCGTGGTGGATTATTGTTAATGTTTCATAAATATATAGAGGGATAGATGACAATTTAACCATATCTATAAATTATATTTTGGTATATTAGGGTTTACTATATTGGGGTTAGTATCAATCTACCACAGAGTGCATCTATATCCACGATCAATGTCATTTGTGGAGAGGGTATTTCAACCACTAGAGGAACACAATATCTATACGGTTGGTAGAGGGTTGTGGATTTGTGTACCTAGAGAGTTGAAACACCCTATGCGCCCACATTCTCTGTACAATCTTGTTGTATAGCGGGATATCTTGTCTTTGCACTAGTTTTTTCCAATGCATAATAAGTGTAAGAATTAGTTAATGGTTATGGTCGCTCCTTGTTAGAACACATTTTATTGGTGACCTTGATGTATACGAAACATATACAATAAGTGGAGACATGGAGTTGTGGCTTGATATGGAATCCTATAAATGAGAATAGGACTAGTAATAATTCTTGATTTTGTACATTATAACATACATCCTTAGATAATATAAGTACTCAAGAAACATCTTATCAATAAAACAAAAAAAATATCACAAAATCTATGTATAGACTTCATGAAGACACAATATATCGATTCAATATTGACATTACATTGACTTCATGATTGCCTTGCAGGTTCGCAAAGTGTCGTTATTGGATATGGTAACCAAAACAAGCAATTGGGGAACACGTTTTCATTGTTGTCTATTGTATTATTAGGGATATCTCGGGTATATTTCTAGTGAAATTCATAATAGGAAATCTATATTAAACAATTCTTTGTGTTAAGGACTTAGTGATTCAAATTACAATAGTTAGTTGAACATTAAGGCCATCCCTTCTAATTCTTTTTTTTATTTTGTAAGCATCGATGATAATAATGTTTAATGAATTTTGTGATCAAATTATAGATGTATCCCATGTTAATTCATTCAAATATATTACGTTAATCCTCACATGAATATATAATCACGAAAGAGAACAGAAACAAAGACACACATACATAGAAATAGGGAGCAAGAAGAAAAGAACACTAGTTTCTTCCAATGACTTCTTTTGGAGAGAAGTCAATTATTTTGAAAAATCCGAGCACTAACATATACGGTAGGATAATACTGGTTTGGTTGCATCCGATACAACAAATTTCTATTGTAACTTGGACAATGCTTCCTTTAAATCCTTTGAAACCCGCTGAACGGATGTTTCACTCCCACGATCGGATCCATCATATGTCCTCTTTGAGCTTCTCGATCCCCTTTAATTTTTACCTTGTACTTCCTCATCCGATGTCCTTACACCAACACCCCAAGGTTTCCATATCCCTACATATGTTTTAACAACCAATCCCCATCGCTGATGCCCTTTTTACCATGCCATATTCGAGATAGGATTTATCCATAGCCTAAAGACTCTACATTTTATTTTTTCTCTTTTTTTTCCATTCCCATTATATTTGAGTAATTCCACAACCACTATTTGTCTGTTTCCCACTTCATTTTGGTATTCTTGGGGTCCTCCATAAGAGATCTCTGATTTTTTCTCCTATACCTAAAGGAAACTTTTCCATCGAGTAAAGCATCATTTGTCGACTCACTTATGATAGGCGTTTACGAGTTATTGTTTTTTTAATGCCATCCATTTACCAACCGGTCCCCTCAATCTTCCGGATTGTCAACAATGTGGATGTTCATGGCTCGAGAATGTTCTCCTCATTTGTTTTGTCTCTCTTGTTAGAAGGAGATCCATCATATAGAGCTCGAAAAAGAGAAAACCCATATTTGACAATGAATTTTAGGCCCTTGGAAGAAAATGATTCAGCCAAAGGTGTATCTCCACCTAATTATTTGTGCGGCACCATGTTGGTTATCACTAAGAAAACACCAATGTACAAAGCTACACAAGTAATTAGGCTAACCAATATTCCTATTGGCAAGTCCCTCTTCGGTTTTTTGCATTCTTCGAGCGGAATTAGAGACCACATCAAATCGAACTTAAGAAAAAAAACACTATTGTTTCACCTACAACAACTTATATGAATCCATTTGGAGCAAAAGGAGTCCAATTCAATACATTGACTACAAAAGCACCACTTGATAATTACCCGGGGAGAATTATCTTAAATAATAAATTTGCGTTAAAAAATCTAGTCGAGTCGATAGAAGAATTGAATGTCAAAGAAGGGTATGGAATGCACGGAGAAATCATAAAGTTACGAGGAGCACTAAAATTTGTCCCAAACCTAGAAAGGAGAATAGAAAGCGGAAAATAAATTTGAATAGGCCGATTTAGATTTTAGAGTAGCCACCAAATTAGATTTTAATAGGTAGTGAAATAAATTTATATGGTCGCTTAGGTTTTAATTAAGTTTTATTTTTTATACGAGTAAAAGGAGAGGTCATTCGATATAAAGGTTATATCTAATGATGTTGAAGTCCGAGAAAAAAGTAATAATGTTAGTCTAATTAGGGTATTAATCAAAATCGTATTATACCTCCCTAATATAAGTAGGAATGTTCATATAAAGAGGGAAAATGGACATAGGAAATATCTATCAAACCTTAAGGAGGTGAAAAGTATCTTTAAATCTATGGATAAGGTTATCAATAACTTAAGTAGCTATAGGTAGCCCCCTTATTTCTTAGGAAGTTCACTTAGAGCTTAAAAATAACCTATTAGAAGCTAGTCATAACTTAGAAGGCCTTCACATATGTTGTTAAGAGAGACATGGGATAAATTTTGACTAAAGGAAATAAGGGGTACAATAAAATCAATGTATAACACGTACTCAAATCACCAAGAATATATCCAAACCATCAATATGAAACACTTATCCGAGAAAAATTATGAAATACGATGGAACAACTCAGATTAAAACTTATAGCCAAACAATCAAGAGTTAGAATAGAGTATTTAAGTGAACACAATAAAAAATAGTTCACATTGGACATAATATCATATACACATGGATCATACATATCCAACTAAATGTGGTAGCTAAATGAACTTCTTCCTACACCTAGTTTCCTATATGGCTAAGGTAAGGTGTCATGAAACCAATGATACATTCATGAATTACATATAGATCCATATACCTTAGATGGAAAATGATCAATGTGACAAGAATTGTAGGGGTTGAGATGACAATCAAATTTTAAAATATCCTCTAAAATTCCATATAGAAAATGGGGGTAAGAGATCATATGACATCCAACTTGTGATATATATATGGTGGGAAATCCTCAAAGTATCTGCGAAGAAAGATGTCTCATTGAGGTCGAGGTCAAGAAGAGGTACGATGCCTCACTAATTTCGTAGTTGAAAAATTTTGAATCTTGCTTTGTCAATTTGTCCCTAAGTAGGCAAGGAAATATGGAAGGAGGTGACCCCCTTGGAAGAGTTCTAAATGGGAAGGCCACATAAGGCCTTATATAAAGATCTAAATCCAAGTACCTACCTCATAAAAATTTCTAGACATGTATTTAAAGAATGTAGATAACGACCCTTCCAAATGTTGATAAAGACAATAGAACATCCCTTGAATCTCATAATAAACGGGGGAATCTATAGATGAGGTGATCCTTTAATTATATCTCGTATATATGGAAATGCTAGCAAATGTTATTTAAGAAGAGGAAGGTCATTATGATTAGTTTCAACTCGATGAGAATGTAAACCCACTTTTAATGCACCAAGGGGGATCTGAAGGGAAACATATGATACTCGTGTGTGTATGTGGTTAAATAAAAAGGCCCCCCTTTCATTTGCATGAAGTGTTCTCTGCTACAAATCCATATTATAGTTGAGGCCCTAAAAAGATGAAGTCCAAGTACATTGAATGTATTGTCTTTAAATAACCTTTCTAAAAACACGACACAAACATATAATGATGTCATTTATATTGGAGGTGTAAATCAATGGAATTTTGTTACAACTTTTATTGCTCTACTACAAAAATGTGCCATGCTTCCTTTTGATGATGCTTCAACCCTATTTGGGAACAACCTCACAATGTAAAAGAAATTTAAACATGATGTAACTTTTTTTAGTGCCCCACATTCACCCTTTGTCTCACTACTCATGGCTAATTTGAGGTTATTTCAAGCATCTGGGGTGGATAATATCATTTTATTTTCTCTTAGGTATAGTATTCTACATTGACACAATTGGTTTTTATTAAAAAAAACAAAATATTTGTATTGAGGGTTCACTCCTTGTGCATTAGGGCTAGAGAGGCCTTGCCTTTGTAAGTGATATATTCATTCCAAACTCCTTACTTGAGAGAGCACTACAAGCTCCATATCAACATGAAGTGTGGATATTGTGAGCGATTCAAATTGAGGCTTGGAAAATTATCCAATTTTTCTATGTTTGGTATACATGGTGTTAGGAAAAAATGCGAGAGGGGGGGGTGAATCGGTATTTAGGACTTACTCAAAACTTTTTACTTTTTCTTACTTCAAAACACATACGCGACTTTCACGAAGCCAACTCGTGTATACACGCGGATATACTTAATAAAACATGCGTATGTACAACAATCTTATTACGCAGATAATTCTTCACTTATATTATTCCATCATTCATTCATTAGATGTTCAATAAACGAGTAAGCATGTGTAGTAATAACGAGAATAAACCATCACACATAAGAAACACACATGAACACCGAGATTTTAGGTGGAAACCCAAGTCGGGAGAAAACCACCACTTGCTAGTTGTCTCGGCCTTCAATATTTTATTATAGATAAAACATCTTACAACCATGTGCGGCGTAGACTCATACCGACATGCGAGGCACCCACTGCGAAGGCTACAACCTTCTCTCGTTTACCGACCTCTCCTGGAAGGGAGCTACAACCCCCTGCTCTCGTTTACCGGCCTCTCACGGAAGGGAGCTACAACCCCTTGCTCTCGTTTACCGGCCTCACGGAAGGGAGCTACAACCCCCTGCTCTCGTTTACCGACCTCACCTGGAAGGGAGATACAACCCCACGATCTGAAGGCTTCAACCTTCGAGCACCTTTGTGGACCACGTTTCATCAATTTTCATCTTTGGATCCAACCCACATAATTAAGCTCAAGGAACATTCATCAAACCAACAACTTTCTCTATAGCATCATAATCAATATTCAAACAACCCGGATCATCATTGATAGATAGCGATAAAAGCAATGAACAGATCGGACATTTCATACCACATACTTGAGAAAAACCCTAAATTAAATACATGCCTTATATTCACGATCCCGCATATATACGCGCTTTCACAAATACCAACCCGCGTATACATACGCACATATTTCGGAGCTTATTTCAATTCCCATACGCACTTTCGCTGAATACAAGTCACGTATATACGCGCTTTCTCCTTGACGAACTCTGTGTATAGATATTTAAACATTTTAGGGCGGTGCGGCTCTCCCGGAATAGCTCGGATCTTCATTCTTTACTTCGAGCACAGATTCACCGGATCACGGATCTAATCATTCCATAAACGAGATCCGGAAGATACATATACATTTCGAGATCTAGAGATCCTCTTCATCATTTTCTTCATAGGTGCATCATAGATTCAGATCTATCATCAAACTATTACCCTTTCAATTCAGAGATACTTGAGAGACAAGTATTCATTCAAACCCGGACATCTTGCACACCCCTTGCACAATGAATTTCTTCTCCTTAAATAGATCTAGCCTTTGACAATACCATGAGCCAAAACCACATTACTTCCGATGGTATTCCTGGACGGGATCACATAGACAATCCAGTAGCTCAATACAATGGGTCAATAACATGGTAGTAACCCTTGGTTTTACACATTTAGAGCGCAATTGATCATACGCGACTTGGCACGTGCTTTTCGCGTGCATACGCTACTTCTCTTAAACAAACCCGCGTATGCTTTGTGGCACACACTTTTCATCATTGTTACGGCCCTTACCGATATTTCTTTCTGCTGGTACTTACGAGCTACTTGTAGAACATCAGATTTACATCATTAATAAAGTCATCAAGCATCAAGAACAACTTCATTAAGTAGGTTGCCATCATCTTCATCAAATGGGTTGCCATCGAGGACAACACTCGCATCATATTGCCAACAATCCCCCCCCCCTTTGGACTTGATGGCAACCACGATGGTGTTTGATCACCACAACGAGATAGATACATTAAGCATAATGATAGTCTCTCCTATTCAAACACCATGTCACTCTCCCCCCTTTGACGTCAAGGAAAAAAGGGCGGATCAAAACCAACACAAGGTTGTTTTCTCCTCATGTAGATAGAAGAGCGCTGTAGATCGATGTGCATTGAAGTTACCATGCTCCCCACGAGTTCATACTAAATCTTCAAACATATTTTTCAATGAAGTACATGACTCTATGACCTTCCTATCACCAAGGACTCATACTTACATCAAAGATCCAACCAAGTGGATTTACATATGAGACTCAAATACCCAACCAAGTGGGTTTACACAATTTGACTCAACTACCCAACCAAGAGGGTTTACACATTTTGACTCAAGTACCCAACCAAGTGGGTTTACAAATTTGAACAAGTCCTTACAAGATTGAAAATTACAATTTTACATCATAGGTCTCAACATGACCTTTTCAAAAAAAATTACAAATATGACTTTTATGACCAATACGAGAAAGACCTCAAGAGAGAGAGATCTTATTTCGGAAGCATCGTAATGCCAACAATGCATTACGCTCAACAAGACTAATGCTCCCCACGAAAATGTGCATCCAAGCATCCTTTCCATATGACCAAGGCTCCTCCTTAGCTTACGAAACTCTTTCAACAATAAGTTATCGGCAACAATCTCTGCATGATCTATCCTTATCTCTGAATCATAAGACTTATATGACATCCATGTGTGAAAACAAAGAATACTCTTCAACAAAACGCAAATAGGGCTCATCCATAATCTCATCATAAGAAACCATGTATCATGTCATCATCATTTAGAGCGAGAAATAAAGCGGATACGATGCCAATAATACAATCATTAGTAGTCGAGCCGATGCTCCCCACGAACTTGTCCTCCGATCTTTAGCTTGTCATACTATTTTTCTTGTCATAAATGCATACGTGATTTGTCTCCCACTTTGTAACTCACGTGTATACGCGGCTTTAGTTCACGAGAACCCGTGTATGGAAAGTGAAGCACTGAAAATTTCACTCCTTTATCTCCCCCTGAATTGATACCACACTGTACTGTCTTCTTTTTGTCATATCGGATACCTTTATCGAGAAATAAACATAACCCAGAATTACCAAATCAACCATGAGAATCATCATACATTGCTCCCCCTGTGATGATACATTACTAATCTCTATAATGTATCTCACATCATTCCTACGATTATTATGAGAAGTAAGCTTTAGAAGCGGATGACTACGGTAGGGGTCAATATTCCCTACGTTTTCGACCGAGTCCTCCTTATTTTTCCGACTTTGCTTGAAGTTTCTTTTAGTGTGCTTGAAAATTCTCCAATTTTTCAGATCTGTTAGTCCTACATTCTTTTTTCTACATGTCCATACTTGTTACAAGCATAACATCTTGTGTGACCGGAAAAGTAAGCATAAGGATCATAATGTGTTGTTCTATTCTTCCTTCTATTGCAATCAGTTTGCTTTATGACCATACTTGTTACATGAAAAACAATATCCCTTGAAGAAACCAGAGTACCTTTCTTTGTAGAATATGTTTGCATGTGGTTTGAAACATGTCTGCTTCGCAATTGGGCTGCAACATGCCCATAAATATGACATTTAAAACATTCAACATTATTGATTAAAGGAGGGAATGGTTCCTTTTGAGAGTTCCCCGATTGTCGGTTGACCATTTGTTTCTTCCAACACTTCGAGGTTTTGCATTGATATCCTTTGAATCTTTAGCACTTCCTTGTGAACTAGATTCTCCTTTAACGAGTTCATGAAAACCAAGACCAAGTTTAATAGCAGGGAGACCTTTGATTACTAAGAATATTGTCCAGAATCTTAGTACTATCATGAAACCTCAAGAGTTTATCCTTTTCTTCTAATTTACCTTTGAGAATGTTTACCTCAACCTCCAATTTTTGGCATTGCTTCTTCATGCTTTCTTCGACCCTTTTTTTTTCTTCTACTTGATCATTCAATTTTAAAATTTCTTCCTTCAACCAATTTTCTTGTTCTTCACATGTTTGGAGCAGTTCTTCATTCTTCTTATTTGATTTTTCCAAATCTTCTTTGAGAGAGATGATTTCTGCTTCATGTCCTTCCTTTTCAAATGGTAGGGGTTCTTCATTCTTCTTATTCGATTTTTCCAGATCTTCTTTGAGAGAGATGATTTCTGCCTCAAGTCTTTCACTTCAATTGGTTGCATAAACATACAACTTTTGATACTTGTCTATCTTTCC
This sequence comes from Pinus albicaulis, assembly GCA_034641835.2. Classification (NCBI taxonomy): domain Eukaryota; kingdom Viridiplantae; phylum Streptophyta; class Pinopsida; order Pinales; family Pinaceae; genus Pinus; species Pinus albicaulis. Next base: position 1,666,172,489 of record CM076584.1, read on the forward strand.
ATTCAGTATTTCTTTCTGATCATTCATTCTAGAGATCATGTCTTTGTAGATAGGTTCTCTCTTATGAAATTGATTCCAATCATTGCTTTCATCATTGATCTTGAGATTTGCTTCTAGACTTATACTGTTACTTTCACTATCTTCACCATTGCATGCACAAGAAAGTGAATCACAAGAACAAAAATCAATACCCGTTTCATCTTCTCCATTTTCCGCTGCACATGTTTTCTGAGGTATCTCCTTTCCTTGAGTAGCCTTCTTCTTTTGCTTCTTTGCCATGAGCACTTGTAGATCTTGGTCAAAATCTTCTTCTTCATCATTCTCTTCATTTGTATAATAACTCTTTCTCTTTTCAAATTGTTTCCCTTTACCATGAATTTCTTCATAAGGACATTTAGCAACATAATGACCAACTCTTCCACAAGAAAAACACTTGAAGGGAAGCTTACCTTTGAATCTTCCAGTTCCTAGTTGGAGTCTTCTCACAAAATTTGCTTCTTCTTCTTCTGATATATAATTTGATTCCTTGACATCTTCCTTTTATTTTCCTTTTTCGCATGCCTTAAAAGAAGCTTCTTTGATTTGAGAGGGACCTCCTTGTCTCATTTCATAAGCAGTCAGAATACCATGTAGTTGAACAATAGTAAGAGTTTGCAGATCTTGCCTTTCTTCAATAGCTGATACTTTTGACTCAAATTTTGAAGTTAAAGATCTTAAGACTTTTTCCACAGAGTAGTATCGGTTATGGTTTCACCCAAACTTCTCATACGATTTACAATATCATCTAGATGTAAGAAGAAAGCTAGCAATACTCTCATCACTATGCATCCTTAAATTTTCATATTCAATTACGAGAGTTTGGAGTTTTGCACTTTTAACCTTTGTATCTCCTTCATAGCTCGGAATGATGTTGTCCCATATTTCTTTTGTTGAATTTAAGCTGCATCACTTTAGCAAATTCTGGTTCGGATAGGTTTCCTAATAAGACATTGATCGCTTTGGCATTGATTTCATATTTCTTCCTTTCTGTTGCATCGGTAGGAGTACTTGCCGGATGCGATAACCTCCTTCCACGATTGCCCATACTTACTGCACCGGGACTTTGCGGATATGCTTTTGTTCGTATCTTCCGGAATAGCAGATTATTTCCATTGAATAGAGGTGGCCTTATAGGCATTATCCCTTCATGACTTCCCATTGCGACGGATCTCCTTCAAGCAATCAAGCTTCTGCAGAAGGACTGCTCCGATACCAATTGTTGGGAAAAATCGCGAGAGGGGGGGGTGAATCGGTATTTAGGACTTACTCAAAACTTTTTACTTTTTCTTACTTCAAAACACATACGCGACTTTCACGAAGCCAACTCGCGTATACACGCGGATATACTTAATAAAACATGCGTATGTCCAACAATCTTATTATGCGAGATAATTCTTCACTTATATTATTCCATCATTCATTCATTAGATGTTCAATAAACGGTAAGCATGTGCAGTAATAACAGAATAAACCATCACACATAAGAAACACACATGAACACCAGGATTTTAGGTGGAAACCCAAGTCGGGAGAAAACCACCACTTCCGTTGTCTCAGCCTTCAATATTTTATTATAGAGAAAACATCTTACAACCATGTACTAGCATAGACTCATACCAGCACGCAGGCACCCACCTGTAGAAGGCTACAACCTTCTCTCGTTTACCAGCCTCTCTTGGAAGGGAGCTACAACCCCCTGCTCTCGTTTACCGGCCTCTCCTGGAAGGGAGCTACAACCCCCGCTCTCGTTTACCGGCCTCACCTGGAAGGGAGCTACAACCCCCATTTGAAGGCTTCAACCTTCGACACCTTTGTGGACCACGTTTCATCAATTTTCATGCTTGGATCCAACCCACACAATTAAGCTCAAGGAACATTCATCAAACCAACAACTTTCTCTATAGTAGCATAATCAATATTCGAACAACCCGGATCATCATTGACGGATAGCGGTAAAATAGCGGAAACCGGTTCGGACATTTCATACCACATACTTCGACAAACCCTAAATTACATACACGCCTTTTTATTCAACGATCCTAGCGTATATACGCGCTTTCACAAATACCAACCCGCATATACATCCGCACATATTTTCGGAGCTGATTTCAATTCCCATACGCGCTTTCGCTGAATACAAGGCTGCGTATATACGCGCTTTCTCCATGAAGAACATTTGCGTATAGATCTTCGGACATTTTAGGGGGCGGTGCGGCTCTCGAGAATAGCTCAAATCTTCATTCTTTACTTCAACACAGATTCGCCAAATCACGGATCTAATCATTCCATAAACGGATCCGGAAGATACATATACATTTCAGATCTAGAGATCCCTCTTCATCATTTTCTTCATAGGTGCATCATAGATTCGAGATCTATCATCAAGCTGTTACCCTTTCCATTCGAGATATACTTCGAGAGACAAGTATTCATTCAAACCTAGACATCTTGCACACCCCTTGCACAATGAATTTCTTCTCCTTAAATAGATCTAGCCTTTGACAATACCATGAGCCAAAACCACATTACTTACGATGGTATTCCTGGATGGGATCACATAGGCAATCTAGCACTCAATACAATGGGTCAATACCATGGTAGTAACCCTTGGTTTTACACATTTAGAGCGCAATTGATCATACGCGACTTGGCACGTAATTTTCCGCGTGCATACGCTACTTCTCTTAAACAAACCCGCGTATGCTTTGTGGCACACACTTTTCATCATTGTTACGGCCCTTACTGATATTTATTTCTCTGGTACTTCGAGCTACTTGTAGAACATCAGATTTACATCATTAATAAAGTCATCAAGCATCAAGAACAACTTCATTAAGTAGGTTGCCATCATCTTCATCAAATGGGTTGCCATCAAGGACAACACTCGCATCATATTGCCAACACATGGTAATAATGGCATTACCCACAAACACATACCCTCATAACCAATACCTATTTCTCTGAAAATCAAATGTTTCCAATATGCTCAATTAGAGGCAAAGGATTCTCCTAAGAGGCCAATGTTTTGGTTTGGGGTGTTATTTTCAACCTTGGATACTTAGTGGTTAAGGGCTTCAAGGGTCGAGGTTTAAGATCCAAGGGATTTAGGGTAAGGGGATTTGGTTGTTAAGGACTCGAGATTTAGGGGATTTAGGTGTTTAAGGGGTTAGAAGTTAAGGTGTTTAAGGGTGAAGGGTTAGGGGTTAAGGGTTACGAGGTTAATAGGATAAGGAGTGATAGCTTACGAGGTTCATGGATTATAGGTTAGCTTAAGATTTAATGAGTCAAGGGGGTTTATGGGTTATGCATTATGAGTGTAGGGGTTAAGGGATTATGGATTGAGGGTTAAGGGGATATGGATTTCAATGGTTATGGGTTAAGGGATTATGGTTTGTGATAATTGGACTCCTAATACCCTTATCACCACTATTGGGGGTTCCCCTATCGATTGCTCTCGCTACCTTCCCTCTAGGTCCCCCTAACCCCCCTATGAAATTAGGTCCTAAGCCTCCTTCTCATTCTCTAATGTTAGGATTATAGATCATAGTAAACCATGGTTGCACCTCGACTTACACCGATGCATGCTACCCTTGTGTCCCCTTGCCCCATTATTTCACATTCCCCAAGGTACAAATCAAATATTTGGATGTATCTTGGATGACTTGTCACGTTCTACTAGCTTCACTCATGAATATGAATTCCCATCATTTAAGAATTTTTTTGGAGGGTTTTCATGGCATAGTCAAGGGTCACATTTACAAAAAAAGAGAGTTTAAGTATATGTTAGAGGGATTAAGGACTATAGGGTTGTTGACGGGGAAATAAATTCAACCTTGCCAACAAGGGGGGAATTAACTCTGATCGTAGGTCCCAACTAGATGCTCTAATTTGGAATGGTTAATCCCAATAGGTTTTAAGGGACTCGTTATAAGGGTTAGGGGATTAATGAGTTAGTGGTTAAGGGATTAGGGATTAGGGGCTTAGGGGTTAGGGGAATAGGGGCTTAAGGGTTATAGGTTTAGGGTTTAGCGGTTAGGGGAATAATGAGTTAATGTTTAAGGGGTTACGGATTGGGGGGTTTAGGGGTTAGGGGGATTTAGGAGCATTTAGGGGTTAGGGGGAATAATGAGTTAGTGGGTAAGGGATTAGGGATTGGGGTTAGGGGAATAATGATCTAGTGGTTGAGGGGTTAGGGATTAGGGGGTTAGGAGTTATGGGTTAGGGGGATTTAGGCACATTTAGGAGTTAGGGGGAATAATGAGTTAGTGGTTAAGGGATTAGGGATTGGGGGCTTAGGGGTTAGGGGGATTTAGGCATAGTTAGGGGTTAGGTGAAAAAATGAGTTAAAGCTTAAGGGATTAGGGATTAGGGGCTTAGGGGTTAGGGAATTTAGCGAGTTAAGGATTTTAGGGGTTAGGGGTGAGGGTTAATGGATTATGGGTTAAGCGTTAATGATTTAGGGGTTTAGGGGTTAAGAGGTTAGGGGTTTAGGTGTTAGTGGTTTACGAGGTTTAAGGGTTTAGAGGTTTAGGGTTTAGGGGTTAAATGGGTCAAGGTTTTATGGTTTTAGGGTTAAATGGGTTATGGGTTGGGAATTAGGGTTTAATGGATTAGGGGTTACGGGTTTATAGGTTTAGGGTTTAGGGGGTTAAATGGGTTAGGGGTTTAAGGGTATCCGGGGTTAAATGGGTTAGGGGTTTATGGGTATAGGGGCTAAATGGGTTAGGGGTAGGGAATTAGGGTTTAAGGGGTTATAGTTTTAGGGTTTAGTGGGTTAAATGGGTCGGGGGTTTAAAGGTTTATGGGGTTAGGGGATTTAGTAGTTAAGGATTTTAGGGGTTAATGGGGTTACGGTTTAAGGGGTTAAATGGGTTAGGGTTTTATGGGTTTAGGGGGTTAACTAGGCTAGTGGTCATGAATTAGGGTTTAAGTGGTGAAGGGTTAAGGGTTTAAAGGTTTAGGGTTTATGGGGTTAAATGGGTTAGGGGTTTAGGGGGTTTAGGGGATTAAAAGAGTTAGGGGTTAAGGGTTACTTGGTTTAGATGTTTAGGGTTTAGTGGTTAAATGGGTTAGGGGTTTGGAATTAGTGTTTAAGGGGTTAGGGGTTAAGGGTTTACGGAGTTTAGGGTATAGGGGGCTAAATGGGTTTGGGGGTTAAGGGGTATAGGGGGGTTGAATGGGTTAGGGGTTTAGGGGGTATAGGGGGGTTAAATGGGTTAGGGGTTGTGAATTAGTGGATTAAGAACTATAGGGATGTGGGAAAACATATTTACAATGTGCCCTATATATTTAAAATAAATTGTTGCTATTGCAATGCTAGTTGACCAAGTCAAATTTGACTTTGTCAAAGGTCAAGTAATCGGTCTTTTCATTTCCGTTGATATACCGATGCACATAACATAGACATCACTATAGTGATGTTGTCTTCTATTATTGTCGCTATTGCGACACCCTAGCCGGGTGTGTCACAATATCAATGTTTTTTCGAGTGTCACAAGAGCGACAACATCTCCATCGGTGTCGTAAGAGAGAAACGACGTGGAAGGATTAAAAAAACTTGAGAAAAAAGTGGGGGAAATTTGCGAGAATACGTCAAAAATTTTGGAACTAAAGTGTTGGAAAATTGACTATATGTACTAGTGTTAGCATCCAAACATATGGAAAGCTATAATTTTTTTATTAACTAACATGGAGGGTGAATTGGCGGGTGATGTAGCTATGGTGGGTATTGAGGGACTCGAAATCAGAATTTGATTTTAGTGTACAAAGGAAAGGTCGGGTTGGTATGACTTGGTGGAGTACAACATGGAGTAATGAGGTGGTAGAAGGAACAAGTGGTAGCTCATGTTTTGTCCACCATGGATTTAATTGGTAAACCCAAATGTCTCGGGATAAATATTAGGACTATGCTTACCATGGTTTTTTGAGTGTATATCATTTTGGCCAAAATGTTCAAAATCAAAGTTTTAGTGGCATAACCAAAGGATGACTTATATGGGGCCCATAATAGGCTACTATCCATTGAGATGTTGAAAATATTATAAATAAATGTTTCATGTACTTGTCATGGGTAATAGAGACATTGTTGTGAAGTAGCAAAACTATAAATTGAGAGAGATCAGGGGTACTAGGGCATTGGACATGCGGGGAGTGCACGAGAATCCAAGGTTTTAATACTATAGTTACCAACCATTGATCACAAGTATACTTGGTTCTAAATCAGGTGCTAATGATGAAAAAAATAAAGGTTCGGGCGTGAAAACAACAAAGTTGTTAAAATAAAATATGTTTCGAGTCATGAACAAATCTTGAAGTACGTGGGTGTTAAATAGAGGGAAAACATCCTAAAAAATACAAAACGTTCACATGCAATGTGTGTGTTATAATGCACTAGATGAATAGTGGTAGTTCATGCAAGAATAAGAGAAGGATTTGTGTTGCATAATGCAAAGATAAGATATGGGCGAGAGGATAAGAAATGCGAGTAAAGACTACAATAGATTTGAATGGTGAGATCAAATTTGGGAAAACTTGTTCCGAGATATTTGGTGGAAGATAAATTGGATCAAAGGACCATAGAAGTAGAGTTTGATGTTAAGAAATACAAGAGAGATAAATTAGTTCCGAAATAAAAAATATTGTTACACGAGTTGCATTTTAAATGAAAAAACCATTGGAATTGAGTCTGAAAATGTATGAAAAAAAGGATCGACTGGTAGTTTAGATTGGTGCGTTTAATTATTAGGGTATTAGTGTATCCATTAGGTTTTTTCCTATGAATATTAGGGGATTGGTGTATCTTTTAGGCTAGTTCCTATAAATATAAGGGGCTTTGTGTCTCCTTCATGTTGTTTCCGATAAAGAATATGGGATTGGTGTCTCCTTCAAGTTAGTTCCTATACAAATTAGGGGATTGGTGTCTCCTTCGGGGTGGTTCCTATAAATATTATGATATTGGTGTCTCCTTTAGTAATTCTTGTAAATATTATTGGATTCGATTTCCTTAATGTTGGTTCCTATAAATATTAGGGGATTTGTGTGTCCTTCAAGTTGGTTCCTACAAATATCGGGGAGATTCACGTCTCTAGTAGGTTTGTGGCTGCAAAGTAGAGGGGATTGGTCTCTCATATGTTTTGGTTCCTACAAATTATGATGTAATTTCAAGTTGGTTCTTGCAAATGCATATAATCAAAATAATTTTTTTTGGTTTTCTCCCATATGGGTTTCCACATATATCTTATGTTCATAATGTGTGCATCTTGATTTTTGTATGGATTTGTTTTGTAATTATTTATATTTTTAAAAGTGATTTATAGTGATTCACCCCATCCTACTCCCACCCCTCTTAATATAAAACTAATTTCCAATAGTATGTTCAAGAATTTATCATCGATGGGCATATTTCCAATGCCGGCACCCAATATTCCTTATACACGATTTCTCCCCATGCATATGATATCTTCCATCACCAATGAGTCTCATCGGTCCATTGACCCCTAGGTGGTGCTATTAGGTAATTTGATTTGAGTTTAATTACTTAGATTAAATTATCAATCCAGGTTTGCATACTTGCAAAACACGGATGCACAATATATGCTAGGAAATTGACTTCCGATTTAAAAATGAAATGTTAACCTATTGAAAGAAATTGCGAGACTAAAATAAAATCCTAATCATGAAATGATATCCAAAATGAGAACATAAAATTTCTTATTCTATGAAATAAAAAAATACATTTTTTTTAGAAAGGAAATAAGATTTGGTCTATAGAAAATAATAAATTCCAAACTAGAAAGCAATGAAATTTTAATCTATTTGAAATGAAAGTTCAATTCTACTTTAAGAATAATAAATGTTCTATTATATGAAACCAATTCTATGCTATGAAATATAACTTTATTCTTATACTATGAAAGAAATAAGCTTGTTATGTTATTTCTATGAAATATTTTAAAGTTCTTATTCTAAACCTATGTTATTAACGATTTTTAGAACCTCTTATTAAGTCTATTCTATGAAAATATTCTTAACTTCTATTATAATGAACATGACTATGGATATATTCTATGAAAATCATAAAGTCTATTTTATAAAAATTCAAGTGAAAACTATGTTCTAGAAATCATTAAAACTATGTTTCTAAAGAAGCAAATGAATTCTAGGCTAAGAGAAAATAAAAACAACTTATTCTATGAAAACGAATAGATGCCTATTCTAAGAGATTGAATTCAAATATCATATATCTATGAGATTGAAGTAAACGTGTGTGCATGTTCAAAGTTTAGATTTCATTCATGCTTACACATTATCTACAAATATGAGAGTAATTGAATGTATAGGTAAAAGGATAAAACCAAGAAGCAACTATTAAAAGCATTTTTTTTGTTTTTATAGGTTTAATAAAGTGCTTGAATCTATATAAGAACAAGAATGAAATGATAAAAAGACATTGTGTAAATAAATGAAAGCAAAACAAAGCATTTAAACCTTGCAGAAAATCAACATAAAATAAACTTATATATCTTGCAGAAATGAAACGTAAGGAAAATTAAGATACACTTGTACTTAATAAAGGGCCCTCGGGAGGCACATGAGAGATGAAAAACTCATGAAATTACTGATCAAAAACCAAATCTTGTCATGAAGGCATAACCATATAAAATGATTGTATTAACCGAGAAATGTGTGAAATTCAACAATATTTAAAAAATAATAATAACATCAAAGCATACTAAGCATATCCAACCTGATGGTTTTCTTCTTAGTGAAGAATTTTATAGAGTTTTTAAAACAACTACTCTGAGAAATTGATTGCTAAAGGATAGTCCTAAAAATTTACATCTCAAACTTCTAGTTCTATTAAGACTCTAAGTCACATGATTCGCTATCAAGGAAGTGAATTATGTGAGAAAAAAACATCGTTTTCCTTGAAATTATTTGTTATCTCACTCGCTTGAAAAGGAATTGACCTCACTTGATACTATGTTTTGAAGCCTGGAGTATTCAAATGCGTCGTGTCAGTGTTTTACCATAAGTTCGACTCTGATATTTCGGTCAATTACGATTCTTATTCTTGTTCCCAATAGGTGGAAGTCCATGTAGGAAACAATTGGAATATTCCCATATGATTTGGATGATTTGTCTCGCATGGGATTTATTTGAACCATCAATATAAAACAGCGTTTTTTTTCTCCTGAAAAAAAGATTTATTTGAACGATTGATTCAGGTGAAAAAATGTTAGTGAGGCTACGAAATGTGTTATATTTTGCAACTTATGCAAACTAAATCAATTTTTTTACAAAGAAACACATATTGAATTGAGATAATATTGGACCTTTACCTTATTTCTTATTTATGGATATTAGTGGTGTAATTATGTAAGGATAAGTGGCAAATTAATGAAAGAGAAGGTAACAAATTATCAAAACAATGCAATTCTCACGACCTAACATTCCCTCATGTTTAGGGTTTTGCATGTATGCATGCAGAAAAAATTTCAAAATTGTAGGATCATTGATATTTAAAAAAATTATTTCAAAGGCTTGGATTAAGATGTCCCAAGTTACTCTAAACTCCCTTCTTACGCATGGCAATTTCCCATCTAGGTTTCTTGACCAAAATCCTGGGCTTTAATATTTTAAATCTATTTTGGAGCAACTTGTTAGCCTTCTTGAGTTTTAAATTATTTCGATGCCAATGGTACATGTGTTTGATCATTTTTCATTTTCCTCTTTGAGCAACTGATTTTCTCCCTCCGCACTAATTTTCTAACGAGTCCAAGTTCGACTATCTCCTCCTTTAATGTTATAATAATTTGTTGCTCCATATGAAAAGGAATGTTATCATCTTATACGGGTATATTGTATATTGGAATATCATCATTTAAATTATGTTCAAAAGAAGGATTTACCTTATCATGATGAGATTATTTCTCCAATGATTAAAAATAATCATATGCATGTTGTTGAATGACTTTTGTCTCTAGAATATTTTCTTTTGGAGTTGGTGGCACTAGTGATTCTAATTCTTGGAGGTCTATATCTTGAGATGAAGAGAAATTATTTTGTTTCAACATACTCCTTGTAATTATTCGAATATTCCTTCCATGCTCTCACTCTTTTTAATTCTTAAACATTTTTTCTCTTAGTATTTCACTTTTTCGACTTGGGTGAAATAATGGTCTTCGACTTCTCCCCTTCAACTACTTTGGCTATAATTAATACATTTCCCTTTTGTTCTTTAACATTGTGTTTGTTCTTATTCCTTCCTCTTCTCATCTTCATTAGATTATTGGGCACACTTGGACCCTTTTCTAGTTTATTTGTATTTGGATTCCCTTTTATTGGAACTTTTGGTATGTCAAATTTCTCTATTTATTCATTATCGATACCCTAGTTTATGCTTTCTCATTGTTTTTTTGTCTCTTGTCTTGACTACTTTTTTCATTCCTTGCATTTTTTTCTTGAGGTTTATGGTTTAAAGGAACCTATTGATGGCCAAAAATGAATAAAATAAACAATGGGGAGATTACCACGCGGGGCCCCAATTAAGCCCTTATCCATTTTTGGATTGTGATTCAAGCTGATTCAAATGGGTCTAGTTACCCCTTACTCTCCACTGTTGACTTGTGATTTCTCTAATTACCATCAATAATAATAGATAAATCATATCTACCCTATTTACGATTGCTTTCAAGAAAGCATATATGACACAAGGGCTTAGCCAAGCCACTAATGAGGTTTCTCTTGTGAAATGAGACTTCTAGAAATGTGAACTAATTCTAAATATAAGTCTAAATGTAGGTATACTTATTAATGTAGATAAACAAAAGGAAAACTACTCTAACTTGATACTTAGGAGAAAACTCCTAAATACCATGCAAATATTAAAATATGATGCGGATTTAACATGTATTTTATGATGAATATCGGGTTGATTAAGTAGTTATAATAGTTGGTATTATAATTGCAACACATGCTTTGTTTAGAGATAAAAAATGTTAAATGATAAGTCATTAAAATTTGGAAATAGTTCACACAATTCCAATGAAAATTTAAATGGATTTATGGTGGACAACTCATGAGTAAATAATTACTCAAATATTTGATTAAAAGCAAGAGTAAATTGAGAAATTAATAGCAAATCAATGTAACTACAATATCACATATTTGATCAAATAAATAACAATTCTCATATCCAATAGAAATGGAAAACATGGAATTATTGACATAGATCCACCATTAAAAGAATTAGATTTAAAAAAATAGAATTATTTTTAAAATACAACCATTAAACTTGGATCTCTTGTTTTATTTTACAATGAATCTCCAACAATCCTCCCAAAATCATCGACTTCACTAGCAAATAAAAAGAGTTGCAATAGTACAAGATTTACTTCTCTAACAAAGATTAGATCTTTAAAGGAAAACCCCCAAAGCTCATATACGATTATTCTTCTCAAAGCTGAAGCCAAAAATCCTCCTCACAAAAGTGAAAAGAGTCTCCAATTTGCGAGAAAGGGGGAACTCTTTCTCCACTCTCCAATTTTCTTTTATAATTACAAAAAAGAAATCTCCAAAAAGGAGAGTTGGTTAAGGAAAATTTTGATCTATCCTCTTAAATATGGAAATATATATATATATATTTTGTTGGTGAAATTGCATTTCCCTAAGACTTTTAGGCCTCCTCCTCTTCAAAAAAAAGCGTACAAAATAACCAAAATAAAAATGAAAATCAATCAAAATTCAAGACAAAAAATCAAATTTCTAAAATTATGAAAAACAAATTAACGAATCTAAATCTAATTTCATAAATTAATAAAAGAAAATCTAGGCTTTACCTTGATTTCTGTGAAGATAATATTGGAAATCAAATAATTTTGGAATGAGTTAGCTACAAAAAATCTTCCTAGACAAATAAATTTTCCCAATTCAAACTCAAAATATTAATTTTTTTTTAGAAATTCGTAGCCTCCACTTTCACTAATTTTTTTGGAGTGGTAAATGACCAAATATGGGCAAAACAAAACACTTCAAAATCCTTCTCCATGGAATCGACTTTCCAATGAGCTCTCATTTGGTCAATTTCATTGAGTAGAACTCAAGATATTTCTAGTTAAAGTCCAAGTTCCAAATTTTGTTATGTTCATTAGAAATTTCTAGGTAATGTTATTTATGTTTCTTTTTTTTAATATAGAAAAAAAATTTAAAAATTATAATATTGAAATAATTTTTTAATTAAATAAAATAATAAATAATAAATAAATGTATAAAACAAAATTAGAAAAAGTGAAAATGAGACATTTAAAATAAATGTATGGTTTTAACAATCTATGAGAGACAGTAATCATACAAGCAATGGGGATGAGGACATGGGAGGAGGCCCACGTGGATGGGAGTGGGACCTATTAACTTTCACCTTTGTTCTATGTTGTTTCAATTACTTTTAGCCCATTTCACTTCTTCAATTAGAAATATTTTTAGTAACAATTAATCTTTCCAATCACCAATAATAATTGAAGATAGAATAATAAATGAAATTATAAAGGAGACAATCAACACATCAACAAGAGACACCGGGTTTGGTAAAAAAACTAGGGAAAAAATCCCACAATGGGGAAAACCCTTTGAAAATTCTTGCTCTACTAGATTGTCATAAAATGTTCGGAAGATAGTATAATGAGCCCAATACAAAATCATTCAACAAAATTAACCCAACAAAATTAAGAAATATATTACTAGCATGAATATATATTAGAGCCAACTTTTGTTGTGCGATCAACTTCGATCGGATGTAAAATTTATCCCTTAGAGCCAACCACATTGAGGAAGAGAGTGTGCATGCGGGTGAGACCTTCCAACCACACCCTTGAACATGCGATCCTGCGAGTTATAGCAAAAAATTCCTTTGGCGAGGCTATCGATGTGACCCAAAACCCTAGAACATGTGTGAGCTTCGAGACCTCGTATTTTTGGACTTGTGCAAACCACTTTCCTTGACCCTGACCTCGGACCTATGCGAACCAATCAATGAAGAAAAGAAGAAGATGATTCTTGGTGATGTCCAAATAAGCTTGAGGTAAATTGTATTTATATACTTGCAATGGTGACCAATTTCCTATTAGGGTCAACTTTGTCCAAATGTGCATATGTTGGATTTTATTCATACGTACTTGACGCTAAGATTTAGAGCTTGCAATACCCAGGAACTTTTTCCTCTGCTATATACAAATGCATCATCATCATATGCCCAAATCAATTTCAATAATTGGCAAATTCACACCATCTCATTTCAAAATGTGGAAGCTTTCCAATATATGGCTCAATATCATTTCATATATTATCAATCTCACATCCACTCACCTTCAAGCAATTTCATAACTTTTGAACCTTCAAACAATGTTCAAATGCCTCTTTAAACCATATCAATGCCATCATTCACGTGGAATTACATACATCATCCCAAACTTCAAAAACTGCAATTCCAATTCAGGTTTACACACTTCCATACCACATACACATTATTCAAACTCAAATCTTGTATATGCGCCTTCAATATCAAATTTAAATACCAATCAACAAATGCGCCCATATTTACATTCAAGACTTCAAACTTTCAGCATAGTCAACCAAATATCAATTATATACATAGAACTGCGCCCCTCCAATTCTGCTTACCAAAACTTATGTCAGTTTGTATAAACATCTTGCTTAATGATAAAAATCTGCTCTTCAATTACCTACCTTCCACAACGCTTTCACTGCAATGAACGCGGTCTCATACATCTTTAATTTATTCATTTGAATTAGAAACAATGCTGGTTCATACGGTCTTAATTAGAAGAAATATCAGCGCTTTCAATTCAAGTCTGTACTAAACCGACAAACTGATCATTTGACTTACCTCCTCATTGAATAAACTGGTCTACGCAACCTTCACTACTTTTGCATCTGGTTTCAGCGTCCCGCTCCACGATGGATAATGTCAACATTGACTATTACACATTTAACCTTTTCTTCAAGATCATTGGATGGTTTTCAGCGTTTCCAATTCGGTGAACACACTCAGAAATGTGCCACAGCATGCGTTTGTCCATTCAAAACAACTATATATACGCTTTATCCTTTTCAACATACCCATTTCAAAGCAAATCCCATTTCATCACACACAATGCCAGCGCTCTAAGTCTAATACAAAACTCTTTCCTACCTGCGTTAATTTGTCCACGTCTGGCGCTTCAACATCTGCAACGGTTGCCAATTTGTTTGTTTCAATGTCGTGCTTCTGGTTTGTAACCATCTTCCGCCTTTAACTTTCAATTTCTGGACCGTGCCTATGGCATATCATTTCACTATTTTATTCACAATCATAACATGAACTCAAATAAACAATGTATCAAATAAATTCTGCGCCCTCTTGCTAGATCTTCTACGCACAAAACTATTCAGATTAACATAAGAATTCAACCCAGATTTGTTTCTGCTGAATTGAACTCAAACCTGCGCTGTCAATATATGATAAATCATCATCTCTTTTAAACGTTATCAATGGAACAGCAATTTCACTTGCGCAGTGTGAAATAGATGGTCAATTCACCGAAATATCATAAACTCGACTTCAATTGACTATAATACCACCTAGTAAACTTATCTTTGGCCTGATATTCGACACTGATGGCCCTTTACAAACTGCCCGAAGGCATCCAAGCAGAAAACCCTCTCACTCTCTACTCACACTAACACACAATCTCAATCTGTTTTTCTCTCAAAACCCCTTCCTATTTATACAATTTTAAAAATGATTTAATTAAATGCTCAATCCCTTCAATTCCTCAACAAACCCCTAAATCTCTCAACATCCCTAAAGGATAGATCTTTATCCCTAAAATCCTTCAACTAATTAAGTTCCCTCATATCCTTTTATTATTTATAAATATATTTACAAAAATCCTCACCTTCTCCTATTTTATTCAAATTAATTAATAAAATATTAAAAATTATCACACCCCCTTTTAACATATTTACAAAATAAAAAAACGCCCTTGATGCTCCTGCATCAGACTCCCCACGTAAGAAAATTTATCACCACCTGGTCATAAGTCTGGATACTTCCTCCTGGATCCCAAATTTTATTTTGTAATCTTTCCGTGCTTGTTGATTGCTTTACTGCTGTTGTTATCTGTTGTTGTCCTCCAGGTTTCCATATTTTGTGCTGTAATGCTCCACTTTCTCTGCTCTTGCAATCTTTCGCTGTCTTTCTCTTGTTGTCTTTCCTTTTCTTTCTTTCGGCTGTCTTTCTCTGGGATGTTTTTATCATTAACCTCCTTATCAACTCAATTTCTCTGTCCAGTATGTCCTCTGTCTGCTGATTGTTTCCATCTCTTGATTGCTGAACTCTCATTCTTGCTTGTTCTTCACTTGTTTTGATTGCTTCCTTTTCACCCTTACTGCTGTTTTGCACCTTTTCTGCTGCTTCTACTATAAATGTTGCGGCCTCCCAAACTTCTTGTTCCTCTGCAACATTCCTTTTCTCATCATCTGCAATTTCTTTTTGATTATTATTTATGACAACTGCTTTGTCATCCTTCTTCAGCAATCTATCCTTAACATCCTTCAGTAGATGTTCTTCCTCTCCTTCTTCCATTTGGCTATCCACCTGTGCCAAATATGTTCCAGCGTCTGCAACAACATCTTCAATCATAAGACAATCATTATAATAAAAAAAATAAGACCTCTGTACCTCTTTTCCCTTTAGCAACACTTCAGTATGTTGCGTTGATTTCTCTTCTTCTGTCAGCATATCAGTATGCTGATCCAAACTCAAAGAACTCTTGAGACTGTCAGCTAGTCTCCCCTTTTCATCAACTATTTCAATGATGTCTTCCAGCATTTGTCCACTGTAGTGAACTGATTCTTTCCCAGCCTGTGCTTCAAAACTTTCATCTTCTGGAAGGTACTCTTTCACATCTTTGACAGCTTTAAAAGACTGTCTATCTTCTTCCAAACCTGTAATCACACACCAATCATTAGTTTTAAAATCACAAGACCTTACGGTCTTATTTGATGCTTCAATCATCAAGTATTCGGGCTGCTTCGAATCATTCATATGATTCAACTCCTCTAGCTCTTCATCACTTTCAAAAAGTAATGGTCCACTCTCTGGGTAACATATCGAAACTTCAACATCTTCTTCAGCATCTTCCTTTTGCTGTAGCTCAACTGTTTCGAGCTTCTCTATCCTCTGCCTGGCATCAATAACCCGTTCAAGTTCCCTTAGTTCCTTTATCAACTGCATATTTACCTGATGATTCCACTTCTCTTGTAGCCTCTGCCACTTCAGCTTCTTTCTTATGACATAACCATGCTTCTGGTCTACCTCATTTCTTTGCAACATCTCCATTAGCACCTCAAGCTGAACTGCTATCTCAGCCTTCTCCCTTTCATATTCCTCTTTGTTTAATTGTCTCTGTATGCCAATTACCTTGGCATCCTTCTTCTTTTGTCCTCTGTTGTGGTTGATTTCAGAACCTCTGTTACGACTGTCACTAGTCATCATCCTTTCCATCTCTATGAGTCCCTCACTCACTTTACTATGAGTTGCACTAAAGCCTCTTCAGTAGCAAGTCCTGTCCTGCCGTCACTTACCTCACCAAGCTCTCCTCACTCAGTCTTTTGGCAAGAAATTGGTTCTCTATCTCTGGAACCTTCTTTGAGCACTTCTCTTTGCTCTTCCTGGGCTTCAACTCATCTACCTGTTCACAACTGTCCTCCTTATCCAATCTCTATTGGATTTCCTCAAGGTTCTACCACCTCTATGTTTTCACCTAGAAACTTTCACCGGCTTCCTTTATCTATTAGCAATTGCCTTTTGGGAGTTGCAATAATATTTCAATGCAAAGACTACAATACTCTATTCTTCAAAAACATATCATCTTACCTCCAAGATCTCGTCTGATCTTGTCCTTCCATTCTCCTGCACTTCAATCTCATCATTCCTGCAAATCTGTTCCAACAAATCTTTATGCTTCCTCTGCAAAAAATTCACTGTCAATCAGATTTTAGAATCCGATCCTTTCTTTCAATCTTCCGGCTTTTCTAGCAAACTTTAGCTGTCAGCAACAATTCTTTCCTCGCTGAGTTTCTTCCACTCAGAAATCAGTAACAGCTTCTTTCATTACTAACCCTTGATCTCCTTTGCTGAGATACTTCATTGCTGCAACCATCAATCTTCATTCCATTTCTTTGTCAGTAAAACTCAATCAAAATTAACCAAACACAATACCTGCACGATTCTTCATTCCTTCAGCTGTACTCTGGTTTTCTTAGAATCTGACATCCTTTCAGTCACACATTCAAACACACTTTAGTTTTTAACAAAACCTTCTGTCTTCATTCAGAAAACAAACATTCTCATTTTAACAGAGCCAAGCTCTGATACCAAAATGATGCAAGCCTAGAGCTTGCAATACCCAGGAAATTTTTCCTCTGCTATATACAAATGCATCATCATCATATGCCCAAATCAATTTCAATAATTGGCAAATTCACACCATCTCATTTCAACATGTGGAAGCCGAAGAGGGCATGGCTCAATATTACTATATATTATCTATCACATCCACTACCTTCAAGTACCATAAATTTTGAACCTTCAAACAATGTCTAAATGCCTCTTTAAACCATATCAATGCCATCATTCACGTGGAATTACATACATCATCCCAACCTTCAAAACCTGCATTTCCAATTCAGGTTTACACACTTCCATACCACATACACATTATTCAAACTCAAATCTTGCATATGCGCCTTCAATATCAGATTTAAAGACCAATCAAACAAATGCACCCATATTTACATTCAAACATCACCATTTTAATGATATTTGGGCCTGCACAAGACTTCAAACTTTCAGCATAGTCAACCAAATATCAATTATATACATAGAACTGCGCGCCTCCAATTCCGCTTACCAAACTTATGTCAGTTGGTATAAACATCTTGCTTAATGACAACAATCTGCTCTTCAATTACCTACCTTCCACAACGCTTTCACTGCAATGAACTGATTTGAACGCAGTTTCATACATTTTTAATTTATTCATTTGAATTAGAAACAATGCTGGTTCATACGGTCTTAATTAGAAGAAATATCAGCGCTTTCAATTCAAGTCTGTACTAAACCGACAAACTGATCATTTGACTTACCTCCTCATTGAATAAACAGGTCTACGCAACCTTCACTACTTTTTCATCTGGTTTCAACGTCCCGCTCCACGATGGATAATGTCAACATTGACTATTACACATTTAACCTTTTCTTCAAGATCGTTGGATGGTTTTCTAAATAAGCCTAAATTGGTGAACACACTGAAATGTGCCACAACATGCGTTTGTCCATTCAACACAACTATATATACGCTTGAATCTTTCAACATACCCATTTCAAAGCAAATGATTCCCATTTATCACACACAATGGCCACACCTTCTAAGTCTAATACAAAACTCTTGCCTACCTGCGTTAATTTGTTCACGTCTGGCGCTTCAACATCTGCATCGGATTCGAATTGGTTTGTTTCAATGACGGTGCTTATGGTTTGTTTCAATAACCATCGTTCCGCCTTTAACCTTCAATTGCTGGACCGCGCCTATGGCATATCATTTCACTATTTTATTCAACAATCATAACATGAACCGAAATAAACAATGTATTAAATAAATTCCCGCGCCTCTTCATACTTCCGCACAAAACTATTCCGTATTAACATAATAATTCAACCCCGTATAGAGATTACGAATTGAACTCAAACCCCGCGCCGTCAATATACGGATAAATCATCATCTCTTTTAAACGCTAATAATGGAAATTGTTAAATTTCACTGTTTCTCAAAAAAGATAATAATCACCCAATATCATAACCCCGATTTTAATTGGACTACATACCATCCTAGTAAACTTATCTTTGGCCTCCGATATTCACACCTGTGGCCCTTTACAACCGCCCGAAGGCTTCCAAGTAAAAACCTCTACTCTCTACTCACACTAACAACACACAATCTCAATATGTTTTTCTCAAAACGCTCTCTTCCTATTTATACAATTTTAAAAATGATTTAATTAAATGCTCAATCCCTTCAATTCCTCAACAAACCCCTAAATCTCTCAACATCCCTAAAGGATAGATCTTTATCCCTAAAATCCTTCAACTAATTAAGTTCCCTCATATCCTTTTATTATTTATAAAGATATTTACAAAAATCCTCACCTTCTCCTATTTTATTCAAATTAATTAATAAAATATTAAAAATTATCACACCCCCTTTTAACATATTTACAAAATAAAAAAAACGCCCTTGATGCTCCTGCATCATCTCTTCTTTAGGCTCATTAAAGTTACACGAAGAAGCAACAAGCCTTCTTTTTAGGGACTTTTTCTAGCTCTTAAAACTGAAAAAATCCCGAGTTTCCTTCGTCGGGATTGTTAAACTACTACGATGAATAACTATGAGCCATTATTTTCCATATTTTTCTAGCTTGTTAAAAAAACAAAAAATTCACTAAGTTTTTCTCTGTCAGACTCGTTAAAATTTCATCGAGAGGATGGATTTGTTCTTCGTCTGACTCGTTAAAACTTCACGAAGGACATTTGGTTTACTCCATCTCCTCGTACTTATAACAAAATGAGGCAGCTGTCCATTGAACATAGCTTTATCACTTTATCTAGATTCAATGGACTAACTTACGGAAAAGGAACAGTGTTGAGCATAATATTTTCCCTTTTTCGTGCTTGGTTATCAACCATGACAAAGGTACCCCCCTAGAATTGTCTTTTATGATGTTTTTAAGACTCCCTAAATATGAAAATATCACCGAGTTTACCCGTATGGACTTCTTAAACTTAATCAGATGGGGAAAATTTTGGACAAAGCAGATACTTATTATGTTATGCTTTGAAAGTCGATTTGGCAGCAAAAAACCTTGAACATGGCACTTCCCAGAAAATTCACTCACAATTAGCCGAACCCTACCATTCTATGAGTTTAGCCTTCATATGCTGATGCACCTACATTGGTGAATCCTTACACTCTTTGGTGTTCATAAGCCTAAGCTGCCTCATACCCTGTTACTGTGCCTTCTATTGTTCAAGAAGATCTTTCTATTTACTTCTTCCTATATCAGCCAAGCCATCATATGCCAAAAATAACTTTTTTTCATCAGTTACTACCATTTTCTCTTGACTATCTTCAAAACAAAATAATCTTTTCTTGTTTCGTGTCGACTGATGTAGGACGCCTCATTGCCTACCTTTTGACAAATCTTTTCCTATCAACTTCAACATCTTATCTAGGAAGTTGATCCAGAAACACATCAGTACCTGGGAACTTGCAGACCTCAGTGGTAGGTTACCTTGTGTTTGATTGGGGGTTCTAATCACTGGCTCCCAGTCAAATGATTCTATGAGTGTTCAAAACCAACACCATTTATTCACACTCGCTATATTGTACTATGCATCTTGGGGACCATCATCCTTATCAGTGTTCATCCTCACATCTGTTAACATTTTTCATCATTGACTGGTAATCAGACGATTTCCCACATGTTTTTCTACAACTCCTTCATTCACATGTGTGGAAATATGCAGTTTAGTGAAGCGGAAACCAAGACCTTGGGTTGAGGCTTACATAATTCAACTATGTTTCCTCTCCCAAGCTACGATATTGTATTCGAAGACAACTTATCATATTGATCCTGTCATTACACAAGCTTCCAAATTGTGCTTATCGGTGGACATACTAGTCATATCTCTTTCTAGAGAAATCATTTTGATATAGCTACTGAGCATGGGAATTCCCGACTTAGGAAAGATACTTATATTTCTAACATATGTTGTTGTTTCAGGTTTTCCTCAGTCCTCCAACTCTTCTCTCTCTACTACACATATTATAAAGTATTTATGCCATCATTTTCACCTCTGACCTCACACTATAGGGGGCATCTGTTACAGGAAAAATGACCTCCTCATCTGCTCAGAGGAGAAGGAAACATGGAAGGAAGAAAATGACCCAGAAAAAGACCCATTTTTCAAAGGTAATGCATTGTAGAGACAACCAGGTCAAGTTATAACGCATCCCAACCTTTCAAAGGGAGAACTAGTGCCTAGGTTAACGCACTGTCTTACCTAGAGGTTAGAGTTACCCGTATTTTCATGGAGAAAAGGGACAAATCCCATGGAAACTGATTGGAATTTCCTACTTTTCTTAGAAGGAGTCAGTCCAAAAGCAGCAACCTGTGGTGCAAGCCTCTTATTGGACATTAATAAACACAAATGAGCATATATAGAGGGAAAAAGCAAGGAAAGGAAAGGAAACTTCATGATTTTTCCCCATTCAAACTAATTGAGAAGATTGGCAAGGTCTGTCCTCCCCAATTCCTATAAATTGAAGGCTTGGGCTCTTGTTCAAGGGTCGAAGGTTTAATCCTGTGCAGAGCAGAGCTTTATTGTTGAGTGTGAGGCTTAAGGATTGAAAAGGTTCAATGAGAACTCTTAGCCCAAGGATGACTCAAGTGAATAAAAAAAACATTTCACAAGATCAAAGGGAGGCTCCAAAATTAGAATAGAAGAAAATTTTGGAGGGGGGCTGTAACAACCACAACACCAAGACATTTATCTGAATAACATGTCGAAAATCATTGCAATTAATGTGCTATTTAAATCAATACTATGAGTAGGATACCATCCTACTCACATTCAAATATTATACTATGTGTTGAGGATTTGTCCCTAAGCCAGGGATCAATCCATTATTACCATGCAAGTGGTAAATTAATTATAGACTGAATTTTAACAACTAAACATTAGTTTAGTTAATTTTCAAAAAATTATTATGAAACCTCTTTTGTGGGAACCCTACTCTCATTTTCCCATGATAGAGCCCATCTAGTCCAAGTGATGAACTTGGATGCTCTGATGCCACCTGTAAACACCCCACCTTACCCTTGACGAAGTGTTCACTTACTAATGCAATATCTTATATTGTTAGAGAAATGGGATAATTTTTTTTCTTTCTCTCGAGTTCTCAAAACTAATTTTAGACTCTATTTATTGATTTTATCTCAACGAGATGGTTCCAATGATACAAATTTCATCCAATTTTGACTCCTATACTTAAAATTAAGCGCTTCCAAAGTTTATTAATTTAAAAGGGCCATTTTTCTCTTTTCTTCCACATGGTCCCTTGTGGTCTCCACGTGGCATATTTCTCTATAGTTGGTTGCAATAATCCATTCATTGTTGCACAAAAGTGATTATGGGTAGTTTATATATAAATATATATACACATACCTAGGCATCATTGATGTCACATTCGGCCAACTTAAATATATGGCCACTATGTAGCAATGGACTAAACTTGTACTAAACCCTATGTAACTCCGTATATATATATCCACTCTATGCATTAATTTTGGCACTCGTATAGCTAACGTGTAGTATTTATACATATTTAACATATATAATGGGTGTTTATGCTTTCCAAGTGATCCTAAATACATTTTTGATGTATCTTATGGTTCCACTTTGTTATTCCATCATCAATTCGACAACTCACTAGCACTACAACCACTAAACAGTAGGTGGGACTCACCCCTTCCCCCTTGATGTCAGAGGGGTAGAAGTCCTGCTAGTGTCCTAGCCATTAGTTTCCTCTTGCCCTATCGACAAATGAGATCAAGGTTGGGGTTCCCCTCCTTCCTACTGGCGTCATAGGAGGAAGGCCTCAATGTGTCCTTGACCATTGAATTAACAAGCCAATTCTGCCATTCTAGAATGGTTCTCAGCCTTCGGTCCTAGAGTTTGGACCTATAGGGGCTAGAGTCCTCCCCTATACTCGACTTATCATAGTTACACACATTGCAACAAGCATTAGCCCAACACTTGTCCAACTACATATGAACACACTATACACACACACACACACACACACACACACACACACAACTACCTATACTATGCATTCCACCATACCACTAAATATATAACTAAAGTGCTATATAACGTTCATAAACATATACTCCAAGGCACATGATTAACCACAGAATGCATTGTTATACAACTACCTATACTATACATTCCACCATAACACTAAATATATAACTGAAAGGATATATAACGGTCATCAACATATACAATGAGGCATAGGATTAACCATGGAATGCATTGTTCGACAACTCACACCTCTCATTACTATACCCCACTCTGGCGTTACTGTAAAGTCAACCCGACCTTCTGACCTCAACTTGGAGGTCGACCTGACTCCCTACTGTTATCACCTAAAAAATGATCACCTAGCCATCTTCCACTAGGATGATCGAAATATGCCATGTATTATGGGTTTTACACATAAAATCCACTTTAACCTTAGGAAATAATTTAAAAAACCATTTTTCCTAAATTATTTATGTTTACCCACTTCAAAATAGCCCATAAATTAATTTAATTAATTTCATGTTATTTTCATATTTACCCATCCAGTGAAAATAATTAAAAATATTTTCACTAATCTATACGAAAAATTAAATAAACTATTATTTATTTATTATCATATATCATTTTTTTGGGATTCAACTGCGTTAAGAAAGTCATTCAACTATGACCATTTCCATGAGAGGTAGTCGTAACTGAATAATTTCTCATGATTTTTGAATAGTCCACTTAGCACTCATTACATCGGGTGATGCTCACAGGGGTGAAGAAGTGGGATTGAAACTAGTGAAATGAAATTAGTATAACACACCGCGGAAACCCCTCAATACTTATTTGTTATTCCTTAATCATTTAAATTCTCTCCATAGAAATAATTACTAAAACATTATTTACTAGTTACCCCTTTTGATTGTTTCACCCATAAATTTTTAAATAAATCATTATTTATTTATTATTAATTAATTATTTAAATTCTCTCTCATGTCTCTCATGAGATAATTATTAAATAATTATCTCTAATTCATTTTGACTATATCTCCTTAAAGTACTTAATAAATCATTTTTTATTTGTTAATTACTTTAACCATTTTTCTTGATTAACTCAATAAGTCATTATTTTTTTGAGTTAGCCCACTAATTAAAGATTTTATTTTTTTACCATTTCAAGAATATTTTCCTCTCATATTTATAATAAAATGTTAGGATAGATCTATATCTAGAGAAATAATAAAAAATTATTAGACTAAATCAAGATATAACCATTAGGAATTTTTTTATTATATTGAAGAGACACAAATATTTTTGAAATGGTCAAGAAATATTTATTTAGTGGATTATCTAAAAAAATAGTGAGTTATTGAGTTAATTGAGAAGAATGGTTAAGTAATTAACACATAAAAAATGATTTATTAATTACTTTAATGATATATAGTCAAAGTGAGTTAGAGATCATTATTAAATAACGATTTAATAATTATCTCATGAGAGAGAATTTAAATAATTAAGGAATAATAAATATATAATGTTTTATTTAATTATTCCTTGATGAAACAGTCAAAAGGGGTTAGAAATATTTAGTAAATAATGATTTTATAATTATTTCAAGGGAGGGAAGTTAAACGATCAAGCAATAATAAATAAATAATGATTTATTTAATTTTTCCTATGGACGAGTGATTTTTTTAATGGTTTTCTCTAGATAGGTAAATATGAAAATGACATGAAATTAATTAAATAAATTTCTGGGTTATTTTCAATTGGGTAAAAGAAATAATTTAGGAAAAATGGTTCTCTAAATTATTTACTAAGGTGAAAGTGGGTTTTATGTGTAAAACCCATACTACATGGCGTATTTCGATTATCCTAGTGGAAAATAGCTAGGTGATCACTTTTTAGGTGTTAATAATAGGAAGAGAACAAGTGGTGTTGCGTTCTTCCTAGGAGGCTATTTGGTGTTTGGTTTAGAAAAAAGTATGCATAAATCAACCACTATATGTTTCACTTAGAGTTTGTGAATGAATCAAAATTTGCATGACATGAAGGTAATGTATGATGGAATGATTCATATTATCTGTGATAATACAAGTGCTATAATTATGTCCACCAATCCCTTCCTTCATTCAAAACAAAACATATACCCATAAAGTACAATTTTCTTAGAGAACATGTGACTGATCAAATTGTGAAGTTGCAGTAATATCAACAAAGGAACAAGTCATTGACATATTCATCAAACCTATTTCTCAAAAAACATTTGAATATTTGAGGAAAAAGTTGGGAGTGATGTCTCCCTTATCTCCTTAACAATTTCCTAACAAGAAATGAAGGCAACTAATTGATTGAGTTCAAGATATTTGTATGTCAAGAGGTCAAAGAGCAAAAAATAAAATGAGATGAAGGGGAGATACTATATCAAGAGGCGTAACATGTGTTCATGAGGAGCAATATACACTATATCTCACATCAACTGGCTTTTCATATTGAAAAATAGTGAGAATTTGGTTCTTGGAACAACCATTAGTGTGTATTTTTTAGTTGTATAGTAGCAGTAGAGTAAACTAGTTTTAGAGAAGAGAAAAACCAAAAAATGGCATTTGAGCAGCAACAACCCTTTTCCATTGATGTTAAAGGGGGAGAGTGAGAAAATATTGGTGATGGAACGTGATCAATGAAATTGGACATTGAAGACGGAGAGTGAGTAGACATGGAGATGGAGAATTAGCAGATTGAAAGGGGACTTGTGCCCAAGGTCATCAATTACAAAAATGTCTGTAGGTGTTGCCTTCAATGAAAAGGGGGGGGGGGGGGATGGATTATTGACTGATATGTTATCATTAATGAAAAATATTTTCATTGATATCAAAGAAAGAATGGTCATTGCTATAGTGTCATTCACATGCAGAAGAGTGAAAATGTGTTTAATGAGGATTGATCAAGGTGTGTATCAGGTGGATAAGGAAAAGGGGGGAAACACCAAATTTGGGGCATGAAGCCAAACTCCAAATTTCCATTGGGTAATTGGAATAATTGAAATTTTATATTGAAAAAGGGTAAACATTTGGGCTTTGGGAAAATTCCCAAATTGGTTAGTGGATGATAACCTGTGAACTCATTTCAAGATGCTTATCCAAGAATCCAAGTTGTAGGTGGTGTGACATGTAATAATCAACAAAAGAAGTTTTTTATTGTATTTCCTTGACTAATATTTAATCATGATTATCCGTCTTGGTTAACCTAATTTTGTGATTAAGCAAGTTAAAGTGTTCTTGTTTAAACACTATCCTGGATGGATAGATTGTCAAGAGGAATTCACGATAGCGATAAAATATAATGCAATTAGGCGGTATTAGTGACTTTAAAAAAAGTGATTTTTGCTGGTGAAGGTTGGTGGCTATAAAAGTGGCATTGTGTAAGGTGACATGGATGCAACATGAGTGCCAATGGATTTTTTAATGCAATATGTCAGCCTAGTCAGTAGTATATGTGTCAAGTGATTCAACATTAGAGTATGGGAGTAAAAGTGGCATGTAGATGGTAGTAAATGTAACATCTAGGTGGTGCTAGGTGGTAGTAACATGACACAAATGATGATTTGGAACTACGTGGTCATGACATATGGCAGCTGGATTCAACATTTTTGGGTGGAAAAATATCCCTTTTCGAGTGACACATGGTCGTGACAAGTGGAAGAGAGATGACGTGATAAATGATGTGGCTGTGACATGGCATATGGTGTGGCATGAATTAGGGTCCTTGAATGTATTTGTGTTTTGCAGGTTCCTTCTTTGTTAATGATTTTTTGAGATTTTGATATTTGGCACAAGATGCCAAAAGAAATTCAGGTTGGTCAAAGTCATTATGCTCTATATCAAATTCAGGCCTATTCAAGGTCAAATTGAGGAGCGACCCCTAGATCCCCATACAAGTAGATCAAGGGTTTATTATAGATATGATGTAAGACCCACATCTAGATAATCAGAATTTATTTAGATATGGATCAATTCGGGCCTTCGAAAAAGTTTGGCGTCATGACATTGTCATATCCTTGAATTATGGATAGACACTTGGTTATAGTACATGATCATGGGGGCTAGGTAGAAAAACTCCAAAAGATTATGAATTTGTGGTGAAAGGTTAAAATAGTTATGTTCCTAGATGTGAGGTCATGGTTCTAGCCCTAGGTTGCATGAAGTGAGGGGCTCAATGCTTAGTGTTGAAGAAAAACTAAAGAGCAACATTTGGACATCCAGGGTCTGCTTAGTAAAGAGTAAGGCTATGAACAAAAGCCTAGATACTATATGTGGTTTCCAATAACATATTAATCCACGACCTCAATGTTAGAAACCAAGATAATACTGAAAGAGGGCATGAATCAATATTATGGCCAATCATAAAAATTATTAACAAATCTAAATTCATTTAAAAATAAACCATGCAAAAAACACATTGAAACTCATAGAGACACTAGATGTGTGTGGAAAGCTATAAAGGGACAAAACCACAAAAATTATGTTCAAATATTGTTGTAGACTGTAGTATAATGTTGAATCAGATTTTATGGCTCCAACCATAAGGAGACACCCATCCATTAGATTATAAGCACCAGTTGAAGAAAACACTGACTCTCTGAAATTTACAAGATCCAACCTAAAGGAAGCACTAAATTCTTGATGTTTAGGTTCAAATCTTCTTGAAGCACCAACCTCTTAAATCTACTTGAGGAACCAACCTGCTGGATGCACCAACCTCTGAAATCTGTGTAGGAACCAACTTGTTGGAGTCACCAAACCCTGATAGTTACACCATAGAGCTTAATTTCATACCATTTTCAGACTATATCCATTAGTCATCAAGGGAGATACTTCATTGTTCTAATACAAATTGTCCTTCTTTAGAAATATGCAATCTTAAATTTGATCTCTATAATTCCATCTAGTGACACTTACAACTTCATGTATCTCTCTTATAATAATGTATGCCAACTGGAATGGCTCTCTCTCTATTCAACTCTAATTTATGCAAAGACAAACTTCATCAATATGATCAACATTATATACATAAACAATCATAACAAAAACCTATTATCATGTGAACTCAACCTTGTCAAAAAAAAAAAAAACAAACTTGGCCCTGTTACAAAAATAACTTAGTCCTATCACAAGATAAACTTGGCCTTATGGCAGTTAAACGAGCTTGGCCTTCTCACCAAAACAAACTAAACCCTATAAAAAACAAAAAAACTCAACTTTGTCACCAAAATGAACTTGATTTTTTCATAAAACAAACTCGACGCTGTCACCAAAATGAAATTGGACTTATCACAAAATTATCTCGACCTTTCTATAGTACTTCTCGCTGTCATTTGCAAGATTCTTCTCTTATACACGTAGGCCCATCTCAATACACTCACGTACCTCGTACATACTGGTTCATGTGTTAATTTCTCATCTCGACATATTTTAATTCTTATGTTGTTATATATATATATATATATATATATTTGGCCTCCAATTACCGTGGGCATGAATCCATTGTTTTACCCATGGGAATTATCCTTGACTATAACAATAGGGTGGATATGTGAAGATGGGTTACACTTTTGTGAGAATCAGGGGCGGAAAATATTTTCGGCAATAGTTCAGCCGAACTATTTGATAGTTTGGCCGAACTTTTTGAGAAAGTTCGGCTGAACTTGTGCTTCTGTTTAGATTGACGGCACACCGACGGCGTGGGAAAACATAATTTTTGTCGGAGATGGGAAAACCGCCAATAGAAGTTCGGCCGAACTTGGAGTTCGGTCAAACTTTTACTCTTAAAATATTTCGGCCGAACTAGTTCCTATAAATATATCGCCCGCGAAGTTTATTTGTTTACCGTGTTTTTCTATGTTGGTCTATTCGCTCTTTTTTATGTCTGTGTTGCTGCTGGTCTGTTCGCGCTTTTTTCTGTCTCTACTGCTGCTTCCGTCCGCGCTGTTGGTCTGCGGCGACTTCAAGCGAGCAAATTACCAAGTATTTGTCCTGCTCCTCCTCTGTTTTTCACAAGGGAAAAATTCGGAATGCAATATTAATGTCTTCTGTAATGCCGAACTGTTCTTAGCTTACCTCCCCGATGTTAATGTCTTCTGTAATGCCAAAATGTTGTTTTTAGCAATGGAAATCATCGATATTCATTTAATTGTGTTTGATTACGTTGATAAGATGATATTCTGAACTATTGTTTTTAGCAATGGAAATGATCGATATTTCGTAAAGAAAAATGTAGAATTTTATTTATAAAAGTTTAAAAAAAATTAAATAATATAGAAAAATGCCCTATGAAGGGTTGGCTGCTAGGATAAATAGACGGGAAACCAGAGGAAGAGCTCCTACTGCTCCACAGTAGTCATTCTCCTGCCTGTAGTATCTCTTATCATTCTCAAAAAGTGGCTCTCCATCTGTTTGTACTGCATTTTTAATCTCCTTGGCCCTTGTTTTTCTGTTTAGATCCATGCTTGTACGTATTCTTTCCTCTTGCACTGCAAAACATTCAGGAAGTAGAGAGATTCAATTATAATTCATATAACTTCTAATTGTGCATCCTGATTATGAAATTCAGAAATAAACTCTGTTATGCTATATATATACATATAAACTCTATTATGATCTCTTTATATATATATATATATATATATATATATATATATATATATATATATATATATATATATATATATATATATATATATATATATATATATATATATATATATATATATATATATATTATATTCTTACAGTCGTTGATGAGGCCAAGGTACCCATGTTCGGGAGTGACAACAGGCCCTGTAATGGAGAAGGAAAGCCTAAGACTGGTATTACTAGAAGCTCTACTCAACGTTGTCTCCTCAAAAAATGAATTGCTCAATTCGTCCTCAATTCTGAATTGCCCACTTCTTCTCTTAGGAATCGCATGGCCACTTAGTCGTGGAGAGGCCATATTTTTCTTGCCCATGCTATACATTCTTCCCATCATTTTCATCTCGTTATCTGTTTGTTCAGATGCTGTACTTCTGTTTCTTCCCATCATATAATTACTACCCTCTTTAGTACTCGACATATTATTTACCTCTTGACTAGCTTCAAGACTCAGTACCTACAATATCTGTTGATCTGATGAGGACTTCTTGATTGCAGACTTCTTGATAGTGGAGGGGGGGCTGACAGCTTCCTTACCTACTCCTTCCCTCTTATCATTCTCTCGAAGTAGACCTCATTATTGAACTTGGAATAGCATGGCTTCTCCACGTAAACCTCCAGCTGACCGTCTTCACCCCCATAGGGAGCAGCCCATCGAGAAGGTCATTCTTCTTCAGCACATCATATATCGTTTCTTTAGCCTCTGTGAATCCCTTGACCATCACAACCATCAGTATCATAATGACAGATAGCCATGCTTGGCTTTCCATTTACTTAAATGCAAGTCAAGGCCCAGAAAGAATGAGATGAGCAGTTTGTTATCATGGCATGAAGTTACCAATAAAAAGTTACCAGTTTGTTATATTAGCCTTAATTCATGGCATGAAGTTACCAATAAAACTTTGAAATTTAAAAATTTGAGTTTTCCTTTTCTTTAATATGAAAAATATAATTGTATTCTTTCGACATTTTCCTTTTAAGGTTTAGCTCCATGTTAATACCCTTTTAAATAGAAAGACATCAATTTCAAAATTATATTGCTTGAGATCTTATATCAATTTCAAAATAATATTGCTTAAGATATGATATCAATTTGAAGATATCCATTTTCAATATCTAGCAGTTTTAAAGGAAATTTAACATTCATTTTTGAAATATATAGAAGAGGGAATAAATATTAAGAATCAAGTCCAATCTCGATAGTCAAATCATTTCAAAAAGTAAAAAACTGATTTTAAAAGTACCAAGCACATAGGACAGGCAAAGATTTAATAGATACCATAAGGTAGGTATGTGCAATACAAGCTACAAAATATGAAAAACACTTCCTTTTAATCTCTCCAAGCTATAACCCATTAGAAATAAAATTAGAGACATAAATGGCTATAATTTTTTGTGGATATCTTATTTCCCATTAAATTAAAATGAAGAAAAAAGGTTTCATAAGCAATCTCTTGAGATATAGAATCCACATCTTTGAAAAAAAATGTCAAAATTTTCAACCAAATCTTTGATTAAATTGGATGTTTAATTGGGGATATGCTAGAAAAGGTATTATAAACCAAGTAGTTCTCAAAAGGAGGGTAAAAACAAATAGTATAAATCAAAAGTTTTTACCTTGATAGTGAAGGTCACCTTCACTGATTAAGTGGTCTTTTAAGTTTTAGGGACACATTTTTTATGTAATAAAGATATGGTTTAAGGAAAACAGTTGGAGATATGTAGGGAACATGATGGGAAAAAACACTAAATACCCTTTTGTTTTGGGGATGGAATGTACTATTTCATTTTGAAAAAAATTAATACAATTTATAAAGTTTGTTATTATAAGAATGTACATTTTCAGATTTGACAATGTTATCATAATGTGATATTTTCTACCTGCCAGCTTAGTTTTGATTGAAAATGAGATGTGAAGATTATATACCATTGTCAATTAAAAAGTAATTTTTTTTAAAGCTTTTCATTATAGAAGGGTTGCATGAATATATACCCTTCTAATTGAAATTAAGGTCAACCCTTCAAATTTGATCACTGCACGAGAATTGCTCCCGAGAAATGGGAAACTCATTCCAGAGGTTCCTCTGTTCCCGGGAGCTTTGGAACTATGTGGGAACTTACGATTTTTGGTAGGAGCTGCGACCAGAGCTGGGGCACGTTTCAGAATCTTTGACCACTATGATGATTGAAATTTCTGCGTTTCCAACAAAACTTGCCGCCAAAACAAAACTTCCTTAAACGTTTTTAATAAGTTTTACCAAAAAATAAACTTCATTTCTGTAAATTTTCCCCAAAATCCGCCAAAAAAAACTTCCCTTCTCAAAGTACAAGCAAAAAAAATCTTTTTCTCGCCAAACTCACTCACAATCTTGCATAAAGTTTGTCCTCCATTCACTCCATCACTGTAATTCTTAACTTGTTTAAGAGCGAAACCTTGTATTCATTTGCAAACCGTGCCTGAAGCAGCAGTTCTCTGCGTCCAGTAACCTCAGTGATTTTCCAAATACTTTGTTTTTTCTACACATTTAAACTCCAATAGTGAGGGCTTTAACTTTTCAAGGATTTCTTCTTTTCTGTCCTTTCTGTTTGTGGGCTCTTCTGTGGGGCTATTTCATTTTTGAGTCTTGTTTTATGTGATGTCTAAACTCTGGTTTCTTGCTTCCCTTATGTGAAATTCCTATTGCCATTAGTATGTTAGTTTCGTTTCCTTTCAGTTTCATTACCTATTCCTTTTAGTATGTTAGTGAGTATCCAACTTTGATGTGTTAGTACCTGCTTATTCATTACGGATATTCCTGGGAGCTTATAGCTAGTATTACAAAACACTCTTATGCATGCTTTATTCCTTAATACATGGGATTTATAGACCCTGTTTATGTAATAAGGTAAGCTTAAGCTCTTATAGAGGTAGTTTACATAATATCAGTGTATTCCATAGGTATAAGTACATCCATAATCTCTGATGTGGTGAACATGATATCATTACACCGTTACAGATAAGCTAATACGATTAACTTCTTACGATAATACCATTACAGTTTACTCTATGTAAGTGTACACTAGTTCATTTGATTACTAGTATCATATCGAACTAGGGAAGGGCCAAAACCATATATAAAGGGAGTAAAAATTTGTGCCCCAATTTTTCTGTAACCTGAACTAATCAACCTTAATATAGCCTTAATATAACATGAATTAATCAACCTTAATATAACCTGAACTAATCAACCTTAATATAACCTGAACTAATCAAACTAAACTAATCAACCTTAATATAACCTGAACTAATCAACCTAAACTAATCAAGTTGAACTTATACCTTCTGAGTTAGCCATGTTAACCTTAATATAACTTGGACTAATCAATGTGTTATTTTGTACCATGTGTTATTGCATGCCATGTAGCTAGAAATATTAAACTAGATATAAGTTTATGACAATTATGACAAGTGTATTGTTTTTTCATCCTTGTGTTATTTTTCATTATTATGTCTTTAGGTTTGGAGTAGGTGACACGAGTCCCTTTATCCCTCTATTATAAGTGGGTTATGGTTTGCTTGACAATTATGACAAGTGTATTGTTTTTTCATCCTTATGTTCTTTTTCATTATTATGTCTTTAGGTTTGGAGTAGGTGACACGAGTCCCTTTATCCCTCTATTATAAGTGGGTTATGGTTTG
Source organism: Pinus albicaulis (assembly GCA_034641835.2). Classification (NCBI taxonomy): domain Eukaryota; kingdom Viridiplantae; phylum Streptophyta; class Pinopsida; order Pinales; family Pinaceae; genus Pinus; species Pinus albicaulis. Next base: position 1,666,205,868 of record CM076584.1, read on the forward strand.
CTTTGTATCATTGTTATGGTATAGTGATTTGTGATCCAGAGCAAACTTTTTAGTAATTTCAACTTTAAAATTTTGATTTTTAACTAAGAAGTTAACATCTTTATGCTCACACATATTACCTTTGCTTTTTATTCTCTCTTACACACACACACACACACACACACACACACACACACACACACATATATGAAGAGATGATCCCATTTTCTTAAATTTTATTCATAGATCAAATTTCATTTAAATACAAGATTTATCATAATGTACAATTATTCATTCCATATTATTTATAAATTTTTTCATTAAAAAATGAACCCTTTAAATGATGAACCTAGTTAATGCTTCTTCTTCATGAAGAAGACTACTTGATCTTTCAATTTGAATTTGATGATGGTCCTGTGTTATCTTTCTTGACTACTTCAAATTATTGACACAATCATATGCTTCTTGTTACTCTTTTTATTCCTTCCTTATATTGTATTCTCCCCCTTAGATATTATGTACTCTCCCACATAGATATTGCACTCAATTTTGATGGTCCTTTGTTATCTTTCTTGACTACTTCAAATAATCAAATTATTGACACAATCATATAGATATTTCACTCAATTTTGATGGTCCTTTGTTATCTTTCTTTACTTCAAATTATTGACACTTGATCATATAGATATCATATAGATATTGCACTCAATTTTGATGGTCCTTTGTTATCTTTCTTAACTACTTCAAATTATTGACACTTGATCATATAGATATTGCACTCAATTTTGATGGTCCTTTGTTATCTTTCTTGACTACTTCAAATTATTGACACAATCATATGCTTTTACCTTAATATCTTGTAGAGCCCATTTCATCCAAAACACTAAAAAATAAGTAACTACTATTTATTCCACTTCTACTCTAGATAGAGAAAGTAACGACTCTTTCTTACTTAATCATTAAACCAAAGACTCTTCTAAGTAGAATTATACATTGTCCACTTGTACTTTTCACAAGCCTAGTTGAATCTCTATATGTTGTCAATGTAAATTTCTCACAAGTAAATTTGTCAATGTAAATTTCTGAACTTCTACAAGTTTTATAGGCAGAGTCTCTAAAGGGCCAGGTAGCCTCTGGATCTCATCTTTTATGGAAGGTGACATATCTAGTAAATGCCCCTACAGTCAATCTCTGGAATAGATCTAAATATAAGTTCTTCATTTTAATATCAATAAAACAGAACCAATTTAAGGTAAATTGTTTACATGCATGTCATTTCTCCTACAAACTAAAGGCTTCCTCCCATTAATTTTAGATGTGAATTCTACCATAAAATTTTTAAGTCAAACTTTAAGATAAACCATGCACATGTCACTTGAAATAAATGTCAATTTAATATCTAAATTCACATATGTTTAGTGGTGTCATTGTTTCACTTCCAATATTATGTTGCTTACCTTGATGAACAGGTGGAACTCTGCTGGGAAGCCTCTCTGTTTTTTTACTCTTTTCTCATACTGTCAAAGGTCGTTATATGTTATATGGGCTATACTGTATAGTTATTAGACTACATATCTTCATATAGAACTTGAAAATAGTATGATGGAAACCAAACATAATAATTTATTAGGACATCACAACTTGCTAATCAGTTATTAGACTACATATCTTCATATAGAACTTGCCAATAGCATGATGGAAATTGAACTAATTAGTTATTAGACTACATATCTTCATATAGAACTTGCAAATAGAATGATGGAAATGTGAACTTGCAAATAGTATGATGGAAATGTGGATTTCAAAGAAAATTCATGATTAATGATTCTAGAAAACAAACATAATAATGTATTAAGACATGCTCCTTTAACTTGAAAATAGTACATGGTCGAAATGTGGATCTGATGACTCTTCATGATTAATGCTTCTAGAAAACAAACATAATTTAATGTATTGGGACATAATTTAACGTATTAGGACATGATCCTTTAGGCTTGGTGGAATTACCTTTGCTTTCATGATTAATGCTTCTAGAAACCAAACATAATTTAATGTATTAGGAAATGCTCCTTTAGATTTGGTGGAATTACCTTTGCTTTTTATGCTTCTTATTACTATTTTTATTCCTTCCTTATATTGTATTCTCCCCCTTAGTTATTGTGTACTCTCCCACATAGATATTTCACTCAATTTTGATGGTCCTTTGTTATCTTTGTTGACTTCAAATTATTGACACTTGATTGAATATAGATATCATATAGATATTGCACTCAATTTTGATGGTCCTTTGTTATCTTTCTTGACTACTTCAAATTATTGACACAATCATATGATTTTTGTTACTCTTTATATTCCTTCCTTATATCTATTCTCCCCCTAGATGTTGTGTACTCTCCCACATAGATATTGCACTCAATTTTGATGGTTATTTGTTATCTTTATTGACTACTTCAAATTATTGACACTTGATTGAATATAGATATCATATAGATATTGCACCCAATTTTGATGGTCCTTTGTTATCTTTCTTGACTACTTCAAATTATTGACACAATCATATGCTTTTTGTTACTCTTTCTATTCCTTCCTTATATTTTTTCTCCCCCTAGATATTGTGTACTCTCCCACATAGATAAATTGCACTCAATTTCATAGGCTCTTCTTTTGAAGTCAAATATCTTGTATTCTCCCCCTTATATATTGTGTACTCTCCCACATAGATATTGCACTCAATTTTGATGGTCCTTTTTTATCTTTCTTGACTGCTTCAAATTATTGACACTTGATTGAATATAGATATCATATAGATATTGCACTCAATTTCGATGGTCCTTTGTTATCTTTCTTGACTACTTCAAATTATTGACACAATCATATGCTTTTTGTTACTCTTTCTATTCCTTCCTTATATCTATTCTCCCCCTAGATATTGTGTACTCTCCCACATAGATAAATTGCACTCAATTTCATAGGCTCTTCTTTTTAAGTCAAATATATTGTATTCTCCCCCTTAGATATTGTGTACTCTCCCACATAGATATTGCACTCAATTTTGATGGTCCTTTGTTATCTTTCTTGACTACTTCAAATTATCAAATTATTGACACAATAATAATAGATATTGCACACAATTTTGATGGTCCTTTGTTATCTTTCTTTACTTCAAATTATTGACACTTGATCATATAGATATCATATAGATATTGCACTCAATTTTGATGGTCCTTTGTTATCTTTCTTGACTAATTCAAATTATTGACACTTGATCATATAGATATTGCACTGAATTTTGATGGTCCTTTGTTATCTTTCTTGACTACTTCAAATTATTGACACAATCATATGCTTTTTGTTACTCTTTCTATTCCTTCCCACATAGATATTGCACTCAATTTCATAGGCTCTTCTTTTGAAGTCAAATATATTGTATTCTCCCCATTAGATATTGTGTACTCTACCACATAGATATTGCACTCAATTTCATAGGCTCTTTTTTTTGAAGTCAAATAAGTGACAATAATTTACAAGAACTATCCCTAATTTGTTTCTCACATGTTCAAATGGTTCTCTAACAAGATAATTTACAAGAACTATTCCTAATTTTTTTCTCACATATTCAAATGCTTCTCTAACAAGAGGCTTTGAAGGATGAAGGGCAAGGACCTTCAAACACTACAAGAAAAAAGGACATTGGTGAGGGTCATGCTTGTGACGGACCTTTAAGGTCCGTCACCAATGTCACATATGGTGACGTTCCTTAAAAAAGCGTCACTGTAAGTGTATATAGTGACGGTCCTTTAAGGTTCATCACCAAAGCCATTTTCAATTACACTTTTGGTGAGGGTCGTTAAAGGCCCATCACTAATTCTCTCTTTGGTGACACTTCTAGTGACAAACTTTTAATGACCCTCACCAATGCTCTTTTTGTTACTTTTGGTGACAGTCAAAAAATGTTTGTCACCATTGATCATTCCAATGAGTTTTTGATGACGCTATATGCATGTTAATATAATTTTTGTCAAAAGATAACAATTTAAGACCTCCCGGATGCGGGTGATTTATGAGGGTTATACGGCGATGGGCTTGTGGGTAGGCGCGTGGCATGGCCACATGGCCACCCACAAGATACACCGACGAGCATTTAAGTGCTCTAGCTGTCACCCCGAGCAACATTCAATTCATTGAAAACATCGAGGCTGCTACCTCCGCTTCAAAATGACGATCCTTCTCTCCCGCCTGGTTATGCTCTTCGACCTCCTAGTTCTATGCCTCCCCGGTCTCCTCCTCTACGAAGTTGCTGTCCCCCTAAAGTCGCAGAGCTGAGCTCCCTCACGCCAACACGGAGACGTTGTAGCCTTCGGTGTTGCATAAAATTCCTCCCGGGCCATCACTACTTGCAGAGCGTCCTCTGTCACTTGAACCTCTCAGCTGCCTGTGGTCTCACCACCACCTCCGAGCTTCCGTCTCTATGGCGCCACCGCCCTGCTTCTTCTTCAGCCCAGAGCGCCCTCCACCCTTACTGCGCCACTATGCCTTGACTCAGGCATTGCATGCAATGCAGGCGTGGCAGTAGCAGAGGTCGCACTGCTTGTCCGTCGCTCTCCTACCGGTCCGACTCTTTGTCCTCTTCATTGGAAAATTCCTTGGGTAGGTATCCCGCCACCCGAAGTGGGCGCAGCCGCTTGGTTGGTTAGCCCCGTCACTCGGCTCAGCCTTCTGTCTCTGCGCCCTTTCCACCGCCTCTACCTCGTCTGGTCCCCTCTGTCACCCCGCAGACCTCTAGCTCTGCACAATTCCATTTCCAATGCTCCTTAGACAATCCCCGTGTTGTTGCCACCATTTCGGTTTCCTTTAGGGAGGAGTTCGCTGAGGTTTCCAGCCACGATCCGCCTAATTTGCAGAAGCTCTCACGCAATGACTTCGACTCCTCTGTGGATGATAAGGGTTATCATGACTCTGGCAAGAAAAATTCACACTCGGACAATAGCAGCAGCTCGAGAAACAACAAGGATGACAAGGAGCAGAGCAAACAGGCCATGGGCAAAGATGGTGAGGCCATGGAGCCCCGACACGTAGCACTTGCCGCCCAGGACGCCGACGCTGACGAATACAGGTGTCTCATTGTATAAGAGACTCCCCCTATGTCTCATGACACCTAGGCTCCCAGGTTTTTCCCAATTTATTGCTTTCAGTATCAATGTCCTGTTAAATGTTGCTATCTATGTTTGGCACAGTAAATTTTGTCTGTATAACGTTGGTTTCCTCACGCGAGGCAACGAATCAAACTATCTATGGGCTGGTTTCCCCTACGTGGGCAACTCCTTTTTTGTTTTTTTTTTTTCAAACTATGCTGTTGATTCAGGCTTGAACTGCAGAGGCCTGAGCCTCCCTATACTTTATGTTTCACTAATAGGATTTAATCTTACTTAGAAAAATAAAAATAAAAATTTAAGACCATTATTGTGGAGTATTTTCTAGAATATGTCCAAGGCCATAGTGGTTAGAATCAGTCAATTTTTTAAGAAGGAATTATTAGTGTGTATCATTTCCCTCAAGTAATGACTAGTCGAATAGAGTTTTCCTACGAGTCAACACATGATTCATATATATTAAGTTTATTATCTATCAAATTCCCTTTAGATAAAGTTCCACTAGTGTGTGTAGGAAATATATTATTTAATACATAATCAAGCTATGACAATTCTATTAATGAGAAAGACCTAACACTCCTCAACAATCCCAACAAACCTTAAATTAATGCTTTGTCACACACTAACATTTCTTAGCACCTCGCGTGTCTTGGAACATCTTTGTACCTAGAACATCTTGTCATGAAATTGACGCAAAAGCAAATTGTGGAATGTGCTAGCACAACATGGAACTCTCCTAGAATGTGTTGGCATGCAAGTATTCCCTAGCATGTTGTGGAACACCTTGTTTGAATGCATTGACATACATTAGCACTTGGCACACAATGCCACTTGACATGTATTGGGACCTTTTATTAGTGTGACTAGCATTCCCCTTTTGAAAAAGATAAAGTCTCGATTTATTAACCCTCTTATGTGTTCATTTACTTACAGTTTAGCTTGGTTATTCCTTTTGTTACCTTGACACTTCTTAACAAATATTGACATACCCTGGCACCCTGCACATCCTTAGCACCTGGCATGTATTGGCATATCTTGGCACTATTTGGAACATATAATTAGCACACCCTGGAACTCCCTAGAAAACTTTGGCACTTATTTACATGCCTTGATATTCCCTAGAATGCCTTACCAATGCTTAGCATACCTTGTCACTCCCTCCTTGGCATGATAGCTAACACTCATTAACACTAGTCCCTGGCACACGTTCCTCATATTCATTAACTTCCATGAATTTTGACCTAGTGCTCCCTTAATGTTTTGTACCATTACTCCTTAACACTCCTCAACATGCATTAGCACACTCTAGCACACCTTAGCACTCTTCAACATGCCATTCCACTTCATAGCATGCATAACACTTCCTGACACATATTGGCGATTGGCACGTGTTGGCGCTTGGAAAGTCTTAGCATGTATGGAACACGTTGAGATGCCTTGGTATGATTTGGCATGGTTTAATATTAAATTTATTTGAGATCAATTTTTGGAAAGAAGACGAGAAGTAACAAAGGAAGACTTGGCACTTAGAATGCACTAAGACTTTGAACTTGGCACCTATTGGCACCTAGTGTTGGTGTGCCTAGCACACCCCTCTTAGAAAAGGTAAATTGATGACTCATTAACCCTCTTATGTTTTCATTTCCTTGTAGTTTAACTTGTTTCTCTCTTTTATTCCCTTGACATTCCCTGGCACGCATTAACACACCCTTGCACATCTTGGCATGCCTTATCACTCAGAACATCTTATCATGTTTGACATGCCTTCGCACTATCTGGCACATCTTAGAATTCCCTAGCACGCCTTGGCACTCATGTCCTCACAACTAACCTTTACATTTTCTCATGACTTGGGAACCCAATCAAGTCCTTGGCTACTGCAGTTCATGTGAAAACATTAGCATGCTTCAACCACAACAACCTAACCAATTGCACCTACTACAAGTAGATTGTGCCTTTTTCACCTGAGAACTGTCTATAACTCATCTTATGCCATTCATTTCCAAGCTCAACTTGTCCCTTTACCAAGACAAGGATCACATGATCTAGCCATGGCGATAAAACAAATAAGAAACATATATTACATAGGCAATATTTCATATGTATGTTCAGTTCATATAAACAATAGAACATTAACTAAGAGTTTGAAAGAACCACAAGATTCACAAGGCACACAAGGTATAAGCTGACACAAGCTGAGTTCCCCAAAACTTATACACAACAATCTATAATATGAAATTATCTAGAATAGTTTAAAACATGAGCATTTACCCTAAGTGTGCCACATCTAATATAAATAAATAAAGGCAAAACAATGTTGTGCCTAGCACAAAGTGATCTTCCTTTGCCTAAAAATGCTATGTCGAGCCCCTGATAACAATCATAGGCTTTCCTCCTGTAAATCATATTCTAAACTTCTCCTAACACACTTCGTCCTTAGCACACTTGAATTCGCTAACACTCCTTGACACACACTCTTATTTTTTCCTTTCCATGCATTTTGACCTAGTTATCCCTTGATATGCCTTGAAACTCCCTAATGCTCTAGTTCAACATGCATTGACATTGTCTGACATGTATTAGCATGCCTTTTCATTCCTTTGCATGCCCTGACCCTCCCTAGCTATCATGCCCTCACAAGTACCCTTACTTAATTTTCAACTTGGGAACCCAACTGAGCCCTCGCTTGACTACAAGAGCTTTACCAAGTTATAGTTATTGCAACTAGACTATGTTGTTGAATTGTGTAGCTTGGGAGATACTCCACAAACCTAGTGAGATGGCTTTGTGTGATTTTGGTCACAAAATGCTTTGTGGGAATAGAAGCCAAGCAAAGGGATTTTAGACCCAAGACAGGGTTTAAAATATAAAATAAAATTAAAAAGGAAAATTAATATTTCCTAAGGTCTAAGTGGATAAAAATCGTAAGTTCTAGAAGGTTCCTAAGAGTTCTAGGAAAAAATATTTAAGGATTCCATAGGATGAAAGAAATAACATAAAGTGAGAAGGAACTTATTTGTTCAAGGGGACAAAGAGATATGTAGTCCTAAAGAGGCCATGATCATTATCATGTCTAGCATTCATTAAGATTCCTGGTATGCTTTAGCATGGTTTAATATTAAAGTTATATGAGATAAGTTACTGGAAAGTAGAAGAGAAGTAATAGAGGATGATTTGGTACTTAGAATGCACTAAAACTTGGCACTTGACACTCATTGACACTCATTTCCACCTAGTGTTGGTGTGCATAGCATGCCCCTCTTGGAAAATGTAAATTGATGACTTATTAAACCTATGATGTGTTCATTTCCTTGTATTTTAACTTGTTTCTCCTTTTTGTTGCCTCGATAGTCCCTAGCATGTATTGTCACACCATTGAAGATCTTGGCATGCCTTAGCACTTGACACATATTAGCATATTTGGAATGCCTTCAAACTATCTGGCACACGTTAGCATTCCCTAGCATGCCTTGGCACTCATGCCCTCACAAATAGCCTTACATTTTTTCACGACTTGGGAACCCAATCAAGTCCTTAGCTACTCCAGTTCATGTGACATTGGTCTGTTTCAGCCGTAACAACTTGATCAATTGCACCTACTACAAGTATATTGTTCCTCGTTCACCTAAGAACTTCCTATACCTCATCTAAGGCTAGTCATGTCCAAGCTTAACTTTTCCCACCTAAGAACTTACCAAGACAAGGATCACATGTAGCCATGGCCATAAAACAACTAAGCAACATAGGTTGCATAGGAAATATTTAACATGTATGTCCAGTTCATATAAACAGTAGAGCATTAACTGAGAGTTTGCAAGAACCACACAATACACAAGGCACACAAGATATAGGTCGGCACAAGCTGAGTTCCCCCAAACTTATACACAACAATGTACAATATGGAATTATCTAAAATAGTTTAAAACATGAGAATTTGGCCAAAGTGTGCCACATTTCATATAAAAATAATAGATAAAGGCAAAATAGTGTTGTGCCCAACACAAAGTCTCCCTTTGTTTAAAATTGCTTTGTCGAGCCCCTTATCGCAATCATAGGCTAGCCTCTTATAAATCATATTATGAACTTTTTCTAACACACTTCATCCTTGGCACACTTGAATTCACTGACACTCCTTGGAACACACTCTTATTTGTTCATTTCCATGCATTTTGACCTAGTTCTACCTTGTGATTCCTCGACACTCCTTAACACTCCTCAACATGCATTCAAATTGTCCAGCATGTGTTAGCATGCCTTTTCATTCCCACGCATGCCCTAACCCTTTCTATTTATCATGCCTCACAACTACCCTTACTTAATTTTCAACTTGGGAACCCAACCAAGTCCTTGCTTGACTATAGGAGCTTGACCAATTTATGATTACTACAACTAGACTATGTTGTTGAATTTTGTAGCTTGGGAGATATTCCACAAGCCTAGTGAGATGGTTTTTGACCACAAAAGGCTTTGTGGGAAAATAACCCAAGCGAAGGGGCTTTGTACCCGAGATGAGGTTTAAAATCTAAAAGAAAATTAAACAGGAAAAATGACATTTAATAAGGTATAAGTAGATAAAGTTCGTAAGTTCTAGAACGTTCTTAAGAGTCCTAGCTAGGAAAAGCTATTTAAGGAGGCCTTAGTATGAAGACAAGAAAATCAAGTGAGAAAGAGATCATTTTATCAAGGAGACTAGGAGAGATGTAGTCCTAAAGTAGGGTGAGTTAGAGGGTTGAGTAAGCATTGCTAAAGGGAGGCCATGATCATCCACCAAGAGTAAGATCATCATGTGAGGGTTCATAAGAATGTCACATACCTTAATGGGTTCGAGATAGGAAGTAGGATGGAATATTGTAATTGGTTCACTTAGGGCAGATAAAGTTCAAGAGATGTGACTCATGAGAATTTGGGCATGTGATTTCAGTGGCGTTTCTATGTGAAGTCTGCATCAAATTTTGAAATAGTAGAGAGGGTTGAGACCCTACCTTGTGGTGGTTACTAGGTTGCAAGGTCTGTGATAAAGACCAACACAAATGGAGGAGGGTATGCACTAGAATTTAGAGCCATAACAAAAGTAGTCACAGGTGTAATATTAACTGAGGTAATTGTAGTTTGAGGGTCATAGATATCTAAAGTTCAGTTCAAGATTTAGTCAAAGAAATTACTAGAATATATGGATCCATATGAGCTAGGCCGAGTCTCTTATGGAGGAAAGAGTTGTCTTTTTTGCTATGGGTGGATATGGTTTTTTCTAAAGCATTTAGAATAGAAATATAATTCCCTATTTAGGGAGGTTTCCTAGCGTGTTCAATCCATAAGGTATGCCATTAAGACTATGACAAATCTACATAGAATAAGAATATGGGTTGTGACCCTTAAAGAGAGGTTTATTTCTGCAATATATACCACAAATTTGGAATATGGTTTGCAGAAGTGTGTGCGGAGATAACAAATCCAAAAGAAGGTGGAACCTGAGTAGAAGATGGAGCAAAAGAAATGTTCCATATGAGGAATGGATTGACATGAAGAGGAGTTGATTTTGCTCGACTGTCCATAGAGCTTTGGACAAAGGTCTTAAGCAGCCTATAAACAATTAGTCAATGGACTATTAATTGATGATTTATGACCTAGTTCAGTCATCTACAAATTGTTAGAAGGATGATATGATGAGTATTTCATATTTTTTCATATATTTGACAACAAAGAAATTGGTACATAAGAATAGTGATTTTGAGAGGACTCAAATCACTATTAGTTGGCATATTTGAATAGCCCTGGAAGAGGGCAGTGTTGTGGGCACTAGATCAGTAAAAAAAAATACTATGGCTGGGAAACTTGATGGCAGTCCAAGTAAAATTGGAGGGTTAATGTTAGGTGACCATTAAATAAGAGCTCTAAGTCCTGTACTTGTGAAGGAAAACAAGACTGGCAGAAGGGTAGTTGCATCGGGCCTAAGGACGTGAAGAATTTGAAGGACTAAAGTACCAGTCAAGTGGGATAGCCAACTAGCCCTAGTTCATTGTATTGTAGAGTATTGTGTCATTAAGAAGAAGGGAAACCTCCATATCCCTAGACTTGTCATCTTGGAGCAGCAGTATGGCAAAAGTGGGCAGACCAAAGAGTTGTGAACAACTCAATCGAAAACCATAAGTGTTGCAGACCTTAAAGGAAAAAAGAGGTAGATAGGGGGGAATTTTTTTTGAGCCGAGTTCCATAACATAAAGGAGTTGATTTCATGTTATAGGAAGATTGAAGAGTTCCATAATGGGAGGAAAGAGGACCTGCCAGATGTGTTCAAGACATGTGGATTGAAAGGGCTATGTGTGGCCACCATAAAAAAATGGGTCAAGTATTGTCTTGTTCAAGGTGTATTGGTTGTCAAAGGACTAACACCAAGCCCTAGTTGTATTCCTTGTATCAGCGTTATTGTAAAGGGCCACGATCCTAGGTACGATAGCTTTAGCCTATTATATTACATTTGGTAATTTAATGAAGAACGGTTTGAAAAATTTAAAAATTTTCATGTGCATTGATTGATTCTCTGATGTGTGTAGATTTCATTGTGAAAATTTGATGCGTTGTGGCACTTGAGTGTGTTTGCATCAAAGATTCTAAGACCAAACCCAAATTCTCATGTGTCGTGGAAATTCAACATATGCCTTGTTCACCTAAGAACTACATGTAACTCATCTTAGACTACTCATGTCCAATCTCAATTGATCCCACTTAACAAGTTACCAAGACAATGCTCATCACATCCAAATGTGGTCATAAAACAACTTATAAGCAACACAATTTACATCTTGACATGCCATAACACTTGACATGTCTTAAATGCCTTGGAATTATGTGGCATGTGTTAACATCCCCTACATTCCTTGACGTGATTTTACACCCCCTAACACACCGTAGCACTTCTTGACACACCTTGGTAGTTTAACATACCTTGGCATTTCCTAGAATATAGCCCTGCCACTCCCTCCTTAACACACCAAGAACTCATTGACACTCCCTATCACACACTCTTATTTGTTCATTTCCATGCTTTTTGATCTAGTCCTTCCTTGTATTTACCTGACACTCCCTAACACTCCGTAGCACACATTGGCACACCCTAAAACCTGGCACATCTTGGCATCACGTCCTAGCACTCTAGAATTCCTTGGCACTACCTAGCATACATTGTCATTCTTTCCGTAGAACACCTGAGCTCATTGAAACTCCTAGTCACAAACTCTTATTCATTCATTTCCATGCATTTTTACCTAGTGCTCCCTTGTCTTTCCATATCATTCCTTAACACTCCTTGGCACATGTTGGTATGCCCTAGCACCTAGGAAATCTTGGCATGTCGCCCTAGCCTCTAACATGCCTTAACACTGCTTAGCATACCTTGTCACTCCCTCCTTAGCACACCTGGAACTCACTGCCACTTCCAATCAAAAACTCTTATTTTTTCATTTCCATGCATTTTGAGGTAGTGCTCCCTTGTGTTTCCCTGGCACTCCTAGTTAACACTTCCTTGCATGTGTTGGCACAACTTGGCCGCATGTCGCCCTAGCACTCTAGCATTCCTTAGAACTGCCAAGCATGCCTTGTCACTCCTCCTTAGCACACTTGGAACTCGTTGAAACTCCTTGTCACACACTCTTATTCATTCATTTCCATGCATTATGACATATTTCTCCCTTGTGTTTCTCTAGCACTCCCTAACACTCCTCAGCACACATTGGCACACCTTGGAACTTGGCACACCTTGGAATGATTTCATAACACTCTATCATGCCTTGGAATTGCCTACCATACCCTGTCACTCCCTCATTATCACACCTAGAACTTGTTAACACTCCCTATCACACACTCTTATTCATTCATTTCCATGCAATTGAAACTAGTCCGCCATTATGTTTCCCTGGCACTCCCTAACATGTGTTGGCGCCAAACACTAGCACCTAGCACATATTGGAATGCCTAACATGCCTTGGAAATTTCTATCATGTGTTAGCACTTCCTGGGATTCCCTGCACACCTTGGCACTACCTGGTTGTCATGCCCTCATAAATAACCTTACCTTTTTTGTGACTTGGGAACCCAACCAATTCATTGAAAAAATAGTGTTGTGTCTAGCACAAAGTCTCCCTTTGTCTGAAACTGCTTCGTCCATCCCCTTATCGCAATCATAGGCTTCCCTCCTGCAAGTCCTATCATGAAATTCTCCTAACACACTTTGTCCATGGGACACCTGGAATTCACTGACACTCCCTCACAAAAACTCTTATTCATATGTTTCCATGCACTTTGAACTAGTTCTCCCTTGTGATGCCCTAACACTCCCAAGCACTCCTTGTCATGCATTAACACTAACTGGCATGTGTTAGCACACCTTTTAATTCATTTGAATGCCCTAACACTTCTTAACCGTCATGTCCTCATAACTACCCCTATTTTCTTTATACTAAGGAACCCAACCAAGTCCTGCCTCGACAACAACAACTTGACCAAGTTTCATTTACTACAACTATACTATGCCTTATTCACCTAAGAATGGATTATAAATAATCTTAGGCTACTAATGGCCAATATTACCAAGTCAAGGCTCATGTCCAATCGTGGCCATAAAACAATTGAGCAACATAGTTTACATCTTGACATGCCATAACACCTGGAACGTCTAACAATCCCTTGGCACTATGTGGCACATGTTAGCATCCCATGTATTCCTTGACATGATTTGGAACTCCCTAACACACCCTACCATTCCCTGAAATGCTTTGGAACTCTAGCATGCCTTGGAAATTCCTAGCATATAACCTTGTCATTCCCTCCTTAGCATAGTTGGAACTCACTGACACTCCCTATCACACACTCTATATTCATTCATTTCCATGCATTTTGAACTAGTTTTCCCTTATGATTCCGTGGCACTCCCTAACACTCCTTGACACGCATTGGCACACCCTGACACTTGACACATCTTGGAATTTCACACTGGAACTCTTGCATTCCTTGGCACTACCTAACATACATTTTCATTCCCTCCTTATCACACCTAGAATTTTCTAACAATCCCTGTCATGCACTCTTATTCATTCATTTCCATGCATTTGAAACTATTTCTCCCTTGTCTTTCCCTGGAACTCCATAACACTCCCTGACATGGATTGGCACACCCTAGCACCTGTCACATCTTGACATGTTTCCCTAACCTCTAACACACCTTGTCACTCCCCCCTTAGCAGACCTGGAACTCACTGACATTTCCGGTTACAATCTCTCAATTGTCCATTTGCATGCATTATTTTCACCTAGTGCTCCCTTGTGTGTCCCTAGGACTCCCTAACACTTCCTATCATGTGTTGGCACGCCCTGGCACCTGGCACATCTTGGCCACATTCCACTCTTGCACACTAGCATGACTTAGCACTGCCGAGCATACCATGTCACTCCCTCCTTAGCACACCCAGAACTTGCTGACAATCCCTGTCAGAGATTCTTATTCATTTATTTCCATGCATTTTTACATAGTGATCCCTTGTGTTTCCCTAGAAATCGCTAACACTCAACACACATTGGCACTTGGAACATATTGGTATGCTTCCCTAATATCTTGTCACTCAATCCTTAGCAAACCTGGAACTCCATAGCATGCCCTATAACTCCCTGACACATATTGGCTCTTGGCACTTAGTGGAACTTGAAAATTCTTGGCATGTGTTTGGATGCCCTGGAATTCCTTGGCATGGTTTAAGATAAAATTTATTTGAGATAAATTATTCACAATTAAGAGAGAAGTAATATAGGATGATTTGGCACTTAAGACACACTAAAAATTGGCCCTTGGCATGTATTGGCACTAGTGTTGGTATGCCTAGCATGCCCCTCTTGAAAAGGTAAGTTCTCGAATTATTAACCCTCATATGTGTTCATTTATTTGCATTTTAACTTGGTGTTCCCTTTTGTCGCCTAACAAGTCTCCTTGACATGCGTTCGCATACCCTAACACCTGGCACATCTCGTCGTGCCTTAACACATGGCATGTATTGGCATGCTTGGCATGCATTTGCATGCCTAATTGGCACTATCTGACACATGTTAGCACACCCTGACACTTCTTGAAATTCCATAGCATTCCCTAGCATGCCTTGTCACTCCCCCCTTGGCACGTCTGACACCCGTTGACACTCCCCAACACACCCTCTTATTCATTCATTTTCATTTATTTTTCACTCGATCATTTATGTTTGATGGGGTGCATGTCTAGAAAGAGTTCCTTTAAGAGTAAAAAAATGATCGCACCATTACTGACATAAGTAATTGTGAGACTATACTTGAATGGCATTAGGAAACTACACAAGAGATTTTAAGAATGCCATTTTTAGGATTTTTTTTTATGGTGTGGCGATGGTAAGAAGTGAGTAGTCAATATGGTGTGTGAATGCTTAGAATACCTTCTCACTCCCTCCTTGGCATGACAACTAACACTCATTGCCACTCCTTGACACACCCTCATATTCATTCACTTCCTTGCATTTTGACCTAGTTCTCCCTTGTGTTTTCCTAGTACTCTTTAACACTCCTCAGCATGCATTGACACTCTCTACTTAGCACTTTTCGACATGCCCTGCCACTTCATAGCAGACATAGCACTCCCTAACACACATTGGCACTTGGCACATGTTAGCGCTTGGAAAGTCTTAGCATGTTTGACATGCATTGAGATGAGTTGGTATGCTTTGGTGTGGTTAAATATTAAAGTTATTTGAGATCAATTGTTGGAAAGTACATGAGAAGTAATAGAGGAATATTTGGCATGTAGAATGCACTAACACTTTGCACTTGGCACCTATTCGCACCTAGTGTTGGTGTGCCTAGCATGCCCCTCATAGAAAATGTAAATTGATGACTTATGAACCCTCTTATGTGTTCATCTCCTTGTAGTTTAACTTGTTTCTCCATTTTGTTTCCTTGACCGTACCTAACACACATTGTCACACCCTTGCACATCTTGGCATGCCTTAACACTTGGAACATCTTAGCATGTTTGACATTCCTTCACACTATCTGTCACATATTATCATTCCAAAGCATGCCTTGGCACTCATGCCCTCACAACTAGCCTTAATTGGGGACCATACATTCCCTGGAACACCTTGGCACTCCCTAGTTGTCATACTCTCATAGATAGCCTTACTTTTTTTGCAACTTGGTAACCCAACCAAGTCATTAGAAAAAGGTAAATTCCTTACTTATTAACCCTCTCATGTGTTCATTTCCTTGCATTTTAGCTTGGTTCTTCCTTTTGTTGCCTTGACACTCCTTGACACATGTTGGTACACCTTGGCACCTTGCACACCCTGACCTGCCTTAGCCACCTGCTTGTTGTTAAGAAATAAGCATGAGCAATGAAATATTTGCTTAGTGGGATCCTATTTTGTATTTCATTACATAATGACATGATATTTATAGTTAAGCGCAACATCACTAAGAGAAGAAAGGTGCATTACCAAGCAAAGGGAATTAAAGGGAATAATTTTTCCCAAATGTAGACCTAGTGATCAAAGCGACTTTACTTGGTGAATATGCTTAATGACAAGATGAAGCATTGTGCTGCTTTACATGGTGAATGTGCTTAATGAAAAGATGAAGCATTGTGCTTAGTGAAGATCAAGGCAAAGGCCTACACATAACATCGAGCATAATAATTACTGAAGAGTGTAGGGACAAGTAAAGCAACAATAAAGGACTTCCAACTCTACAAAGGAAAGGGCATGTTAAGTACAATTCTAATTGCTTGATGTCCTATGTTGGACCTTGAATAAGACATTTGAGCTGTTCAATTGGAGTTCCTCAAGCGTAGTTTGCGAAACTTGAGAAAATGAATAACCTAACCACCATGCAAAGGAGAATGGATTGCCACGCAAGGGGGACACTAAACATGTTGTATTTGATAATACTCTCACATAAGGAAATAGAAGTAAGAAATTCAATCCATTCATTCATCAAATGTTAGAATAACCTTTTCCACTCACATTTAAAAATAAAATAATGAGCCTATAGTTACACACATCAACCAAAATAGTGAAAAAGTAATAAGAAAAAAATTATAAATAAAAAATGAATTAACCCAACACTAATCACATCACAATATAATATAATGACATGTTGATTTCTCTTCTTTTCTAACAACATTAGAAACCATATTAAGATAACATTACATTAAAATATTACATGAATTTCTGGTCATTTTTAACAACAATAAAAACTATACTAAAATAGAATTACATTATTTTACTAAAAACCACACTAAAATAACATTACATCATTTTTAGAAATGACATAAACTGTGAATAAATAAATAAACACAAAAATTATTTAGACTACCACAACCTTATTCAACCAATCATGCCAAATTCCTAGGAATTCCATTCGAGTTGAAATTTCAACAAACTCAATTTCACTTCAAAGTTGAGCCACTCACAAATTTTGAAGGGTGACACTCTAACAATCTACATTAGTTGTTTAGTCAAATTTGTTTAATCAATCGTAGAAGAGATTTGAAATTTCATATTTGGAATTATTTTCGAGGGAAAACGCAAATCGCATCGGAAATAATTCCAAGGGAAAACACAAATCCAATATAACAGGCATGCAACAGCACATCAGCTTTGATCATCACTGTGACAATGAGCATAATTGACATTCAATTAAGATAGATTGCAAGATATTTGAAATTTCGTATCCGGAAAGAATTCTAAGGGAAAACACAAATCCAAAATAACAGGCATGGAGCAGCACATCGTGTCTGATTACTGTGAAGATGAGCATCATCGTCATACTCAGGCGGGTAGATGCCATCTGCAAAAGGTATGAAAGTATGATGCCTTCGTCAGGATTCAATACTGTTGTCGAGTCCGACATTGAGGCCGCAAAGCAGGTTAGTAAGCCCTACATTCCCTTGGCTCTATTTTTAAAATGCTGGGGAAAAATGCTAAATTCTGTGGCTTTTTTGGTACCAAAAAGTAGAAGATGCGGCGAAGTAGAAGAACAAGGCAGTGGTCACGACCCTGAATGTTGAAATTCGACATACCAATGCCAGATTGCATGAAGAGATTCCCAAGTTGCAGAAAATGGCTAAAAAAAGGTCAGGATTAGTTATCCTTAATTTTATCCAAGTGTTTTTTAGGGCTTTCTCAGGGTTTCGTTAATTTTCTCTTCAGTTACTCAATATTTTAATGATTTAGCAGCCTTTTCATCTCATTGTTGAATGGCATAGTTCCAGGAAGCCCGATTCGAACATGTTTCAGAGTAGCACCTGTTCCAGAAAACCGATTGGTAAGGAGGCTTTAAAAATCCACTTGTCATATTATTTCATATTTTATTTCAAATTTACACCAAAAACATCACTGTAATCTTCTAGAGTTACAAAATCGTAATATTCTTTTAATATGTTCATGCATACAGGGAATCAACGGGATTAATTTTATTTTCATAATATCAAATGTATGTTTGACAAAAGTCTCTATCACTATATCCCTGCTATCCACAACATCAACTATGCTCTATTGAGCAGCATCTTCAACCACTTCCTTACCAATACAAGACATGTTGAGGCCATATACATTTCCCAAAACGATAGACTAGTTCCACCTTTTCCAAAACTAGCCACATGCATCTTAGCTATGTCTGGAAGGATTGCTCCACCAGGTTTCAACCAATGATCATGAGCATAAATAACTGAGCTGAGAAATTATTCATAAAAAATGCATTATCCCATTCACTCACTCACTATCTCATCTACACTTTGACTTTAAATTGCCATGCAGTTTTCAATATCTTCTATCATGTTGTGGACTACAGTAATAACTCCATGCGAGTTTTTATTTTTGGAATTTTCACTTTCTTCTTTGAGCATGTTATTTTGTTTTCTAGCCTGACAAGCTACAAATTCCATCTTCTCAGTTGCTTCAACTGCAATTACTTTTACAGCTCCTACCTAAGGACCACCTCCAAATGTTTATTTCTCATTAATTTTGGGGGAGGGGGATTTTATTGGTGTATTGAACGGGTAAAGGAGACATAAGGGTATCATGGATGGGTAGAAGTGAGAGTTACTTAAATCTATAATCCTAACATTAGGGAATGAGATGGGGCCTTAGGACTTGAGGGAAGAGGGGCTAGTGGGCCTAGAGAGAAGGAAATAAGAGCAATTGATAGGGGAACCCCCAATAGTTGTGATAAGGGGATTAGGGGCCCTATTATCACAACCCATAAGCCTTAACCTATAACCACTAAATTCCCTATCCCCGTAACCCCCAAACCATAATCCTTTAACCCCTACACTTATAACTCATAACCCATTAAACCCTTGATCCCTTAAACCCTAAGCCACTAAACCCTTAACCCCTAAATGCTAACTTAAAATCCCTTAACCACCCTTAAAAGTCACGAAAATGTAACTTTTGGAAGTATTTTTGGACAATTGCCCCCAAAATTCATTAGAATTAAACTTTTAGATGCAATTGTTAAGTGACCGGCTCTAAATGTTAAATTCTCATAAGTTGTATAAGGAGTAGAAGTCTAGTGCCTAATCTGATACTACTCCATGATAACTTTGATTAGTTTGGATGTGAATTGTGTTTCATGGTCGGTAATTATCTCTCTTGGAACACCAAGCTTGGTAAAAATCTCCTCATAAATAAAATTAAGAATTTCCTATTCATTTGTTGGAGCTAGCGCCTTGGTCTCGACCCATTTCGTAACATCGTCAGTGCACACTAGAATATATTTCTTCTTTCGGGACATTGGCATGATCAGGTCTACAAAATCAAGGGCCCACCTTTCGAATGGTTTGACCGATACTTGGGGCTGTAACGACATTTTTTTCCCTTGAACTGGCCTCCCCATTCTATAGTAGTTATCACATTGGCTGGTATGGGGGATGATTAATCAAAAGGGCTTGAAGTGCCATTGCATGGGGCTTCATTTGAGTCAATTCCATGTTGCATATCTTTTGATTAAACAAATGGTACCCATGGTGAGGAGGTCTTTACCTTTTTAATTCCTTGAAGAAAATGTCAAGGGAGAGGGGCACCATTAGGTTTTCCCATTGAACCCTAATTCACCCAAATTCAAATTCACTCCTTCATGTGCCATTGCATTTGATTCTTGGTTGTTTGCCTCGAGCACATGATATACATAAACGGAAGAGAATAAACTATTATATGATGAATAAGGAGTTTAAAATCGCCAACAACAATCAAAGAACAAAAATGATGTTCTTTTGTCAAAATTAATCCTTCATTGAAACTCAATTTACCCAAATTCTAATTCACTCCTTCATTTACCATTGCATCTGATTCTTGGTTGTTTGCCCCAAGCACATGATATACATAAACATAAGAGAATCAACTACTATATGATGAATAAGGAGTTTAAAATCGCCAACAACAATCAAAGAATAAAAATGATGTTCTTTTGTCAACATTAATCCTTGAAGTAATGCATATGCTTCCACTTGATTGCTTGAGATTGATCCTATTCCCCATACACAATACAATTCTATTTTTCCTTTGGGACAAAGGATAACCCCTTCTACTACATTATGTTTTCTAGTTTGTGGAAATTTCTTCTCCATACTAGGTATAAAACACCTCACCCATTTTCTAGCTGGAGGGAAAACTTATCACAACTCAATGGCCAAACAAAAAACAAGGACAACCATCTTTGGTTATTATACGCTAATGCGGGTTGACTCCATCTTTTCTTATTCAAGGAAAACTACGCCACATCAGTACCCACTGGTAAATTGCATATTAGGACAAAATTTTACTCTTGTAGATGCCTCCCAATTCATGGATGCGTTGACTTGTTTATCGTTTGAACGAAACGAGTACGATGCGCAACTAGCTCATTCCAAACCCGATAAGAGGAGTACGAGAAACAGTATATATGGTCTTGGATCTTTATGTGAGAAATTTGTTTCTTTCTTCTATCTTTGAAGGCTATTGACAATTTTCGAGAAACGGTGCTTGGCTTCCGTGTAGTGAAGAAGCATGCACGAACATCAACCCTCAAAATGGTAGTGGTGAAAACCCAGAACAAGATCTTGGTGTCAGAAATTTTGATGAGTTGAAACTCAAAAGTTGTTGAAAATGTCGAGAAACTAAAAAACGATATAATGGAGGACATCGAGTTGTTGGTTGGGTAAAGCTGGAAAAAAAAAAGTTAAAAGACACAAAATACTTCGTTGCTCTGAGAAGCCTTTCGAGTGAATACGGAGGCCCAACAAGGTAAGTTTCGGTCTATCTTATAAGCAGCTCAAGTTGTTTGTTTTGAGTTTAAATTTTGCGTGTAAACGATTAGGATATGTTTATTAGAATAATTTGAGGTTTAATATTTTGTCACCATGCTATTAATTGATTTGTGTTTTATTAAGAGATATGTCATCTTGTGTTTCATATTTATATATATATAGAAAAATATTAGCAACACTCTTGGTTTATAGGATTACACATTTTTTGTGCTATTTTGATCTTGTGCCAAAGTTTAACGTTATCTATCTTTGCTAGGATTACTTTGTGGTCTTTGTACAACTTGTATCAACCACCCTCTCGAATCCTCTAGCCAAAACCCCAACTGAGATGTGAGCATATCTTTTGATAGGAAGTGATCATCAAACTCAACAATATATCATAGGTTTGTCATTACTAAAACTAAAAAGAAATTTTTAGTTAATCCAGTCACATGTAAAGCACAGTAGGCTGAAGATATACTGTGAGTTTTGAGTACAGATAGATCCCAATATTGTCGTTGCATATTTGAAATAATCATCAAACATACACTTGTATGCTTTCTTATCTGAAGTTTGCCAAGGCCATATGTTTGGTTGCTCCACTATCCATGTACCATCGACATCATACATTGTGTTAGATAGAAGATGAGATCATGGATAAGTATGTCACAAGCTTGAATGAAAACACGCTCTAACAAATATTGTTGTTGTTTATTGCTTGCCCTTCCCCTTCTTTTGAGGACACTAATAAGCATAGTTGTCAAACTCTTGACACATGAAACATGGTATATAAGCATTTCTCTTTTAGCTGATTAGAGGAATCTCGAATTCTCTTTCTCCCTTGTGACCTATGCTAGGTCCCTATTTTCTTTAGTATTCACTATGTTGGTAGAAGGTTAGGAAATTTTTATCTTTGTATTTCCTTCAACTCACTCATTTGTGTCTTCTTGGATGAAATCATCCCATAACTTCTCGAAGTCAAAAGTGGAAATCTTTCTCAGGGCACCGACACCCTGAACAAAAGGTTTGAAGATGAAAACATTCTAGGTTGTGTACCGAATATTCATGCTTGAGCTCTTTTCAAGTTGTTGCACAATAGTCTGTAGGTTATTAATTTGTAAGTGTTTGTAGTCTCTATTTTGTTTATTTGTGTGGCTATAAGCTTGATCCTTGAAACTTCTTCAGTTATTTATCTTTTGATATAGTACATTAGCATCCAGTATATCATGATGGTTTTCCGATAATGCGTAGGATCCTTCATAGGTCAGGGATGACTTACTTTGTTTACTATCTTTTTTTTTATTTTTTATGTTTCCTGAATTGTGAGTGATTCAACATTTATTGTAAGTCAATATCATGTATCTATATTTTCTAAAAACATTGTAATTGGAGGATACTGTTATAATCATCTTTGTATAAAAGTTGAATGTAGTCGAAATATTGCTCTTGATTACCTTTGTTAGAAAAAATAGATCAAGTACCTAAAGAAAAACTATCATAGGTCATAGTGCTTTTCTCAAGCATGAATCCGGGGCATCCATTGTTGAAACCTTCCGACAAATTCCTATCCCAAGTAGAAAGTACGGGAGTTGTGGAAGGATTTCAACAAACATCTTCTTTAGCTGTGAAATTCCATTGGATTAGGACATATCTGCAAAAATTTTCTGAGACTATCGGTCGCTTCTCTTGTCTTTTTGTGGTCATTCACTTCTCTTGTCATTGTGTAGGTCACTCCTTTTTAGCCCCAAGTACATCCGGTACTCCGGAGTTCAAGGTGTAGGATAAAGAATACGGTGGTGGCATTTATTATATTTTTATAGACCCACGTCCCCTTGGATGCCGGAACAAAAGAGGGCCCCACTCCTTAAGAAAATGTTGAATTCTTTCCTTGAAATGTAGACACCCTCCAAAATGTCACATCAATATCCCAAAGTAATAAAAAATCAACAGTGGCTCCATTATGGAGAAAATCTTGACTTGATCATAGGTACCTGCTGCAGTGTTGTTCTAATCCAAATTGTGCACAGTTTGCCACTAGGCTGCAGTTCATAGAAGATAATGTTGTCCTTGTTTCCTATTTGGTTGTTTAACAGCAGTATAGTGATTCAAATGCGGTTTCTCCAACCTTTAGAGTTGAAGATGACCAAGTTATTAGTATGCTGCTTCCATGTTGGTGGGTAGCAATACAAATTTGATTTTTATTTAATTTTACCTTGATTTTCTGTCTTGAACTTAATAGCTACATCACTGTTTCTTTGACTTTAACCTATGAAGCAAGCCAGGGTCAAAAAAATATGGTATGTTACTTTGCATGAGCATTTTCTTTGATCACTGCAGGACATTGAAGGACAATAAGTCTTGATGCTTGATTTTCCTTTGATGTAATTGTTCTCAGTCCACAGGCACTGTAGCCTCCAAGAAATGTGGTTGCAAAGACAGTGTTTACCAAAGAGACATTATTCATGTGAATTAACCATCTCATAAATATAATGAATGACCATTACAACTCCAACAAGTATGATAGTTTTGGACCTTTTAGAACCATCCAAGTAAAGACCTATAATTAGCATCAGATACGCACGGAAGGTGCCTTGGAAGCTCCCTTTTTGCCATAGTGTCTCATTTCTCCTTTCTGGGTTGACTCCCCATCTCTTCTACCATATAATATTTCTGTCCCGGAACACCAATACACATAGCCCTGTATCGGGTTCATCTTGGGATTATCTTGCTCCACTTAGGAGATCTCTTGCTCATTTGTAATAATAGATTATGAATTGACAAAACATTTAGCCATTTCATTGAGCATATTGCTTTTGAACCTGTGTGTTAATGATGGGGAAAATACCTTTCTTTGTATCATGGAACCAACAATAATCCATTTGAGAATCTTCTTTGCCTCTGCCATATGCTCAATAGAATCTTTTGCGAGGCTTACTATTTCATTATTTTTGTTGATTCAATGTTTTACAATGTCATATATAAAACATGGTTTGGTTATAGGCTGATTCATGATGAAATAATTGATATTTAGTAACAACCATGCTCCCAATTTCATATCTGCTCCCCTCCTTGTTGCTTAACCATCATTGTATTCTTCATTTTGGTCATAGACTTCTACCATACCATTGAACATAGGACCCATTTTCATGTCTGAATAAAGAGGCAAGCACACTAGAATATTTAGTGAATGACTCACAATACCTGTATACAGTAAACAGCATGGCAAGTCGAGAGCCCGGTAAAAGCTGACCATATAAAGGAATTGTCTATGCAATTTCTTTCTTGACTAGGTACTTGACATGAGATACTCTGAACATGGCTTTACTTTGGTCTTCTCTTTATGACAAGAAATTAACAAATGCATTCCTAACCTCTTTTAGAAAGATCTCTACTATATAGATCATGATGGAACACCACAAGGCAATTTTCTTCCATGATATATTTCACACATACGTATCATTGGCCAATGCAAAAATGGACTGTGTCAGCAAGATAAAGGTAGTACTCTGAACGTCCTCCCATCCAAGATGATCCTCTTTAAGACTTGCATAGGTTGAAGCTACCTTAGTAGTTTAATGATAATTATATATTATTCTTTGAAGTAACCAAACTCCTTTTATTCTCAATATTGGGGGTCATTGGTGAGGTATCTAACTGATTATTATCTACAGTTTACTAGTATATATTTTCTTCCAACTAATGTTAATCTGTATTTTAAATATTCTGGGTCCCTTCATTCCTACTCTGAAACCATATTTTAACGTTGGATTAAGGATAAGATACTGAATCCAGAAATCCAGCAGAGCAATGAATCCAATGGCAGAAGCATAATTTGAAACTTTTCAATGACAATTACGGCATTCTTTTTGGCAATGCGAGGAGACAAGGATATAAAGAACAAGAGGTTGAGGTTTTGACTTGTCTAGTAATGTTGGAATCTCCACTTCTTGTTGTTAAATATTTTGAATAGATTATCTAAAGCATCATGTACTTCACTCCTCTCACACAAGTTCGGGGCCGTAGGGCGATTACACGTAAGAATAATTAAAGATGACCTAAACTACGGTGAATGGTTTGTTTATACGTTTATCGGTGCTTGCTTTGCATTGAGTCCTGCAGAGATATGGAGTACTTTGTGCATGTATCAACACTTGTGGGATCAGCCACGGGTTTTGTAGCTCAGGTTATGAGTAAAGATGGATCAAATGTATTTTTAAGTCTTTTCTCTTGGCATTTGCTTACTTACGGGGATATTTATTTATATTTTATTCTTGTGGATTAATACTAGTAAATCTGGTCTACATAGACTATTACTGAAGCTGTGTGAGACACGGTAATAACTCATAGGCGATTCTAGATGCAAAGAGAGATGGATACATAATCCGAATGAGACACCTGCTACAAGAGGTGAATCCTTTAGTATCATTAAGTGTACCAATAGACAGTAGTTTCTGGTAATGCTCTTTACTTGGGGAGCGGATTAGACCATCTATATCGAGAAGGTTTAACAAAGGCTCAAGATAGGGTATAAAACACGGAACATAAATGCTTACAAAGGGCTTCCCGCAAATGAAAGTGTTGAGCGGCATGATGAAGGTTTGATTATTTACATCATTAGTATTTCTCCTTCACATGTAAAGGAAGACAACTCAATAAGATCTGTAGGAAACTTCTCACGAATTCACATTTTGAGTCTCAGTTATAAAGCTAGAAATTTGTCCTCCATTACTTTAAAAGAAGATGGCTACCATGGTCAAAATTGAGGACAATGAAGCGGGGACTTCAAATGATTAATGTTAACTCGAGAAAATTATATTGATCAGGAAAAGACTCTCAAATTTTATCTCTTGAAGAAACAGAAAATCCTTTGTGGACATACATGGTAAAGAAAGAGTATATTTCTTTGCGGATGTTTCGGAAGTTTGCGGAGTTGTGGACAGTGAAAAGATGCCAAGGAAGGCCAAGAAAGAGCCAAAGTTGAATTAGATGATGTCCATGGTAGTTCATCGGTAAGTGATAAGGTCGGACACAAATGCAAATTCGGCTTGAGTTGGGATCGGAAGGATCTTTGAAGTGGAGAGGGAGGAACAAATGGCTATGAGCGGCAAGTTTGTTGAAACTGCTAAAGCTACAATAAAATAACGAAGGAATTTGTGGAAAAACTAGAAAGAGAGAAAGAGATATTCGAGGAGAGATTAGAGAATTTGTAAGGTACCTGTTGTGACAGTTGCTTGAATAGGTTGGGCAGAAATGTTGACCCAGTCAAAGTGCTGAAATTTAATCTTCTTTCTGTGTGGACGACATAACCATTTTCTTAATCGTTGAAGTGTACTTATGACAAAATGCAATCACTGTGTGATGATTTCTGCCTTCCCTTTAGCGGTTAAGGCTTTGGGACCGGCATGTTTATTCTCATCTCCCTAGATGTGCTGGATTTGAAAGCGACCTCGGTAATAAGAGGTATTCTTCCCTGCCCTTTACTCTTGCATATACGAAGATGATACCTTGTGTCTCTTAGGATTTTCTTGGGGATGTTGCTAACTAAAGCGATACCCACTTTGGAATTGAGTTAGGGACACTTCGATGAACATTATCCTATGACCCATTGAGATCCATCTGTGATTCCGGTGCACTATACCGCCCCTAATTTTGTATATTAACCACGTCCGGTCCACTGTACACAGCAATTGTACGGCAAATGAAAATCCAAGGAGATTTTGTGCTCAAAGTTACGCAGTGAAAGGAGGAAACCAAAGTCATTTTCACTGGGCATTAGGTCATTGGACCAGTGGAAAATTCCTAAGTTACCTCTCAATGCCTTTTTAAAAATGATTGAGACCTCATGGTTTTTTGCCTCTCTGCTGTGGTGAGGATAAGAAGAGTGTCCACAAACATTAGGTACAGTGATAGTTGTTCTTTGGCAGCATTAACATCTTCTGTCTTCTCTAACCTTTGCTTGATTCTTATGTTGACCTTCTACTACTAGAAGCACCAAAGAGACTGCAAGAAGGAAGAGTGTCTGCCAGAACCTCTGTGAAGGGTGAATGCAATGCGATAATATTCCATTGATTAGAAGCCACATACACAAGCCAGTTGAAACATGCTTCCATCTTGTTAATGGTGAATAGAAATTATTTTGCATGAGGATAGAAATGGATACATCAACTTCTTTGATCGAATACTTTGCAGTGGGATCTATTTTTCTTGAGCACAGACTGCTTTGATATTAAGTACCTTTTCTTGTTGCTATTGCATCTAGATGTTTGATCTCAGGAACCCAATTTGTTCTGTGAGATTGCTTTAGACAATTGACTTCGATCTTGAAAGAAATAGTTCTTACATTGTTTATACTGTCTGAAGTGCCTGGGGAGGCTTGACTGTGTTGGCTAAAGTGAGTCGAGTTATTTTCCTTAGGAAACTGTAACTATGAATGTTGATCTGAAAGCTTGAAAGATCCTCCTATTTATTCTTGATTCCTCTCTGACTTCATGTGTTTTCATAGCTCTGAAACCTCAAGAATCTCTTGGTAGTACAACATGGTTCTAAACTCTTGTCATTATTGGAGTCCTTGACAATTTTGCTGTTTGCTGTACATGTTAGTCTGTACATTTCTTTGTTCATATCCTTGTACTCATCTAGAGAAGACAAAACAGCCATTAATATCCTATCATGAATTGTGCCTTGGGAGGTTGGGTCTATATCTTTTGCATGTAACAGAAGGTAGAGTTGCCTAATGTCTTCAATGTTTATAAGATTCCTTCTTTATTCAGTTTTATAAATATGATACCATGCTCATAGTTTGGTTGGGTTGTTTGTTTATGTGTGTTTTCTCTCTCTCTCTACCTTTAACAAAGCTGCCATACTCTTCATTCTCCATTTAGCCTCTTCCCGAGGATGAAGATGATTCCTTTCTAGCTTACATTTCTTTTAGATTCTCATTCTACTATGGAAGAAAATCCCCATCCTTTGCCTCCACTTGTATACGCTCTGTCTTTCCTTTTCCATATATAGTTGATCATATCTTTAAAACATACTTTATTCCCATATTATATTTTGATCTTTTTTTTTATGTCTGTTCCTGGACTGGTCTTGATGAGTCTTTTCAAGTTTGTTGAATTGAGTTAAATTTGAGGTGTGATGTAGTCTCTTCTTCTTCTTGTTTACCTCTGATGTTGGGCAGTCTGAGGCCCCACAGCCATGGTGGAGGGACTCTCCCCACCCTGTTGAAGAATTCTCAGGAGATACGCCCATTCTTTCCCCTATGTACTCTTTCCCGGATGTTCGGTGTGTCCACGTAGAAGGTAATGGATTCATCACATAAAACGAGAATCTTGAGGCGATGTTTGAAAATTTAAGCTGAGGATAATTTCATGCCTTTAAGCCTCATTTTTCTGCAGTATTTAGAATCAGATTCAATATCCATAAATCTTTATCAACAGTTCTATCTTTGATATCCACTAACTTTGTCTAGGTTGTTCTCAATAGTCATATGTATTCAGAATCATATGACGTTTTAGTTCTTTGGATCTGCATTAGCCATAGTGTTATTACTCAGTACAGAGAACTGCCACCTTTAGTATTAAATACTCCAAGCCCCGATCATTGGTCCACCCAATTGTCCTTGGGTACTAGTGAATTCAAACACACGACATTCGAAAAATTATTTTAAAATGCTTTCCTCATATAAGTCTTGCTTCTTCAATAAAAATTATTAATTAGTTTGTACTGTATCTTAATATTTCAGAATATACTACAGATGATACCCAGCTGATTCTTAATTTGTACCATGCCTTATTATGTTGAAATAATATCATAGGGTGAACTTGAAATTTCTCTTCTTGTAAGTGCTAGCATGTCGGTGTGCTTTATTGTACCTCATATTTTGCTTGTCTGGAATGTTTATTTTATAGTGAGTTTCTATATACATGGTATTCTCTCTGTTTATAGTTTCTTTGCTGAATGACTTCTTACCTTTTATTTTGGATCTAGTGAGGCAGTTTGTGGCTTGAATGGGTTGCACAGGAGGTTTAAATTACTCGGGGAGGAGTGAGGGAATCCACCTAGCTCTACTTTCTTTTGGCCTCTATTTCCAAATCTCTTCCTACAGAGACTAAAGGCTTTTCGTGCAGTGGGGGAATTCCAGGCTTTAATTGTTACAGTGTGGCTAGAAGTTTCCTAATTAATTTTGAGCTAAGAGTTTATAGTCTTTTCTTAGCTTCCTTAGCCACCTCTAAATCTTTTTATAGTCTCTCTAGTATCTACTAATTATTCCAAAGCCTTTGGATCTTGTAATAGCGTTGCAGCAGAGGCATTGGGCCTTTTCTTTGTCCCTTTCGGCATCAAAGATCTAGGACCATTTGCTAGGGCTAGGAATATGAAGGAGATTAGGGATGAGGTTGTATCATGGCTCTTTCTTTTCCTTTGCTTATATTCCTCCTCCCTTTTCCTTATGGCCATTTTATGGGGATATTAATATACAGAATGTATATTACTTTATAGGCTTTAGAAATGATGTGATCTGTATCTACTGACAGAACTTTTTGATAGATTTAAATTTAATGCCTCAGGTATATATTTAAATTGGCCTCTCGTAGATCTTGGCTATTGTGGTTTTCCATTACTAATGTAACATTAAAATTTTGGAAAGTCTCTAACTTGTTTCCAATTCTCTTGGTCTCCTCAGGACTCTGATATTCTGGCAGTGTGGGAAATTTTATCATGCCATGCCAGAAGATTTGCTCTTAGGCAAGGTCAAAGCAGAAGCCTGTCTACATTGCCAACAACAACATGATCAAAGGTCCTCCCTTGTGGATGCAATGTCTTTATCTTTCTTTCTTTTAAAAGGAATGTGCCAGAAAAACCTCTTGATCTTAGATGGAGCAGGTGTACATCCAGGCCTTACCCTTGGTGAGTGAGAGTTGAGACCCATCCTTGGTACTCATTTGTTGTGTGTTTCCATAAATATCTCTTTGAGTATTTCATCCTTTATTCTGCAATATCTCCTCTGGCTAATTTTTATCTCTCTTTGTTTAACACACTTAGGTTTTTTTCTTCCCCTATTGTAAAAATATCAATAATGTTCTAATAGCACTTGCAATTGAAAATCACAATTTTGATCTTTAGTGAGCCACGGACATGCATGTAGTAAAGACTACTTGCACTTAGCAAGAGACGAGGTAAATCGATGCTTGTTTTGGTAGACTTAGTACTCTCACTTGAATTTTTTGTTAAATTATGGAGGCTAGGAAGATGGACAAGGAGAGAGATGTACTTTGTCCTTTGTAACTTTTCATATATACCTTTACTGTGACTATGCAAATAAATTAATTTGTGTTCATATTGATTTGACTGAAAACACAAATTACACTTAGCATGCAATTTGTACACAAGTTTGCTCTAGTATGGACTATGATGTTCCATGGCATATGGGATAGCCTTTTGTATCATCCATCGAGTTTTTTTCTATTTATGTACATAGCCTTGTTTTTAATTAGTGAACATTTTGGCACTATGAAAATATTGATTTCATTCTTCTGTGTGCTGAAGAACTTCACATTCTTTCAAATATTCATGAGTTATTGTGAGATCCTCGAATGTGCTATTTCCTTGTGTATACATATTACTACATTTTTGACCTTATTTTGTGCTTTGATTATGCATCCTTCTTGTACATGTCTGCGACACGGTGATCATTGCATGATTCCTATGTAATTATCAAACTGAAATGGCATAGCTTCTTATAAAACTGTGTTGTACCAAGACAGGTGAGACCTTTCTCACTGTGGTAGCACGAAACAGTGATATATTTTTCACTGTGGTAGTTCCAAATTGTAGTGCCATACTTATCATGTGATTGATTATACCGAGACCGTTGTTGACCTATGATTATAACACTGAATATCTTCACTGTAATACAGATTATACTGATATCTTTTTGTCACACCGAGCCTTAACTGTAAATACACCTTTATAACTCATTCTCCTCACTACTATGGTATTGAAATAATCTTATAAGAGTAGTACTGAATTGAGGCAGATGTAATTTCAACACTGTGATGTCATTAAGACTGAGATGTTACCAAGATCCTTCTTTTCATAGTGACAGAGATTGACCATTCTTTTGAACTTGCACCTAGCTTAATTATGGGACTGTCTTACTTTGATTTGAGCCCTTTTGACATATGTCTTTTTAGAATGTTTCGGGTCCTTTCAAACTGCCTTTGATCATAACCATAGCTCTGAAACCATGTTGAGAATTTGTAGAGCTTGTGTTTAATACAAAATTCTCTTCTTAATAACTACTTGTGAGCTTTCTTATGTGTTCTTCTTTAACTTAGTTACTCCATCATCAAGTTAGTTATCAAAGTACTTAGTCAAAATGTTGAAACATAATTATTTACACTCGTAATTGAATATATTATAATGTAGTTAGGAAGGTAAATCTCTGATTTACCTTCCTCACTTACAACTCCTTTAAGATCAACATGTCTTATTACAATATTGTCTTGATGTTGGCAAATTCCTTCAATAGATATATCTACACTGTATACTTTTGCATCTATCCGCAGTCTAGCTCCTGTAGCTTCCGCAGATTATATTCCTGTACCTTTCAATTTACATCAGAATTTGGTTACCCTTCTTTCCATGCTGTTTGCTTCAGACTTTACCTTGATATATCCGCACTGACTCAGACCCAAAATCCGCAAATCTGTTCTTCTCTTTTAATGTTGTATACTTTACCGTAATACTTTCTCCTTTTTCCACGTTGTATTAACCTCAGTGTAATCCGCAAAACTTTCTCCTTTTGCACATTATATAACCTCAGTATCATCCGTAGATATGTTCTCTTAACCACAGCATATGTAGGGTATATATAGTAGTTCTAACCAAGTAATTAAGTCGACCTTATAGCCATTAAGTAGGCTAACTTTAACACTTGTTTGTAGGCCGACTTCATAGGCATATCTTCAACGTTTGTAAGCCATTCTTCTGCAACATCCTAGAGGGTATTCTTCACGCCTTTTACATGACTCTTAATTACACTAATGTACCTAATAGATATCAAGAATAAGTCTATAGACCTATACTAAGAATCTTGCTCATGAAACCCATAAAGCAAGTAAACCAAAAATTCATTTTATTATTATTGACTTCATCTTTACATAAGTACATAACTAGCAATTGCTCCTAAAAAGGAGTAAAAGGACACCGAAGGAATTAAACCATTTCTTAATACTTCGGCAAATATCACCAGCGAACGAACTCAACATTACACCAGCTTCTGTAAGCATTGGTTGCGAACGAACTCAGCGTTACACCAGCCTCTGTAAGCATTGGTTGTTGGGTGTAATCAGGTTTAAGATATTCTAAAAAGTCTAATTAAGGGCAAACCGAAAGGAAAATGTTCATTGCATGATGGCATTCTGGAAATTTGAGAATGAGATCCACTTGATCTTTAAGACAAATTGAAAGTGTTAGGGGGATAAAAGGAAAACAATGGAGATAATAAAGGAAAATTAATGACATACATAATTCTCACATCAAGCTCTCCTGCTTTTGACTAGGACAATGAAATGGAATCACTTTTCAAAACTGGAACGCTAAAATGCAGCTAATTGGGTCCTTTCCATGGTCAACCTTTGCCCTAAAAAAATGCTCTGTTTAAAATGTTTTACTTAGAAACATTTAAACAATTTTGTTTTCGGCCAGGAACTGTTTGTTGTTACCATGGATTAAGACTGTTGGGAAGTTAAATTGGTTGGCACTACTGTATGCTATTACTGTAATTTAAAATTAAGGACAAGAACAGAACATCGTCATTATTTTCAACGATTAAAGTTAAAATCCCTTTTCGTTCCCAATAATATCTTTTAAGTTGCGAGGATAGGTGGCTTCTAGTGCAAGCTGCACTGATTTCTCAATATTTTCAGGTTCCTCTATGTAATGGATAGTCTGTCAATATCTCCATTCTCTGTTGCCTTTGTTTTGGCTATCTTTAAAATATTGTCTACAATCATCAATTCACTTTCCCACACATTCAATATTAATTCATTAGATTGTTGTTTAAGATGAGGCTACTGTCTGTGTCGATCTGTGAAGTGCCCAATAAAATAAGAATGAGAAATGCTTTCCCTCATTTTACATTTAGACTTGATTATGAAACTAAAGAACATTACGAACTAAAATTCATTTCCCATGTGAGAGTTCTACGATACACAGTAGCTATTCTTAGAGTAAAAATTATGAAGACTTGTAATAGCTCACCTTTTGGAAAAGGGAAAGGTCCTATTGAAGTAGACATATTTTTAGTCTCTGAGTTCTTGCATGCAGTGCTCAGTGCTGACTAATGGATTAGAACTAAAGACATTGTAGGGCTAAAATTCATGTTCCAACGAAGTTCTACTATGCTTGGGTGTTAGATATATGATAAAATAATTAAGACTTGTAATAGCTCACCTTGTGGAAAGGTAAGGTTCTATTGAAGTAGAAGCTTTTTTTAGTCTCTCATTTTTTCGAGTGCATCACTTTCACTCAAATTAGCAATGTGATTGTCAAACTTCTTAGTCTGTCGATAATGAAACATATTGATCCTGGACATTTTCAAGAGTAAAAATATCGGTGCCAAGTGATTTCATAATTTGTGATCCACTATTATGATAGTGAGTGGCTTGTTCACATGCCTTTTCAACTATCCCAAGTTGGCAAGAAGAAAAACATGCGGTATACAGCATTTTTACTTCCTCATAACTGGGTAATTAGAAGTACATGTTATTACATAATGCACTTCCAACGGACAAGTAATTTTTCATTTGTGTGTAGGAGAAGAATAGCCACCTTCTTTTAATTCACATGCTTGTATTGCGGACTCTTGCTTTTTTTGTACACAATTAGCTTTACTTGACAGCAATACTGTTAATATGTCTGATACTCCTTGAGATTGTCACGAGTGAAACAATGTACCCTTGAAATATCCTCGGTTCTTGAACTTGAGAGGCCATAAATCAAGTTATTTTATTTGCCATGTAAGTATCTCGGCTTTCTCCATATAAGAAGCTGAATTTGTAGTTACATATATGCGCCATATTTTCACTGATCCATGGTAAGCATGAGAACTCCTCTTCTCTCTGGCTCAGTTGTGTGCTGCTTTGCCTTACACAGGCATACTTACAGAGTTTTTTTAAGACACATCTATTATGTTGCCATTTCCATCTCATTGCAAACTCCTCTTCCATGACATTTTATAAACGGATCTGAATCTTTCAACAACTAATTATTTTGTTGTACTGTGCTTAAATTTTGGTGGAGAGATTTTCATTTGTCCGCTTATCATTAGTCTAAATTGAGAGTTAGAAGCATTTTTATATTCTGGAGTTATTTGCTTGACCATTAAGTCTCTTGTTGCTTGGACTGTATGTATTTGCACCCATTTTAAAAGGTCTCAAATTGCTTGATTTATATATATTTTCATTTAAGGTCTCAATTTCTTGGGTGCCAGGTATATATCCTCCCCATGTAGTGCTTTATTTTGAATATTCTAATTTTACCTTTGTATATTATTATAAAGCCTCTTGCACATTACCATCTCTATTTTATTTGAACATAATTCGGATAATCATTGCATTCATGAAGAAATGATATATTCATATGAAACCATTGTCTGAAGCACACTTCTCTTGGCTAATGCCATCACCTACATCCATAGAAGATGGACCTTTGAATGTGACAGCCAAGCCTTTGCTGCTTCCTGTTGAGATTGAACAAGAGATCAGATCTATAACTACGGTCATTACTCTGTGCTTTGAACTTCTGGTGCCTCTTTCCCTTCTCTTCTATCCAGAGACTCCAAAAATTTGTTGCGGCCATCCTTCTGTCTCCTCACCTTGCATGAAATTTCAAAAGCACTTCATCCCTGTACCATGTGTCCTTCGGTTGAAATCCAAAATCATCATTTCCACTATTCTTGTTTACTAGTATTTATACATTAGATACGTATTTTGTGCTAGGTTATGAGTATATTGTTTTAAATTATTCACTTAGACAAAGACCAATCATAAAGGTATTCTTATTTTGTACGGAGCCTTTGCAATCCATAGGTAGGAAGATTTAAACGTGACAACTAAATACATACTCCAGGCATTCAACAAAATTGGCGGATCTTTGGTGTTTTTCTCAAATTCACTATTTGTTCGGATCTTGTTGATTCTTCTTACTTTTATCTTCAAGCCATCTCCCAATGTCCCTTGAAGGTAATGACTCTTTGAAGCCTTTGAAAATACACAGCAATATAACATGAATGGCTTTGAAACATATCAACTATAGTGTTGAGTCCAAACAGTTTGCCCAAGGATCCGATTAATTTCCTCTTTTCCAAATAGAGTTTAGAGGTACCTGGGTGCGAGTTGTTACTTGACCATACATTTGGTCTAAATTGCTTGGTTATATTATGTTTATTGTTTAAAGGTCTCAAATTGCTTGATTTATGTGTATTTGCACCCATTTAAGGAGCTCCTCCTCATATGATGTACTATTTTGAATATTATATTCTTTTTTATCAGACATTATAAAGCCTCTTTTCTTGTTCTCATCTCTTTTATTTGAACATAATTCAAATATCACGCATTCATGAAGAAAAGGATATATTCATGTGAAACCCTTTCAGTTTTGCTTCTCTTAGCTAATGCCATCACCTACATCCCATAGAGAATCCAAAAATTGAATGTTCAGCTTGACCAAAGGCATTGCTTACTTCTATAGCGAGATCGAACAAGAGAATCAAAATCTCTCCTTCCGGGGGTCATTACTTTGTGCTTTGAACTTGAAGTTTGCATCTTTTCCCTTCTCTTCTATCAAGGACTCCAAAAAACTTAACGCATCCCATCCTTCTGTCTCCTACCTTGCCCCCCCGAAATTTCAAAAAGCACTTCATCCTCGCCCTTATATGCTCCTTCGATTTGAGGTAAAATCATCGTTTCCACTATTCTTGTTTTGTATTTATACATTATGAATGTATTTTATGAATTGCCATTATATTGTTTCGTTATTCACTTGAGCAGAGACCAATCATAAGAATATTCTTATTTTGTGCGAACACACAATCCATGGTAAGGAGGAATTGACTGACAAACAATAAACCACATTGCTCAGAGGCATTCAACAAATTGAGATCTTTGGTGTTTTTTCTCAAATTCACCCCATTTGTTCGGAGGATGGTGATTCTTCTTGCAACATTTTTCAAACCCATCTCCCAAAATGTATGTCAAAGTTAATGACTGTGACCCCATGAAAATACTACATAATAATCTATGATGACAGGCGCTTATCACTCATAATGTTGAGTCCAATAAGTTTTACTTAGGTAATTAATTTCCTCTTTTTTAAATAGAGTTTAGAAGCATTTGCATAGTTTTGGGTGTTGTAGGCCATATATTTAAAGGTCTCCAAATTGTGATTTATGTATTTTTCATTTAGGCAGCTATATTGTGCAAAGTTGTTCAAACAAAGCATTATCACACTTTCTAGAAAACTGAACCCCAACCATCCCCTTACGATTAGCCACACCTGCAAATGAATGTGTGCTTCATCCAGCATATCATTAATATTCATTTCCCTTATAGTTTTTCTCCTATAACAATTTTTGTGATCTTGCTGCCAGACTGATTCTAAACTTTCTTTCCTTGAAAGTACAACAATTGAATTTAAATTAGCCTCACATAGGTTGTATTTCATTTTTAGTATATTTTGCTTGATTATTATTCCTTTAATCTCCCCTTCTCTTATCCATTTCTTTCGGCGTTCTTTGCCTCTTGTTTGTTGTTAATTATAAAGTGTTAAAGATTAAGGTCCTATCGTCACGAGATGGATATTACATTATAATGTAAGTTATTTGATTATTATTAACGATGGTTGCAAACTGATATTAACATCTTGTAGAATTTGTTGAGTGTATGATTGTTATTGTTCTGTTCTTTAGTGTTGACCTGCAATTGGCAATTTCATTTTGAACCGCGCATTTGATTTATCATTTAGCGCAAAGATTTTCCATATTTAACTCCTTTAATAACCATTGTACATTTCATTTAATATTTTGTTCAGCCTTGCTGTTGATATCTCTTTAGCTATCGTTCCAACACCTCATTCCAGCGCTAAAGGCGTTTACCTTTGACTCTGTTTAACATATTGTGAGCAAAGTGTTTTAACAAAGCTGGACTGGGTACTAACACCTTTATCTTCTCAGACAGATGAATTTATCAAATGCTTACGCTGACTCGCCCGACGGTTTCGGCCTTGAACTACGTCGCCCAGTTGGACTTTGAATGATTACGTTACCTGACTTCATTAATAAAGATTTTGGCAAGGATTAGAACCAACAGCAAATTTCTGGGTCGTGTTGTTGCTCTTCGCCGTTTACTGTAATTGACTACTGTTTACCAATCATCATGATCGAGATCCTTTGCTGGCACCAGTATGGCCATTCAGCCAGACAAAATTGCTGATTCTTCGTTCTGATTATTACCATTTGTTTATCTTTACGCCACCCAAAATTCTGGTTTAAAGTCCCAAACCAGCAAAAGACCGCAAATAGTGGAAAGCCTGCAACACAGCGGACAGGCCGGACTGGAACCATATTTTGATATTCTCCCTGAATGAAAGTGGTTTTGGCGGTTGTCACCGTTGCTCTTGATGACTGTTTGTTGTACAACCTCCACTAAAATTCTCTGATGTGGCGGTCAACAGCTTACTGCTATGTAATATTAACCGGCGGCTAACCAAAGGTCATCACCGCAATCATTGTTGTTTATTACCGATGATGAAGGTGAGCAACATCATTACTGATGTTGTTCGTGGTGATGAGTACTATTGTCGGTATGACGTGATCAATGGCTTATTACCAATGGCTGTGGCTGTGAAAGGTCATCACAAAAATGGATGTTATTCTTAACAAATGGTGGCGTTCATATCCGTCATTATAATTAATATGGCTGACTA
Organism: Pinus albicaulis; assembly: GCA_034641835.2. Taxonomy (NCBI): domain Eukaryota; kingdom Viridiplantae; phylum Streptophyta; class Pinopsida; order Pinales; family Pinaceae; genus Pinus; species Pinus albicaulis. Next base: position 1,666,244,271 of record CM076584.1, read on the forward strand.
TGAATACTATATTTGCTGGCATTTTCTTGTTGTCGTTTTTGTTGTTCAGGAAACATTTATTAATCTTAATTATCTATATAAGGCTGTTTGGCTGGTCCACTATCGTCTCATTATTATTAATGAGTTGAATCTTAACACCTATACTGGTAGCCTTCTGCAGTGGCATTAATTTTTGTGGCGGGCTATTGTCATCCTGTTACTCTCTGAAATGACGGCGGTCTGCTCATCGTTCTGTAAATATTCTTGTTGTGATTTTATTCTCTTGTTTTATGTTTCGTAGCCTTGTACTTCGTGATATTCAACCTTTTGTTGTGGTCACCAGGCTATCTTCGGCGCAAACGCTGGTAATGTTGCCCCTCTTCATGCCTTTTTTCTTGTAGTGTCGGCAACCTATTATTCTGCAGGCAGATTAACCCGGACGCAGTGAAATGAATTCGCTATTGAGCAAAATTTGTAGACTAATCAGAAGGATAACGAAGGTAATGAAGATTAATTTATATTATAATCATTGCTGATTGCTGGAGCAATATGGTTATTATAAAAATATTATTTTCGATATAACTGAAAATGTTTATTCTGCTTTAGATCTTGCTGCCATTCTTCGTGAACAGTCTTCATTAGTGTCACCGTTATTCATTGATCTCACGCATTTCTTCATGAGACATAGCTAACAACTGTATTGCTCTTTTTAGCGGTATTAGCGTGCGAATGCCGCCGAGCAGGCTTCAGTATTCAGCGATGTCGAGCAAACTGACAAAATATCATGGCTGAAAGCAAAGCGCAAACAATGGCTGTCAGCTGTTTCCGGATAAATGAATATAAAAAAATTTCACCAGTGAATGGATGAAAATGAAGACAGATGATATAATGAGCTGACGCAAACAAATGATGAACAATGAGATGAAACAAATAATAGTTGCTTTTGAATATGAAGTATGATTATCTTTCGTTTTTCGCTATCATTATTATTATTTCAATAAATGAATTGATTTTAGAATATGCTTTTTTTCTTTTTCTTTTTTTTTTTTTTTTCGCTTGGGTTCGCTTTATGGTAAAAGAAAATTATTGTTGCAGCTGGTCAAACTTCTTGAAACCAGTGGTAAATCCTCTTTAAAGGTAACCTGTTCGCTTTCCAATCTGGCCGTTCATAAGAAGTTTAAACTCATCCAGTGGATGTGGTGGTTCTTACAGCTCCGTATTAAAGGTCTTATTAATCGCATTTATTGGCGGTAAATTATGAAAATCTTTAAGCGGAACAAACTGTATTGCCCAATCTATTTCTTGTTTTATTTATTAATCTTAACACATCATGCCTTGAAATAACAGTAATGGACTGATGAATTATTCCAAATTTATTTATTTGTCTGTCTCAATAAACAAACAATTATTATTCTTTTTGACGATGATCAATTTTATTAATTCTCTCTTAAAATTCTGACAAGACTCAATAGAGGAAACAAGACTGCGCTATATTTAAGTTCTGGAAGATATCCGCCATTATTCTCATATGAATAGCAATTTATCCAAAGACCAAATTTTCCATTAATCTTCTGTGGTTCGACGGTTTGCGGTGATGCGCTTTCAAGAACTTTGTTGCCAGTTCATGACCGTTTCTTGTGGATGGTGATGATTTTGTGTGGTTTTATTAACCTTCAACTACTGGTTGATGGATGGTCTGCCTGATTGACACGTTTCTCTTGGGGCTTCAGCGTTAAAATATTCTTCGTTGGCGTGGCTGCTTCAGTTTTCAGTGGCGGATACTAATGCTTCTTCCCCGTTTAATGGCAATGGGTATTAATGTATTATTTTATTTTTGTTGATGATAGTTCGACTGGTCAATGAATCTCATTGGCATTCAAAAAGTTAGTGAACCTGCGCTATTTTGGCTGGCGTTTCATTTGAAAGGTGGGTTTCTCTCTTTGATATCTTGCCGCATTTTATTATTTTTACGCTCTTTGGAGAAGAAGTATTATTATCAAGAAGGTTACCGCTGGGCGATACCTTTATAAAAAAACAAAATTATTAAGCGCATGTGTTCATCATGACATGCCAAAGTCTCAGGCGTTTCTTCTTCTGTTTATCTGGAACAAGGATAATTTTTGACATAATGATTGGACCGAAGTCATGAATATGTTTATTCTGGATGAATTTTAGTTTTTATGTGAAATGGCTCATTCGTTTCCATAACTAAATAAATACCTTTAATATACGCGCTTTAAGGGGTCTTATGGTCGCACTGACAAAGTATTATGGGCTTCCCCATCTCTCTGGAAGATGTATTTAATTATTTTGAGACTGAACAAAGAAACAATCATGCTACGTTTTCTGGTCTCAACAGATATTAACCAGACAAAGTAAGGCTTCATCTTTATTCTTTCCTTTGTCATTGTGGTTTGACTATTATTCTTCAGACAAGTGGACAGACATATTCAGTTTTCTTTAGCTGTTAACAAATAAATAATTAATTTAACAGACTAACGATAAGAACTCTTTTTTGATCCATTTAATTCATTCTTGTAGGAATTGATTTTAGGTATTTATTAATGTATGATTAAATCTTTGTTCAACATTTCAGGCTTGCCTTCTGAAAATATGCGAAGTATGGAAAGTTTAGTTTGAATATCTCAAGGTCGTTGTTAGGTTCTTCATTTCAAAGTTCAGCGCAGTTCAGCCAGTGGGATCGCTTGATTCTGATCTTTTGCCAATAGCTGAAGAGTGGGATGCTCTTTAGTTAAGTTTTCTCGTCTTCTGCTGTGTTGTTAAATCCTGACTTAACCTCTTGTGTGACTGGACTCGTGCTTTAAGGAGTGACTTTAACAGATCTCTCAATATGAACCCTTCTCTGGGCCTCCATGCACAGCAGGCCTTCTGTTAGTGAGACATTCACATTCTACCGGCTACATCCACTGTGGAAGATTGTTTGTATTTCTGGGCAGTGTCATGCAAACATCATCATTGACTCTCTGGGCACTGTTGTTTCCATGGTGTCTCACACAGAAAAAAATCATGGCATGCCTCACACATTAGTGCAGGGATATTACTAATAGTAGGAAAATCATGCAAAAGATTGACTGTTGTCATCTGAACATTGTTGCTTACCTCTTTAAGGACTATTTTTAATGGGACTAGCAGACTTGAGTTACTTATTCCAAATAACACTCATCTGTGAGTTGGGAGGTTAGGCAAGATTCTGGAAAGGCTGATTTTGGCCTGCTGGGTACTCTTGTTGACTGAATTTAATCCTGTGTGAATTCTGCTCTCTTCCCATCCAGCTACACTCATTCATGTGGCTAATTCTTGACCTGGCACAGTCCTGCCAAGGCCTGCTCTTGTAGGCCCCTCTTTCCCTTGTTTGACTCATTTCATTGATAACAAATGAGAGGCTGAAGTTTTCCCTTTACCCAAACAGACACAGGCATGGCAGCCTAAGGACCATCAGAGAAGTGTGCATCAGACAGTTACTAATCTCTCTTGTTTATTCTTCATGATGGAAGTTCAGTTTCCTTAGTTCTCTGGCCTCCTCTTGTTCATCTTTTCATTGTATCTTCATTTGATGTTTGGTTTTCTTATTTGATTTCTTATTTGTAACTGGCTGCTATGGGTGGCTATCAGGAGATAAACAGTTCTGCTGTTGAAGACAGCTTGGGGCCATCTTCTTGGATCCTTTATTAGGATAGTTAAACTATCTCTGTCTTTTTAAAACCATGTCAGAACTTATGTGCCATTGTTTGGTGTTACTAGACCCCTGCTGGGCTAGTAGAGATTAACCTCTGTCATGAGAGAAGTTTACCTCCTCTTTGTGACCATCTTGAATGTTGATAAGCCATTCTATCATTTTGACTCCATATCCCAATGGATTGTCCCTTTCTTGGACACAATATTAAACACAAAATCAATAAAAAACAACCAACACTACCATCAACGTAACTAGCTTAACATGGTGTTCGATGATATTAAAGATAAATTCAAATAGAATGCAGACTCTCACAGACTGAAGAGTTGAATTCTGGAATCAAGGTAATTTGATACTTATTACTCTATGTTTTGTTCTTGCCATAAAATATTGAGTGATAAAATATGTGATCATATTGGGGTGTGAAAAGATTAGTATTTCATCGAACTTAGAAATCCCGGTCAAATTCTTGTGTGATTTAAGTATTTTCCTACCAGTTGGTTTGTGTAAAATATTCAACTGTTTGTAGTGGTCTAAAATTCACAGCTTCAAAGTATTTATAGTCCATCTTTGACCCAAATCCCCCTAGAATAGTTGACAGTTACAAGGTAAAATCCTACTGAAAAATTCCCAAATGCGAGAATCCAACTATTAACACAAGCCTCTTCTAAAACATTCCTCCTTGAAAACCTTGCAACTTGAGGATATCAGTTAATTCCACTTTGGTGACTGTTGGAAAAATCTCTATAATTAGGGTGCTACGTGGACTTTATGACCCATCCATCTGTGACAGTCCTATTAGGGAAGCCTCTTCTCACTATTTGACTTTCATCTTCTCTAACACTTTGGCTCCTAAAGGTCAACCAGAACCACCTCGGCTATTGATGATGTGCTATATTTGACAATCTGTGAGTCCTCTCAGCGTAGAAACTCCTTACAAACATTTTAAGTCTTATATATAGTTCAAATTTCAGTATATACGTAGCTCCTACCATTTCCTTGAACCTATCCCACAGTGCCCAAACCTCCTCCTTACACACCCACTTTGTCCATCTGCTCACATAACCCTCCTCCATGATTAAACCTCTTTCTTATTAACCCCCTTGGTCCCCACCAAATGTACATGTTTGGTAAGCATACTTTGGTGCTACCTAAACATTTGGTGCCTTTGGATTATAGTCCAAAATTTCCCTATTTATTAAATGTTTAAAATAAAACTACTTCTGATAAAAGTATGTAAAAATATTAAATAGAGACATAAATATATTGGTATAATATTTATTCTTGCTTTTATCATTCATAACATTATTATTCTGATTTTCCACTAAAACAAGTTACACTCTTGTGAATATAATTTTGGTATTGACCTGATGTGACAAAGATGGTACAAGAAGAAAATGATTTTTACGGACATTATGGAAAAATGTCGCACATTTATGATGGTAATCACATACCTATTTCTATCTCAAATGAACTCCTTCTTATGTGATTGCGCTTTAGAATGTATTTATGCAGAATCTTATTAACAAAAAATCAATTCTGCGAAAAATTCATTTAAAATTATACAAATCTTCGCACCTACTATCACGCTATCTGAGGCGACCACAATCAACATACATATTGTTGTCAAAAACGGTAAAGGTAATCATTTATAAGTAATTGAGAATCCTCCAAATACCACAATGAAATGGAAAGGGGAAATAAAATGCATTAGTGACGCTGGACTAATCAACGTTTAGACCATTCTAAAAAATTTGTCATTGATGCAAAAGTAAATTTCTCCTTGTCCAATACAAGTCCTTTACTAAAGGTACCACATAATTTAAAGATTCCCAAAAAATAAAACTCAAGTGTTATAATGTAACAAAGCCCTTATCAAAAAAGGAGTCATGACCGTTTTATGGAAGAAAAGATAACCTTTGTTCAATCTTTTCTGCAATTAATTTAATATGAACTGACATAACCCTTGTGGGCATCTACAACATGGCAGGAATTTTCTGCAATTAACCAGACCATACGTCTTATGCTAGATATATAGATTAGGAGTTATCTTTTTTAAATTAAAAATTAGATGAAGGCCATTGTCTGGCTTTGGTAACGAATCAATGGCCGATTAAGCGCACCACAATAAGTAACATGGATGAGCGAATTAGGCTAAGTAAGACCTCCTTTCTTCATATTTTGAAGTACGAAAGCCATTACTTTGTCTTGGTGACGTACTTGATATCGCCATGTTGAGTCTAGGTGTACTAGTCGGCTCATGGACATACCTTCTTCCTAAATTTTTGTAAACTACGATTATGATTAACTTCAAGGTTACTTAATAAGGAGACATATCTACTCTGGTACGGATAGTAATATTTTAATGACAACATTCTTGTGATTTCTACCTAAAAGACTTTTAGATAAATATCCCAGAGATAATGACAGAAAAAGACTCTTTGAGTTAATAATACTAGTGTTATCATGAAAAAATCATTACAGATATTTACTAGGCTGAACACATAGAGTTCTAAATATGCACTAGAAATAAAATATATATCCAATTATTATTAAGTTGATTAATCATGAATTCTTTTACAATCATAAGGTATTGGGTGAATCTCATGTCAAGCTGCATCACAGGATACATGTTATTTTCAGTAATGGATCATATATTCAGTGGTTACCTTTGGAAATCAAAACCTAAACAATTTAACATAACCTTTATTGCTATAATTATTCTTCTGTATATACTAAGCAGAAAGCACCTCTGAATGTAGGTACTTCAATATCATGTGCTCAAATAAGAGGATAATCCTACCCATATTCCATTTTAGTATATTCAGAAAATACCAAAACATGGGAACTAGCTTCGTGCTTGATGTGATGCTACAAATTTTGAATGGTAAAGGAGGAGTAGATGCGACGATTAATATAAACTAATATTTCTTAATGATTATACTCTTGATTGTTGTGATTGTGGGCTTGTGGTGCATGTGAAATCCTCCAAATTTTCTTGTTTATCCTTTTAAAGTGCGAGTTGGATCGAGGTGGATGCTCTTTGTCTCCCTTTGATGGCTTCTCCTCATCAAGCATGATCCCGAACTTCTCGGTTTCCCTAGGATGATATTCTAGTTCTTCATGAGTCTTTTTATTTATGTCAATTAATTCTTAAGTTGTATTGGGATTTTGGTTTTTATTAAAGAACTCTTTGATAAACACAAACTACTTCAGCTTTAGGATCTAACTTCTACAGTTCAAAGAACTCACCTTCTCTCTTTAGTTACTTTTCATTTCATTTGTGTGTGAATATTCTTCTTTTAGCTATGAAAGTGTATATTTGGTTTGGTTTTGTTGGAACAGTGGGAAAATTTCATGAAGGTAGATGAAAGTGCTACTTGTCATGGGCTGTGAGTCTAAGTCTAAACACAATAGGTGGGATCAAACTAAGGTCAAAATATCTCCCAAATGAAATAGAACTCTTTCTTGGAATCTTGGGAAAAATGGTTTTTGAGATAATGGAATTGGATAAAAAATGCTAGGATCTTTGATGGAGAAAATGAAAGGCTAGAGAATTAAAAACAGAGAGAGAGGAAATAAGAATTACCACAGAAATGGAAGAAAACAAAAATATTCTTATTCATACAGTTATTTATTAGCATATCACCTTGTCTTTATTCTAATTCTTAATTGATTAGTCCATGTGGATGTGAATGAGCAAAATAAAATAACAATAATTTTAAGAGAGTACTTCCTCAGGATATACATCATGGGGATGCGAAGTATGATGCCAAAAAGTGATCAGGTCTCTTGCTCAAGTAGAATCAAACCTTCAAGTCAATGAATATATAGTAATCTCCAACAATTTTGTCACCAAATATTCAAGTTCAGTATTTTCACAAAATTCTAAACTTCATTCTTGAAAAAAATATCAAGATGCAATTTCAAATATCTCCATTGTTTTGTGAATGATTTAAACAAAGTTTTCAAATAATACATCTATTGCTCTTTATATATGGTGGAGAGTGAAAAAAGAAAAATTTGATTTGATCTAACTCTTGAATTGATGATGAGCATCAAGTCTCCTCACTTCTTCCTTCTTTGTACATTCACTCAATGATTATGACTTTGGGGTCCAATGATACCTTTGTATTTCTCAATCCGAAATAGATATGTAAAATGTGAAGAGGTTATTGTGAATAAATATTTTTTGGAAGGATAAAATATTCGTTCCTAAAATTATGCTCCAGGGAAATTCACAATAGGATACATAAAAAGATGTAGCAATAAGTTTTCTCGATTGAAAAAATAGAGAATTTGTAAGTTGGCATTTATCTCTCATTCTGTAATACCTATGCAAACATTGAGATAGGTTTCGTAGATGGGTCTATGGAACAAAAACCTCTTAGTTTTGTGAGATGCTGTTCGGATTGGCCACAGTCTTCTCTCTGTAAGCTGATGACTTAACGAAATTTTACTGTAAAAAGTGCTTTCAAATATTGTTTGATATTGTCAAATCTATAATAGGTACATTAGAAAAGTGAGACATTTGCATGGTTAGAATCCAGACATAAACTCCTTTAGTTCAAAATTCTTTATTAGTCTGTGTTTTCAAAACAGACAAACATAATGGAAATTCTGTAAATGTACTTCTTGCTCCTATTTTCATCTTTTAACCTTTGTTCACCAGCATTTTTACTTTAACTTTGGATAAACTTCATTTTTATTTAAATTATTTTCATCTTTATTTACCATTCTTGCCTCTATTTTTACTTTCATATTTTACCTTGACTTCTCTGTAACTTTGTTTCCTTCTTTATTCTAACTTTATTATTATACTTCTTTGGTACTCTTCATTTATTCTATTTTACTAGCATCCACTGCTGATTCTGTACTTTGTTTATTTCTTGTCTGAGTTCTTCTTTGCAATATTATGAATACTTACTGTTTTAATCTTTACATTAAAATACTCTTTTCTCTTTCACGGGATGATTGTTCTTGCAATAGGTAGGAATGCTAAGGAAAATCCTTTGATTAACTGCTGGTCTTCAGGTAAAACATACTGTATTAATTTAATTTAACATAAATTCTCTTTCTAATGACTTGAAAAACAACAAATTTGTTAATGAAATGAGAGGTACAGAAAGGATAATAGCTTGAGTAGTTAAAGAATACATGAAATGATTTTGACTTTGAGTTTAATTTTGTTGGCACTTTCATTAATTGAATGTAAGAATTTTGGTCTGAGCATTGGTAAAAAATTTGAATCTTTGAAAAGGTTTTCTTGCTATTCTTTCTTCAAAATATTCAGAGGTCTTTACATGAAAATGGAAGCTACATAATTTAATATTGGCATAAATAGCTCTTTTGATAGCGAAGGTTACTTTGTTGAGGAATACCATTTGTGAATGGAGATCTTAAATAGAGGTTGAGAATTATAGACAGGCTTTCTATTAGCTATTAGAAAGTTTTTGAGTTTAAATTGGGCACTTCCAGTCATTCTTAGCAACAATTTACTTATTTTTTGGAAGTTCTTTGATGTGAAAATGGTGTAATGGCGCTCGATTTTTGAGTGTGAGAAAAAAAGCTTTGAAAAGGAGACAGTTAAGCACAAAAAAGGGATCAAATTTCTTACAATATAAATTTTTATAATATTTAAGCCCAACGATATAAACATTCAACTGTCATATAGAGGCAGAAGCGTTTGGGCGGCAAGGTACAAAAGCCTGCAGCCAAGTTATCGCACTGATTATAAATGGTAAGTGGTTTGGGATGGATCGAATGTGATCTAGTAGGAGTTTTCCATGGAGGAAGATAAAGTGTAGGCAGCCAGCAGTAACTTTGGCGTTGGATGATGTTTTCTTTTTCCATCACATTTGGATATAGCATTAAATGAAGTTGACCTGTGTTCAATTATTTTGGGAGTTGCATTAAGATGATGGGTGGGGATGGGTTTATTATATAAATGAAGGGTTAATGTTTATGAAATAAATAGTTTAGACATTGAACTATAATCTCATTAGGTGAGGATATTATGATTTAAAAACATTGTGATAATATTCTAGTATATACAAATTGTGGCTTAATGTTTTTATTCAACCATTTGTTTCATCATTTTAATAAAACATAAGTAGGTTTATCTTTGCGACATTTTATTTAAGTGTTTCTCATTTATGTAATAATAGTATATTACTATATAGTTTTTTTTTAACCTTTTTGAATGATTAGAAAGCCTTTATGTTGGGATCTTTAATATATGGGTAATCTTTTGAACCAAGGATTTTTATTTATTTTGGGGTTTTTATTTAAGCACATGGCATAATATACTGATCAAGTTTGTAATAGTGGTTTTGGATTTATTAGGTAAAGTGATTAATAATACAGAAGATGAAATTTGTTAGGTTTAATAAAATGTATTTGAAGTTAATATGAGAGGGGAGTGAAATGTAAAACAATGTACACATTATCTCTGGATAGTACAGAATAAGAAGTATTCAGTCATTTCATATTACACTGGCACTTAGGATAAATGTAAATTTGTGGGTTTTTATGAATTTTTGTGAAGGGATAGAGTTAATTACTGTATAGGATTACAATTTCTTAAGTAGAGTGTGTTTTTTATAGGAAAAAATGAGCACTGACGGACTGGAATGAAGGTAATGGTGATGATAAGTTTAACCTTTAGAATATTTTCAACTATACTGATCATGAAACATTGAGTATTGACAAATGGAAGAAAATGCTACGGAAACCTGTGCCAATGCATTAGTAAAATCACATTTTATGTAAAGGGAGGAAATTATTTATTTTCTAGATGGTGTATTATTTACATAGTTATCTTTCTTTCCTACACAATGTGTATTTCTAACATTTTTTTCTTCATTTTGCAATTGTCTTTATTTATTATTACAACATTTTCTTTATTTATAAAATTAATCTAAATCTATTGTTCTCAGGCTTAGATTCATTATTTGACTCTCATTACCTCTCTGCGTTTTCAAAGTTTAAGCAAGTTTGACAAATCTTCATTCTGTCTAAACATGAAATTGAAACATAAAGACTAGTCCAAATTGTTAGCAGTCATGATTATATAGCATTTGTGACCCTGCACATAATCATTATTTTGCATGCAAAGTAAAAGTAGTAGCATTGCAGACATCACTTTTGGTTTTATTTCTTTTCTTTTTAGGTATATATTTTTCTAAGTCCTTCCAGTCTTCGCTTTTAGGACTTTTTACCTATTTTTGATTTTTTATTGTTTTTCATTTTTTCTTATTCTTTGAAACTCAACATATAACAAGATATGTACATATTTGCAGACTTATTAAGGGTCAGTTCAAAATTTTATGAACCCTATTATTATAGGACCCTAACGGTGGCTCCACATGGGGATGACATTTCTTGGTGAAATATCAAGAACTCTAAGACTTAGTAGCCTTGAAATTTGGTAAGAGATAACCTGTAAATATCTTCTGATACTATAGAAAACATTCATATTTATGATGTTTACTTTTCAGCTTAGGGCCTTTGCTCTCTACAGACTGTGGAAATTTTCAAAGACATCAATCCAATCTAAACTTTGCAATGTATATGTGCGATGGTCAAAGTGTTTAAAAATAGCTATTGGTTAGCTCTGTGTAGTGGTAGTGCTTGAGCACCTTACTGTTAATAGTTGTAGGATCATTATCCATTCTTCCCAAAGGAAAAAGCATTATTACCTCATATATAAAATTGCATAAGAACTATTTTAAAATCTCAGGATTTTCACGTTTTCCTTTGTCTTCCCTTCTGGAATCCCATTTTAACACTTTATCTCTCTTGTAAAATCATCCTCTTTAGTCTTTTTATCATATATTTTCTGATCTGTCTTTGAATGGCTTGGTTGTACAAACTTCTTCCTTGTTTGTTGCAAGTGAATAGTTTGATTTATACTTCTTTGGATGTCATTAGTTTCAACCTATAATTCTGGATAATTTTCATCCTTTGGTACACCTAGGGAGGAAGGAAAAACATCATTCTATAAAATAGTTGATAGGTGAAATGTGATCTATTTCTTAATGTTGGTATATCACCTATAGAAATTGACTAACTTCTTATGCTAGTCTTTTATTGTCTTCAAATAATTTTTGGTAATCTTCTGTTTTGTTTAGGGTCAGCTAATGACTGCCAGGTATCTCAGATGAAGTAGCCTAGGGTAATATGGTATTTGTGGCAAAAATCAATCATTTTCTTGGTTGAATGATGTTTAATATGGGTGATTATCTTTTGATGGCATACAAAAACAGATGTTGCTTTTATGAAAGGAAATAATTATAGTATCGATGGATTGTCTGGAGGAGTATCTTCAATCCACTTAGAGTAAGAGAATAATCAATGGCTATTAAAATCCACTTATGTTGGCACGAAGGAGGGTGAATTTCGCCAATGAAGTCTAAACCCCATTGTTGAAATATTTGAGTTGAAATAAAACTTGTAATGGAACGTAATAATTTCTTATCATTGGCACTTATGACATGATAACATATTCTTTGACATCGGCAAACAAGGTAGGCCGGTAAAAACAAATATGGATCTTTTCATGTGTATATTTCCAATATAAATGTCCTCCAAAGTCATACATGAAATTCTTCAAGTATATTGTCGACTTCTACTTCCTTTAGTAAACAATTTAGCAAAATCACTATGATCTTTCCAAAAAAGTACATTATCTAAGATACAAAATCTTCTTTGCTTTAAGTTTTAAGAGAATCTAGCTTTGGTTATGACATCCAGGAGAACTTGTGTTTGGAGGCTAATGTAGTCTCTACCTTCAAGGTGAGTGTGAAAAGGCTTCATTGATCAATGGAGTCGCCATCTCTTCACATTCTTCAACTTGAACAATAGTTATATATAAATTCTGATGGATTATTGTAAATGCCAACTAAATGTAGGCCTTTTGACACGGTGGTTTTTATCTCTATGTCATGCTCGAGAGATAGTGAAATCCACTTAATAACTTCTTCATATAGGATTATCAGGGCTGGGTATATTCACTTCACAAAATTTGAGACACAGGCAACCATGTGAAAATGGAAGAACCTGCACAACTACGAAGTCTTTAATGGCTTTAACTAAGGCCAGAACTTCGTTTTCTGTCTTGTGCACTTCAGAGAATCTCTAGAGTTTCTTGAAAAAGCTGTATGATTGTTCAAATCTATTGATGTTTCTACGGTAGCTGTAATGATAAAATATTAAACCAATGAAAAAATCTTGATCTTTCTTAAAATCTGACCATTACGATTTAAAGAGTTTTATTTAAGCTTGTTGATAAATCAAATGATTGTTTATTATCATCGTCCTTAGGCAGATCGTACTCTACGAGCATGTTATTAAATTCTCTAATTATCTCGCTAAATTAGATATGAATCTCCTTAAAAAAAATTATCTTTTCGAAAACACATTGATGTTTACAATGGATTGATCATTGAAATTTAGCTATCTATTGAAGTGCATATTAAAAAGGTGTCTTTTTAACACAACCTATTGTCCCCATTGATATCTGGTCAGGTATTTCTTTTTATTTCAAGAGTGTACTCAATGTTAGAGAAATGGGAAATTTATTCAAGGTAATGTAGCGAAATGAGTACAATAACAAATAAAAAATACAACAAATGCTTGGAAGAATCTAATTATAGTAACACAAACTCAAATGCTCTAAAACTCAACTATTCACTCAACAAACATCGAGGATCGGTAGCAATAATATTATATGAAGAAATTGATGTAGTGATAACTAGAATAGATTAATCAATCTTAGACTGAATATGGTGTTTCTCTCAAGTTAAAGCGATTATTTTAATAGACAAAAAATAAAGATGAACTCGAGAAAATGTTGTAAACTTAATGAGCCGGAAATGAAGAGAAAAGCGTAATCAGCGAATAGTATAAATAGCAAGATTATATGATAAACTAATGAATTAGAAATGAACAACAATAAATAATTCAATAGCAACAATTACAAACTGGTAAACTTAATGCGATTATCACCTAGCGGTAATTAAAGAACATATTACAAGCAATGGGATCAATCCACCAGGTGGACCCTACGACCACTTGGGTAAAGCTGACTGCTGAGCTGCACAAAATTAAGAGATGAAATGGCAACATGTTCTTGTATTAATCATGCAAAGCATTTAAACAGTCAATATTTGTTTAATCAGTAAGATGATGAGGAATTATGATACTAGCAGGAAATCTCTCCATCTCCCCTGTTCTAATACATGCTCTCCTTTTATAATGAAGGAAAATTAGATGGTAATCGCATTCTCATAGCAATATTTTGGATTGTTTAAGCAACGATCAGCAGAAAATATATTTCCATCAATCTTTCAACAAGAGCAAGTCAAATTTGGATTTAAGTGAGATGGTGGAGAGTGGCATAGCAATTAAATCAAAGAAAATCGTGCTCAAGAACCTGTTTCTCTAATGAGTGATTTGTGGCAGTTCTTTGATATAGTTAATTCGGTCCGTTATGGACAAAACCCATGTTGATTTTCCCGATTCTTCTCACATTTTCTGAATATCAACTTATTATTCATGCTGTTAAATGAGTTTAGTTGAATATTGATGATAATCTGAAGTCAAATCACACAATCAACGATATGTTAGGGCTAAAATGGTGAGTGATGTTACAAAATATATTAATAAACCATCATTGATAAGTGTATAATCATCGTTATTAAAATGAAAGAAAAGTAATATTTATCCATAAAGACATAAATAATTATAAGATGAATTTATATGGCTGGATACATGATAAATTGGCATCATTAAAGAAAATGAAAAGGATGAAATAGTATAAAATTAGTTGCATTAGGCTGACATGCCCTAACTGAGGTATATATTGCATGCCCTCATACGACCCATAGCGAATATATTGCATGTCCTCATGTGACTCAAAGAAAAAAACCCATGTGTTAACCAAGCAAAAAAAATTGTTCATTCCAACTCATGAAATGGATGGAACAAATGAATTTTCCTCGAATAATGAATATTCAAATCTTCATGAAGGCGTAACAATTTTGCGATTTGATGTTCAAATATATGTTATACGGTTTAGAAGAATGTGACGCAGTATATGAGAGCACATTCAACATTTTTCTCAAAAAATCAGATCATTTTGATGCACGGATCATGAGATATAAACAAAATGGTTGTAGGTGATAGTGCATAGTTATTAATTTTGTAGACTAATTTAGTGAAATTATCTAAGTTTGTGTATTTTAATGATACCTCTTTTGTATCAAAATGCAAATTAGTTCATAGTTTTAAATATATATTTTAATGGTGTTTATATACATATAGTAAATTGTGTGTAAATGAAGAGAATAGAAAAAATCTATTATGTGCTTAGCAATTCCTCCCCAAGGCGGGGAAGAATTAGCATGTCTCATACGTGAAAAAAGAGGTGGTGCTACAAATACAGTAAAAATCTATGCTTGGTGTAAAACAACATGGTTTAGGGAAGTGTTGAAATGAATAAGAATATCGATGAATGATGAAGAATATTAACGACATGATTAAAGAAAAGAAATGAAGTGTCCCCAAAGTGAAAAAATGAGATATAAAGGCGGAAGTACAGTAGAATGTGGAGATGAATGATGATAAATAATGCTCAATGGATTTTCATGAAATTCTAGAAGTACAATAAATGGAAAATTATGTTTATTTTACCTCAAGTGGTTATAAGAAAAATGTAGAATGACATCAAGAACATGACGTTGAAGGCGATGTATGCAAAAGCGGGAATCTTGAAAGTGATACAAAAATTAGAGCCATACGAAAGCACATCATGTGAAGGATACAAGTAGCGTTAGCGATTTACTTCGAGCCTTTTTCATTGGTGCAATAGTGTGGTATTAACATGCAGACCAAATTTGTCTACAACGCATTTATAAAAAATACAACAATCTATTAATGCACGCATGCAATTTCTTGATCAAGTTATGGTGCGAAAGCAGATAAGATGTATGCAAAAGAAGTTCAATCAGAAAAACACAATGATGAATTATGAACAAGGTCGACCCACGTACAGAACCTCTTTAAAGGCATCTATTGCTACTGAATGATGATAAATTCTTTATTGCAAATACAAAAACAGCGTCTTTTCATAATTGTCACGACATGGAAAGGCATACACTCGTATACTTATGATCATCAAATTTGCTTTAGATGAAATCAATACGTATTTTTAAATGTCGTGGTGATATGAATATTTATGTAATGATTGAAACCAAGAAGAACTGATTGATGTGAAAAAAAGCCCTTTCGATTAGCTGTCCACAACCATTATGATGATTTATAATAAATTTATTGCATAAGTTTGACAAATGGATTTTAGGCATACTCTATTTTATATTAGATAGATAAAGAAAAGGGTTTATTATTGCTATTGATTTGCAGAAAAATATGACTCCAATACAACTAGGCAAGTTGCTGTACGGTGTCTAACTTGTATTAGCTTGCTTTATCACCTTAGAACATTATCCTTTATTTGCTAAGTGTTGTATGATGTCATGGTGTTGTATGTAGCAGACCAATGAATCCCAATTTATTCACAGGGAAGGAGTGAAAGGTGGGTAGGCCGGCTCATGATGGGGCCTTGTTCCAAGGAATTTTTATTTTTCTGGGTGTCCATTGGATCCTTATAAAATTAATAGGCTGGCCTGCGTGGAGATACCTTCTTCTATACATGATCTTTGTGCAGTGACTATTATTGAATACCCTATCTACTGCCATCGCATAGAATTGTTAATGATCATATAGAGATTTTTCTTTTTCTTTTTATTTACATATATATACTTTCCTATTTATATATAAAGGGTGTCTCAACACTCCTTAAGAGTAGGATAGTGGAGAGAAGTCTAAACATCTGATAGAAAATACTGCCTGCTATATGGTAAAAATAAAAATCAAAGAGAGTTATGAGAATTTAGAAAAGAACCAACTTTAGATAGTAAAGATATTAAATTATATTAATTTTAGTGAAAATAAAGGCAGTAAAAAGTTTGATGGTTGTGTCTTTCTTTTTTATTCTACAAAAGATGCTAAAAATGACAATTTCTCTTGATTAGTTGATTCAATAACCTCTAATTTGTGTATCCTTGCATAAATTGTATGTTTTCTTTCAAAGAGTCATGAAAAATTACAAAAGTCTTAAAATATTGTTGACAATAAATATTAAAGGTGTTGTTCCTTAGATGGAACAACTATTCCCTTAAGAGGAGCGGCTTAAAACAATGAAAATTTTGTTACTTTGAAAGAACAACAAAAAACACAACAGTTGTTCACAGAGCAGCCTACCTTCATTAAGAGGAATAGCAAACAAATATAAGCACGCAAAGATTTGTTGTTCCTTAAGAAAGACAACATGACTGGCTAAAAAAGTGTTGTTCCCTATGAAGCAGAAAAAAAAAAAAAATCTGAGAAAGCTAGCAAGGAGGCAATAAGAAAAAAAAATGAAGAAAAACAAAGTCATTGAAACAAATCGAATCCAACTTAGAAAGGAAAACTTATGTACAGTCCAAAGAAAAGTAATTTTACGGAAATTTAGTATAGAAGGGTACCTCCTGAAACTTGCATGGTGGGGTCACTTATTGTTCAGTGCCAATGGAGCGGAAACTACAATTTGAAGGCATCAACACCGAAACACAAAAATATAAAATAAATCAGAAAATAACACACTTTATTAAATTGTGACTGGTACATTATTTTCTAGGGAGAATATAGTCTATTAATGGAAAAAAATACATTCTTTTTTGAAAAATGTTTTAAAAGCTGACAATGACATGACTCTCTTCAAATGGAAACCAATTCTTCATGTTCTTACATTTTATGAATACATTTCATTATTGTTGGATATTTGTGTTTCATAAAATTTTTAAAGAATCATAAATATAGTGGCCATGCTGTGTCCTAGGCCTGCAGCAGTGTCATATGTCATGTGGATGTGAATAAAGAAAGTGCGTGGGCTCCCTAATCCAAAAATTATTCAAAAATATGATGGATACTCTTTACATTTTAATCATGAAAAATAACAAATTCTGTTTGTTACACTGCTGGCTTGATCAGTCGACAATACTAACCAACGATGTTTTAATCATACCTTCTTTGTTTTTCTTTCCAATTTGACTAATTCAAATCCAAATGAGCTAATTCAAAGTTTTATCTCCAATAGAAATAGGTTTTAAAATTCAATGCCAAGTATGTCAAATTTTCTTAGGAAACTGACCTACATAATAGAGTCATTTTCGATTTCCGACTCGGACCAACAGTTGATATTTCAGGCATAATTTATTCGTTTGATGGCGGATTGAACCGATTAAAATTGGAGATTAAATTAGATTCATTTATTTATCTCTAATAGAAACAGGTTTTTGAAGACAAGAAGAATTGATGGGTCAAATCGACCTAGGTAAGACGATAGGCAATTTAAATTAGTTATGTAGGCATTGATATTTTGGTCATAAATTCCTTATACGATATATGATTGATGATTTATATGACATTTAAAATATACTTCATGAGAATCCTGTAAAACAGCTTTTAAAAATATAGTCATTGGTATAAGCTGGCTGACCTCCCAACTTCTGTTATTGAGCTTCACTACTAGACACCACATCGTGTTTTGATTTCTAGCATTTTTGGTTTCAAATAAAAAATGGGTGTTCAAATTAGGTTGGAAAGTAGACATCAAAGAGCTACTTAGGATAAGCAAGGGTTTTAAAAATATTCCAATTTTTCCCCAAAACATGACTATTCCAAGCTGTGTTTTCAAATTTATTAGAGCCATAAGAAGCCAAAAATATGATATTCAAGCAATTTTTTCATATTTGTGATAAGTGTTTGTAGAATTTTTATTTTCAATAAAATGCATCTACATACATAAAAATGAGTTAAAATGTTATCACCGATATTTATTTCCACGAGCGTGTTGCAACAAAAACAACTATTTTACAAAATAAAAAATAAAATGTGTTTATTTTATTTCCTTGTTATTTTATTTTTCTCCAATAACCTACTCTTCTTTGAAAATCGAATATTAGCTTGTGTATAAAGTTGTTTTCTAGTGGAGTTATTTCCGAAATAAGGCCTCTAATATTGTGTACATACCCAAATTTGAAAAATGCATGTTGAAGTAATGGTAGGGTATGAGAAGCCTTCCACTTATTTGTAAAAAAAAATTGGGCGAAAATTCTCAATTTCATGGGAATCTTGCTCGATCTCTTATGTTTGGCTGTGTATAGTAAGGCTAGTTCATTTGACTCTGGCAGCTGAGAGGAACTCAAGTAGGTTGTCTAGAAATAACTTTTCTAGGTCTCTTTTGGGTAGAGTTGGTTTTCTTAAAATTTCGTCGATAAAGATTAGTTATTACAGTTGCAGTCGTTTATGGTTTTGGGGTTTGGGAGGAATTTTCTTCATTTAGCTTTTCTATTCATTCAAAAAAACAAACCTTTGTTCTACCTAAAGGAAATAGTTACCCAATTACAGGCATGACAGTATGACAGGCGTGTGTTCCTTTCTCGGTGCGGAGGTTCTTACCTTGAGTCTTTGTGCAATTCTTCCCAAGTAGAAAAAGGTCGGAAATGTGCATCACTCCTTCTAAATGGCATACCATGTCCTCGGCAATGGCACCAAAATTTTGAGGTACAAGGTGTCTTTTTAACGCCTATTTATCTGCATTAATTACTCAATCCAGAATGACTTTTGCATTTTGAAATTATTACTGATCAATGAAGTTGGCTGATAATATTGTGTGAGATGTAGTACGGTATTCTGTACAAAATAAACAATTCTTGTCCAATCTAGTCACCCAACACAGAATAAATGCTGCAAGAGCTATTCTTCACTCGTGAGCATCAATCGAGGATATAGTAGCAGTAACAAACCATAAAATTGTTATTGATCAACTCTAGCAAGACAAATTAATAGAATGAGAGCTTAATATGATGTTCTCTACAATTGACGATCTGCTAGCAAGTAATTAAAAGGAAATAGAAATTGAACTAAGAAAACGTTATATAAACTTAATGGGCTTGGAAATTAAAGACAAACACATGTCGAATAGCAAATGTAAAATATGTATGGTCTACTAAATCAGAAACTAATGAATTGAAATGAACGGCTTCTGTGGAATTGGAAGGTAAATACTAACTTAATGAATGGAGATCTGAAAACAACAATAGATAAACTAATGGGCTCCTATTGAACACCAAACCTGTGGTAATGACATTATTAAGCAATCCAACGGAATAGCAAATGAAATGATAACCAGTGTAAACTTCATGGCGACATAGATGGAGGATTAAATAAATTAAATTCTTATTGAAATGGAACAAATAAATGCAATTTATTCAAACAAGCACATAGAAACAATTCAGCATTATTTATTACAAATGTAATAAAACCAATCACAATTATCCTATGGTAATCAAGAGTAGAAATACAAACAACGGATCGATCCACCCGAGTTGAATATATAACCATAGAGTGAAACAGCACCAGCATTCATAAAACTAAAATTAAGCAACAACACGTTCATGTATTCAATCATGCATAACAACGTTTACAAGCAGTTGATCTCTATTTAATCAATGAGATGATAAATTGTGTAATTACAGCAGGAAATATATACATCTCCCTCGATATAATACATGTATCTCCTTTATAATCGAAAAGAAGAAATGATAGTAAATATGATCCCTCACTTAATAATATTGGTTATTCCCAACAACTTGATCAACCACAAAATATATTTCCATCAATCTTTAGCGAAGGCAAATTGAATTTGGTTGCATTTAGGATAATTTGGAGGATGGTATAGCGATGAAATCAAAGAAAATCGTCAAAGACCGTATGTTTCCTACGATACATACGAATTTGGGCAAGACGAAATTCTTATTTCTTAATTATTTGATTGGACAAGACAAAACCCATGTTCAGTTTTCAATTCTTCTCCATTTGCGAATATCCATTGCAAAATTGTCACTTATTATTCCAACGATTTTACAGGTTAGACTATTTAGTGGTATAATCCAGATCAAATCGCAATCAAAATGTCATGGGCTAAATGGTGAGTGATGTTACAAAATATGTCGATAAACCATCATTGACCATTAACTGCGCCAATAATCCATGGTTATTAAAAATAAAAGAGAATAAATAATATTTATCCATAGAGCATAAATAATTATAAAATGAATTTATATGATAAATTATGATAAATTATGATAAATTGTATGATAAATAAAGTAGAAGGGATGAAATAAGTGTTAAAAAGTGGTCGTATTCGCATTTAACCTCTCATGGGATCTATCCTAATTCCTTCTTTAGGATATGTATTCAATGCTTTATTATAATCAATAAGGCATATTGGATTAAAGATGCCATATTTATTTTGTAATGAAAAACTTGTCTCAAATGATTCAAGTGTTCATTATTTATTTAATAAGAGAAAACTCTGATATTATCATACAATGATAACTAAGAACCATGTATTTCCTTTGCAAAGCTATATGCATAGCTCTTTGAAAGGTGCTCTGCGCATTATTAGATAAAAGGGCATTTTTACATACATAAGTACCCCAAGGAGTAGTAAATGTTTTTATGAAAGCGAATGCTATTCTTGAACTAGGATCTGATTGTATCTGAAAAACCATCTAACAATGAAATCCTTGAAGAACTTACTACCATGCCTTGTAATGATTACATTTTTGGGTAAAGGGTAATTATCCTTTAAAATGCTTTGTTGAATTTCTAAAATTTTTGCACAATCTAATTTCTCATTTTCTTTTTCATGTAGGAACTAGGTTTGAAACTCAAATAGAATATATGATTGGTGCAATGGGCTATAAACATGTATTTCTCTTAACTTATTTTTCAATCAAAGGTAATAGCACGAGGTTAATCCTTCTCAACTTTTGTTTGAATGGCTTTTGATCTTCTTTTATTGGAATTTTGTGGGATTATGTTTGTATCATAATATTTTGAATGTTACAATATTGACACATATTGATATTCCCCCAAAATTTCAATATATTTATCCTTTTCTCGTTGAGGTAAAATTTTGGACATCTTTATTATCTTTGGTTTTGATTACGTACTAATGTTACAATCTTCTATGTCGAGATCTTACGGCTCCATTTTTTGGTTTTCTGAAGTGTAACATCATTAAAGTCAAAAAGATCCTCTAAGTTAAACCTTTGTATGAAAATATTGTACAGCAAAGATTCACTATGTCTGATTCATCTTCAACAATTTCTTCTGATACTACTACTTTTTCTAAAATATCTGTATGTGACTTGACTAAATTTAGTGGGTTTATCAAACTTTATTTTATTTACATCCTAAGTCATTTAAATCTATTTCACAATCAAATCATGGTTTAGTATGTGATGTATTTATCTATAATACAATTCTGAAATTCCTTTGGTTGTCCATAAACTTGTAAATATGTTGTCTGAAAAAAAAATTTGCCAATACTTAAGATTATCTGGAATTATTGACGTGTTTACTTTGTAGGTATATCTATGATTAGGTTGGAATGGTAAATTTCATGTACTTTAACATAATTTGTGAACAATGGCTATATCATTTTTTTGTTTTCAGATACATAACAACAAACTTACATTCTAATAAATCATCGATTAAATCTATGACGGTGTCTCTATGTCTGCTTAGTCTAGGATTGTAAATAGAATAAATTTCATTTACTTGTTTAATGATTAGTCTGATCTCCCTTGATTAAGATGACAACATAGGTTTCTAGTGAGTCTCCTAGGATAAAACTTCATACTCGGGCGTATTGTTTGTACATTTGAAATTTAGCTAAGCATGACCTTCGAATGATTGGTCTCCATGTTTGTTATCTAGACTCCCATGCCTTATAGCATTACTGACTGTCAAAGTCTGAATCCAATTCAGATTCACGAAAAATATTATCATTGTTTTGGACTCACTATCTACTGAATTCCCGAGTTTAGTTCATTTGTTACGGAAGTTACAAAGGATGAAAGAATCAAGGTCGGTTAGTGTGAGTAAATGAGTGCATTATGAATGTTGACACTGCAACATATTTCATTAATGTTTCCCTATATAACTTTTTAGGTTGGCCAAACACCGAGATAATGGCATGAACATGTAAGTTGTAAGATCCAGAAAACTTGCTCCTACATGAGCGAGAAAGAAGCATACCATATTTTGGTGGGATATCAACTACTACAATGTCCATTAATATGCAACAAGGGTATTGAACTAGTGTTACACACAAATATTTAGTCTAAACTGAACACCCAACCCCTTCTTGGAATAAAAAGCAACCAAATCCTTGTATGGCCTTGTAATTTCTAGATTCATAGTTTCTATGATGGCTTTTGGCATTAAGTTATGGGAAGCTCACGAATCTAACATTGCGTTATCTGGGAATTTGATCATGAATAGTTAAAGTTGATATAGAATGGAGGAGCGCACCATCTGCATGTTTTCCATTACATCTAAGTAAAATCAATAAGTCCTCGTTTAGATTGTAGGTCTTCTGTCATTGTATTAATGTTTCGGTTATGGTTGATTTGTATAAGTCATTTTTTACCAATTTAGTCAAATGAATTGGTATTTTGATTTTCAATTTACGGTTATTATGTTAAATGCGAGTTGAGCTTTCTTGATGAATGGTTCTTGCAAATGCTTGTGTTTGTTGGTTTATCTTGCTTTTATACGGTTGTTTTTTCATTTCAATTGTTTTAGGATTCTTTGTTTGTGTTTCTTGTGTTTTATACTTCTAACTTTCTTTTTCGGGGAGTGTTGTGAGCGGTAAATGTTCTTTAAATATTTAGGGTACAAAAACAGATGTTTTTAGGCTCTTGATTTGAGAGGTTTAATGTTTTGGGATCGGTAGAAAGCTTTTTTGGGATCTAAATTTGTTTTTACGGAAGTTAGAAGATTTAATGCTTGAAGCCAGATTTTTGAAATCTTTTGTAGCAGAGAGCAACCTCTTTCATTGTGTCTTTCGTTTTAGGGCTAATAACTGTGGACTAAAATTTTTAGGAGGAGTAGTTTTCTTATTTTCTGGAAAATTTTAAAACATATTTTAAAAGACTATATTTCTGATTTCCCATATTTTTGAGAGGTTTGTAGGAAGATTCATTATTTTTCTTCTAAGGTTATACTAGCTATGTATTTCATTTATTGCATAGTCATAACCTTGCTTGTAATCAAAGGATTCACTAGAATCTAATTTAGCTTTAATTCAAACAATTCTGATCTTTGAATTTAGGCAATGTGGTGTCATCTATTCTAATGAATTAATATTATCCTTCTCATGTCATTATTATTGAAAGTTTTAATATAATTTCTCTTGGAATGGTGACTAATGGTTGATAGAGATGTTTCTTTCTTTAGATTTCATATTTTTTCTAAATTTAAGTTCTAATCTAAGTTGGTTATCCTTTGAGTATTCTCTCCATATTATCTAATCTATCAATCTTTTTACTCTTTCTAAATTTTTAGCTATAACATCATTTTTATCTGAATTTTCATTTTCTTCTTTGATAGTAACTCTTCTTTCATTTCTAAGTCTAGCTTTCCAGCTGGATATTACTTCTACACTTACTACATCGAGTTTGAATTTTTCTAATGTATCTACATCTCTTATAATTGACTATATGTATCAAATCCATTGAAATTTGATAGAAACAGACAGATAGTTTCAGGTGCATTTGGATGAAGATTATAGACACTATTATACCTCATCACGAGTTATCTTACCTTTGACTCATTTTGAGCTCTTTTAAATTATTGAACAAATGGTAGTTCTTTTTCTTTAACAACAAAGTAAAAATACACCCAAATCAGTTACCTGCAATACCTAAATCTTTAAACCACGCCTTAACTTCTCTATTAAAGTTTGAGCAAACAATCTCATTTGAGCATAGTCATCATTTTAACATTTAAGCGTATATAATATTATTTTTTTAGCGAGAATATTGGCTAGTGCCTTCAAACAATGGTATTTTTTTTTTTATAGTCTTGTGGCATATCATGAAGTTGTTGTGGTAGGAAGAGGAACTCTCTAGCCATAGCTTGAGCTTAGCTTGACTAGGAGGTAAGGTTGGACTACTTGGGTGCTGGCGAGATGGATGTTAAAGATAGTATTTGAAGTGCTAAGAAATGAGGATGATGTTTTCAAGAAATCAAAAGGTGAAATAATGGATATAGTGGATGGTGATTGGTGGAAATAATATTCTAATGTGAGTAGTTTAGGGATAAATGGATGTAATAGATATGAGGAAATTTTGATGATAGGATTTATGAATGATGTGACGGCCATAAATATATGAATCTTTAGCTAGAATTATTGTAGTGTGTAATTGGGAAGCAAGGTTTGTTTATAGATGAATAAATTATCTAATTCATGTGATAAATATCATGATAATGACATTCATTTTATCAACTTTGATGCGATATTTAACTTATGATCTTGAATTTACTACGATAGATTTTAGGTTTTCTTCAAAAATGAAAGAAAATCGAGTCTAAAACAACGATTTTTAAATCATTTTTAGATTTTCTTTTAAATAATGAATTCTCAAGCTTCAAATCAAAATCAATTATCTTGAACTTTCTAATTCCTTTGAATGTCAAGGCAGTTCTTATCAATAAATTTCAGCTTTAATTTCTTTACATTTTGTTTTTTTCTTTTACGGAGTCGGTCTAGGTTATCTACTATGGTGGAGAAGGTAGGATAGGATTGAACTTGAGCAATCAGTTTTCCTAGAAACCAAGTGCTATTTTTTTCATCTTACAACTATAAAAAAGTATGCAAAGTAAAAGGATGATTTAAATGATTCCTTTAAGACTAATTTTATGGTGAGGAATTTGGATTATCTCTCCGGGGTATGGTCGCCGATAATGTTATCACTCTAGTAAATTCTTAAGTTGTGGGATTTTGGTTTTTGATCCAAATAATACTAGAAGTGTAACCACAAACCTAATTCAAACTCTAGGATCTAGCCTTCCTAAGGTTAAGGAGGTCTCTCTCTGGAGATTTAAATTTGTTTTAATTTATGAATATTAGGCTAGCTATGAAAGTGCGATTTGGTTTTGGTTTTGTTATTTGGGCAGGAAAATTTCACTTGGAGGAGTAGATAGAGAAATATACTTTTCCATTGGACTATGGAGTCTAAGTCAAGCTAATAAGTAGGATCAAAGCCTAAAAGGTCAAATTTTTGCGGGGTAAAGTACATAACCCTTGGAGATCTTGGGAAAAATGGTTTTGAAATGGTATGATCGGGATAAAGGGCACTTAAGGATCCTTTGATCCGGAAGAGGCTAAGCCAGAGGTCAAACGGGGAGAGGGAGCAATTCCAGAATTCCACCTTGCAGGAAGTGTGAAGAAAACAAAAGATGATAAATGATTAAAAACGGGGTTCTATTAGCATGTCTTGTAGTAATACTCCTAGTTATACATTAGATTTAGAATTAAAACACGGATATTATAGATAAGGAGACAAAAGAAAATAGAAATGAAAATTTTAAAGAGTACTTCACTCTAGATAGCTTATCACGAGGATCGTGAAGTATTTCAGAATGACTGTTATCGATTAAAACTGGATATCTTGAAAAATATCAAGATTGGTTTACAAATATCTCAAGCTGTTTTACATAAGTAGAACTTAATTGAAGGACACTCAATGGCATCTGCTGAACTGTTATGGATTGGTGACGACAAAGAGGAGAATTCAAATTTGATCTCAACTCTTAGTTGATGATAGAGCATACAGTCCGTAATTGTCTCCTTTTCTTTATGCGTGCTCGACAATTTTTTGCAAACTTAGGGTCCAATGATACCATTGTATTTCTCAATCAAGACAGATATGTAAAAGTGAAAGAATTTACTATAGATAAATATGTTTTGAGATAAACCTCTATTCGTTCCTAAAATTATATGGAATGTTCACAATGATAAGCAAAAATGTAACATAAAATGATTTTCCATGAAGTAGAAAATGAGTTGTAAGTATACATTTGCATCTCAATTACGTAATACCTGTGCAAGAAAGCAGTGAGATAGGTTTTTGTATATGGGTCACAGGAACAAAACCTTCTTTTGATTTTTGTAATTGTTTAGTTCAATACAGTCTTCTCTTCACCAAACCCAATGACATGAAGTTTTTGTAAAAGCTGCTCAAATATTGTGTAATATTTCCAAATCCATAATAGTTGTTAAGTGAGATTTTGTATTTGGAATCTTAGGAACATAAAAATGGTCGATTTTGAAAAAGTATACACGTTTAATTAAATATTCCTACAATAATGACTTTCATAGAAATTGCTCAAAATGCATTCTTGATCTATTTTCATATTTTAACCTTCTTGAAAATTATTTCTTAATTTTTACTTTTAACATTCATTCATTATTTATTTAATTATTTTCATCTTCTTTATTCTTTTTATTTTTACTTTTACTTTTACCTTATTTATCACGTAACTGTTTTAACCTTTATTACTTTTCATCTAAATTGCTAACTGATTATCTTTATTGTTATATTTCTTGTCACTATAATTCATAACTGGTTTCTTGCTACTGTAATTCTTCCTTTACCTTTAAAACAATACTGATTTCATAATCTTTTAAATAAATACTCTTTTATCTTTCACAGGATATTCGTATTTAACTATGATACATATAAATATTTAGAAGTCTTTAGGTCATTTCCTTGTAAGTTCTTGGAGTAAAACATATCTTTAACTAGTATTTAGATTGTTTTATCAAAGTTCTCCTTTTGCTAATGACACCGCAAAAAATCAAACAATTTGTTAATAAACAGAGGTGCGCAAAGATAATGGCTGATGAATTAGGGCGTTTAATAATTAGTGCGACTTTGAAGTTTGAATTTGTTATGCTGATATTCGAAGGTACAACGTAGCAATTAAAGTTAAAAACGTGGTAAAGATTTAAATATTTCAAAGTTTCTACTAGCAATACCATCTTTGAGAAAGTGGTCGGTCTTCTATGAAAATAAAGCTGCAATTTAATATTAACAGAAATAGCTCTTTATGACATGAAGGTTACTTTCTTGAATACTTTAAAAGTATTAGTTATTGACAGTTTTTGAAGTGTTAGACAAACTTTATGATGGCTATTAGAAGAAATTTTGAAGTGAATTAGTTAACTGAAGTGTTCAACAGCAATTCAATAGCACCCAGTTTCTAAATTAATGAAAATGGTATATGTTGATTTACAGTCAAAAGTGAAAAGAACAGAATATTACAAAAAAGTTCAACGCAATATGAAGTTTTATATTTTTTAAAGCTTAAAAATATGAAGCGCTATAAACACTTCTCATATAAACAGAAGCGGTTGATGAAGGCGGAGAAAATCTTGACGATTTCTACAGCTATAGGTATTAAAGAGTTGGATGAATTAGATAAGTCGATACAAGATACTAAACGTGGAGAAGATACGTCATAAACAACCATTTAAAATTTGGCGCTTGGTTTGGACAAATCTGCCATCTTTCTACATGATTTGGATATCAACCATTGAATATGAAGTTGAAACGAACGATTGATTCATTGAAGTGCATTATTCCTGATAGGTATTAGACGGATTTATTATAGTGAAGAACAATATTTACTAAATAAATATTTATATGTTAAAGCAAATCTCTATTCATTAGAGATCATTATGGTTTAAAACATTGAAATAATGAAAAAAACTTTAGATAAAATCACATAAATAAATTTGGTACAGCATACGAAACAAGTGTGGTTCATATTAATTCCAGATAACGAAAAAATCTAAAATTGAAGCTTCATTTAAACCTGTTAAGAAAATATGTGATTGTAAAAATATGACTAATTTAACTAAATCTCGATCTAAATCATAAAATCAAAAATATATATAATAATAATTCTTTATTAAAATTATGTTATATTTTAATATTATTTATTTTCAATTTTTATAAAATAAAGATTCTAAATATACAAAATTAATAATGTTCAATATTATATTAATTTATTTCTATTATGATAATAATTAAATATAAATATTTAATTGTTTTATTTATTTTATTTATTTAATAAATTAATTATAATATATATATATATATAATTTAAAATAAATAAATAAAATTTAATGATATTTATTTATTATTATTAAAAATAAATTTAAAAAATATTATTAAATATTTAAAGCTAGATATAATAAATCTATTTTATTTTAAAAAAAATGAATAACAATATTTATAAAAAGATATAATAATTTATATTATTTATTAAAAAAAAAAAAAAACTAAATGAAGAGCTAGGAATCCAACGCCCTTATTCACCGTATTCTTGTTGGTTAACGGCCTCTTTTGAATTTAGGCTTCTCTCACTTTTGGTGGTGAGAAATGGTCATCTTATTATGCCAATATTAATGAAAAATGTATTGATTAAGTATTATAGGCATATGACTAAGACATTGTTCCAGGTCTATTCTTCTTCAAAATTGACAACATATAAATTCTTTGATTTACAATTTGGTGTTATTTAATGTAAAAAGGTCTTACCACAGCTTACTGAATCCAGTACTTACCATACATATTGAAAAAAATTGATTACTAGCAGATCAAGGAACTTTTGAATGATATGGGGGAGGGTTTGAGCGTTGATAAATACGTGTTTATTTAGGATCACTGGCGATTTTCATTGCCTTGGAGATGGAAATTGAACTCTGAATACATTGATGTAGGGATCTTTCTATCTCGTTATTTTATTTTTGAAAAACTTAAAAATGATGACTCATACTATAACTGTTTTATTAAAAACTTTAAGAGGTAAACCTTTTCACTAAGTAGTGACCATGAAGTTAAAATGGTAGCAAATTCTTGAAACCGTAGGCGAGAAATGATGAAACAGAATGTATCCCCCTTAATTATGCGTCTTCTAAAAACAGCGAAGAAAATTATCTTCGCTACAAAAGGACCGTACTCGAAAAATAAACTGCAGTCTTTAAATTCCATGGTGAATAATGAAATGAGATTAATTATTAGATGTGGAAAAGGTCCAATTTCTCTGCCATGAGGCTTCTTCTGGTGTATTGACAAACCTTTTATTTGGTTGAAAAAAGGAGGAAAGAACAATTAGAGTCTTCCATGGCAAGATTGAATTATTACCGTTCTGCCTGAAGCGGGTCTGCTTCCTAACCACGGAAACCATTATAATTAGAGTGAACACCACTTTGAAGGTGAAAAGACAACTCTGTAAAATTTTAATAATGGCTATATTATGAATGTATCTTAAAGCGCAAAAAACAAAGATCTAAAATCAAGAAGATCTTGATGAATCTATCTGAAATTCTTTCCGTTATCAGTACTATCAGATAAATATGAAATCCTAAAAGTTTAATGTTGCCATCATT
Organism: Pinus albicaulis; assembly: GCA_034641835.2. Lineage (NCBI taxonomy): Eukaryota > Viridiplantae > Streptophyta > Pinopsida > Pinales > Pinaceae > Pinus > Pinus albicaulis. The sequence goes on from CM076584.1 coordinate 1,666,274,363, forward strand.
CAAACCCTCTTATCTCAAATTACACAAATCAAATTAAAAAATTGTTCTCTAAAGGTAAGTCATTATAAACTACGTATATAAATTTTACCGTATTAATAAATTAATTAATTTAATCAAGAAATTAAAATATGTGTGTGCTAATATTAGTCATTCTAAATATAATAACGAAAACAATAATACGTTATTGAAAGATACTAGATTATTGAAAGATAATATTCACACGCGGTCATTGAAACAAACGAAATGAAAGAAAGCACGATAACCTCGCTTGAACAATGGAGTGGTGCGTTTAACAATGTAGTCCTATATAAATATTATTATTTTTGTTAATATAAATTTATTATATATATATATTTATTATATTATTATTATCTTTTTATTTTTATTTTAATTGTTAGTTATATATTATTTCTAAATATTTATTTATTTAAAAAATATATATTTTATTTTTTTTATTTTTAAATAAAATAGATTTATTAAATTTTTATTTATTTATTTTAATAAAATAGATAGATTAATTTTTTTAGTTGTCTGTAAAATAATAAAAATATTAATAAATTAAATATTTTAATATTTAATTTATTATTCTATTAATAGAAATAAATTTATATAATATTAAATATTATTAATTATTAAATATTAGTCATATTTATAAATTAAATAAATAATATTATTATAATATTATTAATAAAATTAATATTATATATATTACAATTTTGTGTTCTCGACAATTCGTCAAACCAGCGTTATTTTACAACAACTCAGATGAGCTTATATCTCTTCAATTGATTTCTAATCATTTTTCATCTAATCGTCGATATTACTGTTGATTCGCTTTCTTGTCGGCCAAATTGTGGATGTAATTTTTCACAGGAATTTTTTTCTCACAATTCTTATGAATCCACCGGAAAAACAAAATTCCTAAAATTAAGATATGTTTCGTTACCTCTGAGTGGCGGATTAATGTTTTTGTCAAACGTTTAACAAAATATTTTTAATAAAAACAAAATGGCGAAGTTTATGTTTGACATTTCTGCATCACCTGTTATGCATAACTGATACATTACCTACGAATATTAATCTCTTATTGTGACAATCCATTTTGCATTCAGTTGCAATCCACTACTCCCCTTGTGCCTTTACGTTTACTCTTAACTGCCATGACGGACTTCCATCACCACCAGAATATCAGCTTGCTTGCCTTTAGTCAACATTATCTTGAAGTGCTTCTTCCATGCCAATGACAAATAAGATCCAACCTACTTGTATTCAGCAGTACATTCGTACATTGTTGAGAGCGTTCTGCTCTAAGCAAAACCTGTGCTTCTTGCCAGCAGAGGCATGGCGTGTCTGTACAGCCAGGCGCCTCTCTGCCAGTGACCACTGTGCTTGTCATGATGTGACCAGGCTGGTGTGTGCCCTACAGCATGTGCAGCACAGTTGGGATCTCACTTCTCAGTAGCTTGTTTGCTGGGTGCATGCTTGAATCTGGTGCACTCATGTGGGCAGGAATGGGGCCTCAGTTGACCTCCCTGTGACTCTTCCAAGAAATTGTTCTGAAGGTAGCAGCTAAGCCTTCTGCCTGTCTCATGCAATTGAAAAGACACTGATTATGTTTACTATGGAAAGGAGAGCATGGGTAGCTCTAAGTTCTGCTTTCTCCCCAAATCAGTTCATGCACAACATGAAGCATATAATGGTGAGCTCCCAGCCCTTTCATGGTGGACCATCAGGCCTTATAAACAGAATCACTCATGTCACACACAGTTAAATGTCAGATGTTGCAAAAACAACCATCCTTGCAGTTAGCAGCCTGTGGCCGTATAAACTTATATATTGGATCCAGTAATTGGACTAACACACTGAGTCTTCTGTGCTGGCTCCCTTTATTTATTAACTTCTTTACCTTTAACGGTGGCTTGTGTGTGAGGCAGTTCGGGGTTCGACGGTCTGTTCCTCACCACTTGGTTCCCAGTTGAAGCCCCTCTCATTATTATCACCAAAATTCCCATTGGGTTCGACTTCCAAACACTCACATAGCGATGTTTTCAAGGGTGAGACACCTTGGGCGATTCACAACCATGAAGACTTCTCGGGGGAGAAAGCCTTTTTTTAGAGTGGGGCCTGGCAATGAGCAGTAAACAAAGGCTACTGATGGATATTTCAGTGGGACTTAACAGGCCTTAAACAGATTGTAGGCTCTTTGGGTATGTGTGCCATCGGTAGGCATCTCAGTGTGTGCAACATTATAAGCAGAAAGAACAACAATCCATAATTCAAGTCTGGAAGTTGAAGCTTAATAATAAATTTCTGGATGACAAACTCCTCCAACTAGTGGAAATATTAGAAACAGAAGGAAAATGCAGGATGTCAAGACACTCTGGCCGTCAAGGTCATAGGCATATAAAACATACTTTTTTACTCATGAAGTCTTCTTCCTGCGTTGAAGACAGAAACTCTCTGTTAGCATAAAATAAGTTTGCAAATAAAATTTTCTCAAACTGGAGTCCAATGGTTGATCAAAAACTAGTGAAAAAGGAAAAATATCAATGGGGAAGTTACTGCTACAGGTAAAATATAGTCTAGCCTCTATTTTTTATTCTCCTTATTTATCTTTGCTAATATTGTTAATTGCTCTTTAGGACTTGGGTTATTCAAGTATATCATTTCAATACCGTATTCTATCATTTGCATTAAGCAAACTTTGTTCACATATGTCTTTGTAATAAAATTAATTATTGTGAGAGAAAGAAAAAAAAAAATGATACGTTACCTATATGGTTTTTTAACATACGATAGTTCTGGCGCTATAGAGGCAAAATCTTTTAATATGGATATCTTTTATATAAAGGATTTTTTATTTTATTTTAAGTTTTCTTCGCTTGCTGGGATAACTACTTTAGTGAAAAGATTATAATAAATGAAGTTTTGAGATTCACTAATTCATTAGGTCTTCTTTTAAGAAAAATTGTTTTTAGAAAGTTGTAAAAATATGTGATTAATGAGAGAACAATTTAAATAGAAAATTATGTCCAAGTGAACCAAATCGATATGATCATTTCCATGTTTCTTTACTAATATGGATAAATGTATTTGGTTTGTATATGGAATTTTTGTGAAGGGATAGAGTTAATTATATGGGGATTACAATTTTACTAAGTGAGAGTGTGTTTTTACTTAGGAAAAAGGACTTTATTAGATGGATGAAGTATTGATGATAGTAAGGATTATACAAGAACAATATTTTTAACTAATAATCATGGACCTTGATTACATTACAAAAAAATGGAAAATGCTACAGTATTTGAATGACAGAATAAGGCCACTCTTGGGGAAATTAATGATTTTCCAGATACCATTATTTATGATTCTCTTTTCTACCTACTGAATCTTGTATTTCTATGCTTTTCTTCATTTACAGACATTTAAGCTTACCGGCAACAAGCATTTGCTAAGCATTTAAATTAATCTAAATCTACCTTATTTATTAGGAGGACTTGATTATTGTTAGAATATCATTATTCCTACTACCTATATCTTTGATTTTAAGAGTTAAAACGGTTGAAAATTTTATTCTCTATCTCAGCATTATGGAAATTGGCTGCATAATTAAATTCAGTGTTTAACATTCATGATTATGGCACATTATTAATGACACTCTACATAATCACTATTTTGTGAAAGTAAATAAAAATAGTGTCTTTGGACTTACACTCCTTTGATTTTATTTCTTTATTTGGTCTCTCTTTCTAAGTCCTTTGATCTTTCCATGATTTTACCCTCTTTAGATTTTTTATTATTTTCATTTTTAAATATGAAAACATGAAAATAGGTATGTACATATTTATGAACTTGTCGAAGTCAATTAAATACTATGACCTAATGGACCTAACATTCTTGAAGATGATGATATTAATCATTTAAAGGTGTTTTCTTTGCTGACAGGCCCCAATATAAAAATTTGATAGATCTTATTATCCAACTCACAGAATTTCCTACTGGTTGGAAAGTCTTGTTCCTTTGATTGAAAGAGAAGTTGTTGCTGAAATAGAACACTACAAATGGTTATTAAAATAACAAAATTACTAGAAAATCACTTTTGAAAGGCAATCAACTAATCTCAATTTAGATAAAAAAATAGTAACATCACTTTGATAAATAAATCCATAAAAACTCAATTGCATTAAATTAAACATCACGACCATTAAAACAATTACATTAAAAAACAATCGACGTCCACACCTTTATGGTAAATGTTTTTATAATGAAAACGCGACTTGTGGCTCTAACATGCAATTAGGTATTACTTTAAACAATGAAGTCATTGATCTAAAATTCCAGTTGAAGAAGAAAAACATAAAACGAAATTTCATGCAATACCTCCCAATGACCTTTAAATATGGGCGGTGTAAATGTAAAGATTTACACCATACCATTTATTTAATATTAGGTATTAAATTGAAGACTGCTTATGTATACTATGAAAATATCCTAGATGTATCATTAACTAAACTCTTGCAGAAAGTAAATGGCGTCATTAAAGAAAATGAGCAAAGATATTAATAAAATAAACACTTGAATGCCACTTACAGCTCCTCTTCTACTTTGGTTTAGGTTGACTCTGAAATTATTATATTTTTTCTAGGGACAAAAAATGCAGATACCATTAAGTATTATTGATAATGATTTAGAAATGAAATACTCTTAAAAATTACCTATTACTATGTTGCAAAAGGAGGTGAAAAGCATGAAATTAAACTGAAAAATGCAAGCAACTTTAATTTTATGATATTAGATGCTCTTTTTAAAAAAGAATCAAGATGATAATGCATTTAGCTATAGAAAGGCAATTAAGTACTTATGAGGAGAAAATATAGCAATGAAGAAAAAACAAGATAATGCTCATTTCTATTTTGATTAAAGTTAAATATATAAGTATTTATTCTTGTGATGTGTACTAATTTAATTATAATAGAAATTTACATGATGTACCTTCATGATTACAAATGTTTCTTATGCGATATTGGCATTTATTGCTCGATTTATTTGATAGTTATTGACAAAATGAAATCATTTATAAAATAATTGAAGAAGCAATCATGAATACATAACAAGTTCAATTCTTGAAGATTACTGGTGGTAATCACCATTACAATTTGTTAAAATAAATTAAAGTGATTAATGTAATCTAATAAAATGAATTAAGAAATCAAAATAGTAAAAAATCGTCTTTACATTGTTCAACCTTTAAATAACAAATTCAACTGAATTATAGATAATTAATTAATGGTAAATAAAAATATTGAATGAAAGTCATTATCTAAAAAATCTGGTAAAAAATTCGAGCAGGCGATAGAACCTGGTGACAGACAACCATCATCTCGTGCCCTTGGAGCATTTTAAAATGCAATCTTAAAGCATCAGAAGAAACCAAACTGAAATTGGATAAGTTCATTCATTATAAAATCATATTCAGTTAACGAAACGTAAAAACAACTCTGGTTCTCCTCGAGGATCATCCCACTGAGGCAAAATATTAACTCTACGGTAGCAGTCTCCTTCTTTTAAAAAATAATGCAGTTTGTCTCGATAGTATACTTACCTACTGATATTATTTTATAATTTTTTATATCATTATTTTGAAAACCATGTATTGATTGAATCAACTAATGTTGTTAATTATATTAACTAAGTTTTAACTATTTTCTATTCAAAATAGTAGTGGCAAATCACAGGTGCACCAATTAAGAACATTTTCAATTCTTCAGGAAAAAGTAGTATTTTTATCAGAAAGCGCATAGCGACCTCTTTGTTATCTTCTTAATACATTATGATTTTAGGAAACCATTTGAAACGAAGTCATTTTCTGTCTGGGACAAAAACTCATATTACGACCATTACTTTATTTATTAATTCATAACAATCAAAGCGGAAGTTAGCGTTAAAACTATTGGCTTGTGCATTTTCTGATTATAGGCGCTTGAATCTTTTTCTTTCCGTGCTTCAAAGACCTTTGCATACCTTTTGGAATAATTCAAAATCTAAGAAACAATTTGTTTCTAGTGAATGGTTATATTTTTTAGCGCTCATTTTCTTGGATTTCTAATTCATACTCCATCTTCATAAGCGAGTCAACTTTGAACATTAAAGTGTAGAGGATTTGACAGTTATCATTGTTTTAGCTTCTTATCGTATGACACGGTTGATATTTAGCAAGAAGGTAACAATAGCCTTTAACATAATACCTCTTTTATATTTTCCTGAAATGTACTAAATGTATAGCTAATTAGTACGACTTTGTTGCTAAAAGACTAATTAATTCAGCTTGATTGGTAACCTGTGGTGGAGAAAAAACTGGTGCATAAGTTGTTATTTTTACCAAAATTATCGTCAACTAGCATTATCGCATTAATGCCTTTATGCTATGAACAAAAGGATTCATAGATCAACAACACTAAAGCTGATACATCATTATTAATATTAGTAAGAATATGCTTCTTTATGATATTGTTGTGCAATTATGCTTGCTGCATCGAAAATATAGGTAAATAAAACCAATAAAGGTCCATTTGAATCAGTTAATAATTTTTGATAGCCAATTTTCATCTCAAGGTAGTATTAATTTGACTGTATATTGCTTTAATATTAGTTCTTGATGTTGTGAATACTATTGATTTTAATACAATCCTTTGATATGGTTGTTCTTTCATGATGAGATTTGGTGTTTTGTTCAATAACTTGTTTTCCCTCTGTACATCTAGGATATTCACTTGATGACTTGTGATTATATTTGTCCTTCATTTCTACAAGATCAATTCAACTTCTTGTATATTTATCATCTTTATCAAATTTTATTTCAGTCTTTTAGTTAGATAATTCATTCTATACATTTTATTTCATTTTAAGTAACCTTTACCGTTCCATGATGGTTGATAGTTGTGATTGGCTCCTATTTAGTATACACATTTCGTAATCTTGATAGGATTTGGGGATTTAATTTCAATTCATTTTATTTCAATAGATTATAATTGCTTTCAATTCAATGATTAAATTTCATCAGTTAATAGATCATTAGACTTTAGGTCTAAATTGATTCATATGTTTTAGTAGATAGAATTTGTAAATAGTTCTGATATCAATTAAATAGCTTGTTTTTTCAAGTTAAGTAATTGTTTGTTGAATCGTTCTTTGAGGAAACAACGTAATGATAATGATAATGCTCGTTTATATAAAAAAACTTTCGTGTCGGTTTCTTTGAATTTTTAGTCATTTCTAGTTTAATCTCCTTTTTTGTGAGAATTAATTGCTTAACATATTTTTTTAAATTATTACACCAATAAGTATACGAACTTGGATGACCTTTAATACGGTAATTTATACAATTCATTATATGGCAGCATTAATTTAGACAAGTATTACATGATGTAACTTTTCAATTTCATTACTTTAGCTAATTTATCTTTAATTTATATGTAAACATGATAAATGATTCTTACTGATTTCATTATTTTGGCGATGTGTTTTGATATAATCATTTGCTGGATCAATTTTTCGATGATGTTCCAAGTTTGAAGATGATCCATGATATAATTGGTGAAGATAACCATTTAATTTAGAAATGAAAATTTTGGCATGTTATATCCATATCTAATTTTTATACAAAGGCTGATACTACAAGAAAGTGAAACGATAATAAAAAGTGGATAACTGGAAGAAAGATACGTTGAAGATTGATTGAAAAGCAATTGACCACAACATTCCTCCAATTTCCTTCAACACATCTTGGCAACAAATACAAGTAATGATCTCTATAGCTATCATGTATTTAGGTATATAAAGTTGGATATGACACTAGAATTGCCAATCTTATTCATGACTTCATTGAAATACTCATACACTTGACAAATAAATTTTCTTTTTCAAAATATAATAGGATAGAATCAACAAATAAAACCAAGCTTTCTGAGTTTTTGTTTTGAAGTTTGATTTTAAAACATTTTCAGTAAAAATTTTCATTTGGTGGTATACATTGAATCCTTAGTTCTATATGATGAAGAAGAAACTACAAGAAAAAGGGATATTTATGAAAAGAACAAGCGAGTTGTGATCAAAATGAGATATAATTCATTTATTCTTTTTTGTTTTTAAATTTAGGATTAATTAATAAATTATGACATTATTAATATGCTCTCATCTTTTATTATTATTATTTTGAATATCATAATGGAAAGTGGATAACAACTTTAGTGCATTAAAAATCATGATATAATATTTTAAAAATTTATCTTTTAACAAAATAATTGTCTAAATCTTCTTCATGGTTATTTCTTTGTAAAAAAAACCTAATCTCAAACGACATAATAAATTCTTTGTATTAAATATATATAAAAAAAACAACTTAATAAAACATAACACACAAAAACAAAAACAAATATATATATATATCAAACAAATGAAACAAAAATCTAAATAAACCATAAAAAACCATGGTTAAAATCGTATTCCATACTTGTAATATAAAATGCCATTCTAAAAACACTAATAATAAAGCGTTGAAATGGTAGAACCTACAAAACAAATTCATTTGGTATTGGTGTAGTATTTAAACGAAAACAACAGTTATTAATATATTTTGTTTCTCAGCCTTATTAAACAACTAACCCCCATAGACATAGAAACCAACACAATTTTGTCTACGTTCAGAGCTCCATCGCTTTTGTATACTCGAGTAAACTGTCTAAATCGGCGAACTATTATGTGTTTTAAATTTAATTGGAAACCATTATTCTTCAATGCAGTGTAACAATGTTATAAATTTTGAGAAGGAAATCCTTAGGTTCATCCATTTTAACTAATTTTTATTCATAATGTTGTTTCTCATTCTAGTTATTGTATTCGCATTCAATAGGTTTTTTATCTTTTTATTTAATTTTTCATTTTTAAATTTATTTAATTGTTTTGGTTTGTGAATGGAGGTTATGAGTTCAAAATCTAAAGGAGGATTATTGCTAATCATGTAACATTTTGACAGCAGTAATGGTACAAAAAATTTGTCAAACTTTCTTGCTACGTGTTGACAACGATTAGTACACATAGGCTTGACTATGTTCCACCTAGATGATGTCAAATTGGAAAATCAATGATTTAATATCTTTGTCATAAAATGTCTCTTGTATGACATTAAAATAGTCATATTACTGATACATATGTCTATTATGACCTGCCATTGAAACCATAGACTTATACAGCACTCCATGATGTTTTTTTTAAATTGTTTAAAAACAGTGGACATCACTTTCTCTTACCATTCATTTGAAGTGATCAAACATCATTGGAAAATCGTCAGTTACTACATAATTGATATTTTTCATTACATCATTTGAGACAATAAAATATTTTTGGATTTTGTAGTTAAGAACTTCAAAAACATATTAATTAAATAAAACCACCATTTAATATGAATTTTCAGCATAAAAGCGGATTTTGAATCGCATAATCATACATCAAACAAAAGAAGTTAATATTCAAGCTATTAGGTAGTCCAGATGCTATTTAGCAGGTAAAGTACATTTCAGCACTGTTTATCTTCTTGAATTTATCTTATTCAACACTATTTGTGAAATCTTTTTCTATATATATGTACTAAATGAAGATTGATCACCTCTCTATGTGATAATCTACATTTAACAACAGGTCGATTGCTAAGTTTTCTGGGTTCAAGATTTCAGTCCCTTTAAGTGATTTTAAAATTCCAATTTATTTCCAAAAAGAACATGAAGAAGTCAAGTCCATGTTATAGGGTTGGGCCCAACACAATGACCTGAATTAAGCGGAAATCATCCCCAAACCAGCTGATAAGGTCTATCATCCTATCATTTTAGACATACAGCATGATAAAAGACAAGAACCAATCATCCATGACTTCCAGAACATAGGGTTTCGTTTGAAAGTACATATTATATCATATGAGCTCCTTCTTTGCGGGTCAAAGAGACTAACTACTTTTATAATTACCAACTGAAGATGCTTTCTGACATACCATACTCAAATTTGTTTTAGTTAAATTGATAAATTCATTATTAGAATCTCCTTTTTGCTTGTTCTTTTCTAGAAAATTACATAACCATGTCAAACTTTGAATCATATTATTATTCAGCATATGACAGGAACTATCTTGCACTATTATTGAAATTTCTTGAGTGCTGAAACTACCTTTATCATCTACAATTGACTGATCCTAGTTCTTGGGAAGGAAGAAATTTGGTAGAATGTGTTGAATCTAATTTGGATTTTATTTGATGATATGTTGTTGGAGAGATGTTCAACGTGATGAGGTTGGGATGATGTGATTCATGACATGTCTGATATTGGCTGGTTTATAAATTTTATATAATAAATATTAACATACTTTCCCACATGTATCACAACCATATAAGCTTATGCTATATTTCTGATTCTTATCAGTCTATATATTTGATGTTTCATTGATTGTGAACAAAATTTAATACGTATATTGCTATTACATAATCTCTTTGTTTTTAGTGTTTATAACAACAACCAGTCTAACAGTCAAACAGTTGAACTCCAGCAAGCTTTGACAAAAATGTAGGAAAGTGTGGGCTCAGTAATTTCTAATATTTTTGTGTATTATGTTACTAACCAAGGCATCTTCACCAAATCTTGATTTGTTCTTCTCATTACAGCATGTGTTTTGAGAATGTGCTGTCTGTATCCATAGTTCCCTTTATGATTATTAACTTCACAGGATTTACCTTATTAGCTGGTGAATTTCCCTGTATCCACCCAAGTGTGTCCACTCTCAATTATTAAAGGCATGAAAATAAAATTGTTCAGTGTCATTGTGGTTTTTTGTTCCCATTACTTCAACACTTTGGTAAACCAGTATTTTTTATGTATCCCACTGAGTGCTTTGTCCCCAGCAATATTGCTAGAACTCGTTCAGCTATTAATAAATTCCATGATTTTTCATTACCATTATGGTCTTTTGTTTGTATTTTCCATTACATTAGGTATCATGAATGGTAATTGCTGAATCTTCATATTTTAAAAATGATTTGTTAAATGTCTCTTTAAGTGTTTGCATATGTTAGTACAGTATTATTAAGTGTCCACATGAGATTTCTCTGATCCCCTGTTTGGCTTTGTATAGCCATAACCTCTTATATTGATCATCAATTTAGGAAATATAAACAATCGCATGCACACATTGAGCCACAAACAATGCACATATAATAGGTATTTATGAAGGCTTCATTTGGCTTCAACCTATGTATATTATGTCTTTAGTCTTCATGTAACAATCATTAAACTCTCACAATAGTACAATCTCCAGTTTACACTACATAGCTGGATCACAAACACATGCTCCAAATACATCACATATTTCAGCACCTCTAATAACGATAAGATAAGTGTATTTAATGGGGTAAATCCACAGTATACATATGATATGTTATCTCCATGGTATTTAAACTCATACTGATACTAGTCACAATGATAAATCACCCATCTTTCCCCTCTGTGGATATAACAAACTATCCATGCAATTAATGATGTATTATTTAGTTGATTGTAGATTAATAATTGTTGAGATTAGTGTGAAGTGGTTACACTCACTAATTGTCAATGGGTTACAGACAACTAATAACTATGTTGGCTGGGATTAAGCTTCTTCTCCATTAACTCTCAATCAACTCCACCAAACACCTGTAGTTAACAAAGTCTCCATGCAATAGCTCCACTAAACCCTGAGAATAGTGTGGTATATATATTAAACATACACATGTAACATAACAGTACTCCAGAAGATAAAATGTGTTTAAATTAATATTATTAAAATTAATACTATTAATATATATCTTTGACATTGTAGTATAAAATAGTTAATAAATATATAAACAAAGTCCATCATTTTCAGAAAAACAGGCAAATAATCTGACTATATACAACTCACCAGAACACAGTCCATACATATAAAAATAGGCTTTTCATCCTTTATTTACACCAATGGCATTATTGTTCAGCTCATCATCTTGTTGCATTATAAATAATCATTGACAATAATTAAAGTATTTTTATTTATTAGTCCATTTGTTTTGCAAAAGTGCTGCTCATTCTGTAACATGTGGAAAAATTGTAGTTCCATTCTTCATTTTCCTAAAGAAGGGAAATTGTTGTTCAATTCATCTTTTCTCAAAGAAGCAGACATTGTTTGTGTTTAGTTGGTGTCTATTTTCTTTTTCTAAACCAGTATTCAAGAAGTTAAAAAAAAACACATTTGCATATAGTGGATTATGCATTTTTATAGGAAAAATTAAGAAAGTTTCATATTAGTTTGTGCTCTTTGTTGTTTGCTCTCAAAACTAATTTATCTTCCCTTTAGTACACTTCCTTTTTGTTCAGCTAAAATTGAAAAAGTTTTCTTGTCATTTTAGTTTTCATTCTAAAAATTCCATCCTCATCATTGATAGAACACAAAGACAAATTGACCAAAAGCAAAGTCACTTAAATTTGCATAGGTACCACCTAAAAAAGTGACCAGACCATCAGTAATGCTGTGAAAGGTCTAGGTAGGCAGTATTTAGCGTCTTTAGCTTAACAAACATTGTTCATTTCTGGTAACAAATGCTGATACCTGTCCACATGTGTGTCTGTGCTTATCCCATACCTTGAGTATATAGGCGTGTTAATCTGAAAATATAGAGAGCTCTCATTGCATACAACAATTTAAAAAATGGAAAACTAGTTTCATATAGGACTTGGCCTCACACATAGGAGGAGTATACTGAGAGGATAACAAACCAGTTTCTATCCTTGCTAGTATGAGCTAAGTGGGTACCTTATAAATTGTGATACACGAACACAACGATGGGGGAGATTTCTGCCTGCCTCTTCATTCTCAATTATTTTCTAGTTAATTTGTATTAGCCTTTGGCTAATATTTACCTTTATTCTTCTTATTTTGATACTTAAAATAAATTGATGTAAATGGAAAGAAAAATCACTGTCTTATTCATATTTATGAAACCTTTACAGAGAAATGGTTCACAGTACAAGCTGAAGCAACATACAATATAAAACATTTTACTAATTTCAGTGGCTTATCATCTTATACAGTGGCGTAGGACTGTTTCTACAGTCTAGTGTCCTTCTTCATGTCCGTGAGTCCTCCATTCACATGGTCATGATCCATCTACTCAATGAGCCCTCTTGAGGCAGGCATTATTAATAGAATTGATCAGATCTCTCTGTACCCAGCATCTAGCCAGTGAATGACTAGAAGTTTTTTCCTATGTTGACCTTTGATATTCATAACTGGTCTCCATATGGACAGTCAACCTCCTGAAGACTCTTCCTTTGGGCGACGGCCAGAAATCCTTCCTACTGGTTGTTGATTGAAGAAATACCCGCAGATGATACCTTTAACTTCAACCCATTTTAGAGGATATTTACCTATATCTTGAGTCTTTACTCGTCACCATCCCCTTTACTTTTTTTGATCCTAACACCAGTAAATTCCATTTTAGATTCAAAAAGGGTATACATTTGGTCAAGTAACCATGTCTGAACCAACATTTTCGGTTGGAACGTATGTTCCGATCGCGTTAGCACCTGCTCTCGCTACCCCGTCAATGTTCACAACTTCAACATAGTCATATTTTCATGGTGTCCCTTTAGGCCCATCAGGTTATAAATATTTATCTGGAATTTTATCTAGTGCATCTTCAAATCCGTGGACTTCACCAATGTCATTGTCTGGTATTCTAATTGGTAAACCTATAGAGAGTACATAACGACTTGATTCTTTATACACATCCTCAGGGCAATATCAAGTTTCAACTTCTGGGTCTATTCCTTCCAGTACCATATCAAATGCACTACCTACATTTGGAGACAATATTTTCCATCTTATTACCCTCCTCATGCTGGGGGGGAACCTTTGGTCACCCACTTTGACAGTACTCCGTCATTTTTTGGTCAACCTAATGTCTAAATGAAGGTTTGTCAATGGAAGCCCACTCTACCTATCCAACCATAAACGGTTGTATACTCGTATCAATTGGTTCAACCTGTTGAACCCACATCAATTCCACTTGTTAATAAATCTTTAACCCTGTTACAGAATAAAAATGCTGTACAAAAACCATTTCAGGTGGGTCCTTCAACTCAATACCCCCAAGTATTGGGCCCACAGACTCCAACTCCTCCAGTTAATTTACAACAACAACCTGTACTTGGAATCATTTATTCACAAGATGGTTTACCATATTATGGGATGTCGCAGCCACATCCAGGTTATACCTATCCTCAACCGAATCCAAGTTATCCTAATTTGGGTTATAACACTGGTGGACAGACCCCTTGGTAGCCTTAAGCGCAAATGCCTCAACCTTGATTTCAACAAGTATCATATCCAGGTTTTGGTCAACAGAATCCTCAAGCATTTTCCTATCAAAACAACCCTTATCTTGGTTACCAGCAGTAGATTCCTTATGTTAGTGCTCAAAGGCCTATTTCCCAAGCAATTCCATCATACCCTGGCTATGATCATCCTGACCTTAATCGACAATTTCCCTTTGTTGCAACTTTAGAGTTACTAGATTTAAATCGGCTAACCAATGATCCAATCAATTATGCTCCTTGGTGGCCGGTGATACCTCACAAATTACCCTCAGATATTCATAAGTTCAATTGAAACCCTGGGGAAGACTCGTTGACTCATGTTATGACTTATCATTTGTGGTGTTCATCAAACTCCCTGAATGATGACTCTGTTTGACTACGTCTTTTCCAGGGTATGCTCATGGGTCTGGCTGCAAAATGGTATATTGAGTTACCTAGAGCTTCTTTTGATAATTTCACTGCCCTAGCTACTATATTTTTTAACTCAATTCCAGTTACCCATACGATATGAAACTGGAATGGAACTCTTAACTAATCTTAAACAAAATAATGCTACTCACATTTCTAATCATATTCATGAGTGGCATTGTCGTTGTAGAATCGTTAAGACATTTTTTTCCTGATCATCTCCTTTCTGAGTGGTTCATTAAGTCCCTATTACCATCTATAACTAAGGATGTGGCTAAGGGTGATGTCATCATAGAAGAGCAGGTTATTTCTCGTGCCCAATATTTATAATTGATTTATACTCAGTTTGGCATGCTCTATGAAAAAATTCCTAATGCACCGTGATCTAATTTTACTTTTCCTCCTCAATTAAAGGACTCTCATGCCGGAGATGGTTTGATTGGTACTGTAAGCACACATCATACTACTGCATCTGATCTTGCACCTTCTTCTAAAATTAATGTCATGTCATTTGACAAAGGAAAAAGTGACAAGCAACCCGGAAGTAGGAAAAAAGGGAAATCTAAGAAAAAGAAAACTTCTAACCCGTAGGAAAGATCATCTGATCAATCGTATGGAAATAGGAAACCTCATTATCCATGCATAATCTGTAATGAGGAACACTTTTTTTGGGATTTTCCTCATCGCACTGAAGTCTCACAAATGGTCAATAATTCACATGCATCAGCTGTGTTGACAGATCCGTTTCCGAATGCAGACACAAATTTGGTTACTACGGATCCAGCTTCTAGTTCCCAAGTGCTTATGTTATCTGTCACAAAACCTTCAATAGATATTTTGGTGTCAACGCATAATAAATATTACAGTATTCAGGCCACTGAACAACCTACTACCTTGACCACGAATTTGTCTACGGAATCAGTACCACCTACTACTATTCCTAAATTGACAATCAAGCCACTGAAGGGAGTCGTTCATAAATCGACATATAATCGTTGAGAAAGAGCTGCTCAAAACTATAATATAGTTGAATATTTGGCTCAATTCCCTTCAGCTATGTCAGCTCTTGAGGTATTACAAAGTTGTCCCTCCTAGAAACATGATTTATTGTCGATTATTGGTGGAATTGATCCGACTGATTCTAATCTCGTCGTCTTTAATCATATGGGCTATGTGCCACAATTACCAGCAGAATTGACATTCTCTATACAAGTAAATGTTCTCAATCACCTTGTTCATCATACTATTATTGATGAGGGAGCATCTACGTGCATTATGTCTCTAAATTGTTGGAAGTCACTTGGCTTGTTGCGCCTATCTCAATCATCAACGACGTTGAAGGCTTTTGACAGATGTAAATATAAGCCTTGTGGTATTATCAATAACTTGCATGTAGAACTAGGGAGAAAAACAGTAAATATTGATGTCGAGGTTGTTGACGGACCCCTTGACTACAATATTCTACTTGGAAGGAAATGGGTATATGCTATGACTGCAATTTTTTCTACATATTTTAGAATGAGCGCCTTTCCATATAAAGGTGCCATCACAGTCATCAATCAGCTATCCTTCTTTGCCTTCACTTCACAGGTAACTGGAAGTGTTCTATTTGTTCACACACCCCAACTAGCATGTCAGAGAATTGGTGTAGGACTCTTAAAGGATTCCACTTTCATGGGAACCTTTTCATTACCGCCGCCTGTGACGTCGGCAGAAATTGCAAGTATAGAGACTTGCTACATAATCTCTTCCACTCCATATGGCTTAAGGAAGAGTACGGGTGATTCTAAAATTGTTACATTGGATGAGTTTCTACCGCCTAGCCCAATTGAGCTAGCATAGCAATCAATATATTTGGCTTGGGCGGCAAATCTGAAATCAGTGTCGTCGGTTGTTTGGGTTGATCGCTCCTTAGATTTTGGTACTCCATTTGATCCTTTTTCCTCAAATTTCTTGACAAATGAGAATATTTTGAAAACCATGATGTCAAAAGGAGAACCATGGGAAGATTATCATCATTGTTCCCATCTTCCTGATTATGAAGAAAATAATCTTAGTGAACTATATCACCCATCGATCAAAAATTTCTTTTCGAATTCTTTACGTATTAATGTAATCGATTCCTAGTGAAATTTGTCAAATATTGAAGAAACAATTTCTATCAATATTTCGACCAAACCTGGCGTTGTAGAAAATATTCATGTCGGCGTATCTTGTTCTTCATAAGAACTCGAAACGTATCACTCTCTCTTTTGTGAATTTCGTGATGTATTTTCTTGGTCTTACGAGGAATGCCAGGCATAGATACTAGTATCGTTGAACACACTATTAATATGTATCCTGATGTCAAGTCGGTGCATCAACGCCTTCGTCATGTTCATCCAAAGAAGGTCGCTGCCATTAAAGCAGAATTTGAGAAACTTTTGTGTGTTGGTTTCATTTACCCTGTTCTGTTAACTGAGTGGGTTTCCAACATCGTTCCTGTCATGAAAAAAAAAGGAACCATCAGAGTGTGCGTTTATTATCAAGATGTCAATCTTGATTGTTCAAAAGAAAACTATCCTACTCCCTTTATCGACCAGATTATTGACGATTGTGCTGGATGTGAAATATTTTCGTTCATGGATGGATTTTCTAGATACAATAAAATCAATATCTTCCCAGAGGATCAACATAAGACATCTTTCATCTATCCCTAGGGCATATTCACTTATAGGAAACTACCGTTTGGTTTAAATAACGCTGGGAGAACTTTTCAGAGAGAAATGGATTATGCTTTCAATGACATCAAGCACATTGTCCAACCCTATCTAGACGATTTACCCACACATTCATGAAATCAGACTGATCACCCGATGCATTTGAGAGCCATCTTCTTACGCTACCGACACTACAAAATACACCTCAATCCACATAAATGTGTGTTTTGTGTTGGTTCTGGTCGTTTTCTTGGATTCGTTGTCTCAAAATAAGGAATTCGAATCGACCCACTGAAGGTTCAAGCCATTCTTGATTTTCCTGTGCTATCGAATTTATTTCAGATACAGAAACTTCGAGGAAAGGCTAACTTCCTAAGGAGGTTCATACCCAACTACGCCGAAATGGCTATAGGATTTACTCGGCTCTTGAAAAAAGGGGTTCCCTTCCATTGGGACCAAGTTGCGCAAGCTTATTTTGATGTTTTCAAGGATACTCTTGTCCGGGCGTCATTAATGTATACCTCCAATTATCAGAGTGATTATTTCTTATATATCGTCGTGGCTAACATGGCCATTTCTCTGGTATTGGTCCAAGTAGAAAATGGGATAGAACATCCAATCTATTATTTGAGTCATAATCTCAATGATATGAAAGTTAAGTATTTTTATGTAGAAAATCTTTCCTTGGAAGCTGTTCAAGCTGTCAAAATATTATGCCACTATATCCTGTTCTGGAAGACCATTGTTGTTTCAGATTGCCACCCCATGAATTATATCTTCTCATGTCAATTTCTAGGGGGAAAAATATTCAAAATGGATTTTCATTTTACAGGAGTTCGATTTGGAATTCATCAAATCCAAGTCAAAGAAGTATTTAGTTTTGGTTGAGCTTCTCTGTGACCTTCCCTCTAATAGTATTGCTTCTACATCGGAACCATCAATTCCTGACGAGTCTTTGTTTCTAATCAGATCATTTGATTCTTGGTATGGAGATTTCATCATTTATCTCCAAACTCAAAATTTTTGACCTGATACCTCTCGCTCTGACCAGCGACATATTCAATACCAAGCTAAAGATTATCTGATCGTCAATGATACACTTTACTATTGTGGTGCTGATACAATTTTAAGAAGGTGCCTCACTCATGAGGAGGCCGCAAAGGTTTTAAATGATTGTCATGCTGGGGTTTGTGGTGGACACTTGTCTGGATACACTACCGCACAGAAGATACTTCACGCTGGTTACTTTTGGCCTATCATATTTCACGATTGCATTCTCGTGGTCAGAAGTTGTCATGCATGCCTGATATTTGATCATAAAATCCTCAAACCGCTAGCGCCAATGCATCCTGTTGTCTCTGTGGGACCATTTTCAAAATGGGGTATTGAATTCATGACCTGTAACCCTCGGTCATTAGGGGGGCATGGTTATATTATTGTTGCAGTAGACTACTTTACCAAATGGGCCGAAGTGATGCCTACATTCAACAACACAGGATAAACAGCTACATTATTTTTCTTTAATCATGTTATTGCATGGTTTGGGGTCCCACAAGCTATAGTTACAGATCATGGGAAGAATTTTTCGCAACCACATGATGACTGAATTAACTGCCAAGTTAGGATTGTCACATGATAATTCTACTCCTTATTATCCAAAATCAAATGGACAAGTTGAGGCTATCAACAAGATTCTTAAACATATGCTTCAACGAATGATAGGAGTTTGTAAAAGAAACTGGCATTTGATCTTATACTCGGCCTTTTGGGCGTACCAAACCTCAGTGAGAAACGCAACCAGATTTACCCCCTTTCAATTGGTGTATGTTTTGGAAGCTATTTTACCAATCCAATGTGAAATACCATCGTTAAAACTTGCAATAGACTTGTTACCAGACACCTCAGAAGAAGAAGCACGTCTTTTTAACCTCATCCATCTTGATGAAATGCGTCGTGAAGCCCAATTGGCCAACGAAGTGCATGAGAGACGTATAAAGGCGCAATACGACAAAAATGTCCAGCCTCACATTTTCTCAGAGAGTGACTTGGTCCTTCTTTATGATCAAGAAGCTGATGTAATAGGTACAGGGAAATATGAGTCATTATGGCATGGCCCCTATATTGTCGAAAGAGTTCTTGCTAAGGTTGCCTATGATTTGGTTGATTACAATGGGATTCCGTTGGTGCAGCCTCAAAATGGGTTGTATCTGAAACATTACTATGCTTAATCCTGAGCGTAGTAATTTTTTGTATTATATTGTATATATATGCTGTTGATTTGCATTCACTGTCTTAGTTTGTTTTTTAGAGTTTTCTTGACGTTAGTAATCCGCTTTACATTTCATCGCAGATGTATGAATCTTTGGAATCATTTGTTGGATATGTTGATGGTGCTAGTCGTAGTACGCATAATCTATCCTCTGCAGCGTGGGCCATTTTCGTTCTGAACAGCAAGTTAGTGAGTTTTCAAGGGATTTGTATTGGTAGATCGATAAACAATATCACTGAGTATAGTGCGTTGATCGAACTTCTCTCTGATGCCATTTCATTTGGTATTAACTGAATCATCATAAGGTTAGACTCACAAATTGTGGTATTACAACTTACTAGTGTTTATACTGTTAGAAATCCAACACTACATCGCTTGTTCCTAAGAGTTCGACTTTTGGAAAGACACTTTTATTTTATTCAATATCAACACATTTCCATAAATTTGAATACATTGACTGATTCTTTGGCTAATCAAGTTTTAGACAGACATTTGCAACACATGTAAAGAAAAAATTCACATAATTGAATAGGATTGCGTAATAAACATAGTAAAACACTGAAATCAAATAGATAGATAGTTATATTTTTTTACAAAAAAGTGTGCCCAAGACACATTGGTCATCTCACCTCAAAATGTATGCAACATGTCAAAAGTAAACTAGTGATGCTCATGGTAACATGCTACGGATCTAGCTATCCTACGCAGTAACTACATCCAGCAGTTAAGAATGCCTATAGTGTGTCGCTACAGTCACATGGGTAACTCTTTGATCTGGTAATTTGGAATCCTAAAGGTAAACCCCTCTATGTGCTGCCAAAGCTCAAATAGAGTCTCAGCCATGTCTAGATCCTAAAGGATTTCTCTCCCGACAGCCCTCTCTGCTGGCTCATTTGCTCCATGCTCCGGTTCCTCCACCGGTTGAACACAACGAACATTAAATTAAATTAAAACTTTAGTTTATTCTTGGGAAAAAATTAAAAAAAAAAACATTGTATAAACCTTAGAAAAATAAAAAACATGGTCAAAACATTCTTACCTATTGCACCCCATTGAGCGCCTTATGGTAAAGCTAAGTCTAAATCTTCTCAGAAATCAACGCCTGCGTATGCATACTCATCGATGGCGATAACTTGTCGCCTGAACCAAGTGAAGAACATAGTTGAGAACACAATGGATGATTTTTTTGCATGCCTAGCCATTAGTTCTACCCATATCTACATCCGCGGATCTCTAGGATTAGATACACCCAGTGTCACAAGCTAAGGCTGCATCAGTGGAATCCGCTCTAAGGAAAATGAAATGACGATTGAACCATAACTTAAGTTTTTCTTCCTTCCACCCTTTGCCTTGTTTAGTTGTTCTTTTATCTGAGAAATTATAGCTTCAGACCAGCCGAATACTGTTGGCTCCATGCACTCTAGCACATACTGCATATATAATCTATTCGCTACACGTAGTGTAACGGTGCCAGAAATTTTTGCAATCGTGAAAAGAATGGTTCTCAAAGGAAAATCTCGAACATCAGAGATGTTTATTTTCCCATCATTGCTTGGCTCTTCCCCTGGATAGAAATATTGCAAAACATAATCTCTCATAGTCTCTCCTCCGAGAGCAGACCCTGAGAGGGAAATAAGCAAGCCTCTCCTCGAAAATACTGTAATAAAGTATACATACTCCACTGTAATAGGAACCACTTTCTTCCCAATATGAAATGCCTCGATAGATGGATCCCATGCTCGAACTAAGAACTCCAAGAGTGCTATTTTTTGCCTCATCCCTGACAAACAGAAGTACTTTAATAACCCACAATCTCTTAGGGATCTTACTGTACCTGGATCATTTAGGGCAACCATATTTTGTTCTTCATGCTCTCTTTCTCTCCAAGTAATCATCATTCTAGTCTGATGGAATCCTAAAACATAACCATAAGATCCATTAGACTCCTTTTCATGCAAAAAATTAGGCAAATTTTGGGTACATTGCAAGAATAAAAAAGAGAATTGTGCCCAACACGGTCTTGAACAAGGGATAGTGTGTTGCATATGCACCTAGGCTTCAATTTAAGGTGCTCCACAATGCAGTTTTTGATGCTCAAGGGTGCGTTTCCCTATTTTGAAAAAGAATTTACCCTAAGGGGCCCAAATCCCTAAAAATTTGCAATGAAAGGAAATGAATTGACTAATGAAATAAAAAGAGGGTTCATGGCACTAATCTGGATCAAACGACGATGAAAACCGTCCACATAAACGATTGCATTCAACGACTGAAGTTCGGGGGAAAAAACAGGTTCTGAGCTCCAAAATGCAAATGGTAACTTTCAAATGGTAAAAATGAATATTAAAACTCTTTTTATTAGTCATTTTATTAATTGCAAATAATATTTATTGTTGTGACTATGGTTTTATTCTATTTTTATCATGAAACAGGTGTTTTTAATACATTTGATGTTGTTCTGAATAGGTTTTACAACTGATGAACATATTAGTCCTACAGATTTTTTTCAAGAATGATTTGACCACAAAGCATACTTTTATCCTTATTTTTCGAGCTTTGTTAAAAACAAAAAAGGATTTGAAGTGCACTTTTTTCTCTTTTTCGAGCTTCGATAACAGCGAAAAAGGAACCCCTGGAGTCTTCTTTTAGCTTTTTTCAGACTTTGATAATGTGAAAATATTGCCGAGCACATGTCTTTTCGAGCTCGTAAAAGTAAATGAATTGATATCTACTCAGTATAAGTTTAACCCTTTTCCGGACTGAGATAGATTATTTACAAAAAAGGAATTCCTTGGTCAAACATGACTAAAGAGGTTCTCTCAGATATTACTTTACACTTTTTCAGATCTGAGCGACAACTTTACAAAAAAGTACTTATGGAGTTTTCTTTCGTCCTCTTTTTCAAACTCTCTAAATATGAAAAAGGATCGGGTTGTCACTGTCGTTAGGCTCGTTAAAACATAAAATAGCGACGAGCTTTTCGATCATGGCAAGAATCAAGTTTCATTCATCGCTAGGCTCGTTAAATTATTAAATAGCGATACATTATTCACCCGAAGGGTTGAATTATAGATCAAGCATATGTTATCCTCCTCAAGCTTGTTAAAAAATAAAGAGGTACTAGTCCACAAATGACCGAGGAAAATTTGGGAAAGTGCACAAAACTTTTTATGGTAGCAAGTCGCTCTTGAACATGACACTTCACTCCATCACCGTGACTATTTGGGTTGGGTAATCTTCTTGATGATTCATTCATACCTATTTTTCATCATACCTTCACTTCATTTTTGGGTCAATGCTGCCAACTCATCTCAGTGTCGCCGATATGTTCAAGAGAAGTAATCCATTGAATACTCATCCTTATGCAATACTCATAAACCTTCATTCTCATGACAGTCATCCCTGAAAATTGCTATATCAAGTCATAACTTTGTCTCTGAAATCAGTAACTCTCGTTTCACAATAAAGTGACTTCCTATTGATGAAAAATCATTATCCAAGAAGTTAACTTAGAAACATCATATTGCAGTACCATTAGGCTTGTTACAGCATCGACAAGATCCTCGCTTCCGGACTTTTGACCGAAAGATTTTTTTTGGATTTTGACATCAAATCATCTATTCAACCTTACAAAATGAACTACAGTACCTTGAGGACCATTGACATCAATGGTGGTTCTCTCGCATTTGTTAACATCTCAAATCATTGGTTGGTAATCAAACGATGTCTTACCATGTTCGACTACAAATCATATATTCACATGGCTAGACTTGTACCTAAATGATCGAGTGAACGATATAATAAGACCTCGGATCTAGTTTCAGCCATCTAGGCTACGGTTTCAGGATTGTTGTACACATCATCTGTATAGTGACCTTACATACAGATCGTTATCCGAACATGGGCCTATATCTATAGGAATGTCTGTATTGGGCAACATTCCAATGTAGATGACTTTCTGCACTATGTACATGTTATTAGATAGTTTACGTGTTGAGCATGGGAATGCCTTCCCTCAGCAATTCGTAATCAAGAGGATATATCATGATTTAATGTATTGTAAGATTGATGCAGGCCTCCACTCTGCCTCAACTCCAGCCCATCACAGTGTAAAGCATCTCATTCAAAAAATATTGTTATTATTATTTTGACTTCATACTTTAGGGGGGAATTGTTATAGGTCAATTTGGGCACCATTCCCAATGACCTGGTTAACTAGACATCATCCTCAAAACCAATGAGTAGGGTCTATCATTCCCTATAATTTTAGTTGCTACATGCCCTAAGACAAAGAACACAGACAAATCATCCATGACTTCCATTGCAAGGTTTCCAAGATTTGAAGTACATGTTATATCACCTATGAGCTCACCAACGCGGTCTCTAAAGGGGCTAACTACGTTGCATATGTAGGCACCTCCATTCAAGGGTGCTCTGCAAAGTAGTTCCCAACACTCAAGGGTGTGTTGGTCAATTGGGAGCGAAATTCTCATTGTTCCGGAATCTCCACATGGCCAGTGCCTTCTAGAAGAGTGAATATGTGTCAAAATTAGAATCCATGTGTCCATTTAACACCTCTGAGCTTGGGAACATGTATTTCCTATTATTAGAAAGTCATTGATTGTGAAACTACCTTCAGCTCATATATAAATTGAGCATAGATCCTAGTGCTTGAGAAGGAAGAAATTTAGTAGAGAAATGTTGTTGGAATCTCAATTGAGGGTTTGATTTGAGTGATATGCTGCTGGAGAGATGTTCATTGTGATGAGGCTGGGATGATGTTGGAATTGGTGACAACAAATCGCTGGTTGTAACCTCCCCTTCTATCCATTAATAAAGATTGCTGCTTACTTTCCCACATATGTATCTGTATAAGTTTTTGTCTTTAATATTATGGATTCTCATATGATGTATATGTTTCATGTTTCATTGATTTAAATGATTAACTTGAATAGCCATCTGTATATTGCAATCTCTTTGTTGTTTAGTGTTCATTCTTGCAGGAAATATTTTGGCGATCTAGCTTGGATTTGAAGCTACAACAAGAGCGACAAAAGGAGAAGAGGAAGCGCTTGGACTCAAAGTAAGTTTCTTAATCTATTCTGTGTGTCTACTTACTGTTAGGAAAATTAGTTGCAAAGTATTTAATCTGTTGTTCTAAATGAGCACCACATTTAGGGAAGAATGTTTTATTCGTAATCCATAATTCCGCATAACAGTGTGTGTGTGTGTGTAATACTATGATTGGGCAAGAAATGATTACAAAACTACAATAGATGGGTGGAAGCAAATGAAAATAATACCAGAGTGTGATAAAATTATATGATTGTATATACACACACAACAAAGAACTAGAGGCTATCATATAGTGCACTGCACACTTTCCATCTCTATCTCATTCGCCCATTGCATCTTCCTAGTGCACTAGCGCTCACTCATATGCCGTAACTACTTTATCACATTGCACACTTCCAATGTCTAAAACAATATATCCTTATTTACTGACGATTCTCCATCCCCTGATTGCATGTGACCTCGCCATTGATAACACACTGCACACTCCAAGCCCTTAGCCCTTTGATCTTGCCTCTATATCATGTGATTGCGCCCTAGCGCATGGTGTTTTATAGAAATTATATGTGACCAAAATGGGAGAATTAAAGGGATATTACTAAGGACGACAAAACAATGAGAAAATATAAGAAGAACACCATGCTAAAAGATGAAAGGAGTATCATATGGGTCCAAAAACAACAAAGATTTTTCGATGTCGAAAGATGAGATGAATATTTGCACCAAGTTATGAATATTGCTATGTTATCACTTCATAAAATTATTGAATGTTGCAAATGAGGCATTGAAGAGCTATTTGAAATAACATTGTAGACTATCCAAAAAATGTATTTCCCAAGCAATAACAAGTTATGAAACAAATTGTGATGCAAGACAAGGTGTAGCTAAGATGTTAAAACCCATTAAGATGTGATGAAATTAAGATAATAAATTGTGTTGTAAAGAAATATATATTGGTTGATATGTTTATCCATGACCAAGGAGTAAATGGTTCCAATTCATTAAACGCATTACATTCACAACAGATGATCATACTACAATGCATTGGAAGATATGGTAGAATGCACCACAGTAATGAATCCATTATAGGAAGGCTAGACACATTGAAAGGAATAATATTATCATTACAATGGAATTAAAATTCATTGGAGCATAACATCAAAAATTCCAACAATATGTTCCAAATTCCTTTATAACTTTATCAACAAGGTTGGAATTATTCCCGGATGCGGGTGCAAAGGATAGAGCATAAGGTGATGGGATGGGGGTGCGGCATGGTGGGGAGACACCTGCCCACCCACAAGGCAGTTGGCGCTCAGCATTTAACACTGGCTGCATACTTTTTAATGGCATTTACTCTCGGCGCTGGTTACAATCCCAACTCCGCTCCTCGATCCGATCTCGCGTGTGACAATATGGCTCGGCCTTCGGCTCTTATTAATGGAGGTTTATTGCAGGGGGTCTATCGATGCAAGGTCATCTGGCTTAATATAATGGAGATTTTCTCAGGTTCAGCTAGCACTCCCCTGCCGATAAATTAATGGTGCACCCCGGATGCAGGGCTCCCAAATGTGCGCACAGCTACAGGCAAGCGGAGCAGGCTGAATTGTTGTCTGAACTTTGGAGATAATATCCACAACTCTCATTCTGGATTCTGTATGCTAGCTTCTGTCTCCCTGCAATTACATTCGCCTCAGTCCTCTGTTAGTTATGCACTTCCTTTACTTCTTGGACCCTCTGTCACGACTGAGAACATGCCTCGCCTTCGGCAAAGGATGAGGTGCCAAAGAGGCACCACCAGACGCTAGCCTCAGCGTTCTCCCTCCACCTCCAGCACCTCCTCAAAGCCTTCCTCTCATTCGGATAGCCACGCCAGAACTCAGAGAGGTTGCCTGCTTCGCTCAGGCCGACGCCTGGGCTCCCCGAAACCTCTAATTCTCCCTGCACAGACCCATACCGTGCACTTTTCCTTCAATTTCTCACTCAATCGCCCTCAGGTCACGGCCTCCATTACTATTGTCTTCCACGAAGAGCCTCAGGAGGATGCTCCTAGTTCGAGCCCGGTGGGTTTGCGCAAAACTGAGGCCCAGACCTCGGGACCGATTGTAGGGTTGATGCACTCGGCGAGAAAGGAGTTGCAGGGTCAGGCAAGCGGGATTCAGGATGTGGAAATGGTGCAAGGTGACACTGGGCAAGCGAGCGAGATGAATGTGGCTCCACCACCCTCCAAGCGAGTGGTCACTTCCATAGCGGACCTGTACAAGGATGACGGGGAACCGGATGAGCTCTGGTGCAAAGTTGTGGAAGAGCCACCTGATGAGTAGTCACTCCTTCTTAGTTTGGTTTTCCTGTTTAGTTTTGGCCCTTACTCTCAGGCTTGTTTTTGAGTTTGTTGTAGTTTCAGTTCATATATCAGTTCTTTATAGCTGTGGTTTCCAGAAACAAAACTCTATGGCTCCCCTGCGTGGGAATTATCTAGATTATTTCTCAAGGCTGGTTTCCCTCCTTATGGGCAGTCTCTATCACTGGGTTTTTGTTAAGATTTCCACAACACTGGGAAAAGATTAGGCTTCGGCCCACTATACATTACTATCTCTGTTAATAGAATACCTTAACTTAGAAAAAAAAAACAAGGTTGGAATTATTAATTTATTGCGAGAAAACAATACAATAAAGAAGAACAAGTGTGTTTTAGACACTTGACATTGTTGGAAGTAACACGATGCAAATATCATAATGCCAAAAATGCAATGGAAAGTATCACACCAATGATGCTTTGAGTAGGGATATGAAAAAAAACCATGCATGCGATAAGAATTCAGGGGAGGTGATATTCCTAAGCTACACATAGAGAGAGAGAGAGAGACATTGTGCCCACATGAAAAGTTAAATTGAATTGATAGATAAAGCGTCAATGATACCATATTAAGGTCACGAAAAGGAAATCATCACTTTAGGGCCGTGAACTCTCATCACCCTCTTGATACTAATGATATTGATTTGTTTTTTTTGTGAAAATTGTTCTTTCTATTTTATTTTGTTATAATAAAGTATGTCCATATCATAGTCAAATAATTGGTTATGTTTTTATAGGGTTGAAATTGCGGAGCAGTGGTTGGTCATTTCTATCTAGATGCTTCATGGATGCCTAATCCAAATCATTGAAAATCATTGAAGATTCAACTCAACATCAAGATGACCCTAGGGCATGACCATTACATCATCAAGATTCTTAAATTTCACTATCTTTCTACTAGAAATCTCATCGAATTGTAAATTATCATATTGTAAATATATTATTTTGTCATTAATGAAAAATATTAAAGTCATGAAAAGGAAAAAATGGGAATATCAAAGGTCACATAGAAGCTCTAAAGTCATGATGTAAGTCCAAAGTTCCTCGGGGAGATGAAAATTCAATTTGGAAGCCAAAAGGCCATGAGGGAGTTCAAAAGTCATAAGAGAAGGTGAAAGGTCACCCTCCTCCTTTTTTATAAATGTAACCTCATGCCTCAAGCAGAACTATTTTTAGCACTTAAGCTAGGCTAGTTATAGGATTGTTATCTTGTGCTTCTGGAGTTGAAAGCACCCATTTTTGGTAGCCAATAGGTGGAGGGATTGTGAGGCTAGTGCTATATTATGAAGATGATATGAAATGCTCGTGTACCACTATTTGGTTTTGTCAAGCTTGTTGTACATGTATTCAAATGGGCGAAAATATTAATGAGAAGCTTTTATGTTCATTCATTGATTCATGTGCATTCCTATGTTGTTATATTTGATATTTGGTATTTCGATTATGTATGCATGTGGTTTACACACTTGCCACATGTTTTTGAACTAATTCATTTTCATGCAGCCTATGTGTTGACATTGAATCTTTGTTCTTAATTCAATGTTAATGTTAGCAATCGATTGTGTTGATTGCTAACATTTTCCATTTTTGTATGCCTTAGTTAGTTTCATCTATATGATGCTTCCTTAAGGCATGTTTTTGTGCATTATGTTGTTGTTTTGTTCTTATATCATGTTTCACCAGATATCAGTGGAGAGTGGATCTCATCCTCAATATTCTAATGTAGTATAGTTGGTCTCGCACTAGCCTATGCATTTGATATCCAAGATCAAAACATACACTAATGCTAGCTAGACAGGTGTCTGAATGGGTCTCATATCTCAAATGGTGTGAGGCCTAATTGAGACTTCATATGGTAATACCCCTTTGTGTTGGTGGATTATCCATCACTGTCAACACAATTGTACCAAATCGAACAGATGAATTTCCGTATTTTTTGGCCTGATACAAATGAACTTGGTAACCATGGTTTTGAATAGTCTGTTCGCGAGTTTCAAAACTCATAATGTGTTTAAAACAAATTGATCCACTATTTTACGATATGTTTCTGACGCTAATCAATATGAAATCATTAGTTTGTATGTTATTCAGGAAAATCAACTTTCCCACTCAATCTATATTGATATGGGATCATAATTCTTCAACTCTAGGTTGAAGAAATTCAACAATGATTATATGAGCTCAAATAATGAGTATGGGTCATACAATTTCTTCAATTTATTTAAAGTGCCATAAGAGTCTTTAATAGAAAAGGTGGCTTAGCTCTTCATTTATCATTGCAGTAATCAAGGTATATGATTTCTTGTATTTTTTCTTCCATATGGGAAGCTCTGTATCTATTGTAGGTTTGGAAGATCCTTTGTTATCATCTCCTTCACATATTCCATCCCATAAATCATTAAAACTCATAGTGTGTTTAATCTTTTTGGACCATTCTAGTAATTTTTTTTCATTTAGTAATGTACCAACATTGGAGATGAGATAAGTTATTTTTCAATAAAGATCAGTATCATCATGTAACTTGGTGTTTGCAAGAGAATTGTTGTCTTCAATTGTATCTCAAGGGAACATAAATTGGACATGCCACTCAACTTAACTTTATGCCACAATGATACCAAATTGCACCAAATTTTAGTAACATGAGGTCAAAAACGTATTTCCTTCATAGCCCAAATTGACAATACAAAAATGGAAGGTAGAGAGAGTTGGTATCACAAAAAATGAAGGAAGATACCATCTGCAATGGTTCATGGCTATAGAAGGGCTAGTGTTCATAGATTCTGACACCAACAAAACTGAAATCGGACCCCTACGGAGAGATGGTAAACTGTCGTCGTGGCTTTGATCGCATTCCTTTCTCTGAAACCTCGTTCTTTTACTCCATGTGGTCTACTTTCCTTTCTTCTTTTTAATTTATTTATCAATTTCAAAGAAATTGACAAATAAATATTTTCACAGCTTCGAAGGTTAAATGATATCTCCCAGCTTATATATTTATCTTTGAACCCTATAATAATAGTCCGAAACTTTATAACCAATTGACATCGTAATAGCCCTTTGGCCCCAGGCCCACATATATATCAATAGACCAATCAAACGCATTCACCGTACCTCGTTTATCGTTTGCGCATCTATAGCAAGCGACCACCGTCTGATGACCCCTTCCCAAATCAACGGTCCTCGGCAATATCGCTTTGCATCCTGGTACGAACGATAATGTGCGATGACGCACTTTGAACGGTGGTTTTCTGGGGGTCCACCTCGCCACGTGTTGACAGGTCTATGGAATCACTCCACAACCGGAAAATACCACCTACACACCAAAAGTGGTGCGATATGGGCAACCCGCCTTTGTAAATCTGCTCGTGGTTTTTGAATAGTGACTGACCACGGGTTTAAATCGGGTTTGCGTTCTCCTTCATATATTCTCCGTTTGTTAACTAAGGTTCTGACCCCGGTTAGGAAATTCCAATTAATCAACGAACAAACGTAATTTTCTTTATTAAACGGGATTCGCCATTATTAACAGTCTTCGCCTACACACAGATTTCTTCACTCACTCGGACAATTTGAGAGAAAGAAATGGACAGATAATTACAGAGGTTTCATGGTGACTTGATTCACCAGATTCTACACACAATATTAGTTCAACAGTTATACACAAGACAATTTCCAATCACCTCACAATCAAACGAATTTCCTCACAACTAACGACTCAAGACAGTTGGAAAATCAACAGAACTGAAATTCATTTGACTGGAAGCAATCGTCAACAGAGTTTTATTGCAGAATTCTCCTCTACTCTTCCTCTCTCTTCCGATACATCCGAGGATTCAATTTGTATACATTATAGTGTGACTCTTCGGTTCCTCCATGAGGACCGTTTTAGAAAACCAAAAGCCTAATTACAAATATTCAACTAACTGAAGTGTGACAGATGGATCGAATTGAACTATTCGACTTCTACAAATCTAACTAATCTAAATAATACATTCAGTTGAGGTATTGACACCTAGTTGTTACAATTCAAATGTTTTGAACCCTCCTAGCCACAACATGTGGACAAAACTTCCTACATTGCTGGCTAGTGTCTAATGCCCCTGCATCAGACTCCCGAGGGAAATTTTCTTCATGGGCTCTTGTCCATGAGCTCTTCCACTGATCTTCCTATCTTCTGCAACATCCCTTCAGTCATCCAAGTGACATCTTCCTCTGGCTTGTCCTTCCATTTGATCAAGTACTGAAAGTACTCTTATCCTCTGATCCTTCTGAATGGTCTTTTATCCAATATCTTCTCTGGTTGCAATGGTTGCTCTGGAGGTAGCTGCTCCTTCCACTCAATCTGTTACTTGTCTGCTGATCTTTCTTTTGCACCATCATCTTCACACTTGTACAAATATGAAACATTAAAAATGGGAGATATTCCAACATCAGGAGGTAATTCAATCTCATAAGAATTTGCAGAAAATTTTCTAAGTATCTTGCATGGCCCAATATTTTTGAACTTAAATTTGTTATACTGCTTCTTTGGGAATCTCCCCTTTCTCAAGTGTGCCAAAACCAAATCTCCTACTTCAAAATGAACTTCTTTTCTACTCAAGTCTGCTCTGCTTCTGTATTTGATGATGCTGCCTTGTAGTTGTTGTTTCACTTGTTCATGTATGGCCTGGATCTCTGAAGCAAATTCCTCACCATCTGCACTCCTTAGCTCTGCCTTTCCCAGATTTCTTAACTCTGATATCCCTCTGGGGTGCATTCCATAAACAATATGAAATGTACTCTGCCCTGTGCTCCTATTTGGTGAGTCATTATATGCATATTCTGCCTGAGGAAAAATATGATCCCACTGCTTGGGATGTTCTCCTGCAAGACTTCTCAACAAATTTCCCAGACTCCTATTCACTACCTCAGTTTTTCCATCAGTCTGGGGATGATAAGCTGAGCTGAAACTTAGTTTGGTACCAAGTTTCTTCCATAGTGTCCTCCAAAAATGACCCACAAATCCGGTATCTCTGTCTAAAACAATACTCTTGGGAAACCCATGCAATCTAACAACTTCTTTGAAGAACAAGTTAGCAACATGGGTGGCATCACTAGTTTTATAGCATGGAATAAAATGTGCCATTTTGGAGAATCTATCCACCACAACAAAGACTGCATCATTCCCTCTCTGAGTCTTGGGTAATCCTAGAAA
Organism: Pinus albicaulis; assembly: GCA_034641835.2. Classification (NCBI taxonomy): domain Eukaryota; kingdom Viridiplantae; phylum Streptophyta; class Pinopsida; order Pinales; family Pinaceae; genus Pinus; species Pinus albicaulis. The sequence continues at coordinate 1,666,306,783 of CM076584.1, forward strand.
AAAATCCATACTCACCATGTCCCAAGGCCTGTCTAGAATAGGCAAGGGAGTGTACAATCCTGCATTATGGCTCCTTCCTTTAGCATATTGGTAGATCTTGCAATTCTTCACAAACTTATCTACTTTTGTTCTCATCCTGGGCCAGTAATAGAAGTGGCTCAGCTGCTCATAAGTTTTATCAGTACCAAAGTGTCCAGCAAGTCCACCACTATGCTTCTCTTTGATCAAATTTTCCCTCATGGAACATCTTGGTACACACAGTTGGCTTCTTATGAATAACAAGTCCTCCTGCAGGAAATAATCCAGCCATTGGCTTCTATCTGTTAAAACAGGGTTACTACATGCCTCAAATGCTTCTTTAAAATCTGGATCTGTTTTATACAATTCTTTGAGAAAATCAAATCCTACAACTTCAAAATTTGTTTCTTGAACAAGCATGTGCCTCCTAATCAAAGCATCAGCTACTTTATTGGCTTGACCACTTATATGTTTCAAAACAAAATTAAAACCTTGGAGATACTCAACCCATTTAGCATGCTTATGTTTCAACTTGGGTTGCTGTACAATATACTGCAAAGCATGATTGTCAGAATATAATACAAATTCCCTGGACATCAAATAATGTCTCCATTTCTTCAGTGCCTGAAAAATTGCATAGAATTCCTTCTCATAAGAGGAATAATTTCCTCTGGTGTCATTCAACTTTTCACTAAAATATGCCACAGGCCTATCATCCTGACTCAACACAGCTCCAATGGCCTCTCCACTAGCATCACATTTTACTTGAAATGGTTTTGTAAAATCAAGCAGAATCAAAACAGGCTTCTTCGTTATCTTTTGCTTCAAAATTTTAAAGTTTCTTTCTGCATCAGTAGTCCACCTAAATGGCTGTTTTCTCTTCTTTATTGTCTCAATTATGGGTGCATTGATCTTACTGAATTTTCTTATAAACTTTCTGTAAAAACTAGCAAGTCCATGGAAACTTCTTACCTCAAAAACATTCCTGGGTGAAGGCCACTCCATAATTGCCTTAACCTTTTCTGGGTCCATCTTCAATCCTTCTGCAGAAACAACAAAACCCAAATACACCAACTCTTCCTTCATGAATGAGCATTTCTTCAGATTTATCAGCAGTTTCTCTTGGTGCAGCTTCTTCAAGACATGATTAAGATGCCTTAAATGTTCTTCTTTAGTTCTGCTGAAAACTAATATATCATCTAGATACACTATCACAAATTTACCAATGAATTCTTTCAATACTTCATTCATAAGTCTCATAAAAGTGCTAGGTGCATTTGACAACCCAAAAGGCATTACTATCCATTCATACAGTCCTTCATTTGTTTTAAAGGCAGTTTTCCACTCATCACCCTCTCTTATTCTAATCTGATGGTATCCACTTTTCAAATCTATCTTTGAAAAATATTTAGCACCAATCAAACAGTCCATCAAATCCTCAACTTTGGGCAAAGGGAATTTGTACCTGATTGTGATCTTATTGATTGCTCTGGAATCAGTACACATCCTCCAGCCTCCATCTTTCTTTGGGCTCAATACTGCTGGTACTGCACATGGACTCAAACTTTCTCTAATCAGCCCCTTGTCCACCAATTCCTGTACTTGTCTCCTGATTTCCTCATTTTCCTTGGGAGTCATTCTATAGGCTGCCTTATTTGGTAGATTTGAACCAGGGATAAAATCTATCTGATGGCTAATCTTTCTCACAGGTGGCAGCTCATCAGGTAAATCATCCACAATAATGTCACAATAATCATCTAACATCTCTTGGATTTCTACTGGCAAATCAGAAATATTTGTAGAAGTAAGAACTACTTTAGGTTTGCAAACTAAAGCAAAAATTACCTCTTCTTCTTCTATCTGCTGCAGATATTCCTTCCCGCTCAGCAACAAGGTCTTTGGATCAATCACTCTGTTGGATGGCTCTCCTTCTTCCATGGGTATCAATGTATGATGTACCCCATCCTTGAAGAACTTGTAAGTGTTCTTCTTGCCATCATGTACTGCTGCTCTGTCAAACTGCCAAGGTCTACCCAGCAGTATATGACACACATCCATGGGAATTACATCACACAAGACCTTATCTTTGTATTTTCCCATTTGCAGCTCTATCTCACACTGCTCTTTTACAACTAGCTGGTGCCCTTTGTGCAACCAGGATACCCTGTAGGGAGTTGGATGCTCCCTTGTCTTCAAATTCAACTTTTCTATTACCTCAGTGGAAACCAGATTGTCTGTGCTACCACTATCAATGACTAGCTGGCAGCATTTCCCTTGGAATTTGCATACGCTCCTAAACAAAGTCTTCCTTTGTGCACGCTCAGTGACCTCTTTGGCTTGCTTCAACAGGACCTTATTTACCACCAAGGATTCTCCCATCTTTGGAATAATTTCTTCTTCAATTTCTGCCTCTTCTCCAGCTTGGGCAACAACAGCATTCCTTGGACCAGCACCCACATTCTCTGGACACTCATAGTGCTTATGTCCCACTTGCTGACATCTATAACACCTCAACTCTCTACCTCTGCCTCTGTCTCTACCTCCTCTTCCCTTTCCTCTATAAGAACCTGTTGTAGCCGCTACAACACCACCCAAAAATTTGGGTATATTCGAAATTTCGGGTCCCCCTCTGCTCGCTTAGTCGTTAAATTCTTTCACCCGACCTGCAAGCGGCCACATCCTAGCGACCTATCTCAAACCCCTCATGAGTTTTCTCACCATCATGATTAGATGATGTTTCTGCAATCACACCATATGTGAAGGATCGCCATGCATACATTCGAATGGAAACTTGTGTGTATTTACATTAAGAGCGCTTGCATCATGGATTGTCCAAGCACTTTGTTTTAGCACTTCGCCGAGCTCATAGTCTAATATTTATTATTTGGGGGGCACCGTTCTCTAAAAGGTAACTGTAAACTAATTAGTGTTATAATGTTACGTGCAGGCGATCCCACAGATGATATACCAAAGGATATTACCATAGCGTTAGGATGAAGAGATTGGAACCCAACTAACAAGAGCACAATGGTTAGGGAAGTTGTCAATCACGAGGTAGAAGACTCTCTTAGAAGAATACAAACAAAGTGGCAAAGCTGATGTTTTCTTGGACATGCGGTCTGGGGAAAATGATGATGCTCTTGAAGATGCATATAAGGCTATCATTAGATTCCAGATTGAGCGACAGTCACAGATGCTTAAGAGCGAAAAATACACTCTATCAGATGGAGAATATGACATCCTTACTCATCATGGTGGGGGTGTTGATCAAGAAACAATCCCGATGTTTCTATTTTAGAAGGAGAGAAAATAAGCATAAACTCAAAAGGGAAGTTTTGGAGATCCTGCACGATACCATCTAAATGTCAATGGGTGCACACGAAGGAACATGTTTCACCATTCCAACAAGTCTAGCCTGAAGTATAGCCCGGTGAACAAAGCGGACTCGGAAGATCTCCCTAGAGAATGACAATCTCATTCAAGGCGTTCTCGTGCCGGGCAGCAGAGCGAAAGCACACATGTGGGTGTGAAAAGCCAACGGCAGAGTTTCAAATATGTGAACGCACCTTTGAGAAGAAACATCTATTAATCCTAAGCTACATAGTGTGGAGTTATTTAGGCTGCAAGGAGTACAATGTGGAGGAATGAAAAGGCCTCAAAACCCTAGTCTCCTTTGCTCTTAAAGTTGTCTATGCGAGACCATAAGAGATGGAGAATTTGAAAATTGAACCTAAAAGGTCATGTTTAAATGCATACACCTTTTGGTAGCCAGGCACATTGATGCATATGCAGAGAGAGTCTGAGTGTTGTACCAAATTCAGATAATGGCGAAGTACATTTTGTCGCGGGAGATTGTACAAATGATATAAAGGCCATTCTTCTGAACCGACCATAATTTTGAGTTGTGTTGACAACTCTGGAAAATTAGGGAAGGGAAGCAATGTTTGCTAGACCTAAGCTACACAGTGGGTGCAAATGAATGGACCAAGGTTATGATCTTAAATATTATGCAATGAAATCAAGGCGCAAGACCATGTTGTTTCCAAGCCATATAAAATGGTGGATCAAGACTATATGAAAAACATTACTAATGAGCTTAATATTTCTATGGCGGATATAGTGATCAAAGCTTATGTTTTAAACATGAGACAGAGTGTATGACCAACCTATAGAAGCGTGTTATAATAACTATGTTGTGTTACAAATGGGCACAAATGTTCGATGGCAGGTTTTCTACCAATGGTAAATGTTTGGAGCAGGAATATATATATATATATATATATATATATATATATATATATATATATATCGGTCAAACCTCACCATTAAAATGTGGAGCAGAACTACATATGGGCGCGAAGGCTTCTATGCATGGTGGTCACATTTAATAATAAAAAATCTGGAGCAATATACATATATAGCGGTCAAATTCATGGAACACGTTGGAAACATGGCGCAGAAATGCATGGACACATTGCATGGAGTCCAACGTTGCATGGCGTAGAAATGCATGGACACGTTGCATGGAGTCCAACGTTCAATGGCGGGTTTTTGTTTGAGAGAAAATATATACATGCAGCGGCCAACGTTATAATTAAAACACGGTCAGAGCTATATAAAAACACATTTCAAAAGGGCTTAAATATTTCTATGGTTGACAGAGTGATCAAAACAACCTCACCATTAAAATATGGAGCAAACTACATATGGGCGCGAAGGCTTCCATGCATGGCAATCGTCGTAAAAGGACCACGCATATAGGAATTCAAATGATTTATGCCAACTTCTGTAGCCTCGACGGTGATATTTCAGGAGAGAATCACTCTTCGAATATGTTGCGCTGGTCACATTTAGAAAGGTGTTATCGTTACATATTCGTTGGAAGCTGAATTTTCGATAGTGCCACCACTGACCACATCAAGCTGTCTTCACAGATCTCAGTTGCCGATAATTCCTAAGCATTTGCTTTTACTCTGTCCAAAGGCACTGGAAAACCGGATCACACGTTCCACGTAGATTGCATGCAGTGCGTTTTCAATTGCAGGCTCATGCAGGAATGAACTGCTCACCTCGGAAGCAGAATTGTCTATAATCCGTTCACAGAAAAAGAATTACAACACACATGTTAGCATGATATTGATCCACTAACCCTCACCTTTCCAGAGCAGATAAATCTTTTGTTTTATTCTAAATCCACCGAAATAATGAAGAATCCTCCGCATACGTGGTAAGCACAGTCGACCTGCGAGTTATCTCTATGAGGCAACCTCAGAGACAGTGAGGTTGCGTGCAGAATTTTTGACTCAGAGGAGCAGAAACCACATATAATTAGCCTTGCACAACGACAGATCTGGTTTCTGGAGAGGAGATCGAAGTGCACGACCAAAAAACGGTATTCGAGACTCCATGCTCTTGTTGTAATGCATCTTGAATTGCACACAGATTCAACTGTATCGGCTCTATCGTTGCCGTAGGATACAGATCCTCCAAGAAAAGCGAAACACTCATTTTAACCAGTGCAATAACAACTATGGGACGTTATTTCCGCAGTGGCAAATCCCTCAATACAGCAGATGAGAAATGCTCTGTTGCAAGCACAAGAGTCCCACCTTGGAAATAAATCAAAGATGTTGTTATTAAATTTTCTGGGGAAGACTGGTTTTCTCCATTCATTAAATGAAAACAAGGTTCAATGCAGGAGAGCACATTGCATTTAAGCCGAACGATGATTACACGATGAAGAAAACCTGTGCTTTGAGTGCGGCTGAGCATAAGCAAGATTGCAACTACGCGACCCTGTGAGGTCGCAGTTCAACCCAGGTCACTGAGTCGCCGACCTGTGAGGCAAGTTCCAAGTGCAACTCGATCGTTTTAGTGACCCTGCGACCCTTATAAAGTCTCAGCCCAAGCAAAGATCAAGTCGCGTGACCCTTGAGTCGCAGAGTCACAGATCCATGAAGCTGATGAAGGATGCGACTTAGTGATAGTATGCGACCTGCGACTTGTGTAGAATGAAGTCACGCGACCCTTTGAGTCACTAGGTTGCAGATCCATGGAGCCAAAAAAGGATGTGACTTGGTGATAGCATCAACCTGCGACTTGTGAAGAATGAAGTCGCGTGACCCTTTGAGTCGCTGGGTCACAAATCCGTGCAACCAAACAAAAATGCGACTTGGTGGTAATGGTGACCATGCGACCTATGAATCTCCTGCGTTGCGTGAGTTTTTCCAATGATGTTGTGGAGAAGTGGCATGGTGAGCAGCATCCTTTTAGATCCCAGACATGAAACAAGAAGAGGGGTGAGTTGGGACAGAAACTGTTCTTGCATGAGCGAGATGGGCTTGCGTATGTGCTTCTATGCCAGTTTCAGTGCCTGCTTGATCAACAACAATTTTACAATAATAGTTTGGGGCTCCTTGGCGAGTTGATGGCTATCTTGGTCATAAAGGGAGTTGTCAAAGATGTAGTAAATTAATTTTCCATGCCCAAGAATGAGAATCTCAGCGTTGATCGATTCAAATCTCCATGGCGCTTTCCAAATATACTTTTGGGATGGTTTGCAGATAATACAAATTTGGTAAATTTACAATTGGATCTGCACTCCAGACCCGGTCCACAACAATACCAATCTACATTGCAGTTATTTGAAAGAAAATGGCACAAGCCATTCTCCCCGATGACTTAGTAGCACAATACTTAACCACACAGGGGTCTATGTTATTATTTTATCTCTTGCAAATTGATTAAAATTCCCTTAGCATTATTATTATTCCATCATGAAAACATGTGACCTGTGTTATTTTATTGCAGGAAGAACCTTTCTGTTTGAACATAAGAGCCAAGGTTTTCCCTAGCAAAAAAGGGGACATTTTCAAAACAAGTAGATGTCGGCGAACCTCCAAAGAACTCACGTTAGGTTCAAAGGCACCTGGCCTCGGCCACTGAAAGGAGGCCACAAGTCATTGATCTGCCCAAGGTCGCAGGTCGCATATCTGCTGAGGTCGCAGGTCGCAAATGGTGCAAGACTGCAAATCCAAGGAGATCGCGAGGTCGCAAATTCAAGGAGGTCGCAGGTCGCAGATTTTCTTAAGGTCGTAGGTCGCGAATTGCCTGAGGTCGCAAGTCACAGAGGTCGCCAAGTCACCAATTCGCATCCCCTACAAAATGCCCGATGGCACGACCCAGCGACCCAGCGACTAGGTCACAAGGTCGCAAAACCCAGTCAGGTCGCAGGTCGCAGAACAGACTGGGTCGCAAGGCAGCCCAACGGTTGGGAAGATGAAAAGTCAAGGAAGCCCAAAGGGCAAGTTTTGTATTATAAATACTCCTTCGGGAGCTTGTAAAAGGATCTTTTGTTTGGGACTGGAACTGAGTATATTGTATTACCAGAGGATTATACATTTAAGCATTAATACAAGCATTTTGAAAAATCCCTTTGTGGATCTGGTGTTGTCTTATGTATGAGCACTGTTGAGTATTATTTTTTCAGTTTCTGAACATATTTAGATTAAGGGAACTGTATCTTCAATTCACATCACAGTTGCATAACAGTTTGTTGAGTATGTTAATGGTGGTTGCGTTTATTTCACTTTCTTAACGAATGTTGATGGCTTTGTTTATTGACATTTGTGTTTCCATTTAAAACCTTTAGGAAGTGAAGGGTGTTCTTGCCGTGAGGAATTGTTTCCTTTGCGGTCAGAACAGTTTACAAGCATGACCCTAACGAAGTGTTGTTAACAACACTTCCTTCGGCCTTCATGCTTTATTATTTCCTCTTGCTACTCATAGTGTTGCACGTACATTTAATGCATCAATCATATGTCTTGTATCAGTTGATTAGGTGTGTATCCATTGTTTTATAGAGTTTAAGCGAGACCCAAAGCAAAGGAGAAATCAGTGGTAACCGGACCCACACCCCGGACGGGATCCCTAGTCCAAACGGTTCAAGGTCTAATTGGGACCTTTTGCCAGGGATATCCCCTGCTGTTGGCCGAGACAAATTTTCCCGTCAACAGAATTGGCGCTAAAAGGAGGGCCAGATGACAAGATGAGCCCTGAGAGCCTGCAGTTAATCTCATATCTGTAATGGCTCGTTCCCAAATCATTCTCCCGAGATGTTTATTGGAGTTTTATGAGCCTCGATGTCTCATCCCCGATGAACTAATGTATCACTTGTCCCAGTTAAAATTCAATGGTGAAAACGGAGTATCCATAACCCAACACCTTTTAGATTTTTGTGACTTTGGTGAGTGCTACGAAATTGACAATGAAGGCTTGATTTGTTTGCTTTTCTTCCTCACCCTCGAAGGTCGCGCTAATCAATGGTGTCGCACATTGCCGGAAACTTCCATCCATTCATTTGAACAACTCGCTAGTGAATTACAACAAGCTTTTCACAGGTACGATTTTCAAAGCATATTGATAAAGCTAAATGACATCAGAATGGAAGCTTAGGAACCTCTTGATGAATTTTCTGTCATATTTGTTCATTATTGTTTTGAGTTCCCTAAAAAGGATGTCGATTGGAAGTTGTTAAGTGAACAGTTCAGCTATGTGATTCTAGTTTCCCTTGAACAATTTCAGTTAGCAACCCAGCCTGAGCCTAGTGTTCCCTATGACGACCCTCAAGTCAACGGTTGTTCAGACTTTGAATCTTTCACGCACCATGTTGAATCAGAGTTTGAAAACCACAGTGGCTCTTTATCTCTCCCGGTTCATGAAACCTACCTCGAGCCCACTCGATGTATCCCTGGTCACAGTCCTAAATCTGATTCGCATACTGATTATCAATCGACTCCTACCCCGCATAAAGTTGATTCCCTTACAAGGCCTCCCAGATCATTGCTTTCTCTAAATGACACGGATGCACGTGTTAGAAAGCCTTGTATGGTTAACGCCCCTACGACTCAATCTGTTCGTTCATTGTTCCCCGAATTATTTCACGACCCCGCCACACCAGTAATTTCTTCGAGACATTCAAAATTTCCTTATACTGTTATCGGCGACAATCATAAGCACGCAGATGGTGTTTCACAATCACAGTTCAAAATCGATGAATCTTTTAGATCTTATTTTTCACTCGGAATCTTTAGACAGCCATAGGAGCAATTTCCTGTCTGGGCAACCTCAAGATGTCCTCTTTATTGACCCATCCCAGTTGGTAACTCCAGGGGAGCCTAACTTGCCAGGTACCCAATGTGATCAAATCAATGGTTACAGCGATCCCTGCTTATCTGAAAACATATTCCATCATACCACTGAGGACTATCACTCGCTTCTCTTTTCTGACCATATGGAGACACCAGAATTCGATGATTAGTTTTGGGAAGATTCAAGTACCCATCAGAAAATTGAAGCGCCTCAGCTTTCGCCGATCGTTTCTCAAATGAAGATCCTCAAGTACCATTCTCCTCCCACCATAACTCCATCGAATTCACTCCACCCTGGAAAATCTATAGAATCCGATACTTTGGATTATCAATCTGTAAGTGCGCAAAAATTTGACCGAATTGATACAAATCCCACTGACATTTTGCTACCCACCATAAGCCATGTTCACATCCAGTCGCATGTTGATCTCGCCAAACCATAAAAGTTGGGCAACCCCCCGCTCGAAGGTCCAGGGTTTGATCCTCATACCCTTGACCAAACCCAGGAGCAACCCCAAACTAGGGTTTTCAAAACTAGGGTTTATGCACTCGGATGCGCAAGAATTTATAATTCGCCTGGCACATGCTTATTATCTTCATTCCATAAAACTGATGGTCCTCAACACCATGATGAGCTTGTCGGTCAACTCGACCAACCATATTCGGCGGATGTGCCTACAAATAGGAATTGGCTTAGCCATCACCCCTCAGATCCAGGATCGTGCATGAATGAATTCGTGTCATTTATCAATAATGTTGAGTTTCAAGAACATATTGTTGTGTATCAAGATAAGAGTGGGATTCAGCTTACACGATCTATTCTGGCGTGTTCTTTGGTATGTATCCATGATCTTCTTGTCATTGCACATGCTCTTCAGGTAAGTCTTGTTGTTGGTACACGATTTCGTATGCAGGCTCTGATTGCGAACATTGTCGTTCTTGCAGGTCGGGAACTAATAAGGTGGCTGCACTGGAAAGCTGATTTCACATAACCCGACCGCATCATTGGTTAATCTAGGGTTTTAGGTGTAGGCTAGCTAGGACCTGTTAATAAAATTTGTTGGTTCAAAGTCTTTAATTAGATTACTTGCCAAATTTTTACGTTATAATTTAAAAGTGTGTTTGTTGTTTTGTTTACGATTAATATCTTAGGCATCGTCATGTTACAAGTATTTTCCACTCATTTCTTTTTCAGTTGCTGGTTGCTGCATAAATAATCATTGCTTGTATTGCGCTTCTTGTCCACCTACAATTGGTTGATCGTTCTCACACATGGCATTGCATTGCATCTTTAGCCTCGTCTATCACATTGCATCGTATGCTCTCTTCCTCACATCATTTTTTGTCATATCGCCTACTACTGCATGAGATTTCATTGAAACCCTACCACCTTGCGGATTTGTTCTGCCCCAATGGTTGAAGCAGTAACCCCATTGTTTGTGTGAGGTTGCGGAGGCTATTTCAAGAGGCAGCTTTCTCTCAGGACAGATCATCAAAGTCGTTGTCTCAACAAGATGCCTATGAGTCTAAACTTATTTATCCTGGGAGATACGATTCGGTTGCTTATGGGAGACCTAATGAGTTTGAATGGCCCATACCCGTAGCCTAAGCCTTGTTCCCAACATAGTCTTGGACATCTTAATGATCTGTTTTTCGTGCTTCGCCTAGATGGGATGTGAAGGTTTGGCACAAGGGCAAACCCAAATCAGGATATCTTTCAGTTTCTGTAAAACAAGAAACAACCTCTCTTGCTCGTAAAATAATTCGGGATCCCTCATCCGCCCATGAAAAATAAGTGCCACGAGCACATGAAAATAAGTGTTGCAAGCACATGAAACAAATAAGGGTAAAGGATCGAGAAAGGCTTCCTACGCAGAGAGGTAATGCAACGACTCCGCCGAGGTACTGACCAGGCTCGCGGGCAGCGAAGCAATGTTTGTGATTTCTTGAAGTGACTCCGTCGGGGTACTGTCCAGGCCTGCTGGCAGTGGAGAAACACCGGAAACTTACTTTAAAAAATCCTAAGAATAATAAACCCACTACCTTGCTCTTCACATCATCAACAAGCTATTGGCGTCTGTGAGCTCTCTATTGATGTGTTCGGATTAGCGAGACCTAGTTGAGGCACAAGGACTGGGCATACTTGTAAAGGCCAAATTAATTCAAAGGGTCCCCGCAGAACTTGTTCAATATTCCCTTGCATCACTATCTTGGCTCAGAATTTTGTTGTGATATTGACAGAGATGCTGGATTCTACCAGTGGTTCACCATTTGTTGTAGCCACTACAACACCACCCAAAATTTTGGGTATATTTAAAATTTCGGGTCCCCCTCTGCTCGCTTGGTCGTTAGGGTCTTTCACCGAACCTGTAATCAGTGACATCCCAGTGACCTATCCCCAACCCCTCACGAGTTGTCTCGCCCTCATGATCAGGCGTTGTTGTTGCAATCACGCCATGTGTGAAGGATCGCCATGCATACATTCGAAAGGAAAATTGTGTGTATTTACATTAAGAGCGCTTGCATCATGGATTGTCCAGGCACTTTGTTTTAGCACTTCGCCGAGCTCATAGTCTAATATTTATTATTTTGGGGGCACCGTTCTCTAAAATGTAACTGTAAACTAATTAGTGTATAATGTTACGTGCAGGCGATCCCGCAGATGATATACCGAAGAATATCACCATCGCGTTGGGAGAAAGAGATTGGAACCCAACTAACAAGAGCACAATGGGAAAATGATGACGATAGAGAATGACAATCTCATTCAAGGCGTTCTCGTGCCCGGCAGCAGAGCGAAAGCACACATGTGGGTGTGGCAAGCCAACGACAGAGTTTCAAATATGTGAACGCACCTTTGAGAAGTAACATTTATTAATCCTGAGCTACATAGTGTGGAGTTATTTATGCTGCAAGGAGTACAATGTGGAGGAATGAAAAGGCCTCAAAACCCTAGTCTCCTTTGCTCTTAAAGTTGTCTATGCGAGACCATAAGATACGGGGAACTTCAAATTGAACCTAAAAGGTCATGTTTAAATGTATACACCTTTTGGTAGCCAGGCACTTTGATGCATATGCAGAGAGAGTCTGAGTGTTGTACCAAAGTCAGATAATGGCGAAGTACATTTTGTCGCGGGAGATTGTACAAATCCTATAAAGGCCATTCTTCTGAACCGACCATAATTTTGAGTTGTGTTGACAACTCTGTAAAATTAGGGAAGGGAAGCAATGTTTGCTAGACCTAAGCTACACAGTGGGTGCAAATCAAAGGACCAAGGTTATGATCTTAAATATTATGCAATGAAATCAAGGCGCAAGACCATGTAGTTTCCAAACCGTATAAAATGGTGGATCAAGACTATATGAAAAACATTACAAATGAGCTTAATATTGCTATGGCGGATATAGTGATCAAAGCTTATGTTTAAAACATGGGACAGAGTGTATGACCAACCTATAGAAGCGTGTTATAATAACTATGTTGTGTTACAAATGCGCGCAAATGTTCGATGGCAGGTTTTCTCCTAATGGTAAATGTTTGGAGCAGGCATATATATATATATATATGTATCAGTCAAACCTCACCATTAAGATATGGAGCAGAACTACATATGGGCGCGAAGGCTTCTATGCATGGTGGTCACATTTAATAATAAAAAATCTGGAGCAATATACATATGTAGCGGTCAACTTTACGTTGGAAACATGGCGCAGAAATGCATGGACACATTGCATGGAGTCCAACGTTCGATGGCGGGTTTTTTGTTTGAGAGAAAATATATACATGCAGCGGTCAACGTTATAATTAAAACACGGTCAGAGCTATATGAAAACACATTTCAATGGGCTTAAATATTTCTATGGTTGACAGAGTGATCAAAACTTATGTCCAAAGCACGAGGCGGAGTGTATGACAAACCTATGGTGTGTTACGACTAGGTGCAAAGGTTTTGATGGTGAATTTTCATCCCATGCTAAATGTTTGGAGCAGACGTATATATACATCGGTCCAAGCTCACCATTAAAATATGGAGCAAACTACATATGGGCGCGAAGGCTTCCATGCATGGCAACCGTCGTAAAAGGACCGCGCGTATAGGAATTCGAATGATTTATGCCGACTTCTGTAGCCCCGACGGTGATATTCCAGGAGAGAATCACTCTTCAAATCTGCTGCGCTGGTCACATTTAGAACGGCGTTATCGTTACATATTCGTTGGAAGATGAATTTTCGATAGTGCCACCACTGACCGCGTCGAGTTGTTTTCACAGAGCTCAGTTTCTGATAATTCCTAAGCGTTTTCTTTTACTCTGTCCAAAGGCGCTGAAAAACCGGATCACACGTCCCACATAGATTTCATGCAGTGCGTTGCTCACCACGGAAGAGGAATTGTCTATAATCCGTTCGCAGAAAAAGCATTAACAACACACATGTCAGCATGATATTGATCCACTAACCCTCACCTTTCCGGGGCAGATAAATCTTTTGGTTTATTCTAAATCCACCGAAATAATGAAGAATCCTCTGCATACGTGGTAAGCACAGTCGACCTGCGAGTCATCTATGTGAGGCAACCTCCGAGACAGTGAGGTCGCGCGCAGAATTTTTGACTCAGAGGAGCAGAAACCGCATATAATCAGCCTTGCACAATGACAGATCTGGTTTCTGGAGAGGGGATCGAAGTGCAAGACCAAAAAATGGTATTCGAGACCCCATGCTCTTGTTGTAATGCATGTTGAATTGCACACATATTCAGCTGTATCGGCTCTGTCATTGCCGTAGGATACAGATCCTCCAAGAAAAGCGAAATGCTCATTTTAACCAGTGCAATAATGACTATGGGACGTTATTTCCGTAGTGGAAAATCCCTCAATACAGCAGATGAGAAATGCTCTGTTGCAAGCGCAAGAGTCCCACCTTGGAAATAAATCGAAGATGCTGTTATTAAATTTTCTGGGGAAGACTAGTTTTCTCCATTCATTAAATGAAAACAAGATTCAAAGCAGGAGAGCACATTGCATTTAAGCCGAACGATGATTACACGATGAAGACAACCTGTGCTTTGAGTGCGGCTGAGCATAAGCAAAATTGAAACTACGTGACCCTGTGAGGTCGCAGTTCAACCCAGGTCGCTGAGTCGCGGACCCATGAGGCAAGTGCCAAGTGCGACTTGATGGTTTTAGCGACCCTGCGACCCTTATAAAGTCTCAACCCAAGCAGAGATCAAGTCGCGCGACCCTTGAGTCGCTGAGTCGCAGATCCATGAAGCTGATGAAGGATGCAACTCGGTGATAGTATGTGACCTGCGACTTGTGTAGAATGAAGTCGTGCGACCCTTTGAGTCGTTGAGTCGCAGATCCATGAAACCAATAAAGGATGCGACTTGGTGATAGCCGCGACCTGCGACTTGTGAAGAATGAAGTCGCGCGACCCTTTGAGTCGCTGGGTCGCAGATCCATGCAGCCTAACAAAAATGCGACTTGGTGGTAACTGTGACCATGCAACCTATGAATCTCCTGCGTTGCGTGAGTTTTTCCAATGATGCTGTGGAGAAGTGGCATGGTGAGCAGCATCCTTTTAGATCCCAGGCATGAAACAAGAAGATGGGTGAGTTGGGACAGAAACTGTTCTTGCATGGGCGAGATGGGCTTGCGTACGTTGCTTCTATGCCAGTTTTAGCGCCTGCTCGATCAGCAACAACTTTACAAGAATAGCTGGGGGCTCCTTGGCACGTTGATGGCTATCTTGGTCATAAAGGGAGTTGTCAAAGATGTAGTAAATGAATTTTCCATGCCCAAGAATGAGAATCTCGGCGTTGATCGATTCAAATCTCCATGGCGCTTTCCAAATATACTTTTGGGATGGTTTGCAGATAATACAAAATTGATAAATTTACATTTGGATCTGCACTCCAGACCCGGTCCACAACGATACCAATCTACATTGGAGTTATTTGAAAGAAAATGGCACAAGCCATTCTCCCCGATGACTTAGTAGCACAATACTTTACCACACAGGGGTCTATGTTATTATTTTATCTCTTGCAAATTGATTAAAATGCCCTTAGCATTATTATTATTCCATCATGAAAACATGTGACCTGTGTTATTTTATTCCAGGAAGAACCTCTTTGTTTGCACATAAGAGCCAAGGTTTTCCCCAGCAAACAAGGGGACATTTTCAAAACAAGTATATGTTGGTGAAACTCCAAAGAACTCACTGATCTGCCCAAGGTCGCAGGTCACATATCTGCCTAGATCGCAGGTCGCGGATGGTGCAGGGTCGCAAATCCAAGGAGGTCGCAGGTCGCTGATCTGCCTGAGGTCCGAGGTCACAGGTCATAGATTGACCGAGGTCGCAAGTTGCAGATTTTCTTGAGGTCGCGGGTCGCAAGTTCCCAAAGGTCGCAAGTTGCAGGGGTCGCTAGGTCGCTAAGTCGCATCCCCTATCAAATGCTCAACGGTGCGACCCAACGACTAGGTCGCAAGGTCGCAAAACCCAGTCAGGTTGTAGGTCGCAGAACAGACTGGGTCGCAAGGCAGCCCAACGGTCGAGAAGATGAAAAGTCAAGGAAGCCCAAAGGGCAGGTTTTGTATTATAAATACTCCTTCGGGAGCTTGTAAACATATCTTTTTTTTGGGACTCGAGCTGAGTATATTGTATTACTAGAGGATTATACATTTAAGCATTAATACAAGAATTTTAAAAAATCCCTTTGTGGATCTGGTGTTGTCTTATGTATGAGCACTGTTGAGTATTATGTTTTCAGTTTCTGAACATCTTTAGATTAAGGGAACTGCATCTTCAATTCACGTCACAGTTGCATAACATTTTGATGAGTATGTTAATGGTGGCTGAGTTTATTTCACTTTCTTAACGAACGCTGATGGCTTTGTTTATTGGCATTTGTGTTACTATTTAAAACTTTTAGGAAGCGAAAGGCGTTCTTGCCATGAGGAATTATTTCCTTTGTGGTCAGAACAATTTACAAGCATGACCCTAATTAAGTGTTGTTAACAACACTTCCTTCGGTCTTCATGCTATATTATTTCCTCTTGCTACTCATAGTGTCGTATGTACATAAATTGGCGCTAGAAGGAGGGCCAGATGACAAGTTGAGCCCTGAGAGCCTGCAGTTAATCTCATATCTGTAATGGCCCGTTCCCAAATTATTCTCCCGAGATGTTTGTCGGAGTTTTATGAGCCTCGATACTTCATCCCCGATGAAATTATGTATCACTTGTCCTAGTTAAAATTTGATGGTGAAAATGGGGTGTCCATAACCCGACACCTTTTAGATTTTTGTGACTTTGGTGAGTGCTATGAAATTGACGATGAAGGTTTGATTTGTTTGCTTTTCTTCCTCACTCTCGAAGGTCGCGCTAAGCAATGGTGCCGCACATTGCCGGAAGCTTCCATCCATTCGTTTGAACAACTCGCCAGTGAATTACAACAAGCTTTTCACAGGTACGATTTTCAAAGTGTATTGATAAAGCTAAATGACATCAGAATGGAAACTCAGGAACCTCTAGATGAATTTTCCATCAGATTTGTTCATTATTGTTTTGAGTTCCCTGAAAAGGATGTCGATTGGAAGTTGTTAAGAGAACAGTTCACGTATGTGATCCTCGTTTCCCTTGAACAATTTCAAGTAGCAACCCAGCCTGATCCTAGTGTTCCCTATGATGACCCGCAAGTTGCCCGCTGTTCAGACTGCGTCCCCAATGTTTCCTTGTCCACCTCCCTGAGTCCAGACCACACTCCAGCCTCCCAGGAGAGTATTGCTACAATCTCGCTCCTCCTCCTGAGTTGTCGGGTAGTCGAGTTATGACCTCGAAAGTTATGAGCAATGATGGATGGGTGCATTCGGATAAAGCCTATGGTACTACCTTTGAATCTTTCACGCACCATGTTGAATCAAAGCTTGAAAACCATTGTGGCACATTATCTTTCCCAGTTCATGAAACCTACCTCGAGCCCACTCGGTGTCTCCCTGGACACAAACCTAAATCTGGTTCACATACGGATTATGAATCGACTCCTATCCCGGATGCAGTCGTTTCCCTTACAGGGCCTGCCAGATCATTGTTTTCTCAGAATGGCATGGATGCGCGTGTTGAGAAGCCTTGCATGGTTAACACCCCTGCGACTCAATCTGTTCGTTCATTATTCCTTGGTCTGTTTCTCGATCCCGCCACACCAGTAATTTCTTCGAGACATTCAAAATTTCCTTATACTGGTATTGGCGGCAATCATAAGCACGCAGATGGTGTTTCACAATCACAGTTCAAAATCGATGAATCTTTTAGATCTTATCATTCTCACTCGGAACCTTTAAACAGCCATAGGAGCAATTTCCTGTCTGGGCAACCTCAAGATGTCCTCTTTATTGATCCATCCCAGTTGGTAACTCCCAGGGAGTCTAACTTGCCAGGTACCCAACTTGATCAAATCAATGGTTACAGCGATCCTTGCTTATCGGAAAACATATTCCATCATACTGCTGAGGACTATCACTCGCATCTCTTTGCCGACCATATGGAGACACTAGAATTCGATGATTCGCTTTGGGAAGATTCAAGTACCCATCGGAAAATTGAAGCGCCTCAGCTTCTGCCGCCTGTTTCTCAAATGACGATCCCCAAGTACCACGCTCCTCCCAGCATAACCGCATCGAATTCACTCCACCCTGGCAAATCTAGAGAATCTGATACTTTGGGTTATCAATCTGTCAGTGTGCAAAGATTTGACCGAATTGATACAAAGCCCACTGACATTTTGCAACTCACCACAATCCATGATCACATCCAGTCGCTTGATGATCTCGCTCAACTGTCAAAGTTGGGAAACCCACCGCTCGAAGGTCTGGAGTTTGTTCAAGACGGTGAGGAATTACGACCTCCACCGAAAGTGGATTCGGATCCTCATATCCTTGACAGATTCCAGGAGCAACTTCGAACTAGGGTTTCCGCACTCGGATGCACAAGCATTTATAATTCGCCTGGCACATGCTTATTGTTTCCATTCCATAAAACTAACGGTCCTCAACACCATGATGAGATTTCCGGTCAACTCGACCAACCTTATTCGGTGGATGTGCCTACAAATAGGCAATGGCTTACCCAGCGCCCATCAGGCCCAGGATTGTGGATGAATGAATGTGTGTATTTTAGAAATATTGAATTTCAAGAACATATTGTTGTGTATCAAGATAAGAGTGGGATTCAACTTACACGATCTATTCTGGCATGTTCTTTGGTATTTATCCATGATCTTCTTTCCGTTGCACATGCTCTTCAGGTAAGTCTTGATGTTGGTGCACCATTTGGTATGCTAGCTCTGATTGCGAACATTGTCTTTCTTGCAGGTCAGGAACTAATGCAGTGGCTGCACTGGAAAGCTGATTTTACATGACCCGACCGCATCATTGGTTAAACTAGGGTTTTAGGTTTAGGTTAGCTAGGACCCGTTAATAAAATTTGTTAGTTCAAAGTTTTTAATTAGATTTACTTGCCAAATTTTTTACTTCATAATTTAAAAAAGTGTGTTTGTTATTTTTGCTTACGATTAATATCTTAGGCATCGTCATGTTACAAGTATTTTCCACTCATTTATTTTTCAGTTGCTGGTTGCTGCATAAATAATAATTGCTTGTATTGCGCTTCTTGTCCACCTACAATTGGTTGATCTTTCTCACACATGGCGTTGCAGTGTGTCTTGAGCCTCGCCTATTACATTGCGTCGTACACTCTCTTTCTCACACCATTTTTTTCATATCGTCTGCCACTTCATGAGCCCTCATTGAAACCCTACCACCTTGCGGACTTCTTCTGCCCCAATGGTTGAAACAGTAACCCCATTGTTTGTGTGAGGTTGCGGTGGCTATTTCAAGAGGTAGCTTTCTCTCAGGACAAGTCATCAAAGTCGCTGTCTCAACAAGATGCCTATGAGTCTAAACTTATTTAGCTTGGCAGATACAAGCCGGTTGCTTATGGGAGACCTAATGAGTTTGAATGGCCCATACCCGTAGCCTAAGCCTTGTGCCCAGCATAGTCTTGGACATCTTAATGATCTGTTTTTCGCGCTTCGCCTAGATGGGATGTGAAGGTTTGGCACAAGGGCAAACCCAAATCAGGATATCTTTCAGTTTCTGAAAAACAAGAAACAACCTCTCTTGCTCGTAAAATAAGTCGGGATCCCTCATCTGCCCATGAAAAATAAGTGCCACGAGCACATGAAAATAAGCGCTGCAAGCACATGAAACAAATAAGGTTAAAGGATCGAGAAAGGCTTCCTACGCAAAGAGGTAATGCAACGACTCCGCCGGGGTACTGACCAGGCTCGCTGGCAGTGGAGCAACGTTTGTGATTTCTTGAAGTGACTCCGCCGGGGTACTGTCCAGGCCTGCTGGCAGTGGAGCAACACCAGAAACTTACTTTAAAAAATCCTGAGAATAATAAACCCACTGCCTTGCTCTTCACATCATCAACAAGCTATTGGCGTCTGTGAGCTCTCTATTGATGTGTTCGGATTAGCGAGACCTAGTTGAGGCACAAGGACTAGGCATACTTGTAAAGGCCAAAGTAATTCAAAGGGTCCCCGCAGAACTTGTTCAATATTCCCTTGCATCACTATCTTGGCTCAAACTTTTGTTGTGATATTGACAGAGATGTTGGATTCTACCAGTGGTTCGCCATTTGTTGTAGCCGCTACAACACCACCCAAAATTTTGGTTATATTTAAAATTTCGGGTCCCCCTCTGCTCGCTTAGTCGTTAGGGTCTTTCACCGAACCTGTAATCAGTGACATCCCAGCGACCTATCCCCAACCCCTCACGAGTTGTCTCGCCCTCATGATCAGGCGTTGTTGTTGCAATCATGCCATGTGCGAAGGATCACCATGCATACATTCGAAAGGAAACTTGTGTGTATTTACATTAAGAGCGCTTGCATCATGGATTGTCCAGGCACTTTGTTTTAGCACTTCGCCGAGCTCATAGTCTAATATTTATTATTTTTGGGGCACCGTTCTCTAAAATGTAACTATAAACTAATTAGTGTATAATGTTACGTGCAGACGATCCCGCAGATGATATATCGAAGAATATCACCATCGCGTTGGGAGAAAGAGATTGGAACCCAACTAACAAGAGCACAATGGTTAGGGAAGTTTTCAATCACGAAGAAGAAGACTCTCTTACAAGAATACAAACAAAGTGGCAAAGCTAATGTTTTCTCGAACATGCGGTGTAGGGAAAATGATGACGCTCTTGAAGATGCAGATAAGGCTATCATTAGATTCCAGAGTGAGCGACAGTCACGGATGCTTAATAAGGACAAATACACTTTATCAGATGGGGGAGATGACATTCTTACTCATCATGTTGTTGCTCTATCAACTCTTGATGACCTTGAGGATGAGATTGTTTGAAGATGAAAATGATGATGACATATTACCAGGAAGCTACATTTTGGTGGGGGTCCTGATCAAGAAACAATCCCAATTGTTGCTATTTTAGAGGGAGACAAAATAAGCATAAGTTCAAAAGGAAGTTTTGAAGATCCTGCACAATGTCAGCTCCATGCCGAGGTCTGCACGCAAAGGAACATATTTCACCACTTCGACAAGTCTGGCCTGAAGTATGGCCCGGTGAAAAAAGCGAACTCAGAAGATTTCTCTAGAGAATGACAATCTCATTCGAGGCATTCTCGTGTCGGGCAGCAGTGCGAAAGCACACATGTTGGTGTGGCAAGCCGACGATAGAGTTTCAAATATGTGAACGCTCCTTTGAGAAGCAACATTTATTAATCCTGAGCTACATAGTGTGGAGTTATTTATGCTGCAAGGAGTACAATGTGGAGGAATGAAAAGGCCTCAAAACCCTAGTCTCCTTTGCTCTTAAAGTTGTCTATGCGAGACCATAAGATACGGGGAACTTCAAATTGAACCTAAAAGGTCATGTTTAAATGCATACACCTTTTGGTAGCCAGGCACATTGATGCATATGCGGAGAGAGTTTGAGTGTTCTACCATAGTCAGATAATGGCGAAGTACATTTTGTCGCCGGAGATTGTACAAATCCTATAAAGGCCATTCTTCTGAACCGACCATAATTTTGAGTTGTGTTGACAACTCTGGCAAATTAGGGAAGGGAAGCAATGTTTGCTAGACCTAAGCTACATAGTGGGTGCAAATCAATGGACCAAGGTTATGATCTTAAATATTATGCAATGAAATCAAGGCGCAAGACCATGTAGTTTCCAAACCGTATAAAATGGTGGATCAAGACTATATGAAAAACATTACAAATGAGCTTAATATTGCTATGGCAGATATAGTGATCAAAGCTTATGTTTAAAACATGGGACGGAGTGTATGACCAACCTATAGAAGCGTGTTATAATAACTATGTTGTGTTACAAATGGGCGCAAATGTTCGATGGCAGGTTTTCTCCTAATGGTAAATGTTTGGAGCGGGCATATATATATATATATATATATATATATATATATATATATATATATATATATATATCGGTCAAACCTCACCATTAAGATATGGAGCAGAACTACATATGGGCGCGAAGGCTTCTATGCATGGTGGTCACAATTAATAATAAAAAATTTGGAGCAATATACATATGTAGCGGTCAACTTTACGTTGGAAACATGGCGCAGAAATGCATGGACACGTTGCATGGAGTCCAACGTTCGATGGCAGGTTTTTTGTTTGAGAGCAAATATATACATGCAGCGGTCAACGTTATAATTAAAACACGGTCAGCGCTATATGAAAACACATTTCAAATGGGCTTAAATATTTCTATGGTTGACAGAGTGATCAAAACTTATGTCTAAAGCACGAGGCGGAGTATATGACAAACCTATGGTGTGTTACGACTAGGCGCAAAGGTTTTGATGGTGAATTTTCATCCCATGCTAAATGTTTGGAGCAGACGTATATATACATCAGTCCAACCTCACCATTAAAATATGGAGCAAACTACATATGGGCGCGAAGGCTTCCATGCATGGCAACCGTCGTAAAAGGACCACGCGTATAGGAATTCGAATGATTTATGTCGACTTCTGTAGCCCCGACGGCGATATTCCAGGAGAGAATCACTCTTCAAATCTGTTGCGCTGGTCACATTTACAAAGGTGTTATCGTTACATATTCGTTGGAAGCTGAATTTTCGATAGTGCCACCACTAACCGCATCGAGTTGTCTTCACAGAGCTCAGTTTCCGATAATTCCTAAGCGTTTTCTTTTACTCTGTCCAAAGGCACTGGAAAACCGGATCACACGTCCCACGTAGATTGCATGCAGTGCGTTGCTCACCACGGAAGCGGAATTGTCTATAATCTGTTCGCAGAAAAAGCATTAACAACACACATGTCAGCATGATATTGATCCACTAACCCTCACCTTTCCGTAGTAGATAAATCTTTTGTTTTATTCTAAATCCATCGAAATAATGAAGAATCCTCCGCATACGTGGTAAGCACAGTCGACCTGCGAGTCATCTCTGTGAGGCAACCTCCGAGACAGTGAGGTCGCGCGCAGACTTTTCGACTCAGAGGAGCAGAAACCGCATATAATCAGCCTTGCACAACGACAGATATGGTTTCTGGAGAGGGGATCGAAGTGCACGACCAAAAAATGGTATTCGAGACCCCATGCTCTTGTTGTAATGCATGTTGAATTGCACACAGATTCAGCTGTATCGGCTCTGTCATTTCCGTAGGATACAGATCCTCCAAGAAAAGCGAAACGCTCATTTTAACCAGTGCAATAACGACTATGGGACGTTATTTCCACAGTGGCAAATCCCTCAATACAGCAGATGAGAAACTCTCTGTTGCAAGCGCAAGAGTCCCACCTTGGAAATAAATCGAAGATGTTGTTATTAAATTTTCTGGGGAAGATTGGTTTTCTCCATTCATTAAATGAAAACAAGATTCAATGCAGGAGAGCACATTGCATTTAAGCCGAACGATGATTACACGATGAAGACAACCTGTGCTTTGAGTGCGGCTGAGCATAAGCAAAATTGCAACTACGGGACCCTGTGAGGTCGTAGTTCAACCCAGGTCGCTGAGTCGCGGACCCGTGAGGCAAGTGCCGAGTGCGACTTGATGGTTTTAGTGACCCTGCGACCCTTATAAAGTCTCAGTCCAAGCAGAGATCAAGTCGCACGACCCTTGAGTCGTTGAGTCGCAGATCCATGAAGCTGATGAAGGATGCGACTCGGTGATAGTATGCGACCTGCGACTTGTGTAGAATGAAGTCGCGCGACCCTTTGAGTCGCTGAGTCGCAGATCCATGAAACCAATCAAGGATGCGACTTGGTGATAGTCGCAACCTGCGACTTGTGAAGAATGAAGTCGCGCGACCCTTTGAGTCGCTGGGTCGCAAATCCATGCAGCCAAACAAAAATGCGACTTGGTGGTAACGGTGACCATGCGACCTATGAATCCCCTGCGTTGCGTGAGTTTTTCCAATGATGTTGTGGAGAAGTGGCATGGTGAGCAGCATCCTTTTAGATCCCAGGCATGAAACAAGAAGAGGGGTAAGTTGGGACAAAAATTGTTCTTGCATGGGCGAGATGGGCTTGCGTACGTTGCTTCTATGCTAGTTTCAACGCCTGCTCGATCAGCAACAAGTTTACAAGAATAGCTGGGGGCTCCTTGGCGCGTTGATGGTTATCTTGGTCATAAAGGGAGCTGTCAAAGATGTAGTAAATGAATTTTCCATGCCCAAGAATGAGAATCTCAGCGTTGATCGATTCAAATCTCCATGGCGCTTTCCAAATATACTTTTGGGATGGTTTGCAGATAATACAAAATTGGTAAATTTACCTTTGGATCTGCACTCCAGACCCGGTCCACAACGATACCAATCT
This sequence comes from Pinus albicaulis, assembly GCA_034641835.2. Lineage (NCBI taxonomy): Eukaryota > Viridiplantae > Streptophyta > Pinopsida > Pinales > Pinaceae > Pinus > Pinus albicaulis. The sequence goes on from CM076584.1 coordinate 1,666,330,857, forward strand.
ACATTGCAGTTATTTTAAAGAAAATGGCACAAGCCATTCTCCCCGATGACTTAGTAGCACAATACTTGACCACACAAGGGTCTATGTTATTATTTTATCTCTTGCAAATTGATTAAAATGCCCTTAGCATTATTATTATTCCATCATGAAAACATGTGACCTGTGTTATTTTATTGCAGGAAGAACCTTTCTGTTTGCACATAAGAGCCAAGGTTTTCCCCAGCAAATAAGGGGACCTTTTCAAAACAAGTAGATGCTGGCGAACCTCCAAAGAACTCACGTTAATTTCAAAGGCACCTGGCCCTGACCACCGAAAGGAGGCCACAAGTCGTTGATCTGCCCAAGGTCGTAGGTCGCATATCTGCTGAGGTCACAGGTCGCAAATGGTGCAAGACTGCAAATCCAAGGAGGTCGCGAGGTCGCAAATTCAAGGAGGTCGCAGGTCGCAGATTTGCTTGAGGTCGCAGGTCGCGAATTGCCCGAGGTCACAAGTCGCAGAGGTCGCCAGGTCGCCAAGTCGCATCCCCTACAAAATGCCCGACGACGCAACCCAGCGACCAGGTCGCAAAACCCAGTCAGGTCGCAGGTCGCAGAACAAACTGGGTCGCAAGGCAGCCCAACGATCGGGAAGATGAAAAGTCAAGGAAGCCCAAAGGGCAGGTTTTGTATTATAAATACTCCTTCGGGAGCTTGTAAAAGGATCTTTTGTTTGGGACTCAAGCTGAGTACACTGTATTATCTGGATTATACCTTTGAGCATTAATACAAGCATTTTGAAAAATCCCTTTGTGGATCTGGTGTTGTTTTGTGTATGAGCACTCTTGAGTATTATATTTTTAGTTTCTGAACGTCTCTAGATTAAGGGAACTGTATTTTCGATTCACATCACAGTTGCATAACAGTCTCCTGAGTATGTTAATGGTGGTTGAGTTTATTTCACTTTCCTAGCGAATGTTGATGACTTTGTTTATCTGCGTTTGTGTTATCATTTAAACTTTTAGGAAGTGAAAGAGTGTTCTTGCTATGAAGAATTGTTTCCTTTGTGGTCAGAACAGTTTACAAGTGTTACCCTAATGAAGTGTTGCTAACAACACTTCCTTCGGTCTTCATGCTTTATTATTTCCTCTTGCTACTCATAGTGTCGTATGTACATTTAATGCATCAATCATTTGTCTTGTATCCGTTGATTAGGTGTGTATCCACTATTTTATAGAGTTTAAGCGAGACCCTAAGCAAAGGAGAAATCAGTGGTAGCCGGACCCACACCCCGGACGGGATCCCTAGTCCAAACAGTTCAAGGTCTAATTGGGACCTTTTACCGGGGAGATCCCCTGCTGTTGGCCGGGACAGATTTTCCCGTCAACAGCAGGACAATTACACAAAGAATGGGATCTCATTCCTTGGGTAGTACAAACGGATGGGGAAAAGAGCTATGGATTAACACTCCTATAGGAGTAAATATTCTTTGTGAATCTAGGAATTGTTTTTAAATCTAGGGTAGCAAGATTGGGTAATTTCTCTTACTTTGATAACTACTTTTGATGTATTTTTACTTTACTTGATTAACTTCTTTCCTTTATTATTATTAGTGTTCTCTATCATCAAACAGCTACCAAATCATAAAGAATAGTAAGAAAATAAGACACCAAATGTTAGTGATCATCTAGGACCAAAACCTCTCCAACTAAGAGGAAAGCCCATCAAAATTATTCTCTTGTAGAACTTCAATTGACGAATTCCAAGACCTATGACCCTTGACCAAGACCGTCCAAGACCAAGTCAATTTTTTTCATTTTTCAACGGCTTCCAGCAACAAACTTCGACCATCCAGCAGCTTCTCCAACAACTTCAACCCCAGAAACAATTTTTGCAACTTCCACTTTTAGGCAGCTTTAGTAGCTTCGACCTAGCAGCGTCACAGTTTCGACCTTGCAACTTCACAGCATCGATCTTGCAACTTCACAGCTTCGACCTTACAACTTTGACCTTGCAGCTTTACAACTTTGATGCAACTTCATAACTTTGATGCAGCTTTAGAATTTTGTCTAGCCCAATAATTGTAGAAACCCTAACAAAAGAGAGAGAGAGAGGCCCAAAACGTCGAACTTGTTCTTCTTCTCCTTCTTTGTCCTTTTCCAGATTCTATCTTGAGAAGACTGAACTTGCTTTAGAGAGTGTCCAAATGAATTTGAATTCCTTCTTATTTATACGCTTGTGAGGGGTACGAATTGCTATATTTACGCTGACTTGTCCCTTCATGTAGGTTGACTTGATCTTTGTGTCGTGATGAGGTCTTGGAGAGTCTTTTGACTCTATTTTGACTCAAATAAATTTTCTTTTACAATATGTAACATGCCCAAATAGGTCTTCAATACATGATCATGACTCAATTGACTTTCTGACAAGCCTAGAAGCACTCAATGGGTGTTTGACCTAAAAATAAATTTCCCTTGAGCATGAAAACCATGCCTCAAGTATTATATTAATTTATTTTTTCCCTTTTCATTAAATACATAAAATCATGATTACATATGTCATTATGAAGATCGAACCTACTTACATATTTCAACACTTCGTCTTAACTAGGGAGGTATTCATAATCCATACAAGGTACTTGGACATTCTCGATCTGAAGAATTCTCATAAGAAGAGTGAGTTTGGTAACCCATATGTTTAGCACCATATCACCCAGCATTGTCACATAGCAAGGCCTTGACTAACAGTTCTATCTCCCCACAAGATCAGAGCAATATGCTGGCAAGACCAATAATTTATAGACACCATCGTTGTCTCTCCAGAAGCATACCCCACTCAGGTGTTCACAGGATATGTCCTTCCAGGACTATTCTTATCTTTGATTCTCAATCCTCAAAGAATAGTGGTCCTTCACAACTCCTATTATCTTGGATGCCTTACCACATCCTCAAAGAGTATCAGATCTCAAATGTTTATCCAATCCTCCATTCTTTCTTCCAAAGTGAAGACAAGAATGTTGTGTCTATCTCTCCCTCTCAACTAGGGAGGATATACCCATTCATATAAAGGAAAGTTCTCAAGCTCCCTCTTATTGAGGGACTTATCCAAGCTCCCATGGACTTGTTCCAAGGTCCCTCTTAGCCAAGGACTTGTCCAGGCTCCTAGGGACTTGCTTCCAAATTTCTACCAAGTTAGAAACTTGTTTCCAAACTCCTTAACTAGGGACCTGTTTCCAACAGCAACTTTTATTCATTGGTGGAGATCATGGGACATCCAGCTGCTTGTAGCGCTCCTCCATTCGATGTCATGAATTTTTATCTTTAATATTATGGAGCCCTCAACTTTGTACGGCATCGACCATTCATCCCTTTCCTCAAGATAGTCATACCATCTTGCCCTTTATTGGAAAGTGATTTTTAGTCGACGCATAGCTTTTCTTCGTATAGTTACCTCTTCTACATCATGTTTCCTTTAGGATCTTCCCTCCCACCACATGAGTGCTAGTTGTAGACAGCATCCGCAACTCTTTTTTCGGTAGCCCTGCATTAACCCATCCAGATGTTATTTAAAAACCAAAAAAACTGAACATCAAATCAAAATTACTTTTTTCCAAGTGTCTCATTTTCCAAACTCCATCAAGGTCTTCATATCTTTCCCATGGAGACATCATAGTCAAATCTTTTAGTCATTGGATGTTGCTTGCCTTCTCCATAGTTGCATCTTTCATGATGTCTTCATTTCTTTATTCACACATTACTTCCTAGGATCTTCCAATCGTAGTTCCTTCATTTTTATCAACCACCTCATTATTCCATATGAGAACATATCTAGTTAATATGTGAAACAAGCCTTCATACATCCGTTTAATAAAAAAATCATTTTCCCTTGATCATGCTTATGAGATAGAGCATGCATCCTTACTATCTGCAACTATATAATGACATGACTTAACTCACTTAAACATATGCATACATACCCCTTTTCTTCTTTGGTCATCCAGACTTCCGCAACATGTCCTTGATTGAGAGTGCTTCAATCATCTTTGACATGTTGCATCACTTGATCATCATACCATCATATTTCAAAAAATGAATCCCATCCAAAGTGGAATTCTTAGTGAGACATCCTTTAAGAGATGAATCTTCTAAAGAAGATTCCAACATAGGATCTTGATTATCCTCATCTTGCAGATGCTCCTTTCCAATGATGTATAATGAGCTTATGTATTAGATGACTCTCTACTATCCATAAGTATTTCTTATGCTTCTAGTGATGTTATTAAGAGCTACTTTCTACTTATCACTGCCATAGACTCCAACTATCTTTCAAGCTTCCCATAATGATGTCATGAGCTCCTGCTTTTAACCATATGTTATTATGATACCATCCCCTAAAATGATGCATTCTATCATGCTTCTAATGCTTCCTATCATGATAGATATATTTTACAAAACACTGAAAAGAACTAGGTGGAGAAGACTTAGAGATCTTTTACTTTTTCCTTCTTGGATTTCTTCTTTTCAGCTTCTTCCACTTCTTCAGTGATATGGACTTCTTCCCTTCCTCTTTTGTTGTTGTCCTTCTTGAGTTTAAGACAATCTCTTTTGTAGTGCCCGTATTCTTGACATCCATAACATTGAACCTTTGCCATATTATGTGTCCTCTAAGGACCAAATTTTCCAAACTTCAACCATATGCTTGAGTTTGCTCATGTCATTCTTTGGTTCTTTCGATCTTGCATAGTGACCATAGTTCATTGAATGGAGTAGTTTTGTTCTTCCCATAGATGCTTGATGTGAAGTTGCCCCATTCCTCTGGTAGTGCACTGAGCACTATGGTAGTTATTTCCTTGTCAGACATTATTTCTCCAACTCTTATAGTTGATCCCCTATTTTAGACACCCTCATAAAGTATGAGGCTTTTCCTCCTTTTTTTTATCTTCATCTTGTCTGTATATTTTCCCCTTCATGTGTTTAGCTAGAGCTTAAGCTTCTTCCTTTAAAGGTTTAGTGACAATCCTTAACATGCTCTACAAATTTCTTATGAAAATCAAATCTATCCTCTTCTTCCATGCAAGAAAGTTTGACGCCACAACCAATTTGTTGCTCTTATTGCAAAATGAAGTCATTTTGATAGATTCAAATATAGATATAAAGATACTTACTTGTCAAGTGAAGATGCTCCTTGATGTTAATATCTTCAATTTGATACCTTTATGATTTTGATGATGATAGAAGGTGTCTTCTTGATGAAGATGTCTTCCTTCAAAAGTGATCCTTCAATGAGAGGGAGATCACCTTGATTCCTTGATGATGATGATTACGCTTCTTCATGCTTCTCTAGAATGTATAGACTTTTAGATGCTTCAATGTGTAGTTGCTATATGGATGAGCTAGAGTTTTGAGGACTTCTTACAACTTCAGATTTCGGCCCTTCTTCATATTTTCAACGTGTTGTTGCAAGACTGCAATTCCGGCTTCTCCTGCAGAAAACCTAGGTCACACGTGGTTAGAATATGGACAAAGTTGCCTCCTTTTGACTTCGCTTGACCTTGACTCCTCTTGACAATTCGGCTTGCTAAATAATCCTTCTTCAACCCAAATTTTGGCTCCTTTGAGTGATTGCAATTTTTTATCACTACAAAAACCCTAGTTTCTGCATGTGGGAGAAAGACAGAGACTTATTTCTTCTTCGCTTGGATAAAGGCTTCTCCTTTTGCAACTCAGCTTGCAAGATGGCTTGTCTTCCACTTGTTTTCGACCTCCTTATGTGATTGTAATAATTCTGCTTCTACTGCAACAAATGAACCCTAATCTCCTCGCACGTGTAAACAAGAATAGCCCAAAACAGACCCAAAATCACTCTCATCCTTTTATCTTCTTGAAGATTGGCGCTGTTAATGGTATTATAGTGTTTCAACCCTTGAGTGTCTTCCATAAAGCTATCTTTCCTTGTCTTGTCACCTTAGCTCTGATACCATGTTGAGAAATCTAAGGCAGCTAGATTAGGTGATTTCTCTTACTTTAATAATTGCTTGTGATGTAGTTTTACTTTACTTGATTAACTTCGTCTTTCCTTTATTATTATTAGTATTCTCTATCATCAAATAGCTACCAAATCATAAAGAATAGTGAGACAATAGGACACAAGATGTAGGCGATCAACCAGGGACAAAAACTCTCCAACTGAAAGGAAAACCCATCAGAATTCTTCTCTTCTTATAGAACTTCAATTGACGAATTCCAAGACCTATGACCCTTGACCAAGACCCTCTAAGACCAAGTCAACTTTATCCTTTTTGAATGGCTTCCAGCAACGAACTTCGACCTTCCAACAGCGTCTCCAACAACTTCGACCCCAGCAACAATTTCTGCAACTTCGACCTTGATGCAGCGTCAATAGCTTCGACCTATCAACCTCAATTTCGACCTTCAACTTCATAGCTTCGATCTTGCAACTTTGCAACTTCGACCTTCTAGCATCATAACTTCGATGCAGCTTCAAATTTCCGTCTAGCCCAGTAGTTGCAGAAACCCTAACAAGAGAGAGAGAGAGAGAGAGAGGCCCAGAATGTTGAACTTGTTCTTCTCCTTCTTTGTCCTTTTCTAGCTTCTATCTTGAGGAGATCGAACTTGCTTCAGTGAGTGTCCAACTGAAGTTGAGCTCCTTATTTATAGGCTTGTGAGGGGTACGAATTGCTCTCTTTAGGCTGACCGACTTGTCCCTTCATGTAGGTCGACTTGATCTGTGTGCCATGACGAGGTCGTGAGGGTCTTTTGACTCTATTTTGACTCAAATAAATTTTCTTTTACAATATGTAACATGCCCAATTGGGTCTTCAATACATGACAATGACTCGATTGACTTTATGACAAACCTAGAAGCACTCAATGGGTGTTTGACCTAAAAATAAATTTTCCTTGAGCATGAAACCCATGCCTCAAGAATAATAATAAATCTATTTTTCTTTTGTCATTAAATACATAAAATCATGATTACATATGTCATTATGAAGACCAAACCTAGTTATGTATTTCAACAGGGATCACATTGTGAGAAAAAATCTGAATAAACCATAAGAAATTTAATCCTCAACTCAAGAGTAGCCTTTGTTGTAGAGAGAATTGGGGCAACAAGGAGCATATGGTTGGGTGGAGCGCCTTTCTTAATTAATTGAAGATAATTTTTCCAGAAAGACTCAGCTTTTCAATTGTTTGGCCTCGTTACTTTCAATATTTTTTGCTTATTTATAATTGCACATACTTTCCCTCAACACTCTTCACAAATTTTGATAGTGCATTGGCTTGTTAGTGTTGCCAATATGATGCTCTCTAGGGTGACCAAGGTACCCACTTCATCAAGATCTCAAATTCACCTTCACCACCAATGGGAATTCCAACTACGAATGGAAATGTGTGACCAGCACACAAAAATGCATATGCAAATAACCATACGTTTGCGAGCATTTTTTTCCAGAAGGAAAAAACGCTAGCAGTTTTATTAAAAATAGGCAGTTCCAGTACATGTACATAATCATAAGTTCCAAATAACAGAAAGCAGAACATGATATCCATAGGTTTGTGAGCATAAATAGAATTCATTTAGACATGCATAATCAGAAGTTCCAAATAACAGAAAGGAGAACATGATATCCATAGGTTTGTGAGCATGAATAGAATTCATTTAGACATGCATAATCAGAAGTTCCAAATAACAGAAAGGAGAACATGATATCCATAGGTTTGCAAGCATGAATAGAATTCATTTAGACATGCAAATTTAATTGGTTCACCCACATACTAAGAAACCGAATTCGTCCCCCAGGGGCTCCGAATCCCGAATTCGGCGAATCCGATACGATTCGCCAGGATTCATACCTGATTCACGAGATACGACCGTATCCGTATAGGGTACGGCGAATCCCGACCGTACCGTGTACGGATACGGCCGGATTCACTATCAAAAAAGTGTGATTTTTGCTTTATAAAACCCCTAATCATTTGTGTTTGCAGGCCTAATTGGTGTCTTGACTAAGTTTGGTGGTGATTTTCATTGAGAAATTCACAGTACAAGGTCTGATCCATTGTAATTTTTTATCTAACCCTTTGTTACAGGTTGATATATCACTTGGGAAGGGTTTTAATTTTTGTTTTTGGGTTTGGTGACATCGTTCTCCACCAATACTAATCATCTAGGCGGCTAGGAGTCTCTTTCTCCCTTGGTGATGCCAAATTCAAAGGCATGTTATTGTGTTTGTAGCCTAGGGTTAGCATATTTGTTTTTGTAGGTAGTTTGAAAAGGGTTTGGGCATCACTTTGTGGCTCAAAGTTGCAACCTGTGGTCTCTTCCAAGCATACTAGCCCTTTGAGGCTAGGCCACAGCATTTGGAGACCTTGTTTCTCTTATTAATAGCTTCTTTGGTGACTGAATACATATGAGACCTGAAGTCAAACATATTGCAGACCCTAAACATAAGATTAACATCTAATTTAAGCATAAAAGCATTCTAATTTGACTCGTAATAATTGCAATATTAATCACAAGTGTTTGGCTATCATTTTGTGCATATTTGGGTGACTTGATTTTGCTGTTAGCAGATTGACATTGTTATTGCAGAGGTCTGATATCACTCTACAATGGCACTATAGTGGTACTTTCACATTGCTTTTGGCACTAAACTTGAGTCGTGATCGTTGGTTTATCTCCTTAGCATTTGGTGTTGAATTGTGAGCAATTTTGTGAACTGATACAAGCTACAGAGGTCTGATTTGAACTTACAGTGACTGATCTATTTCTATTTGCCATTGGCAGTGTACTTATGTAAAACATTTTGATTCTAATGAATTAATGAGAAAACTAGTGTCTTACTATCTTGTCTTTCTGAGTAAATTTGACAATTGTATGATGTATCAATGTATCATGTACGAGTATCCAAGATCTTAAATCTATGTTTGAAATTTTTAATTTGGGTAAAAAATATCTAATTTTTAATATATATATATATCGTATCCCAGAAGTATCCTGTTCCGGGGGTCACCATACCCGAATCCGATTCCTCGAATCCCCGTATCCCCGTATCAGGTGACTTAGCCCACATACTTAAAATTTAAATAAAATGCATAATAGCAAATTGAGTCCCCAATCCATATCTATGAAATCGAATAACTCAACCATGAATTACATTACAGTGCACCTCCACACTCATTGTCATGATGATTCATAAACCATTTCACACCAAAAAAAAATATTCATATTCAAAAAATAGTCGAAATTTGAACAATACAAGATAAACCCAGGTGTACTTATCTATTATCAAAAATTTGTCCAAAACAGAGATTATAAAGTTGAAATTCACCCCACGAGTGTACTTGTCATTTATCAAAATGTTGTCCAAAACACAGATTATAAAGGAGAAATTCACCCTCATCCCACCCCCCTTCCCCCCAAAGTCATAATTGTAGATGCCACTCTCGAGGGCTACGAGGCAACCATGGTAAAGGACCACCTACTTGCTCTAGGTGTATAATGAGGATTTAGAATTTTAAATCTTGTACGACATTTATTCAGCTCTAAATGGCTGATGATATGAACCATATTTCCAGAGTGCACACTCGCTGAGCATGATTTGTTTCCTATAAAATCTATTTGGTTTTGAAGTCTTCAAATAAGTACTGGCATGTCCACAAAGGTAACCCTATTAAATCAAGCCACCGTATGTAATACTCAAGTCATGGCATCCAAACCTTGATGCTTGAACTGTGATTCTGAAACGAAAACTCCGTGTTGTTATGTTGTATCAACATAAAAACACTGCAATAAGCCACCTCAAAATGGGTTCGCAGTTTTAGTGCATATACCTTGCTCACAGATTGGCAACATCCCTTTACACAGCCAAGCCTTTAATATTATTAACATGACCAAATCTATTTGGTTTTTAAGTCTTCAAATAAGTACTGGCATGTCCACAAGGGTAACCCTATTAAATCAAGCCACCCTATGTAATACTCAAGTCACGGCATCCAAACCTTGATTCTTGAACTGCGATTCTGAAACCAAAACTGTGTTGTTATGTTGTATCAACATAAAAACACTTGAATAAGCCACCTCAAAATGGGTTTGCAGTTTTTGTGCATATACCTTGCTCACAGATTGGCAACATCCATTTACACAACCAAGCCTTTAATATTATTAACACGACCAAAAGGGAATTCAGGAAAATATAACACATCATTACAACTTATAAAATAACGCATCTTCAAAGGCCAAATGTAAAACTGCAAAGACACTACCATCATTTACCATCCATGAACCTACCAACCAAATGAGTGTTTACCATTGGGAATAACTATTATGAAGAAGTAATAACAAGAACACTAGCATCTTCAACAGATTGGCTGCTGATGTAGAGTATTTTACTAGCACCAACCAAGGAGTTCAAAACACAGGCTATTGAAAAATAAGCCTCAAATAATACCTAATACATAGAAACCCTTAACCTCGATATCCCTAGGATACTGAGTACATTCTAACATCAACTAACATGACAAAGGTAGCACGATGATTTCAACATGAAATATCCCAGTATCATTTATTCCTGAAATGTACTCATCTTCATCATCCATAGTCAACAATAAGAATGCAAGGTGTTGCTTTACATCACAAAAACAGTGTAGAGTTGCTCCTTGTTGCTCATCCCTTCACTTTCAATGTACAATTTCCATGAATATTAAAAGAAACAAACACTCGCGAAAAACCTCCTTTACTGCATACTTTCCCCCCTTGTACCTGGAAATAAAATTCTTTAAAAGTCACTTGGCAGCTGCAACCAATGCACAGCGAGCATATGTAAAAGCACTCACAAGAGATCCAAGTTGCAGTTTCTCATTTGTACCAAATGCCAACCTATACCTGCAAACCACGAATGGGAAAATAACACAATTAAAAAAGTGCCAATTTTGAATTAATGGATAATCAATTTTCAACTACAATACATTCAGAGCACATTTCGGAACACTTCAAAAGAAAATCAACATGGATCTCAGGTAAACAAGATAAATGCACGTTAGAAAAAAAACAGAAACAGAAACTGCAGGTCATGTCAGGATATTTTAATACTATATAAAAAAACATCAAATCAAGTTGGCATTTGCATCTTAATTGACAACAGAAAAGACCAGAAGGTAAAAAAAATGGAAAAAATTAGCTTGACCTGGCTTCAAAACAGTAACATTTGCTGTGCAGATCAAAAAAGGTTAAAAATGCTTTGTTTTGGCAACAAATCTCACGGGGCTGCAAAACACACCTTATTGAGACAGAAACAGCACAGCAAGAACTATTCAAGATGACAAGACTTTGTCATGATAAGCAATTCAAAGTTTACATCATACATGTAGATGTGGTTCCAAGGCAGATTAAACAACATAATAAGCACACGATTTAATAAAGATTTTTCTGGATAGAGGAATACAAATGCAGTGCCAAATTAGGACAAGTATTTTCTGATGGATATAGCTTTACAAAGGTTAAACAAATCCAAATTTAGAGCTCGAGCCTGGAGCCTATAAATGTGACTTTCAAAATCAGATGGGAAAATAAAAGGGATTTCTGTTAATTTTCCTGCGAACCTAGCACCCACAATTCATTAACCTAGCAAATTGCAGATCTACTGAATGAAAGCACAGCTAAGTTCTTAACATAATAGGTGGAAGCGAATTTCACAAAACCAATCTCAATCACAATGATACAAAACAGATTCTGTCCAATCAACGGTTCTTCATTAATATACAAAACTTACTTGGGCTCCTATCCTAAGATAATGGCCCAATTCTGAAACATTGCAGATACAAAATTTCTTGGAACTGATCCAGCATATCAAGCCCTAGATCTTTCCTCGATCCCCTTGGCTAATAAGGACCTCCAAGCTGCCCTTCTGCACCTCTTCAAACTCAACACACTAGAGTATCACACTCCTTACTGAGTGCCTCTCAATGTCTTCTGCTGTTGTATGGTGTGGCTTCTCATCTCTTAACCTTGCTTTTATAATTTTACATTGAGTGAAACCTCTAACCCTAATCTCCAAAGTGATTGACAGCCGAGATTAGATCTCGCCCCACTTGAGATCAAGGGTTGAGATTAAAACATAATCATTAAAGTAATTTACTTATTTTTCCTAAGTTTACTTTAGCTAAATTAGCCAATATAATTAATTATGTGTTTTCCCTAAGTTAGACTTAGACTAAGTTACAAAAGCAACTTGCTAACACTTCAGCAAGTATCCTAAGGAGATATTGTAGGCAACTTCTTACATGCCTAGACACTTAAGCTCGTATAGATGTACTTGCCCGAGCTACTAACATCAACACTCCCTCAACAACGGCGGTACTTCTATCCCCTAGAAGTGGTTTTGATCTTGGAATTACATTTGTTACCTTGGCTACTCCCTCAAAACTAGAAGCATTCCTTGACATGTGGTCTGGAAACATCCTCGAAGTCCTACCCCCCTTGGTTTGATTCCTAGAAGCCTCTTGCTCCTGAACAACCTGTAAGGTCATCTCATACCAAGAGACCTTGATAGACTTGGAGGAATCTATTGATTGCTCCTCTCCACCTAAACCTTAAGACCTCCCTTTGAGTCGATCAACCTTCAAAACTACCTGCTCCTTGTTCTTTGTCATTGTTCTGCTTCATGCCATTGCTCAAATAGGCTATCCCTTTGGCCTATATACAGATTGCTCCCATTAACTCCTATGATGTGGCCCTCATCAAAGTTAGATCGCATGCGTTTGATTAGTGCTTGTTCGTCCTGAAACAGTACACAAAATCCCTTCTCTATCATAGAGACTGAGAGAAAACTCCACTTGAATCCTAGCATCCACAGCATGTTCACCTCCAATTTGCCTCCTAACTCAAGCTGGAATATCATTTTTCCAACCACCTTCACGACATGTTTGGAATCAACACCAAATTCTACATGCAATCCTGTGTCCCACTCAATCATGTTGTCAAATAGCTCATGTGCCCTTTTCATATGCCATGTGGCTCCATTGCCTAGTAGCCACACACCCACTGGCAATGTCCCTGAGAAAAGGTAGGGAGCAAGTGTGAACTCAATTTCAAACTTCCTAGCAAACTCCTCCTAAGGTTCTTTGTCGCAACTACAGTTGATTGTGTGCCCTTTCCACCCTTCTTCCTCTTTAAACATTGTGAAGCATAGTGTCACTTCTTATGACAGGCAAACCATATGACCTTAGTCGAGTCCTTCTTGGGCTGTGAGGTTGACTCCTCACTCATGTTGCTCGAACCTTTGCTCCTCATTGCTCGACTAGCAAGACTAGCAAGACCAAGATTCGCATCATCCCCACCCTTTTGATATCCTCAAGACGATGATTTCCACGAGATTTCCTTCTAAGTGAAGTCATCCCATGGTCTACTCCAATCTGATAGTCTCTCATACTAGAATGCCTATCAAAAAGGTAGCCCATGGTTTTGGGAACCCGATCAAGCCTATCCTTACAAGCTCCTCATATAACACAACTACCCCAACAACTCCAGGCTCATCTTGAACTTGATGAATACTAATGAGGTATGATGCTACCATGTCTAATTCAGTGATCTTGCATTTCTTAGCCTTTCCCTCAACACCAATTTCTGATTTTGATTATCACTCTTATATAGGCTCATCAGAGCAGTCCACAACTCATGGGCATTATTATTTCTTGATATGTGAGGGATCACATGACCCTTCATAACATCCATGATGATATGTATAGCTTTCACATATTTCAAATTATGGGCAGCCAAGTTGTAGCATATGCAGGTGGTGTAACTTGAGCTTTTACAAAATCTCATACGTTGTTCTCCACGAGAACCAACACTATGGTCTCCTTCCATGGATTGTAATTATAAACACCTTCTAACTTGTCCTTGAACCTCAAGACCAGATGTTTGCATCTAAAAATTAAAAAAAATCAACTGAAACAATTCTAGTTGTCACACATTGATTGATACAGACTCCCTCTCTCCTTCTAAGGGTTGACCTCCACCAATCACTTTAGGTCTTGATCACATTTATGTCATCTTGCCTATGGATTTGTCTTCCACAACCGACTCCCAACAAATGCTCACACAACCCTATTTGCATCATGTTGCTCAACAACATTGGTGTCTCAACCAGATCTATTAGTTGTTTCGTTGGATGTTACCCACTCAACAAGATCCAACCATGGCTTGTCATCCATCATCTACAATTTTCCCTCGTTAAGTCGATCCACAGCAATCCTCTATAGCCTATATGACATTCTTGCATTATGATTGTTCCCGTGCAAGTCTAGATAGCACTAGTAGTGACTCGATGCATGTGTTGTTGCAGCATGTCGAGCCATATCGTTGTCATGTCCGCAAACCAACCCGTCCTCTATCTATTGGTTGTTTTTTGTTTTCATCGTCAAGCTCCGCTACCCTCTCGACAGCCTCGCCTACCTGCACTTGCACTCAGCCTCTCTTCTCCACGCACCACCAGTCTCCTCAACAAAATCCATCGTCGTTTTCTCAAGACTTTCGCTTCATAGAGCTCTTTCAAGCGCCTATTTTATAGCAGCCATGCGAAGTTTGCAGGCTAGGTTTCCTCTAGGTTGTCGACTTTGCACTCTTGTTGCAATCTGATGGCTTATTGCCCATGGCTGCTAGCCATTATGTGGGTCTGACATCCCACACAAGGTTGTTGACCCCCCTTATTTTTTTTATATTTATGTTATTTAATTAACCTTTAAAACTCATCCTTTGCCCTCAGTGAACACAGATCCGATATGGCCAATAATATATATATATATACTAAGTCACCTGACACGGGGACACGAGGCACAAAGGACACGCAGATTCAAGTGTCAGACATGGACACAGTGACCCCCGAAACAAGACACGTCCGGACGAGTTATATATTATTTTATTAAAATATATATATATATAATAAAAATTAGATATTTCTTACACAAATTCATACAAATTCATTGATTCAAACATAGATCTTCATCTAGATGTAAGTTTTACAAAGATACATCATACAATCATACAAAGCAATAGACATATTTATCAATGATCCAATAGGAGAAAGACAAGACACTGTAGTTTTCTCATTAAGTCATCAAAATCAAAATGTGTTACATAGGTACTACAATGTCAATGGAAAATGGCATGCCAAATAGAAATAGCAAATACAAAACAACTAAAAGTCTACATGCCTCGACCCTCAAGGCAGTAGGTAGCTCATGAGTCATGAGTCATGAGTCATCAATCCTCATCATCATAATCAGCATCACTATCCTCATCATCATGGTCACCACTACTCTCCTCTACTGCATCCTCTTCCTCTATATCCAATGTCATCTCTGCATCTGTTGGTGTGGAGGATGACCCCTCTACAGTATCACCAGCATCAAATGTGACAAGCTCTAGCACTAGATCATTGAGATCCAAGTTGGCCAATGTCAGCTCAACATTGTTGTCCAAACCCATGTCATCAGGAAAGACATGCCACATCTTTGTCTTTCCCTTCAACCACTCATCCCTCTACATGTAAATAAGACAAAGGTTGGTGTGCACATACACCATCGTCTATGCCCTCGACTGCTCAAGCCTGCTCTTCTTCACACTATAAAAATTCCCATATGTTGAACCCTTCGTTAAACTAAGAGGGGGGGTGAATTAATTTAATACATTTATGGACTTTTAAACCTATTTACACCTTCATTTCAAGATCAACTTAATGTATAATGAAACAATAATCTTAATATGTGACCAGCAAATATTAAGCAGATTAAATACAGAACATCAACACACATTCATCATGCATATAGACAACAGATATAAGTGCAGACCCGTAAGGGAGAAAAACACATCTTATTATTGTTGTGATGCAAAGGCAAGCTCCAACTCCCTCTCACCACTGATTTTATGTATGCTCCAACCTACAAGAGGCTACTACCTCAAACTCTACAAGCTACTACTTACAAGGAAGCTCCAACTCCCATCTATTTTCTGCATGCTATAACCCACAGGAGGCTCCTACCTCAACCAGCTACAACTGGACATCTATCAAGCTACAACTTGATATGGAAGCACCAACTTCCTCACACTATAATAAAATCATATGTTGATTTACCTGGATATTAGCTCTGTTTTACTCCTTCACTGTTGTCCTTCCAGCCTTCAAATCTGCTTTATATTAGCTCTGGATCTTCACAGCTTCTCTATCTGCTCTTTCTTATTCTTCCACTCTCTAACGTCTTTATGCACATTACAATAACATCATTTATAGAGATTACTTCATGGTTGTTTGTATTCTATATGGGAATATGAAGTGAATAGACATGATTCTTGCCTTCCACCCATTCATTTCCTCACTCAGCGTATTCAAGATGTTACAACACTAAATACACTCATTTCAGTATTAAATTGGAGTTTTGCTTTGCCTACGGAGACTTGCCTTTGCATCACAAACAATATAAAATAATTAATACATTTACAGTTACAATAATATTTTCAGCTTCTTGGCTTTGTTGTGTGTTTGTCCTCTTTTGCTTGTTGTTCCTTTGTCTTCTCTGTCTCTGTAGTTATATTTCAACTGTGCTGCATAACTGCCCTTTTTGCCGACTTGTCCCATGTTGTTGCATTGTTCTGCGCGAGGTAGAGTCCTCTTACTTACCCAAGCCTTTAATTGTTGTGTTCACCCTTTTCCTTTTGTTACCCGAGTCTTTTCTTCCACCTTCAACCTTTTCTCTCAACCCACATAGACTCCCTTTTAACGCAACAGAGTACAATATCAGAGTTTATTCCACATACATACGTTAGTGATCAAACAGTGCATACCTTATTAACAGAGTGCACATAATAGACGCAAAACAGGGGTTATCGAGTCCCACACTACTTGACCAATCACAATACGTCGCACATTGCTTGCCCGCAGCTTTTAACGTTTTACATAGATATCAGAATACGCGCAGAATCACAAACTGTTACTTTAAGGCTGATTATACATAAATCCCAAAGCAATTAAATACAGGCGAAACATTTGTACTAGAGGGTCCTACAACACTTTCCACCAATCACAGGCAATCGCACTTCGCAACCTTTATGATTTAACTTAGCGGCTAAACCTTATTTCTTGCGATCTGCAATATTTGCACTGGTGCACAGTGCTGACAGGTGGCTCTTTGCTCATCGCATCGCATCGCATACAACTTACCACACCGAGCGAACTCTTAACGATAACCTCTAAGATCTGCGATGTGCGCAGTGCCGACATGTGGCTCTTCTGTCATCACATCGCATACAACTTACCATACCGAGCGAACACTTAATCGGTAACCTCTAAGATCTGCGATGTGCGCTCGTGCACAATGCTGACACGTGGCTCCTCTACTTCACATCGCAACCAACTTAACTTACCATGCGACGCCTTAACGCTCAACTCTTGAAAGTTGTGGTTTGTGAAATCGCTCCTGATGCAATTCAATCTCCGTCGTCCATCTCTCGCCTTCACTTTTGCGATCTAATCCTGACCGTCCGTTCACCTCCTTTGGAAATTTTCTAAGTGTTCTCTGCCTTAGTCGATTTTTGTTTGTTTATCCTGTCGTCGCTCTGTAGCACTGGTTCCTCCACGTTACTCCTCCTGAGCTTGTTCTGTATTCTTCAACGCAATTCTCTCCTGAGCTTTATATTGTTGCTCCTCTACAACACTGGTTCCTCCACGCTACTCCTCCTAAGCTTGTTCTGCATTCTTCATTCACTCTGATTTGGGATTATACGTTTGTTGCACGCCTTTGTTGCTTCTCTGCTACGTTTGTTACTACTCTGTTGCTTTTGCTGCTTCTCTGCTGCCTTTGCTACTTCTTTGCCATCAATGACAATATTTTCAACAGTCTCCCCCTTTGGCATTGATGGCAACACATCCACCAATACTCCAATACCTCCTCCAAGACTTCCTCCCCCTTTCATTCTGAGAAGTGTCTTTCTTCCTTTGCTTGCTTTTCAGAAGAGCCTTTCTTCTTCTGCTTGCTTTTCCTCCCCCTTTGACATCAATGGCAAAGGGTTGCACATTTCCTAGTGTAGTTTCTATCTTTGCATTTCCTTTCTCTGAGTTGTGTTTAGGCCTTCTTTTTCTGACTTTATACCTTGCTGCTCCAGACTGGTGTACAAGAGTTGCTGGGAGAACACTTTGAACATTATTGAGATTGCATGGAAGGCTTGTCACCATAGAATGTTCTGTACTTATGTCCCTTACTGCTTGATAGACGTGATATGTGTTGGTCTTTTGATGTACTTCTGTCGTAATACTCTCATCTTGAGGACCTATACCATAACACTTCTCCATAGTTCTAGCTCTTCTGTGACACCTTTTATGGGCTGCTCTCCCCTTGGAATGATGCTTCTAGTCTGATACTGACTTATCTACTGCACTATTTGTGTTCCTTATATGGCAGTCTTTGCTGGTGTATCAACATTTTATTTTTGTTGTTTTCTGATCATATCAGAGAGTATCATCTGCAGACACTACCCCAAGTTTGTCTCTTAGATATTCAAATGGTTCTCTAGCAAGAGGTTTTGTGAATATGTCTGTTGTTTGTTCCTTTGTTGGTACATACTCCACCTTTACTATTTTCTCTGAGGAAGTGGTACTTTATTGGGATATGCTTCGTTTTCAAATGAAGTACTGGATTTTTTGATATACTTATTGCATTTGTATTGTCACATTTGATAGAAATGGGTTCATTGATGCTTACCTTCATGTCTTGGAGAGTTTGTTTCATCCACATTACTTGTGTGCAACAAGTTGTTGTTGCTATGTATTCTGTTTCTGTTGTAGATAGAGAGAGAGAGAGAGATGTTTGCTTCTTGCTTAACCATGCCACCAGACTTTCTCCCAAATAAAATGCACCTCCACTTGTGCTTTTCCTACCATCCACACAACTGGCCCAATCTGCATCTGTATATGTTGTCAATGTGAAGTCTTTGCCTTTCGGATACCATAGGCCATAATTTGCAGTTCCTTGCAAATATCTAAATATCCTCTTGATTGCTAGCAAGTGATTTTGTTTTGGTGTTGCTTGATATCTTGATACAAGTCCCAACATAATGTCTAGTCTAGAGGCAGTTAGGTATAGCATACTTCCTATCATAGATATGTAAAGTCTTTGATCTACATCTGCGGATCCATCATCAGCACATAGTTTGCATCCAGTGATCATGGGAGTTGACACAAGTTTGCAGTCTTCCATTTGGAACCTTTTCAACATGTCTCTTAAGTATTTTTCTTGTAAAATGAATATTCATGTGTTCTTTTGTAGAATTTGAAGGCCTAAGTAGAAGGTAAGCTCTCCAATCATAGACATCTCAAATTCTGACTTCATCTCTTCTGCAAATCCTTTTGCTAACTCATCTTTGTTGCTACCAAACATGATGTCATCTACATATACTACTACAATTAAGAGTTCATTTTCATCAGCCTTTATGTACAGATTGTTGTCTACTCCTTTCTTGAAACCTTGTTTTTGTACGTATTTGTCCAGCCTAGAGTACCATGCATGTGGAGCTTGTTTGAGACCATATAAGGCTTTCTTTAATCTGCACACATAGTCGTGTTTATCTATTAAGAAAAATCCTTCAGTTTGTTCCATGTAGACTTCTTCCTCTAGATCTCCATTCAAGAAGGCACACTTCACATCCATTTGATATACCTTGAAATCATGATAGCATGCAAAAGCCAAAAACATTTTGATTGTTTCCATTCTTGCTACAAGGACAAAAGTTTCATCATAATCAAGTCCTTCAATTTGAGAGTATCCCTTGCATACAAGTTTGGCTTTATTTCTAATTACCTGACCTTGTTCATTCATCTTATTCTTGAATATCCACTTTATGCCAATGACATTTTTCCCAGTGGGTCTTGGCATTAACTCCCAGGCCTTGTTCTTCTCAATTTGATCTAGTTCTTCATTCATAGCATTTACCCAATTTGTGTCTTCGTTGGCTTCATCGAAATTCTTTGGTTTTATCTATGGCAGCACGGCTAGGTACACTTCCTCGGTCTATTCACCCAGTTGTCTTCTAGTTTGGACTCCTGCACTCTTGTCTCCAATGATTTGATCTTCTGGATGGTTCTTCTGAGTGTGTCTCAAGGGTCCTTTTGAGTTTAATTCAGTATCTTCATGATCGTCTGAAGGATTGTCGCAATTTGTGCTTCTGGTTCTGTTTGGCAAATCTTCATCAAATCTCACATCAATGCTTTCCACAATTTTATGCAGTCTTTTGTTGTAGCACCTGTATCCCTTACTCTTGGATGCATATCCCAAAAATATTCCTTCATCAGCTCTTGCATCATACTTCCCCAATTTTTCATCATTATTCTTTATGAAACATTTGCTACCAAAGACTCTAAAGTGCTTGATTGATGATGATTTCCCATGTCACAATTCATATGGAGTCTTGTCACAATTTGGTCTAAGATGAACTTTGTTAAGAATATGAACAATTTTGTGTATTGCTTCTGCCCAGTAGGTTTGGGGAATGTTACTTTCTTGTATCATGGCTCTGGCAATCTGTTGTACTGACATGTTTTGCCTCTCTGCCACTCCATTCTGTTGAGGTGTACCTGCAATTGTAAATTGTTGCTTTATCCCACATTCATTGCACAGGTCTATAAAATCATAGTCAGTGAATTCACCTCCTCTGTCCGATCTGATGCATTTTAGCTTACATCCATTTTGATTTTCTGCCAATGCCTTGAATATCTTGAATTTCTCAAATGCTTTGGATTTATATTTGAGAAATGCCACCCACATCAATCTGGAAAAATCATCTATTATCAGCATGAAATATGATTCTCCACCTGGTGCATTAGTTCTTGAAGGCCCGCATAAGTCCATGTGTACAAGCTGAAGAGGCTTACTTGTAGATAGTTGGTCTTTAGCTTTGAATGATGTGCGAGTTTGTTTGCCCAGTTGGCAGGACTTACATATGGTATTTGGAGGCTTTTTTATTGCAAGCAAATCTTTGACAGCTTTCTTCTTGCTCGGTTTGATGATGTGGTCAAAGTTTAGATGTCCCAATCCTCTATGCCATAGCCAAGATTCATCAAGTTTGTTGATGTGACATGCTTCATTCTCTTCTTCTACTTTATAGACATTACTCTTTGTTCGAACACCTTTGATCAGGGTCTTTCTTGTGGTGATAGACCTTACTTCACAATCTTGGGCTCTGAAAAGGACCTCACAGCCTTTATCACACATTTGACTGACACTTAGCAGATTCGCTTTCAGACCATCCACAAATAGTACATCCTAAGCCTCTCCTCTTCCATTATTCAGGATGACTAAGCCTTTTCCCTTGATTTTCCCTGCTCTATCATTGTCGAATGTTACATTTCCAAGTTTCTTTTCATCAAAATTTATAAACTTGCTTCGGTCTCCAGTCATATGTTTTGAGCACCCACTGTCCACATACCATTGGCTTTTCTGATCTTGAGCTATTAGTACCATATCACACTTATTTAGCTTCTTTTTCCATTGCATGCAACGGTTTGTTTGGTAAATTTCTTGATGAGATGGACCATAGTCTTTGAGAGGACATTCGTGAGACTTGTGCCCAATTTTATGGCAGCAAAAACATTCGATTGTATTTTTGAATGGATTATGTATACGAGTGAATCCACCATTGTTCTTAATTCCCCTTGAGTTTCCATACACCAGTCTCTGTATATGTGTTCTGCACTCCATGGCTTTATGACCGAACCCTTTACAATAAAAACAATACCCATGGAAGCTCTATCTGTATCTGGCAGAGAGAGTTATTTGAGGTAATCTTTTCGTTTGTTGCATATTTTTCTAGTTGGACTAGATTTGCTTTATGTTACACTATGCCGCAATATGTCTAGGTTTGTGGCAGGCGAAGCAAGTGATACCTCTCACAGGAGGAAGGAACCTCCTTTGACATCTTCTGAATTTGTTCAATTCATCCTTAGGAGTGCAAGAGTCCTTTGCACTTGACTATTTCTTCGTTTCTTTCTTTGTCACTTGAGGTTGTTGCTCGTTTCTGATTGTTTCGTTATATATCATGGTCTTGCTGGCTTCTAATTCTATGGATTCCCTTTTTGCTGCTTCATTATCCTTTACAGCTTTTACAAAAATGATATTCATGTTATCTTCTACCTTGGATTTGTTGGTTTCTCCTTCAGATCCTATCCCAGCCTTTATATGAGGAGATCTTTGAGCATTAAGAATTTTGTCCAAATGACCAAAGCTTTTCAGTTGAGAAATATTCATAGTTAATTCAATTTGGACCTTTCTAATTTCTTCCTCAGGCTTACCACTTCCTCTTCCAGCTTTTCTCACTACTGATTTTTCTCCTTTATTTCTCTTTTCAAAATAACCTCTATTTTCCTTGATTCTTCTAGTTCAATCTTCAATTTAATAAGATCTTTTGAATCTGGTTCTATCTTTGCATATTTTAGAAGAATCTCTTTATGTTTCTTACTCTTAAGTTTAAGTCTACTTATTTCCTTGAAGGAACTAATTAGCTCTCCCTCAAGATCTACCTCACCTTCGTCTTCAAATTCTAGGAGATCTTCCTCAAGCTCTTCCTTGGCCATCAAAATGAATTCTGATGTTCCTTCTTCATTGGGGGATTCATCTAAGCTCTCAGAATGATCTTCGATTAAATTTGCTTCCTTTCGGCCTATTGCTGAAATTGATTTTCTCTTTCCCTCTTGACTAATTCTCCATTTTCTTATTAGGACATTTAGATGCACAATGCCCCACTCTTCCACAGTTAAAGCACTTAAATGGAAGCTTACCTTTATACTTACCTATGCCTTTCTCCAATCTTCGGACAAATTTGGCCTCTTCTTCATCAAAGCAAGAGCATGTACCTTTCGTCTCTTCTCTGCACTTATCAGCCTTAAAGGCTGCCTCCCTCACATTTAACTTCCCTTTTGGAAGTTTCATCTCATAGGCCATCAAGTTTCCAAGCAATTGGTTCATGGTCAATGTTTCCCAATTTGTTGTTTCTTCTATGGCAGAAACCTTCGGGTTAAACCTGGATGGTAAAGATCTCAATATCTTTTGTACAATTACACATTCCTTAATGGTTTCTCCTAGAACTTTCATGTTATATCTTCATCTTCATTCATTTTTACATTTTCGAATTGAGCTCTATAGGTTTGCAGTTTGGCCATCTTCACCTTTTTATCTCCCTCATGGATATTTTCTAATGTATCCCATATTTCTTTGGCAGTCTTATTGTCTATTACTTTGATAAATTTTGACTCACACAGACCACTCAAGAGTGCATTCATTGCTTTTGCATTAGCTATGAAATCTTGTTTGGCTTCTTTCTCTGTGTCAGTATCCTTTGGAGCATATCCTTCTTCCATAGCAACCCAAACTTCTATTCCTAGAGACATTATGTACGTCCTCATTCTTATTTTCCAGAAGGCATGGTTTGTGCCAATAAACAAAAGGGCTTTATTTGTTGAGCATCCTTCTAGGCTAGCCATCTTGGGGACCTAGGATCTCCTTCCAGTTAAACTGATACACAAGGAACTAGCTCTAATACCAATTATCGAACCCTTAGTTAAACTGAGAGGGGGGTGAATCAGTTTAATACATTTATGGACTTTTAAAACTTTCTTTTAAACTTATTTACCTTCATTTCATGATCAACTTTATGTATAATGAAACAGCGATCTTAATATGTGAGCAACAAGTATTAAGAAGATTAAATACAGAACATCAACACAGAATCATCATGCATATAGACAACAAATATAAGTGGAAACCCATAAGGGAGAAAACCACATCTTATTATT
This sequence comes from Pinus albicaulis, assembly GCA_034641835.2. Classification (NCBI taxonomy): domain Eukaryota; kingdom Viridiplantae; phylum Streptophyta; class Pinopsida; order Pinales; family Pinaceae; genus Pinus; species Pinus albicaulis. The sequence continues at coordinate 1,666,354,690 of CM076584.1, forward strand.
GTTGTGATGCAAAGGCAAGCCCCAACTCCCTCTCACCACTGATTTTTTGTGGACTCCAACCTACAGGAGGCTACTACCTCAAATTCTGCAAGCTACTACTTACAAGGAAGCTCCAACTCCCATTTATTTTCTGCAGGCTACAACCCACAGGAGGCTCCTACCTCAACCAACTACAACTGGACATCTATCAAGCTACAACTTGATATGAAAGCACCAACTTCCTCACACTACAATAAAATCATACGCTGATTTACCCGGATATCAGCTCTGTTTTACTCCTCCTTCACTGTTGTCCTTCCAGCCTTCAAATCTGCTTTATATTAGCTCTGGATCTTCACAGCTTCTCTATCTGCCCTTTCTTATTCTTCCACTCTCTAACATCTTTATGCACATTACAATAACATCATTTATAGAGATTACTTCATGGTTGTTTGTATTCTATATGGGAATATGAAGTGAACAGGCATGATTCTTGCGTTCCACCCATTCAATTCCTCACTCAACATATTCAGAATGTTACAACACTAAATACACTCATTTCAGTATTAAATTAGAGTTTTGCCTTGCCTACGGAGACTTGCCTTTGCATCACAAACAATATAAAATAATTAATACATTTACAGTTACAATAATATTCCTATGCAGCCCTTTCAGCTTCTTAGCTTTGTTGTGTGTTTGTCATCTTCTGCTTGTTGTTCCTTTGTCTTTTCTATTTTTGCAATTATATTTCAACTGTGTTGCATAACTGCCCTTTTTGCCCGACTTGACCCATGTTGTTACATTGTTTTGCACAAGGTCGGGTCCTCTTACTTACCCGAGCCTTTAATTGTTGTGTTCACCCTTTTCCTTTTGTTACCTGAGTCTTTTCTTCTGCGTTCAACCTTTTCTCTCAACCCACATAGACTCCCTTTTAACGCAGCAGAGTACAATATTGGAGTTTATTCCACATACATTCGTTAGCGATCAAACAACACATACCTTATTAACAAAGCGCACATAACAGATGCAGAACAAGTGTTAACGGGTCCCACACTACTTGACCAATTACAATACGTCGCACATTGCTTGCTCGTAGCTTTTAACGTTTTACACAGATATCAGAATACGCGCGGAATCACAAATTGTTACTTTAAGCTCGATTCTACATAAATCTCAAAGCAATTACATACAGGCAGAACTTCTTTACTGGAGGGACCCACAACACTTTCCACCAATCACAGGCAATCGCACTTCGCAACCTTTATGATTTAACTTAGCGGCTAAACCTTATTTCTTACGATCTGCGATATTTGCGCTGGTGCGCAGTGCTGAACGTGGTTCTTTCCTCATCGCATCGCATACAACTTACCATACCGAGCAAACTCTTAACGGTAACCTCTAAGATCTGAGATGTGTGCTCGTGTGCAGTGTTGACATGTGGCTCTTCCCTCATCGCAGCGCATACAACTTACCATACCAAGCGAATTCTTAATCGGTAAACTCTAAGATCTGCGATGTGCACTCGTGCGCAGTGTTGACACGTGGCTCCTCTACTTCGCATAGCAACCAACTTAACTTACCATGCGACGCCTTAACGCTAAACTCTTAAAAGTTGCGATTTGCGAAATCGCTCCTGATGCGATTCGATCTCTGCCATCCATCTTTGGCCTTCACTTTTGCGATCTAATCCTGACCGTCCATTCACCTCCTTTAGAAATTTTCTAAGTGTTCTCTGCCTTGGTCGATTTTTGTTTGTTTACCCTGTCGCCACTCTACAACACCAATTCCTCCACGCTACTCCTCCTGAGCTTGTTCTGTATTCTTCAACGTGATTCTCTCCTAAGCTTTATACTGTCACCGCTCGGCAACACTGATTCCTCCACGCTACTCCTCCTGAGCTTGTTCTGTATTCTTCATTCACTCCGATTTGGAATTATTACGTTTGTTGCACGCCTTTGCTGCTTCTCTATTGCGTTTGTTGCTTCTTTGCTGCCACTGTTGCTTCTTTGCTGCCTTTGTTGCTTCTCTAATGCTTTTGCTACTTCTTTGCCATCAATGACAATATTTCCAACACCATATGTGCTCCAATTCCTCTCCCAACAAGAGGATGAAGTCACCTGAGAGAGGAGCCTCATGGCTAACTGTTGTAGAGGAGGGCTTGCTGCCCCATGAGTTGCCGACTAAGAATAGGGCTTCTTAGCCCGCCTTGTCTCTAATCACATCATAGCCTACAAATCGCCCAGTACCAATGGAAAACTCTGCAAAGGCATCCTCCACCTCATCAAGGGATGCCCTATCCTGAAAAATCCTCCTGAATGCATCTTTCCTCCACTGTGAAAGTTCACCATCCATGTGAGGAGGGAATCTGCGGGAAGTTCCACCATTTAGCCACTCATGGGTGTAGTATTTTGGGTTCAAGGAGTGAGCCAAACAATGTAAAGGTGTGCAATTCTTGTCCCATCTACTGACAAGAATATCATGTATGCTGGTGAAGAAGGCCTCTGGTGATGTCTCATACTCGGGGCACTCACTCTATAAAATAATGTTCCTCACAGAGTCAATCATGGAGTCCCATCCCTCATAAACCTCTCCTAGGATGGGATGGTCTATATCTGCAAATCAAAGCAAGGAAATGATAGGGTCTATGATCTGAATAAGTAGATCTACCCTCTCCCACCACGCATCATCCAACACTGTGTCCTTCACTCTTTTTGAGGCTGCTTGATTTGTCTTTCTCCAAAAAGACCAAAACTCTGAAATAACCATGGCCCCAAGAGCGGTCTTGACCTCCCTCAACCTCCACAACATGATGAATGAAGAGGCAAACCTTGTATCCGCAATCTTCAACAATGATAGATTGGTGTACTTGTAAATAGTGAGGGCATTTGTATGGTTTTGTATAAAGTTGTGGATATGTCGTGCATCCTCAATAATGCTTCCAATCCAAAGCACATCAGAGGCAATAGATTTCAGTGCTAACTTCAATGAATGGACAATGCAAGGTGTCCAAAATACTTGTGGATATTTAGCTTCCACAATCATGCCAGCAGCCTTGTAAACAAGTGCATTATCTGTAATGATTTGCACATAAGAATTGACACATACATCTTCAATAACTTTAATAAACAAATTACCCATATATTGTGCATCCTTGTATTGTCCAAGTGCTTCCACTTATTTCAAGAAAATTGGACCATTCAAGGAAGACACCATGAAGTTGATGAGTGGGTGTCGTGTTGGATCTGTCCATCCATCAGAAACAATGCTAACCCCAGATGTTAGCCATGTTGATTTAATAGGCTCAAGCATTTTGTCACCTCTTTCTTTGCCTTTGTCAACAATGTGGTTCTAAGCTTCTCTGACCCAAGAGGCACATACCCTGATGGAGTTGTTTGAGTTAGAGCTCGGCACATCTCAATAAATAGAGGTGAGCGTGCAACATTGAAGGATATGAAGTTCTAATAGAATTTTTTTTTTTTTTTTAAAAACAATGGTGAGGTCAAGCCATTCCCGCTTCTCTTTTTGGAAAATCTTGTCCATTGGACCAAATGCTGTTGTCTTTCTTTTTGCTGCTTGTCCCCCACTAGAACTCTCAAATGGGAACTTGTTACTGCTTTTCCTGAAGAATGGAAGGGGGTCATCATTCTTGTTTTGTTTTGTTTTTGGAGCCACATTTGCCACACCAACAAATGCCTCTCTTTCCATTTCTTTCCTCTTTTCTAAAGACATTTGTGTACAAGCTGCAATTCCACAACTTGGTAAAGCCAACAAATGAGCTTTCACGCGGTAATATGTGTTCATGAAATGGTTGTGGCAATCACTGCATTTCCAAGCAACGATGCCTCCTCCCTTCATCTTGATGCCTAGCCTTGCCTCTCTTGTGACATATTTCCACAATGGATATTTGTGGTCTTGAGGTTATTGACTTCCCTCAACATTTCAAGTTATTGTTGCAGCCCCACTTCCAAAAGATGGAACACTTGCAGACCCTAATGAAATAGGAACATGAGGGACATCTCCAATGGAGACATTCTTCCCCTTTCTTTGCCCCTTCCTTGATGCCCTTGATTAAGCCATGAATGTTGTAAAAAAATAAACAAAAAATGCCCAACTTTGTAAAACATATGCACATGCAAACCAAATGCAAAAAAATAGAGACAACGCACTTACCGTTTGCTCGAATCTCCTTGAAAACACTCCCTTGCTCCTTGCTCCTCTCTCAACTCACACACAAACACAAAGTGAAAAAGGAAAAGAGAACTCACGATTTTATAACAATGAGATGCTTTTCCGCGCTAATCGTGTCTGGCATATCGAGACACGATCGTGTCCGTATGGGACAAGATCGTGTCCCGTACAGGACACAATCGGGACACAATTGTGTCCTGTACGAACACGACTGAATTCGTTCAAGTGGACACGAATCCATACGAATCATGTTTGATTTGACATATTTGAGACACGTGGAGGGGGGAGGACGAATTCAGTATATTAGTGTGTGTGTGTGTGTGTGTGTGTATATATATATTTGCTTTGTCGCTCAATCTCTAGTTGTGTCATCGTACGAAATTTTCCTTTACGTCTAGGATCAATTTCTTTTCTAGCCCTATATATATATCCGATTTGTCGCTCGATCTCTAGTTGTGTCATTGTACAAAATTTTCCCTTGCGCGTATGATCGATTTCTTTTCTAGCCCTATACGATCTCAACCCCTATACACGTCATGTTGGTATGTGTTGCACTATGGAAAACTTGTGGCTATGTCCCTAAGGATTTTCAACGCTCCATGACGTAAATGGCCCATACGCCTGTGCCATAACTCCCCAAGGTCTCGGTCTAGTGTTAGTTTTTGTAGCATTGGATGTGTTCTAACCTTGAGATTTGGCAAAGAGGTTAGAACACATGCATTCTCCAAAACCCAGAAATCGTTTCTAGAAATTCCATCTAGAGACAACTTAATTAAAATAATTAATCAATTATTAATATTTCCTAAGTCTAAACTTAGAAAATATGATTAATTAAAAGGTATTAATTAAGTCATGATGTGAATCTTCTAGAAAAAAACATGAATCAAGTTCTAGTTAATCTTTGCCATCGATTAAGTTTTAATCATGGTCGTTGATGTGTCAACGAGAGATTATAAGAAAAAACTCGATGGGGCTTGGAGAATACGCTTGCAAAGATCAAATTCACTGGCAGATCCATTTCCTGAGTAGCAGTGTTTTGTTGTCAAAGAGAGAGCTAGTGAGCTCGTTGCAGTGAGAGAGGTGCAAGGATAGTAAGGTTGGAGGATGATTTTCCAAATCCAGTGAATGCACAGCAGAGAAGCAATGAGTACCACAGAGAGGCAACACAGAGGCCACGCAGTGCTTCAGAGGAGATCTGTAGTTTTGCTGGGAAGCAGAGTTATAACAGTGCCTTAAGCCAGAGGAAGAGTCCAGGGGCCAAGAGGGTCTAGTTTCTAGACAACAGTTGATGAGATAGCAAGAGAGACAGTTGTTGCTCGCTGTGGGAACGCAGTGCAACATAGGCTGATGCAGTGACTGCGCAGAGCAGCTCACCTTGAGCCAAGGTCAGTGTCGGATCACCAGGGGGGGGTGATATTTTTTCTCACTAGACCCTATTGTCAGATTTCTCTCTTTAGGGTTTGCTAGATTTGAGAAACCACAGATCTGTACTCAAATTTGCTACTGCATAATATACAAACCCTCAGTTGTTGCACGGGTTTTCCAGAGTTGGGTTTTTTCGAGGACTTAGTCCAAAAATAACAGTGTTATTTGTGTGTGTGCATTTATCTTTCCAGCGTTATTTTTTATTTTGCAGTATTTTATTTGTGAAGGTTGCAGTGTATTAGTTTCGATATTTACCGTAGAACACAGTAAATAATTTGTTCAGTTGTTTAACAAATAGAAGAAACTTAATTAGTTGTTTCAGTAGGATTCCAATTTGTCGAATTTTCACATGGTTTCAGAGCGCAGATAGAAGCGTTGGAGCTCAATTGCAGAAAGAAAGAGGGAGATTCGAAGCACTGCGTAGGCAGTTGCTCGAAACCCCAAGAGGTTGTGCAGTCCATTGGCCAGGACGACAAATTTTTAAGGAAAACTTATTTCTCTAAGTGAGTAGACAAAGAATAAAATTTCCAGATCAAAGATTATCTGAGGCAAAGGGAGTAGCAGCATTTTCTTTGCAGAGCAGATCTTCAATTGGGACGCAGTAATTTTGCTGGTGCAGAATAGCATCAAGAGGAAGGAAGAGCAGACATTGAGCGAATTCTTTCCTCAGGGAATTTCTAGCCAAGGAATTTGATTTCTCACTACAGAGCAGCAGTAGTTGTGAGCAAATTTGCCCACTCCAACAGGGAGTGCGTAGGTCCTAGCAGCGGCTTCACAGCGAAGAAGAGGAAGAGTTCGACATTTTAGCAGAGATGGCCAAAGCAAGGCTAAGAGATCAGGATCAGTTGGACGGTTCATCCAACTATGTGATCTGGAAGGCCATGATTTCCTGCCTTCTAGATGAATACAATCGCAAGGCTTATATCAGTGAAGTGGTAGTTGTGCCCACGAACCCAGATTAGTTAAATGCCTACAAGTAGATGGGGAAGGCAAAGAGGTTGATTCTCGATGGTGTTAGAGATCACGTGGTGTCTCACATAGCTGGCAAAGATACTGCCAAGCAAATGTGGGATGCTCTTACCATGTTGTACCAAGGATCTTCCGAGCAACAGAAGATGTACTTGGAGGAGAAGCTGAGGTGTACAAGGATGCAGAAAGGGGAGCGTATAGACCCCTACCTTATGAGACTTCAGGATGTCCGAGATCAGTTGTTTGCAGTCGGGTCAGCGCCACAACCTACGAAATTGGTGCAGTTTGTTCTGAATAGCATTTCCAAAGATTGGCAGGTCTTCGTCAAGAGTATCCTGGGTAGAGAAAACTTGCCAAATTGGGACAGAATGTGGGCAGATCTGCAACAAGAGTAGATGAGACGAGAATTGGTGAAGAGCACCATCAGTGGCAGCAGCAGCAGCAGTGGGACGAAGGAAGTGAAGGAAGAGGAGAATACAACCCTCACATCAAAGAGGCAGCAGGAGCAGCGCAAGAGAAAGAAGGACATTTCCAAAGTCAAGTGCTTCAGATGTGGTGAACTTGGTCACTACAGCACTAGATGTCCTCTTAGAAAGAAGGACAAAGAGGAGGAGCAGGATCAATAGGCTGCATCCGCAGAGATTGATAGGCTGTCTTCCATATTGGAGGAAAAGTTTGCCATGATCATTGATATACCTCCAGGAGTGAGGTGGGGTGATTTGGTTGTGTAGCCCCAAAGAGCTACAAATGGGCAAGATCCTTGAGGAGTCCACCTCTTGGATCAATACCTTCCTACGAGAGCCCATAGTAGCAGTAGCAGGATGGACCAATGACAGTTGGTGCAGTCAAGTGCCATTGTGAAAGATGTAGTAGCTTGTAGCGGTATGAGACTGAGCAGCGCAAAGCAGAGTTGGCAGCAGTGTTGGTGGCACAGTGCAGAGTCAACAGCAACGCAGTGGCTTCAATGACAGTGCAGAGACTAGTAGCAGTCAGAACTCGCGCGACAGATGCATTAGACTGAACACAGTTAGTTCAGTATGATGGACATCTCTCAGTTGCAACAAGAGCAAAGGAGAGACAATTGTTTGTAGATGCTGCAGTGGCAGCATCTACAGAGTTGCAGCGTAGATGCAGTAGTTAGAAGCAGTTTAGCAGGATTAATAGCAGCACAACTGCTACGCATATCAAAGTTGCACATTAGTTGGTGGGCAGCAGTAGCCAGACATCAACAGCGTAGCAGGAGATGGTGAAGAGGCAGTGTATTGCAGTTGCAGTACTAGAACACTTTCCTCGCTAAGAGGGAGTGTTAGTTTTTGTAGCATCAAATGTGTTCTAGCCTCGAGATTTTGCAAAGAGGTTAGGACACATGCATTCTCCAAAACCCAAAAATTGTTTCTGGAAATTCCATCTAAAAATGACTTAATTAAAATAATTAATTAGTTTTTAATATTTTCTAAGTCTAAACATAAGAAATATGATTAATTAAAAGGTATTAATTAAGTCATGATATGAATCTTGTAGAAAAAGACACAGATCGAGTTCTAGTTAATCTTAGCCAACGATTAAGTTTTAATCATGGTCGATGATGGCTCAACGAGAGATTATAAGAAGAAACTCGATGGGGCTTGGAGAATACACTTGCAGAGATCAAATTCACTGGCGGAATCGATTTCACGAGTAGCAGCGTTTTGTTGCCGTAGAGAGAGCTATTGAGCTCGTTGCAGTGAGAGAGGGGCTGGGATAGTAAGACCAGAGGAAGATTTTCCAAATCCGGTGAGTGCACAGCAAAGAGGCAACGCAGTGCTTCAAAGGAGATTCGCAGTTTTGTTGGGAAGTAGAGTTGATTCAGTGCCAGAAGCCGTAGAAAGAGTCTAGAGGCCAGGAGGGTCCAGTTTCCAAACAGCAGATGATCAGATAGCGAGAAAGATAGTTGTTCCTAGCTGTGGGGAGGCAGTTCTGCATAGGCTGACGCAGTGACTGCGCAAAGGCAGCACATAGCAGCTCATCTTGAGCCAAGGTCAGTGTCGAATCACCAGTGGGAGTGAGATTTTTCTCACTAGACTCTATTGTCAGATTTTTCTTTGAATGGTTTGCTAGATTTAAGCAACCATAGATTTGTACTCAAATTTACTACTACATAATATACAAACCCTCAGTTGTTGCACCGGTTTTCCCGAGTTGGGTTTTTCTGGGGACTTAGTCCAAAAATAACAGTGTTATTTATGTGTGTGTGCATCTACCATTCCAGCGTTATTTTTTATTCCGCACTATTTTATTTGTGAAGGCTGCAACATATTAGTTTCGATATTTATCGTAGAACACAGTAAATAATTTGTTCAATTATTTAACAAATAGAAGAAACTTAATCAATTGTTGCAGTAGGATTCCAATTTGTGGAATTTTCACACTCTGGTCATGGCCCTCTCTATTACTCATGGTCGCGATTGTCTCATACTATATCCTATAGAGGTTCTTCACCCTCACTCCAATCTGCTTCATGGCTCCATAATTTAAGGGCTTGAGGAAATTCTTTCCTCTATTCAAGATAACCTCATAACCCTTATCCTCTAGGGCTGAAACTGAAAGAAGGTTCTTCTTAAGGCTTGGAACATAGAGGACATCCTTGAGATGAAGAGGGTTACCAGACACCCTCTCAAATCTGACAGTACCCATGCCCTTGGTCAAGTACCTTCCATCATCTCCTAGCTCAATTTGAAACTGCATATCCCTCTTTGTCAACTCGCTGAAACATTCTTCATTCCCACTCATATGGTTGGAAGCTCCATTATCAATGCACCATATTTTGTTGGCTACTAAGCTTTCCATGAAAGCTATAAGTGAGAACTCTTCCTCAAATTTGGCACTGAACTTGTCCACCTTTGTTGAATTTGTTATTTGGTCCTTGGAGGACCCCTTCTAACACTTGGTGGCATAGTGTCCAAACTAATGGCACTGGAAGCACTCTATCTTCTTGAGATCTTTCTTCTCTTTTTTTTCCTTTGGAGCTACACTCAGCCTGTCCTATGCTCTTCTTGCTCTTACCTTTCCCCCTTTGCCAACTAGGGCAAAGTTCTCCTCGTCCTCATGCTTTACATGAGCTCCAAATCTAGCTTGCCTTCAAATCTCCTCCTAAACACAATCACCCTACAATCATTCCCAGTCTACAAGCTTTTCTATGCCACTCATTGCGTCCTGGTGTTGAAATTCATTTGATAGCTACAATTTCTTATCATGATAATTACTTGTGACTAATTACATATGTTTTCCATTCAGTGTTTACTTCATTCATTAGGTCATCAAGCAATTATAAAAATACAATGCACAAAAAGACAAGAGAACCAAAGATTAGGCTAGAGGCCAGGGAAAAACCCACCAGGGGAAAACCCATCAATCCTTTCCCTATAGATTCTTCGTCAAGAGGAGAAATTCAAGTCAAACTAATCAGCGATCAAATTGCCAAGTCAGCCCTCCAAAACTCTGTCATGTTTTGTCTACAAGATAGTCAATCAATTTGCCACATGTGTGTTCTTGTCCTGCAAAGATATTACTCAAAAATACTAGTCTTATTGTAGGTCCCATCATCAGAGATAATGTCCTTCCTCTAGCTTGCATCATTGCATAGATAATATTCTTCCTCGCACTACTTCTATACTTTTGATATTCTTCGTATTGTTTTTGTCATGCCTCAGTAATATTTATTGAACTGTTGTTTGCCTCAGAGATATACATCGAATTGTTGCTCGACTCAAAGATATACATCGATTTGTTACTTAGCTTTCTCCTTTTGCTTGAGCGAGGATACTCATATTCTTCCCTATCCATATGTATTTAGTCCTTCTTCATACTTTTAATACTTCAGAGAGAGATGACTTTGATGATGTATGGTATGTTTTTTTCAAATGAGGGATGTGAATAGGCTTTATAGTCTTCTTCCACAAGAAATTGGGTGTGTCCCTAAGCAGGATGACATGAACTCTTGGAGAGTCGACTTGGCAACTTGGTGAGACAAATAACACTAACAAATTTCGAATTTTATTTCTTTTGCAAGGGTCATAAGGAACATACCCTTCTAAATTTTCTTTTGACCAAAATAAACCATGAAGAACATCCTTATAATAAAAATAAAAATAATGTTTTTTATTCTTTTTATTTTTACATAAAATGCATATTGATACAATGACATTTATGAAAAATAAACCTAGTTACAATTCCAACACCTAGAAATTATTTCTGGAAATACTGTGAGCGGCAAATCAATATTTCTTAGCAATTAGTAACTTATTAATCTTTTCAGAGCATTATTTAATCTTTAGCATCAAAGCATAAATATACAATAGAGAGTAGACAAGATATTTTTTAGGTGGAAAACCCCCTACGAACAAAAAACTACCAAACACTTCTCTAATGATTTCTGAGTGCATCAAATGCTTTAATTCCAACTAAAAAAGGAAGCCTCAAACCCCTAATACTCTAGAAAAACGTTCAATTCTCCAGCTCCAAATGAAAGGACGCTCCAATGCCCTAGATTTATCAGCAAATGATGAAAGGATGCTCCAACACCCTAGCAAGCTCCAACTTTCCCTAGCACCACCCTACCACCTTGAAGTGTTTTCAAGCTCCAACCTAAAGGTGACTTCAACCACCTTCCTAGAACCACCCTACTGAGAAATTTATGGCAAGCTAGATTAGGTGATTTCTCTTACTTTGATAACTGCATGTGATATATATTACTTATCTTGATCAACTTCTTCTTTCTTTGATTATAATTATTGTTCTTATCATTAAACAGCTACCAAAACAATAAGGAACAATGAGACAAAAGTACACAAGATGTAGGCAATTAGCCAAGGCCAAAAATTTTCTCTTTTTATAGAACTTCAATTCACAAATTCCGAGACCTAAGACTCTTGTCAAAGTCCCCTCCAAGACCAAGTCAATCTTTCCTCCTTGATGAACTTTCCTTCAAGCAACTTGACCCCAACTACTTTTGCAAATTCGACCCCCAGCTGCTTCTTCTGCAACTTCGACCCCAGCTGATTCTTCTGTAACTTCAACCCCAATTGATTCTTCTGTAATTTCGACACCCAGCAACTTCTTCTGCAGTACCCTAGATTGCACGTGTGAGATGAATTTGCTTCCTTTCCTTCTTTGCTTGGATAGCATTCTCCTTCTTGAGTACTCCATCAGCAATCTTAGTTTTTTAACACCTGATTTTGATCTCCTAAGGTAGTTGCAATTTCGGTCTTCCTGCTGCAAGTGATGCCATAGTCTCTTCACATGTGTGAAGGATATTAACCCAAAAACTATCACAAAACCTTCGCTCTCTTCTTCTTCTTATGTGGCTTCCTTTTTTGTGTTCTTCCCTTATTAGATCGAACTTCGTGAGAGTTGGACAGATGATATTCAAATGAGGTCGAAGTCTTCTTATATATAGGCTTCTTTCTAGGTCGAATTGTTGTCTTTAGGCTAACTTGCTTGCTCATAAAGACTAACTTGTTCTTTTAATGACGACAAGGTCTTGGAGGGTCTATTTGACACTTTTGACTTTATATAAATTCTCTTTACAAGATGTAACATGCCTAAATGGGTCTTCCATACATAACAATGACTCAATGACAAGCCCTATAAGCACTTAATGGGTGGTTGACCTAAAAATAAATTTCCCTTGAGCATGAAACCCATGCCTCGAGAATAACAATAATAAATTTATTTTTCTTGACATAAAATCATGATTACATATGTCATTATGAAGATTGAACCTAGTTACATATTTCAACACCTACCACCCTGAACATGATAATGAATTTACTACTGAGGACTCTCGTACAAGGGGTAATGGTCCACGTACAATATATCAACTTCTGCAATTTAATGTGGGGTCTCGTACCAAGGAAAATGACCCACTTACAATAATCCTTTCAAATCTTTACACCCTTATCTAAATGAACTGACAGCCATGTGACAAAAGTACCTTTTGATGATATAGTGAATGTCAATAACCCTTACTACAGTTAGAGTGAATGCTTTGTACTTCTACAAGTATTGGTAATGAAGCAGGTATCAAATGAAACTAACCACGTCAATACACATCAAGAAGTCTGTAAAACAAAAGTCTAGTTGTTGTAGGATTGGAACCCAGCAAGAAATAAGGAAGGAGTAGTGAGGTATCTAAGTGTTGATTTGGAACTGTTTTGTGGGCCAACTAACCTCCCCACGTGTGACAGATCTATGTTGTCCATTGCAAGAAGGCTGAAATATCAATCACTATAAGGAAATCATTTTGAGTGAAGAACAAGGGTGACAGCGAGTTGAGTTGACAAACAAGCAATGTCCACCTAAAGCGAAGGATATCAAGGACTCAAAGGTGACACTTCACACATGTTAGGATTTCTGAAGGAAGCCAAGGAGTTGCAAATCTGATACAGAGAAGAGGAAGTCGAGGTCTGGAAGGCAGCAGTAAAGCAAGACGAAGTTTGACTTTCGTTGAAGAAAGAAGCAGCTTTGTGGCTTGGTCTTCGAGTGGCAAATAGGTCAAGGGTCTTGGTCTTGGTATTTGTCAATTGGAATCTCTATAAGAAGAAGAATTTGTTCGAGTTTTTTCTCAAAGATTGACAAGCTTTGGCCCTAGCTGATAGCTTATATTTTGTGTCTCTTGTCTCTTTATGGTTTATGCATTGGTATTTGTTTGATGAAGAAGAACACTAATAACCTAAGTAAAAGAAGATCCTAATCTAAAAAAGTAAAAAGCACTCACAAGCAGTTACTAATAGAAGAGAAATCACATAATTAATATGCCCTAGATTTCTCAACACGAGAGACCACAGTAGTTTGTCCATTTTATTATCATTTTCAATATGGTTAGGTGGTGCAAGCCAGGAGATTGAAGTCTTCTTCAAGATGTAGCCTGAAAACACTTCAGGGTGGCAAGGTGGTGAGAGCGCAAGTTGGAGCTTGCAAGATATTGGAGCATCCTATCAGTGGCAATTGATAAAACTAGGGTGTTGGAGCGTCCTTCCAGTTCGACCTGGTAAATTGCATGCTTTTCTAGAATACTAGGGAGTTGGGGCTTCCCTTTCAATTGGGGCTTAAGCATAAATTTGTACTCATAAAATATCAGAGAAGCGTTCGGTGGTTTTTCTACCGGAAGGGTTTCAACTTTCCACCTAAAAAAAAATCTTGTGTGCATTGTTCTCTTGATGTGTTGATGTTTTATATATTGTTAATGCTTTGAAAATGTTAATAAGTTACCAATCGATGAGAAATACTGATTCACCGACCCCCCCCCCAGTATTTCCAACATATATTTGTACGTTGTACTTTTCTCCACATAAAGTCAACTTAAAATATGAAGTGACTTTAATATTAAAAGTACCTAGTACATAAAGTGACTTTATAGGATGACCTTAATATAACCCACAAAGTCACATGCTAAAAAGGTGTTACAAAGTGTTTTCCTAGGCAAAAATGCAAATGCACTAGGAAACACCTACTTAGTACCTTTTTCTTCAATAGTGTAGGAGATGATCGTGAGGACAAGTCAAAGCACGTGGTACAAAAGGAGCAGTGAGGTTCCTATGTATTTATATGATCAAGCTAGTTGTTGACATTCTCACAAAGCCTCTTTAGCATCAAGGTGCAAATAATCTCCCTTAGGTTATGGGTATTGAATGAAAAGCCATTTAATATGGCTAGGGAGATTGGCCCAGTAGCATCAAGGCTTGGATTGTTCCCCCAATCAGGGTTTATTTGACCATATTGCCATGGGTTTTGGCTAGTGGGTTGACTTTGTGTTTTATAGCATCAAGCAAGTATTTTTACCACATTCAATAGCAAGTGACAACATGTGCGAATAGTAAATGGGCCTCGTGTTTCACCATGGGTCAAGTGGATTCCTAACAAGATTCCAAGTGACAACTTGGTAGATTGGTGACCCAAGGACTAGTCTTTTGTTAGGGGGTGTCTAACCTGTCGATGAGTATCTGGGTTGTTTTCTAATAGATCATTTGCAAAGGAGATGTGACTAGTGGGTTACTAGATCCCTTTGCAAAGGAGATGTGCCTAGTGGGTTACTAGATCCCTTTGCAATACACTGATGTGAGATGCTTTCCACATGTAGTGGATGGATTCATCAACACAGTGGAGCTCATTCAACCTTTTCTTGGGATAGAGAATTTTTTATTCAACAAGAGAACATCTGGGAGAGTTGTTATGAATACCTCCCTAGCTAAGAGGGAGTGTTGAATTTTTGTAGCTATGGTCGGTCTTCATAATTTATTTTAGCCCTCCAAAGTAAAAGAAATGATAAATACAAATGTAAAATTCAAGACGGCTTCAAAAGAGGGAAATTCAATTTTTGAAAATTGAATTAATTTTCTCCACAAGGTCAAGTCGGCTCAGCCAAACAGGGACACCACTTGGGGCACCTACAATCAGGGAAAATTTTAAGGATGGAAGTTTATCTTAAATTTTAGAAACCTTGGCGAATCTTACTAGTCCCCAATATGTAAATTATAATTTTTTTATGATATTTTTGTAAAAATATTTAGGTTTATAGTTATTTTATATTAGTATATATAAAATTTTGGCTATTTTTAGGGTGAAATAATTTTATACTATAAAATTTAGACGAATCAATTTAAAAGAAAAATGGAAATTGACAAAAAAAAAATTTGGAAAAAGCATGGAAAATTAGCCCACCTGCAAATATTAGCCCCTAAAATTTTCCCTACCTACAATCACTATATAAATGCTACTCGTCCTCCTCAACGCATCAATTCAGATACAATATTATATGTTCTTCTATTCATTTATAGAAAGGAGAGACAAAAGAAGAAATTTGAAGTTTGACCAGACTGTTCAATGTTGACTGAGCCTCTATTTGACTTCGCACGTGGAAGGAGGTCGCAGTTCATCTGTGCAATTTTTTGAGCAGCGAAACAAGTGTTGTGGAGGAGCAAGAGGACAAAATTCGAACTATTCATGAGCAATTTGACCTAGGTTTGGTTACTGGTCAGTTTGACTTTATTTTGACTGGAATGTTCAGATTCTATCTCTTGTTGAATTGGATAAATTTCTCTACGAAAAGGTTGTTGGGTTTTTCCCTAAAAGAGGGTTTTCCCAAGGTAAAAATTTGGTGTCTCTTCATGATCCTATTGTCATCATTGTTTTTACTATTGAAGATTCTCTATGTACAAGTGCTTAATGATGAATGTGAAACTAGACAAAATAATAAATAAATCATTGTAAGTAATTATCAGTCTAGAAAATCATGAAAAATCAACACTCCTGGCATAAAGGAAATTGTCTCCAACTTCTACTACTCCAATGGGGGCACCCCTTCCAACAAGAGGCATAATGGTCAAAACTATGCGACAGAAGAAAAACTTCTGAATGTAAAGTGTGTGCACCAATGGTGAAACATGTTGGACTACATCAATTTGAATGTGAAAACAATGAGATGTCCTCCCTAAATTAACATCCAAAGCGATCATAATCAAATGAAGCATTCATGCAAAAAATATAACGTTTATGCAATTGGATTGAGGTGAACCAATAACACTCTTGGACTTGGAGGGGTGTAATTCAATATGTTTCATATCCTTAGTGCAAAAATCCATGTCAGAAGCAAGATGAGGATTAGGGCCCTGGCTTGGTGTTTGGAAGTACACCTCACTTACGATAATCTTGTGCAGGCCAGAGCTGAGCAATGGACCTAAACAGTGTACAACTTATGGAAGTTGGCTTGCTTGACATTAAACGAATGGGATTAAGAAAAAATGCCTAATTTTTAAATGTTACCATCATTTTGTAGTTGATAGGTCTAATGGAAGCCATCACAAACTACTTTGTAGTTGACCCATTAGCTAATGCCAACTTGCCAAGTAATGTGCCACAAGTTACAATGGTCAGGTACGGTCACATAACATTAAGCAGTGTCCTGGTAAGGCTCTATAGCACAAGAAATGAAACATCTACATAGGATGAGAGTTGTTTTCCATGTATCTTTGACCCATCCAAAGTAATATTACCTAATATGAACAAGGTTGGTAGTTGAAACTTGAGGTTTTTGCACCAATTGTTGTCAAACAAAATTTTACCAGTTTTACCAATTGTCACTGTCTATGATCAATTGTCCCAGTTTATGTTTAATTTGAAAATAATAAAGATGGCTTCCTTACTGCTAGCAAAATATTTTACCTTGTGTCAGTTCTTCATGTTGTCATGGTCAATTTTGATAGAGAAATGTATGCTGACAAGAAATTGACATCACTTATCCACTACACAAAGTGTGGCAGGATCTCATTTCTGCATACAGAGATGCACATCCATTGTATTCAATTTCCTACTTTCATCTGCATCAAGTTTATCATCCTGTGAGAATAATACACCAAGTCCAAACCTAGAAACAACACACTCAATGATTAAGCACTAGGTGAAATCATTGGGATGTAGTTAGCATTGAGTAAAAACTAGGGCTCCTTTGAATAGTCAAAAGTTTGATGTGCCCCAGCGGACCAACAAATGGTGTCCTTTTGTTAACTTAGTGAAGGCACAATAATATAGATGTTCAAATCTATGGTCATAGTTTTAAAACTCAGACTTGGACTTCAACTCAGCCACCTATCAATTCGTGTTTTGACTCAAACTCAATGACTCGATTTTCCAAGAAATACATATAATAATTAAATTCCAAAACATTATAGACAAAATATGCAAAGTTTTCTCATCTATATACCATGTAAGGGAGAATATATCAAAATGGCATGAAGTGCAATACATATCAGCAAAAAATACATATTTGAGTATGTATATTTCCACAATCCATAAATTATTGTTGATGAATGCTTCTGGAGAACTATAAGTTGCTATCAAGGAATTGCCCAACGTTATCGCCATTCTCTATTTAAATGGTCTAGCACTGTTCATATCATTTGTTAAGCTTCAAGTCCCTGAAGATGGGTGAAGGGATCATCCGAAACGTTGGGAAATTCCTTGATCGCAACACACAGTTCTCCAGAAGCATTCATCAACAACAAATACATAATCAATGTGGCTCTAAATGGCCTCTAAAGTCCAAAAGCCATGCTACAAGCTACTGGCCTAATATAAATTACTGATCAACATGATCCCTCATCAAACTCATTAGCAGATTCACCACTAGTAGGAATGAGATCATCAACAAAAGCTATAAAAATATCATCTGGCCTAGAGTCTATAGGAAAATCTGCAAACTCAATAGTATTTGTAGTAGTAGCATTAGTAGTAGTAGCAGTAGTAGTAGTAGCATTAGTAGTAGTAGTAGCAGTAGAAGAAGAAGAAGGCCTAGCAAAAGCACAAATTGTCTGAGCCACACAAAGTGCTTGCATGTGTCATGCTTGTTTCTCCGCTTCCTGCAACTCATGGTCCGACTACTAGATCTACATTGGGATCAACCCCACCCCCACCCAAACTCTATGGCATCAATATCAAAATAAGCATTCAACTTTGTTGGCTAAGACTCCTCTATCCATTCTAAAGTTCAATCAATATCATAAAACACAATAGAAGTTCTGTTAAGTCTTTTGTTATGCAATTAGTTGTATCTTACTCAGAGGTTGTACTACATGAAGATGAGAACATTTAACCATTTTTGTTCTAAGCAATTTCTCTTCTTCGTGTGAATCAACTCAAAAACAGACCAATTGCGCACACACCCAGCAAAATTAAAAATTTGGCTGAGTGTAAACTTTTGCAATTGAGGGCAACGGCTGCCAAATCACTCCCCCAATGTGCTGCAAAGATAGACTAAGTTAGTTCATCGTTCAACAAATTAGATTGTGAGTTTGGCTAAAAAGAAGTATTTATTTTTATAGTTGGTATTTTAAACAATCAAGCTTTTTAAAAAAAATGGAAATATTTGCCCAATTCTTCCACATCTCTTGTAATATATGCAACATTTTTGCCAAAGGTATGTGTGACCCTAGTGAAAGCATTAATCAATCAATGTATTTCCAGTTGCTTGAACTCATCAACGACCATGTGCTCCAAGCACTCATACAATCCATCTTTGACCTCCTCAATCTGATCTTCCCCTATCCGAGCTTTGTAATGATACTTTGGGTTCAAAAAATACCTAACTACATGGATAGGATGATGGAGTTGATTGTTACATCTATTATCAATGATCACAATAGACCCATGCTTACCTACTCTATCCTTGTAGGCTACCATTCTATGCTCATTTGTTTGATCCATAACCTCGTAAATGTAACAAATGGCTTTTCCCAATCCCTTTACATTTTTTCCAGAAAATATTGTCAGAACTTTATATGTGTTGTCCTTTCCATCCTGTTTGTGAGCCCACTAAGATACATTCCAATCATCACTTGAAAACATTTACTACAAGTTTTGTGCTTGTGATAGGAGAAATTGCATTGTGAGAAAGTCAATTGCAAATCTCATGAAGGCGGGCCTAACAAGAACTTTGCCCCTCTTGATATTCCTCAGTAGACTCAATACCCTTGAGTGGATTCAGATGTACTTTGTGACACACTTAACATGCTCTACAGTATTCTTTATCCAATTCACTTTGTCTACGTCCTCAAGCACGAGGGCTATACAATTTGTAGCAAGTGGGATCCAAAATATGGTCCTATATTAACATCTTACCAACAAGAACATAGTTTGAGGCATTATTTGTGATGACCTAAACAACATTTTGCTCAACAACTATCCTAACCATCTCATTCAAAAACTTAAATAACAGGGTTGCATCTTTCACCCTATAAGATGCATCAATCGATTTCAAAAACATGGATTCTTAAGGGAAAGAAACAAAGAAATTTATGATAGTAAGATTCTTTCCATCGAACCATCCATCCTGTCGAGAAATCAATATGTTGGTAGAATAGGGTTGACTCCTCTTACTTCATAATTACTTGTGAATGTTTGTTGGATTTTAATTCTTTTATTATGTCTTCTTCATCAAGCAATTACTAAAATATAAAGTACATGAAGACCACAAAATACAAAGAACAAAGAGATGTAGGCTCCAAACCAAGGCAAAACCCCACAAGGGGGAAAACCCAAACAAATCCTCTTCCTATAGAATTAGATCAATGTGGGATATTCAAGACCCTAGACCAAGACCTCCACAAAGACCCAAGTCAACCTTCCTTCAAATCTCCTCCAACCAAATCAAAGTCAACAAAAGTCAACACTAATCAAACCTTGTCAAGTCTAGTCAAACACAGAAATTCAGAACTACATTTCGGACCTGCAAATCACAAATTTGTCACAGTACATTCGCACGCGTGAACAAAAACAAGCAAAAAATTTGAGTTTTTCTCTCCTTTGTTTTCTCTTCTCTCTTCTTGACCTTCACTCTCTTTCTTCTATTTGGCACAAACATCTATGAGTGTGATGAGTGATCAAATGAGGTCGAAGTGTCTTCTATGTATAGTTATCCAGGAGGTCAAATAGGTGCCTCTTCTAGGCCGACTTGTCCAAGGAGGCTCGACTTGCACTTGTGGGTGACAAATTAACTCTTTTGACTCAAAATAAAATATTTCTCTTTTCTTACAAATAGTCCAAATGGGACTTTGACTCAAGTAATTTTTCGAATCATGACATTTTCTTTTGACTCAATAAAACTTAGAAGCATGAAGAACATGCTTTGAATAGAAAAATAATAATAATCATAAATGTAATAAATAAATATAACAAATATTTCAATAGTACATTTGAATTACATTATGAAGGACCAACACTAGCTACATTTTTAGCACATCCAACATGATAGTACAACCTATTTTGACCCATGACTCTCTAAACTCCTTCAAACATTCTCTTATAGATAAAACCTCTATTTGTAAAAGAGATCACCTCAACTCATGCATACTAGGGCCTTTGAATCTCTTTCCTGCAACAACAACAGAATCCCACGCAAGTCAGTAATAAGATGAGCAAGCAGCATTGAAGGCAATATCTACATCAAACAACCATTTGGTAATGTATTCAAAAGCAACTTCTTTGTATTGCTTCTTCCAATGGGTATCTAAGTTGGGTTAAGTACGGCTTGGCTGAGAGGCACT
Source organism: Pinus albicaulis (assembly GCA_034641835.2). Taxonomy (NCBI): domain Eukaryota; kingdom Viridiplantae; phylum Streptophyta; class Pinopsida; order Pinales; family Pinaceae; genus Pinus; species Pinus albicaulis. The sequence goes on from CM076584.1 coordinate 1,666,375,323, forward strand.
ATCAAAGGCATAGCTAGGGGAAGGTATGAAATTGAAGCAAAAACCAATCCAATTGAGTGCTATGAACCGTTTTTTGCTAGTCATGTACCAAAACAATTGATTCAGTACTAGAACTAGCCATTTCAGTACAGAATTGGCCTTAAATCACAATACTAGACTCTAGTGCCCTACTGATGTTAATTTAAAGAGACTCCACCCTTCCAATTCAATCACTCTAGTAATTAAGTAAAAGTGACATTCTCCTTTATCTTTGATTTTCATTCTTCTACTTAAATTTTTAACATTACCATTAATTGTTTTGGGGTGTTTGAGATTGGTTCCAACATCATTAGATTTCATATGGAAAATTTAAATTTTTAGATCCGATTCAAAAGTTAGCAAACTCAACAAATTTCAAGATTTCAAGTTTGGCGAAATTGCAATGTTTACATTGGATTATATCATGTATGAGGGTATGGAACTAGCATTTAATCAAGAGCACTAAAACTTCTATGTACCTCGATGTTGGTGGCATTGATTCTTAAACTCCTTTGTCATGACCCTAATACAAATGTACCAATCACTCAAACAAAACCACTAATTTGACATGGTAAGTTGTTTCTAACTAATTTATTGCTTAGAGAGTGATGTTGATGATGAGGATCCCAATATAGACAATGATTTCGATGATATGTAGTTATTTGTGTTGAAATTATGATGTTTTATGTTGCTACAATCACTTAAATCCGAGACTTATTTATGTTGCCTTCTCAGCATAATCTTTGATGTGATACTCATCCACAACAAATAGGATCCTGGCCTTCCAGATGACAAAGTTAGATGCACCATCTAACCTTTCTTGATCCCTCAATACATGAGAGGCCATCTATGCTCAATGGGGTCGAAACGGATGCTCTTCTCCCTTCTTATGTTGTTGCTCTCAACAAGAGACCGGATTTGGGTTTCTTGGCGATAGAAAACGCTCTAGAGAATACGCTCCCTCTGACCAGTGATTTCCTTCTCGAAAATCCTCCACCAATCTTGTCGAATCAGCCCTCTCCAATCACTTCGTTGATCAAATCTCAAACTTCTTGGCTAGAAAGTCTGTTGAGGAACTGCTTCCCCTTACTTTGTCAACCTTGCTAGACTTTCTTCTGCACCAGCAAAAATAATGCCCCACCAACAACTTTGAAGATCAAAAACTGCACCTCCAGCCACGGCAACTAGCACAGTGTCACCCCTTCTCGAATTGAGTCACCCTCTTCGGCCTGCGTTAGCCTCTGCGTCAGCTCTGTGTGAGCTAGACAGGCTCTGCATCAACCTTCTGGGCATGCATCAGCTCTGCATGAGCTAGACAGGCTCTGTGTCACCCCTGGTGTGTCTACGTTGTCCCTTAGGTGTCATGTTGCCTCTTTCAGGATCTAGGTTGTCTCAGTCGCTTTCCTGCAGAAAAAAATTTGTCACTTTGTTGATGGCTTCAGCTCCCCCTGATCTGTAATAGCTCTGATACCATGTGAAAATTTATGAATCCAAATTACACAAACCCTACTGCAATATTCTGATTTACTTCTCCTACTTGTTTGATTTAATTAACAATTAATTTTCTGAAATATTCAGTAAAACATCAAAGTAAACACTACTGCAGCCTACACATACATACAGATCAAGAACTGAAGAATAAAGGCCACATGACAAAGGACACAATATTTTTCGGACAAATGTCCCCAGAAAAACCCAATGCGGGAAAACCAATGCAGCAGCGCTTAAAGGGTTTTATTATTATGCAGAATTAGGAATACATTCAAGGGCACTAGACATGGTTTTCCCAAATAGACAAAATCGCGGCAAATATACCTCTATCACTCGAAGACAGAAAATATGGTTGATTCAGCTGAGGCTTCACACCTTCTGGATCTACTGAAAACGAGCCCTTTCTGGCTCACTGGAGCCCCAGCGTTGCCTTTCTCGGCAATGCATCAGCCTTACGGCCCTCCGTGAGCCTCTACGCAACATAGGCTAGCCCTGCGTCACCCTGGCTGAGACTACGTTGCCTTTGCGCAACTCTGGCTTAGCCTGTGTAACTCTGGTTCAGCGTACGCTGCCTCTGCAATGCTCTGGTTGGGCCTGTATCACCCTTGCTAGGTCTTTGTGCTACTCTGGTACGCATCTTCCTCTCTGCCAATGTATCGACGGCCTCGGATCTGAAATCCCACTGTCAATCTGCCCCTCACTGCACTGCAAGCTCACTCGAAAATTCTCAACAAACCGCACCCTAGAATTTCGACTTAGCTCAAGTGTTGCTACTATGTGTGTCTTCTCCAACCGACCCCAAGCCTTCCTTTAATACTTTTCTTGTGGAACATTCAACGATCGTGATCTAATCTCCAATCGATGGCTAAGATTAGAAAAGACTTGATCCACGTCACTTAGAACATTCTCACCCACATGTCTAAATTAATTCACTTTAATTATTTAATTTCCCTAAGTTAGACTTAGGGTCTCCATTAAAATAATTAATATTTTAAATAACTTAGGTTCCGAGTGGAATTTCTCCAAACGATTTCTGGGTCTTGGAGATCTCATGTGTTCTAGCCCATCCACAAAGTTTCGAAGCTAGAGCAAATTCGATGCTACCCAAAATCTCAACATCTACAACACACATGTGTGCCTTCTCTACTACAAAATCACTTATTGTATATTTTTCTCTTATTGCTCCTTATTTTCTCCTAGTAGTTGCACACTTGAGTGAATATCCTTCTCCACTCCACAAGTGAGATTCTCAAATGTCTCAATGTGTCTTGTGCTCAATAATATGTCTTCCTTCTTAGCCCAACCTTCTATTTATAAGTTGAGTTACTAAATCAACAACCCTAATCCTCAAGGTGATTAACGATTGAGATTATATCTCAACATCACTAAGATCAACAATTGTGCTTTTTCTAATTCACTAATGCGAATAACCTTTGCATTTCATTAGATTAAACTCTCTTTTCTCATAAAAAGAACTCACTTTAATAAATAAAATAATTACCAAGGCTAAAAGGTAATTAGGCAACTTCCACACTGTTGATTTTCCACGATCTTGGTGTCTGGGATAGTCTTAAAATCACTTACGCTACCAAACCAAGAATGTCAACCATGAACTACTTTGCACAACGGAAATATAAAGCAGTAAATCACACATGAACAGAATATAGACAACTATTTACAATTTTCAACCCAACTTCGTTCTATTAAACAACACATAATACAACAGTCTAGTGTTCCCGTACCAGGGATAATGGCCCTCATACAACCACTAGTACAAGATACAAAACAAGATACTCTGACCATCTAGTTGTAGCATGCTTTCTCAGCTCCTCTTGGTCGTACCCTGTACCTGCCCAGTCCTTCGACTCCCGATCTACATCTCCTGCCTCTATCAATGATCCAAAGCCATCTGGCCACTACACCTCGCCAATCAATCTGCTCACTAGTTGATCGTTCATCCACCGACGCATCAACACATTGAGACTCTTGTCGAGTTGTTCACAATTCCACTTGTGAACAACTCTCAATCTGCTCACTACTACTCCTCAACTACTCAGGGACTTCAACCCATTATGGTTTTCCTATACTGCACCGATGAACACCAACATAGGGCACAGAGGATTGCCACCTATCACTGCAAGATGTCGATCTCCCACAATGAACACGGGCTAGGAGGATTGCCCATCATCTGTTGTAGAAGTCCTTATCCACACACGTCTCGAGCTCCACAAACTGCTCTTAGGTTGATCATACCCCTGAGCTCCAACAACTGCCACTCTAGCAACTACCTTTGTTAATCAAGGTGTTGCACATCGGCCTCCAACTTGTGCACTATCACACTGTCCTTTGGCAAACCATAAATGCCCAATCCACGTACACACTTGGTCCACTCTCACACTGCCCTCCAACAATCTTGCACCTAGTTAAGGAATCCTCACACCTAGGAGACCCTTACACACAATTGCCCACAGACTTCTCATCATCTTCCCTTTGCTTCTGCAAAAGAGGAGCTATTGCACAAATCTAGGCACCATCATGTCCTCACCTAGGACATCTATCCAACTGTCATCCAAGAGGACATCTGCAACTCTCCTTGTTGCTGCCAAATCACTTTGGAAATTGCCCACTGGTTAGGGCTTCTAACCACCCTAGTTAACCCTTCCTTCTTGGCTTCCACAGGCTGCACTCTAACCAATCCAATATTGATCACAAATTGTGACTCAACACAAGGCAAAACTGGAGAAATAACATACGTTTCATCTGTTGTTCATGGACTGAAGTCATGTCACTATTTAGGGCATCCTTGCAGCCCACAACAACCTACCATATGTGATCAAAACCTCCACAAAAGACGGTAGCCTCCTTAAATTTATACGCCTTTGCCACTTGTTGTCTTGATAGGCACCTACAGCACCTTGTTTAGGATTGTTTAACCCTGAAATTAACACCTATAGGCCTGCAACAGAAACATCACAGCAAGATCCCTTTCTCGGCATATTACAGGGAGGATTCTCCTTAGTTTTCTTGCCCAGAATAGCTCCCCTTGAGTGCGGTTGTCCCTCCTTGAGAGGCCGAGGCAGTTTGTTGTTGTCCTAGCCTCCAAACAAGCCTTGGTCTTATTTCAAGTACTGTAGTTGCCCTAGATCTCCACCTATAGGTCTGCGATAGCCTAGATATGGGACTATTCACCCTCAACCAAACTCCAAACAAGCCCAATCCCTTCTTCTTTGACTCGACCTTCCTACTAGACAATCTCGGCCTACCAACAGTCATGAAAATGCTTGCCCAAGCATGTTTCTCCTTCGTTGGTCTGGCCTCACTTACATGCCTTCCAAAAAAAAACAAAAAAAATCTCCTCCACCGAGCTCTCTTCCCACACTCCTACGTCGCCCTTGTTTTGCTTACTTGGATGACAGAAATGACTCTCATATCACCTCCTTTCTATACCATAAAGAAGGGCTCCTCCGACGTCATGTTTAGGGATTTTCCAACTCTCATGAGGCTTATAACACCTCAAGCCGACCTTAAACATAAGCCATAAGCCCACAGATAACCTTCATATATTCACTACTCTTCAACGACAACTCAGAATCGGATGATCTTTGATGTGTAAGATTCGTCTCGACGAGCACTATCATCCTCATCCATCACATGTTGAAAACTCATCACGTTTTTGGTCCAAACATTGATGGGTGCAAAACCCCAGGCTTGGGTTCCAAGCCCACAAGCCTACTTGTAGCACTTTTACCTTCAAACCCCGAACACTAGGGCTTGGAGTACCTCCTAAGCTACACAAAAATCAACACTCCCTCTTAGCGAGGGAGGTACTTCCAAAACCTACGAAGTAACCATCATCCGACAACGACACTAGCCCATCTAGCATCCATCACTGCAACATACCATGTAGAATGAACCCATCAATCTCAATAGTATATTTTCTTCATCATCTCTGAACCGAAAGATCTTGAAACTCCATAGGGTTTCTCCCTCTGAGGCTAGACTCCCTCCAAGTCTACACAATCTCCACTAGCTCAATCTTCCAAGCACTCATCCTCCTTGATCAAATACCACTAGTGCAAATCCCACCAATCACGGATATGCAATATCACAATCCAATGAAGACTCTAGCTTGCCAATATGCAGTCCATCACATGAAGCCATCTCAATCAAACTAATCTCATCCAAGCCAAAGAAATCCTCGAGTTGTCCCAACCATCCATGACAAGGCAAAGGAAGCCCACGATTTGCAAACTGCCACACAACATACTGAAGTTTGCCAGGTTCACCACTGATCCACCAAAACTCCCTGCCCATCTCGCCATGTAACCTGTCAAGACCACATCTCCATGTCTTCAACTGAAGCCTCTGCTCCATGATCTAAACACTCACAACTCCCTCTGAGTTGTTTCATTGTGCACACTCGAATTCATTGTCCCTTAAAGTAGCTCAAATACGCTCTGATACCATGTTGATTTTCCACGATCTTAGTGTTTGGAATAGAGTCTTAAAATCATTGACACTACCAAACCAAGAATCTCAACCATGAACTACTTTGCACAACGGAAATATAAAGTAGTAAATCACACATGCACAGAATATAAACAACTTTTTACAATTTTCAACCCAACTTCATTATATTAAACAACATATCATACAACAGTCTAGGACTCTCATACTAGGGATAATGGCCATCATACATCCACTAGTACAAGATACAAAACAAGATATTCTAACCATCTGTCTATAGCATGCTCTCTCTGCTCCTCTCGGTTGTACCCTATACCTTCATGGTCCTTCGGCTCCCGATCGACAACTCCTACCTCTATCGATGCTCCAAGTCCATCTAGCCATTAAACCTCGACTGTCAATCTACTCACTAGTTGATCGTTCGTCCACCAACGCATCAACACATCAAGACTCTAGTTGATTTGGTCACAATTCTACTTGTGAACAACTCTCAATCTGCCCACTACTACTCCTCAACTACTCAGGGGCTCCGTCCCATTATGCTCTTCCTATGCTGCATCGATGAAGACCAACATAGGCCATGGAGGGTTACCACCCATCACTGCAAGATGTCCATCTCCCACAATGAACACGGGTTAGGAGGACTATTGATCATCCATTGTAGAAGCCCTTCTCCACACACACACGTCTCAGACTCCACAAACTACTCTTGGCTGATCAGACCCTTGAGCTCCAAAAACTGCCACTCTAGTAACTACCTTTGTCCATCAAGGTGTTTCACACCATGCTCCAACTTGGGCACTATCACGTTATCCTCCGGCATACCATAAATGCCCAATCCACGTCCACACTTGGTCCATTCTCATGCTGCCCTCTTACAGTCCACGACTGACCAAGTCCACGTTGTAGCATCTACACCTAGTTAGGGCATCCTCACACCTAGGGGACCCTTACACACGGCTACCCACAGACTTCCCCTCAACTGCCCTTTGCTTCTGCAATAGAGGAGCTATTGCACAAATCTAGGCACCATCATCTCCTGACCTAAGACATCTATCCAACTGTCATCCAAGGGGATATCTGCGACTCTCTTCGTTGTTGCCAAATCACTATGGAAACTGTCCACTGGTTAGGGCTTCTAACCACCCTAGTTAACCCTTCCTTCGTGGCTTCCACAGGATGCACTCTAACCGATCCAATACTGATCACAAATTGTCACTCAACAAGGCAAAACTGGAGAAATAACATGCCTTTCATTTGTTGTTCATGGATTGAAGTTTGGTCACTGGTTAGGGCATCGTTGCAACCCACAACAACCTACCATCTGTGATCAAAACCTCCAAAAAATATTGTGGTCTCCTTAAATCTATAAGCCTCTGCAACTTGTTGTCTTGATAGGCACCTACAACACCTTGTTTAGGGTTGTTTGACCCCCAAATCAATAGTTACAGGCTTGTGACCTAAACATCGCAGCAAGATCCCTTTCTCAGCCTATTACAGGGAGGATTCTCCTTAGTTTTCTTGCCCATAACATCTCTCCTTAAGTGCAGTTGTCCCTTCTTGAGAGGTCGAGGCAATTTGTTGTTTTCCTAGTTGTTACAAGTCAATTTGGGCATCATCCCAAAACACAGATCAGTATCCATTAGGGTCTATCCTACTCTAAATTAGTTGCTACATGCCCTAAACAAGTCATCCCATTGGTGGTTTTCCTTCATGAAAGTTTCGCTTCTTAGATGTCAGTTGAAGTACCCCATTCAGCCATCAACGCACCCCTAGACAACAATAATTGCTTTGCAGAGCATCTACTACCAGGCAAGGCTGCATTGTAAAGGATCTAGGCCCACTTTAGAGTGCAAGTAATTGCTCGTGCTCAATATCTGGATCTGATTTACACTCAGTCTAGCACACTTTATGAAAAGATTCCAAATGCACCGCGACCAAATTTTACTGTTTCTCCTGCTCCATCTGATCAAGACATTCATGCTGGTGATGGTGTGATTGGTTTTGCTAGCACTCCAGCAGCAAGTCAACCATCTGGTTCTACACATGTTGTTTCAAATCAAAACCTTATTACATTTGATCCTACGTCTTCTTCTGAAATCCATGTCGTGTCATCTGACAAAGGAAAAAGTGACAAGCAACCTCAAATAGGAAGAAGAGGAAAGATAAGAAGAAATCAAATTCACCCCCCCAGAAAAATCATCTGATTCATCCGGTTCTTTTCGAAAACCTTGTTACCCTTGCTTGATATGTAATGAGGAGCATTTTACGCGAAATTGTCCTCACCGCTCAGAAGTCCCAAAGCTTCTTAAGACTTCTGTCGCATCTATAGTGTTGACAAATACTTTTCCGAACCCGGAAACACATATGGTTGCTACGGATCCTGCTTCTAGTTCACAAGTGCTTATGTTATCCGCCACAAAGCCCAAAACTGATATTTTGGTGTCGACTCTAAGTAAAGATTACAGTGATCCGTTGTTGTCATCAAATGGTCAGGCTACAGATCAACCTACCACTTCGACTTCGACCTCATCCAAGTCGGCTCTACTACTTATCCTTCCAAAGTTAACAATAAAGCTGCCAATGGCGAGTAGTTCATAAATTGACATTCAACCCTCGAGCTCGTGCAGCCCAAAATTATAATGTAGTAGAAGACCTGGCTCAGTCACCTTCTGCTATGTCAACGCTTGAGGTTCTTCAGAATTGTCCCTCCCAAAAGCAGGCTTTGTTGTCGGCGATTGGTGGAATCGATCCAACGGATTCAAATCTTGTAGTCTTTAATCACGCGGGCTATGTGCCACAATTACCAGCACATATAACATTCTTGATTCCAGAATCGCCTCCTTCATCTCACTATCATTGATGAAGGCAGATCTACTTGTATCATATCCATGAGTTACTGGAAGTCATTTGGCTCGCCTACTTTGTCACAATCACCTACAACGTTGAAATTTTTTACGGTCGTACATATAAGCCTTGTGGAATTCTTAGTAACTTGCAAGTAGAACTAGGGGGCAAATCAGTTACTATTGAAGTTGAGGTCGTTAACGAACCCCTTGACTACAATTTATTACTTGGAAGACCGTGGGTTTACGCTATGATTGCAGCAATATCTACTTACTTTCATATGATCATCTTCCCCCATAAAGGAAGTATCACAGCCATTGATCAACTCTCTTTCTTCGCCTCTAGTTCCCAGGCAACTGGAAGCGTTTTGTTTGTTCACGGACCCCCACCTTCTCTTCAGAACAATGGTGTAGGACTCTTTAAGGATCCTTCCCTAATGGGCACCTTTTCATTACCATCCCCTGCGACATCGGCGAAAATCGCAAATATAGAAACTTGCAATATGATATCTTCCACTTCATTTGACTTAAGAAAGATTCCCAATGATTATGAAGTAGTTAGGTTGGGCGACATCATGCCGCTAAGTCCAATTGAGCTAGCATAGCAATTAATTTTCTTGGCTTATGCAGCCAATCCAAATCCTTTGCCGCCGACCGTTTGGGTTGATTGTTCTTTGGATTTTGGTACTTCTTCTGATCCTTTTTCACGTGTATTCTCGACTGATGAGAGCATTATGGAATCCATGATGCCGGAAGAAGAACCACGGTAAACCTCACATCAACGATCCCATCTTCTAGATTACAGTGAATATAATCCATCTGTGAACTATATCACCCTACAGTCGTTGATTTCTTGACGAATTCTATTCCTATCCACCCCATCGATTTTGAGTGAAACCCATCAAATATCGATGAAACGATTTCTATCGATATTTCAACCAAACCAGGTATTGTAGATAACATTCATGTCGGTGCATCTTGTTCTCCACCTGAACTTGACACTTACCGCGCCTTTTTCGTGAATTCCGAGATGTATTCGTTTGGTCATATGAGGAGATGCCAGGTATCTACTTTAGCATTGTTGAACATGAGATTAAAATGTATCCTGATGTTAAGTCGGTGGTCATGTTCACCCTAATAAAGTTGTTGCCATTAAAGTAGATGTTGAAAAACTTTTGCGTGTTGGATTCATTTACCCTGTTCCGCTTACCAATTGGGTTTCTAAAATTGTTCCTATCATGAAGAAACAGGGGACAATTAGAGTGTGTGTCGATTATAGGGATGTTAATCATGCTTGTCCGAAACACAACTATCCCACTCCCTTTATTTACCAAATTATTGATGAATGTGCCAGATTTGAAATATTTTCTTTCATGGATGGATTCTCAAGTTACAATCAGATTAATATTCGCCCAGAGGACCAATATAAAACCGCTTTTAACTGTCCCTGGGGTACATTCGCTTATTGCAAGCTCCCTTTTGGTTTAAAGAACACTGGGGCAACATTCAGAGGGCAATGAATTATGCTTTTCATGACATCAAGCACATAGTTCAACCGTACCTAGATGACTTACCTGCAAATTCACGGAAACGAGTTGACCACTCGCTACATTTGAGAGTGATCTTTTTATGATGTCGTCGCCATTAAATATGCCTCAATCTGCACAAATGTGTGTTTGGTGTTGGTTCTGGTCGTTTGCTTGGATTCGTCGTGTCGAAAGACGGAATTCGGCTTGATCCATTGAAGGTCCAAGCCATTCTTGATTTGCCTGCTCCTCCAATCTGTTTCAGTTACAGAGACTCCAAGGGAATGCTAACTTTCTAAGGAGGTTCATTCCTAACTACACCGAAATATCTAAAGGATTTACTCAACTCTTGAAAAAGGGGATTCCCTTCCATTCGGATGAGGTTGCGCAAGCTTGCTTTGGTGTTCTTAAAGATACCCTAATCCGAGCATCATTAATCTATACCCTAATTTATCATAGTGATTATTTCCTGTATCTCGCCGCTGCAGCCTGCAGATACAACCATCACTACGGTTTTAGTCCAAGAAGAAGATGGGATTGAACATCCAATATATTAGTTGAGTCGTAATCTCAATGATACGGAAGTTAACTACACATACGTTGAGAAGCTCACTTTCGCATTTGTTCAAGTTGTACAAAGATTTTGCCATTATATCCTGCTCTGAAAGACCATTGTCATTTCGGATTGCAACCCTATGATATACATTTTGTCACGTCAATTGCTGGGGAGGGAAAATATTCAAAATGGATCGTCATTTTGCAGGAATTTGATTTGGAATTCATCAAATCCAAGTCAAAGAAGTCTTTGGTGTTTGTTGAGCTTATCTGTGACCTTCCTTCGAGTAGCACTGATCCTACTACGGAACCATCAATTCTGGACAAGTCTTTGTTTCTAATCGAGTCATCTGACTCATGGTATGGAGATTTCATCATCTATCTCCAGACCCAAACTTTTCGACCCAATACCTCTCGCTCGTAACAGCGACATATTCGATACCAAGTCAAAGATTATCTGATCGTTGGCAACACACTTTATCGTCGTGGTGTCGATACAATTTTACGTAGGTGCCTCACGCATAAGGAGGCCGAAAAGGTTTTAAATGATTCCCATTTTGGTGCATGTGGTGGATATTTGTCAGGTTATGCTACCGCGCAAAAGAATCTTCGTGTTGGTTACTTTTTGCCTACCATATTTCACGACTACATTATTGCAGTTGGAAGTTGTCATGCTTTCCAGATATTTGATCGTAATACCCGCTTGCCGCCAGCACCAATGCATCATGTCGTTGTTGTTGGACCATTTGCAAAATGGGGCATTGACTTCGTGACATGTGACCCTCACTCAGCCTAGGGGCATGGTATATTATTGTCATCGTCGACTATTTTACCAAGTGGGTCGAGGCGATGCCTACATTCAACAACACGGGATAAACCGCTGCATTGTTCTTTTTTAACCATGTGGCTACACGGTTTGGTGTACCGCAAGCCATAGTCACAGATCATGGAAAACAATTTTCGGAATCACATGATGGATGAGTTGACTGCCAAGTTAGGACTGTCGCATGATAGTTCTATCCCTTATCATCCGCAAGCTAATGGACAAGTTGAAGCTATCAACAAGATTCTTAAGCGTATGCTTCAACGCATGATTGGGGTTCATAAAAGAAACTGGCATTTGATCTTGTACTCGGCTTTGTGGGCATATCAAACCTCGATGAGAAACGGGACCAGATTTACTCCCTTTAAGCTAGTTTACAGTCTGCAAGCTATCTTACCGATACAATGCAAAATACAATCGTTGAAACTCGTGATTGACTTGCTACCTGACACTTCTAAAGAAGAGGCATGTCTCTTAGATATCATCCATCTAGATGCCGGTTTGAACCGGTAACCGATCAAACCGGCCGATCAGATCAGCTTTCGGTCACAATCGCCCTTGCAACTCGGTTTTGAGGGGTGTCTCACATGAATTGGCCGGTTAACCGAACCTAACCCCCCAATTAGGTACGAAACTGGCCGGTTAATGCATAAACCGACTAGTTCCATACCTAACCGACCCGTTAGGTGTCCCTTCCTTGCGCAGACCCACCAGCGGCCAACAACACAACCTTAGGGCATATGTGGAGGTAAGGGGAGGGTTGTTTCCCTCCAAAAACACCCTTCCCAATCTTTTATAAGCAGGGGCAGCCTCTCCTTTGTCTCACACCAACTCATTTGCTGTTTGTGAGTTTGATTGAAAGCTTGGAGAGCGTTGAGTGTTTGCCGGAGCAGTGATCTTGGAGGCTTGGAGTTGGAGTTGGAGCTATCTTGGAGATAGTTTGGAGCTGTCAATAGCGTTGGCATCTTCAAGAGGACACTTAGGAAGCTAGTTTGCACTGCCAGGTAAGAATTTTCACTTGAAAAATCCATCATTTCATTGATGTTCATGTATTTATTTTCTCATGTGTTTAGCTATTTTATTGCTCTCAAATCTCTAGTCCTATGCTATCAAATTTTGTATGTTTGAATGTGCATTTTGTTTCGTAAATTTAGCCTTAGTTGTCTATTTATCTTAGCTGCATTTTTTTTAAATGGCAGATTTATTTCCAAATTTCAATTATTTCAAGTCAAGATGCCTCCAAAAGCCAAGGACAGTGCATGGGCCCATTGTGATGTGGTTGAGGGAAAGATGGTATGCAAACTTTGTCAAAAATGTATTGGAGGTGGGGGTATTCTTAGATTGAAACATCACTTGGCTGGGATAAGAGGCAATGTAACGCCATGTGATGCACCTAAAGCAGTGTTAGGTCCGGTTAGGGCAAAATACCTTGCCAAGCTTGAAAAGTTTGAGGAGACTAAGGCTAGGGAGAAGGCCATCCAAGATGAAATGCAAGGAAGAGGGAAATAGTAGAAATGTTGAGAGAGAGTGGGTATGAAAATGATGAGTATGATATTCAAGACTCCACTTCTATCCCTTCCACCAATAACCCCTTTCACTATGTTCCTCTTGTTGGCAAAAGATCAAACCCAACAAAGAAACCCAACCTCATGAGTTATTTCTCATCCACTGCTAATCCCACAGCCACTGCCTCCATGTCCCAGCCAACTCCAAGTCGTCAACCCACTTTGGATTAACATTGGAAAAAACAATGCAAAGAAGTTTCTTATCAGTACATTGCTAGATGGTGGTATGATTCAGATATCCCATTTAATGCTGCTCGCTCACCTTATTACCAAGCTATGTGGGACTCTGTTTTTGTTGCAAGAAAGGGCTTCAAAGGCCCTACTGCGCACGACTTAAGGGGAGCTCTTTTGCAACAAGAGATTTGTAATATTGATGAGTATTTGGCTGAATATAAAGAGTCGTGGCTCAAAACAGGTAGTTCCATCATGTTAGATGGATGGACTGATGGAAAGAACCGCACTATCATTAACTTCCTTATTGCTTGCCCTCGAGGAACAATGTTTTTGAAATCAGTTGATGCATCTGATAAGATGAAGGATGCAACCCTTCTATTTGAGCTTTTGGATGAGATTATTCAAGAAGTGGGAGGGCAAAATGTTGTGCAAATCATCACAGATAATGCCTCAAACTATGTTCTTGCTGGAAAGATGCTTGAGTCCAAGTATAATACCATATTTTGGATTCCATGTGCTGCACATTGCATAGACCTCATGCTTGAGGACATAAGCAAAGTGGAATGGGTAAAAAAACACTGTAGAGCATGGCAAGTGCATTACAAAATACATTTACAACCACTCATGGGTATTGAGCCTAATGAGGAAAAACATTGGGGGCAAAAAGCTTGTTAGGCTTGCCATTACGAGATTTGCAACTCACTTCCTCAAGTTGCAATGTCTCAATTCTCAACAGAAAACCCTGCAAAAAATGTTTTCTTCTGATGATTGCACTGAATCCCGGTGGGCTCGTAGACAAGATGGAAAAGACACCAAAAAGAAAGTCTTTGACATTAATTTTTGGAAAGGTCTTCAAAGCTGGTAAAAATTATTGAGCCTCTTGTTAAGGTGCCAAGGATGGTGGATGGGGAAAAGATGGCAATGGGATACATTTATGAGGCTATGGATCAGGCCAAGGAGCAGATACGGGTATCTCACAGGGACAGGTTAGCTAAATATGGCCAGATATGGGAGATCATTGATAATAGATGGAACAATCAACTCCATCGTCCTATACATGCAACTGGGTATTTTTTGAACCCAAAGTATCATTATAGAGCTCCGCTAGGAGATCAGCAGGATGGGGAGGTCAGATCTGGATTGATTGATTGCTTGGAGCGCATGGTCCCTAATCGTGCAGACCTTTTGGAAACACATAAACAACTTACTCATTTCAGTATGGCAACTGGTACCTTTGGAAAGAACTTGGCAAAAATGGCAAGAGATGTGGATCAACCAGGTAAGCAATTCTAATTTGTTTTTCTTTTCAGGTTAAATTGTTTGTAAATAAGTAATGAAATGAACTATATTACTAATGAATGTCTTTTTATTTGCAGCACATTGGTGCGAGTCATTTGGCGGCCAATGTCCTCAATTGCAAAAGTTTGCAATTAGAATCCTCAGCCAAACTTGCAGTGCTTCAGGTTGTGAGCGCAATTGCTCTGTTTTTTAGCACATACACACAAAGAAGAGAAACCGTTTGGAACAAAAACGGTTAAATGATCTTATGCTTGTGCAATACAACCTTTGCTTGAGGCGGAACCAGCTGATGAGCAAAACCCCTGATCTAGATCCCATTGTGTTGGATGATATTGATCCAACATCAGAATGGGTGGAGGGGACTGAAGATCCAGTGTTTGAGGCTGATTTTGATTTTGATGCAGCATTCGTTGGGGGTGAATTTGAAGCAAATTTGGTGGCGCCATCAGACGCAGACCCAGGATTGGTAGCTGCATCAAGCAAAGGCAAACAACCAATGGACAACACTAGTCATGCACCTCGAGTAACTTGTGCTTCCATTAGGTCCACTTCTATTGTTATTGGTGGCAGGGGTACTGAGGTTGCAGATGAGGCTGTGGCATCCTCAGACTCTGATCCAGATGATGTCTATGTAGCAGCCGATGTTGATCCTGTGTCTAGTAGCGGTGATGAATTTGATGATTGATCATCATTCATGTGTAGTCTTGTATTAGGCCAATGGCCTCATAGCTTGTAGCATTGTTTTGGACTTTATGGGCCATTTGGAGCCTCATTACTTATGTATTTTTCGATGATATGTATTTGCACTCGGTGCCATTTTGATTTATTCACCTTTGCATGGTATATAAATGAGCAAACTTTGCATATTTTGTCTCTATTGGCTTGGAATCATGGTTGCAAATCTTAAAAATAGTTTTTTTTATTAAAAAATAATTATTTAATGTATTTTTTTTAAAACCGGTTCATTGAGATCTAACCACTACTGGTTAGACCGGTTCCGGTTCGAAACCCGATTCATTAGGTCCACCGGTCCGGTCACCGGTTCCGGTTTTAATAACTATGGATGAAACATGTCGTGAAGCCGCATTGGCCAGCGAAGCGCATAAGAGATGAATCAAGGCGCAATATGACCGCAATGTCAAGCCTCGCACCTTCTCGGAAGGAGACCTGGTCTGGCTTTATGATCAGGACGCTGATAAGATAGGAACAGGGAAATTTGAACCATTATGTCACAGCCCCTACATTGTCAAGCGTATTCTGGCCAAGGGTGCCTACGAGTTGGTAGATTATGATGGGATTCCATTGTCGCAGCCTCAAAATGTGTTGTATCTTAAACATTATTATGCCTGATTTTGCATAGTAAACACTGTATTATATGCTTTAATTGAGTGTGTAGCAGTGTGTCTTTTAGAATTTTTCATGTGGTCAGTAATCCGCTTTGCATTTTTGCAGATGTCAAAATCTTCGGAACCATTTGTTGGATATGCCAATGGTGCTAGTCGTAGTACTTAGAACTATCCTCTACAGCATGGGCCATCTTTGCTCCAAGTGGCAAGTTAGTGAGTTTCCAAGGGATTTGTATTGGTCGATCAACCAACAATATCGTTGAGTATAGCAGGTTGATTGAACTACTCTCTGATGCCATTTCACTTGGCATTCGCCGCATCATCATCAGGTTGGACTCACAACTTGTCGTACTACAGCTTATTGGCGTCTATATTGTCTGAAATTCAGCAATTCATCGCATGTTCCTTAGAGTTCGTGTTTTGGAAAAACATTTTGATTGCATTCAATATCAACACATTTCCCAAAACTTTAACACTTTAGTTGATTCTTTAGCGAATTATGTGTTAAATAGACATTTGCAACATATGCAAAGATAGATTTTCAATTCACATCATACAATTGAATAGGATTGCACATAATCATAGAAAAACACTAGAAGAAAAATAGATTTATATCGAGTTTCTTACAAAAATTGTGTCCAAGACACGTTGGTCATCTGACCTCAAAATGTATACAGACATGGCATAATCTAAGTAAACCTAGTGATGATCATGATAGCAGGTCACTGCTTGGGCTATCATGCGCAATAGCCTCATCCAACGGCTAGGCACACCAATGGTATGGCGCTGCAGCCTCATAGGTAACTCCTCGATCCGAGCATCTGGTGGCCCAAGAGTCAATCCCTCCACATGTTGATGCAACTCAGCGAGAGTCTCAGCTAAATCCAAATCCTGAAGGACTGCTCTTTCAACTGTTGGTTCTCCAGCCTATTGTGCACGAATCACCGGTCAAACGGTACCTACATCTGCATACATAAAACATTTTAGTTAAGTCTTGGAAACATCAAAAAATACAAAAATATGTAAAAAAACCCAAAAAATCAAAATCATGGTCAACATTTTACCTATAGCACCCCATTGAGCGTCGATTGGTAAAATCAAATTTGGATCTCCGTGAAAATCCATCCCTGCATATGGATGCTCCTCTATGAAGATATTCTGTCTTTGGAGCCAACTGAAAAATGCAGTGGAAAACGAGATCGATGACTGACCAACATGTCTAACCATTAGCTCGACCCACCATTGCATCCGTGAATCTCTAGGACTAGCTAATCCCAGTGTCACATGTTGTGGCTGCATCAATGGAACTCGCTCTAAAACAAAAGTGATCAAGATCGACCCATCGCTGAAATTTTTGGTCTTTCCACTTTTTACCTTGGACAATTGTTCTTTCATCTGAAGGAGTATTGCTTCAGCCCAGTTGAACATGGTTGGCTCGAGACACTCAAGCGCATACTGCATGTATGATCTGTTCGCGACATGTAGTGTCACACTGCCAGCTAGCTTTGCGATAGTGAATAGGACCGTTCGCAAAGGCATATCGCGTACATCTTTGAAATTTATCTTTCCATCTTTGCTAGGCTCAGTTCCTGGTCGACAAAACTGTCAAATGTAGTCCTTCACTGTTTCACCTCCACGGATGGAGCCCGCAAGGGAAATGGGAGCACTGCATCTTGAAAAACCTATCAAAAAGTAAATGTCATCAACTAATATTGGGAGCACTTGGTCCCCAATGTGAAATGCTTGTAGTGTCAGGTCCCATGAACGGATCAAGAACTGCAATAGTTCCATGTGTTGCCTCATCCCAGACAATCCGAAGTACTTGAGCAACCCACAATGTCTGAGGGCTCTCACAGTGCCAAGATCATTTAGGGCAACCATATCTTGTTCTTCATGTTCTCTTTCTCGCCATGTAATCGACATTCTGATCCGATCAAAGTCTGAAATCACACCATAAGCTTAGTTAGGATCCATTCCATGCAAAATACTGGAGAAATTTTGGGCAGAAAACAAGATGCAAGTTTCTATATTGTGCCCAACGCACTCCTGAGTGGAAGACAAAGCATTGCAAAGGAACTGGCCTTCTTTTCTCCTTAGATGGTCTGCAACTCTGCCCTCACTAGTCTG
The DNA here is from genome assembly GCA_034641835.2 of Pinus albicaulis. Classification (NCBI taxonomy): domain Eukaryota; kingdom Viridiplantae; phylum Streptophyta; class Pinopsida; order Pinales; family Pinaceae; genus Pinus; species Pinus albicaulis. Next base: position 1,666,393,560 of record CM076584.1, read on the forward strand.
CAGCCCAAAACAAAATTCATCCTCCTCCACCGAGTTCTCTTCTCACACTCCTACACTACCCTTGTTTTGCCTAATTGGATGAGAGAAATGATTCCCATATCACCTCCTTTATATACCATAAAGAAGGGCTCCTCCAACGTCATGTTTAGGGTTTTTCCAATTGTCATGATGCTTATAACACCTCAAGCCGACCTTAAACATAAGCCACAAGTCATCACATAACCTTCAAAAATTCAAAACTCTTCAACGACAACTCGGAATCGGATGATCTTCAATGCGTCGGCTTCGTCTCGATAAGCACTATCATCCTCATCCATCAAATGTCAAAAACTCATCACGAAAAACTCATCCATAAAGAAGGGCTCCTCCAACGTCATGTTTAGGGCTTTGCTAACTATCATGAGGCTTATAACACCTCAAGCCGACCTTAAAGATAAGCCACAAGTCGTCACATAACCTTCAAAAATTCATAACTCTTCAACGACAACTCGGAATCAGATGATCTTCAACGCGTCGGCTTCGTCTCGATGAGCACTATCATCCTCATCCATCAAAAGTCGAAAACTCATCACGAAAACTCATCCATAAAGAAGGGCTCCTCCAATGTCATGTTTAGGTCTTTGCCAACTGTCATGACGCTTATAACAGCTTAAGTCGACCTTAAACATAAGCCACAAGTCATCACATAACCTTCAAAAATTCATAACTCTTCAACGACAACTCAGAATCGAATGATCCTCGATGCGTCGGCTTCGTCTTGACGAGCATTATCATCCTCGTCCATCACATGTCGAAAACTCATCACAGTTTTGGCCCAAACATCGATGGGTGCAAAACCCCAGGCTTGAGTTCTGAGCCCACAAGCCTACTTGTGGCGCTTTTCCCTTCAAACCCTGAACACTAAGGCTTGGAGTACCTCCCAAGCTACACAAAAATCAACACACATGCCTTCATACTTAGGCCTGTGTAGAAGAACTTGTTTGAGATACAAACATCAACAAGTTGAAATTGATGATACTTTTGCTTAAGGATTATTTTAGAAAGAGGGTGTTGAATTAGTTAACGTTGATGGACTAATTCCTATAGGTATTGAGGTGCATGGTTGAGACACCCACAATCATAGGTCGTTGACAGTTTTGCCCCATGATTCTAACTTGAGGGATGATGGAGTTTGGCAAACTATTAGTGATTCAAAGTTATGTTCCTTTAGATTGAAAATTTGACAACATTCTCTGGAGAGTCAATCGTTGCAATGGCATCTATCATTGTTGAATATAGTGATACCTCTACAACTTACAAGATCTACATTCCAGCATGTTCAAATTTGGTAGCTCGAAAGGTATTTTTGAGTGGAGAAGCCTTAAGGGCTTCGCAGGCTAAGTACCCAAGTTTGGTGTTTTGACCCAAAGGAATGGGCTTAGTGTTGAGATATCCTTAGGGCAGCTAATTAAAATGATCTATCTTAACTTGATAGGTGCTTGTGATGTTCTTTTACTTCTTTAATTATATTCTTCTTCTGCTTATCATTATTATGTTCTTTATCATCAAACAACTATAAAAAGAGAATTTTAGCTTCCTTTTGCTTGAAAAGAGTCTCCTCCTTCGCTTAGGATTTCTCCTTTTCTTGATATTTCGCACTCCTTTCGTCCTCTTCCAACTGTAGATCGAAACTTGCTTGGTTGGTATCCAAATGAGTTCGTGTACCACTTGCTTTAATAGTCATTATGTGAGGTTGAATTCCTTCAATGAGGTTAACTTGACTAGAGGGCAGGTTACGTTAGTGGAGGAGGGACAAATGACTCTTTTTATATCAAAATAATTTTCTTCTTTGAGAAAATGAGCCCAATAAGGGTCTAAGACAAAATGACATGGACAATGACTTATGACATAAACCCTAGAAGCCTTCAATGGAGGATTTGACCTAGAAACAAAATAAATAAGCATGAAACCCATGCTAATAAATAATTTTTCTTTTATAAATAAATTTTATTTTTCTCTCTTTTCACAAATACATTACATCATGACTCAAATACAATTATGAAGACTGATACTAGTTACATTCTTCAACACTTGGAACCAAAGGAGGTGAACTTAATATTCTAATTTAATGTTAAGAGGTTGCGTTGGAGATCACTTGAAGGACAAAGGACTTACTAAGGGACCTAAGAGTCAAGTATAAATATAAGCCAATGGAGAGGCTTTTGACTTCACTTGTGTGAGTAGGCCAAAAGGAATTAACCTAGATAGCCTTAGAGTCACAGCAAAGAAGAAAGAGGTTGAGTTTCTGTATTTTGACAAACTTAAGGAGGTCGCAGCTAAGGAAGGAAGAGATTGAGTTCTATCAGCCAGCAAGGAGCCGAAATTTGAGGTAGTCAAAGTCTGATATGTAGAGTAAAGGACAAGAACACCTAGCTGCAACTACCAACAGGTAGGGCCGAGCCCCAAAAAAGGGTTGGCCAATTGTTTTAAGTCAGCCACAGCACTAATTAGGGTTGGCCACGGGGCTAGAAGACTTGGACGAGGTCTACAACAGCAAATAGGGTCAGAAGTGGAAGACCAGTTGAGCCTACATGCTAAGAATAGGTAGGTCGTGTGTTGTTTGAAAGGAAGTCGAGGCTACATGAGGATTGTCACAATCAGAACAAGGTTTGAACAGTGTTAAAAGGAGTAGTCGAGGTCTGTGTTGATTTTTCGCAGTCTTCTAAACAGATAATTACTATGATATTCATTTAAGTTCACTTGTATTCACATTTATCATTAAGCAATTACACTAAATATATTAAACAATAGAACAGTAGAATCATAATGAGACAGCTAAACAAGAGACAACAAAATTTACCCTGGAAAAACCCAACAACCAATTTCATAGAGAAATCATCAAGTTCAACAAAGGTACATCTAGTAAAGTTGATTAGTAACATAGCCCTGGTCAAACTGCACTTTAGACAAGTCAACCACTGCCCAATGAATTCGGCCTGGTTTGATCGGCTAGGGCCAAATTTCAGCCTTCAACTGTGCCCATGAATCTTAGTCTTGTTGTCCAGAGGTGCACAGAAAAACACTGCCTCATATCTTTCCATACTTTGTGTTAAATTCGTCCAAGACTTTGCCTCAGGTTTGTCTAATACTCTGCCTCAGATGGTCTGAATTGTCTCTACCTCAGATGATCTGAATTCCTTTGTATAGAAGATCATCGAGTTGTTTTTTAAGCCGAATGGGTGTGACCAAAGGGGGAGACCAACATGACTTCTTAGATGGTCGACTTTATGTTTTGAGGCCAATAATTCAATATCAAAAATTAAAAATTCCTTTGACACGAAGAACGTGTCTTACATTCATTACATATGTTTCAAGGGCTAAAACTAGAAATTATGACAACTGACCATAGCTACAAAACCCAACACTCCCTCTTAGCTGGGAGGTATTCATAATGACTATCAAGATGCTCTCATGATGACAAATTTCTATGAAAAAAGGTTATAACAATTCATCATCAACATCAACATCATTTAATTACCTGGTCAGCAAATCTGACACATGGTAAATCAACAACATCAACTAGTTACCATAATTCCATTCGATACCTCTCATATATGGTACATCATCACCATAATCTTGGTCGGTACTCCTGACACATGGTACAACATTAGCATCACCTAGTCACCACAATTCCAATCCCTCTAACACATGGTATATAGAGTAGTCTTGTTTCACCATTATTCTAGTTAATATCCTTGACACATGGTGAATTTCAAAGGCTTCACTCTTCATGAGTAATTTTGGGCCCGATGCTAAATGTGCACACTCTATCTAGAGATTCTGAGCTTGATGTTAGCAAGCACCCCAACAATTGAGTGATTATGGCCTCTAGGACCATTCTTCGTAATTCTTGTCAACATACTTGACATAAGAACAATGATTGTCCTTTGTCAAACCATTCTCCCCAATTCCATTCAACACACTTGACACAGGAAGAAAGTTTATCCCTGATGTGATCAACACTCTAGACCATTCTCCTAGTCAATCTGACCTAGAGAGAATGACATCCTTAATGTTAAAATTGGCAACTAGGGCCAAATTCCACCTTGGGACAGCTCATTTGATGGAGATAATGATTGCATTAAATTCCTCTTTTCGAGAAGACAGAAATTGATATAATGATCATCCAATTTGGACAAGCGGAAGTGCATTTTTTAATATGCCCACATGTGCAAATTGTTCAGGTCTGCCGCAACAACATGTAGGCTCATGAAGCCTAATGGACGTGACTCTTCACCAGCAACAAAATGTATAAATACAAGTCATCTCACACCTCATTTGGTATCTTCATCACTCACACATTCTTTCTCCTTCTCTCATTGGTTCGTACTACTTTGGGCTTTCTTCTCTCTCACACGTGTGGATCAAGAAGCACAAATTTCAGAAGTTGAATTATAGGGTTGAAATTACAAAGTTGATTGCAGTTTGACCAGTGTTGACCAACACCTTCTGGGCATCATTTGACTTCGATCTTTTGGGGATATTTTTGTCTCAGTAGGCTACAACTTTTGGCACAGAAACCGAGGTTTTCTGATCACTTTGACCGCGGACCAAATTGTAAGTTGACTACAGATTTCAAGACAGTAGTTTGACTGAGAGTTTGAATGTAGACTTTGCCACTATTTTGGGTTGACTTTGACCTTCTGATCAGGTCGAGTTTGACTAGGAAAGACCGAGCTATTTTAAGGACATTCTATTGTTGCATTGACCATCTTTGACTTTTTGGTTAGGGTTGATTTGACTGTAGTTTTTGACAGGGTTGTTTTGACATGAATTTGGTAAGTCAATATTGACTATTGTACTCTCTCTCTACTAAACATTTTGAAATAATAATAAGAAGAATTCATCAAAGGGTTTTCCCCACATTGGAGTTTTTCCCTGGCTTTCGCCAAATCTAGTGTCCTCTTATCTTCTATAGTTTGTTTCATGTTCTATCTACTTTTACTGTCAATGTGATTAATGGTTAATGCAATTGCTAATGGAAATCTAAATTGGATTTTGTCATTGGGCTGCTAAAAGAACATTGAAGTAATTGTGCTAAGCATAGAACATACCATTGTAAACTAAAATTAAAATGGTATCAGAGGCCAAGAGAAGACAAAGCCCAATCAATGGAGAGAAAAGCAATCACTAAGAAAATAGTTGTTGGACAAGAATATTGGTCTAGCTTCAATGACAACTACATCATACTTCAAATATGAGGATAAGCTCAAGGACAAATCCGAATTTGGTAGAGAATGCTGCTATGGTCTATGTGCAAGGAAAAGTGGTGGGAACTCCTTCAAATGCACCTATTGCTGCAAAGACAAAGTACAAGAAAGGTGAGGTCAAAGTTAAAAGAATTATCATTAATTCCATTTAAAAGCATTTGGTTGCCTATATTTATGATTTGGGAACATCTAAGAAGATGTTTGATAAGTTGATTGGGATGTTCAAAGTAAAAAATGCAAATCAAATCCTCTTTCTCAAGAACAAGTTGAAGGACATCAATATGGACAGAGGAGTGTCTATCCAATCCTACTTCATGAGGATCATAGAAATCAAGAATGATCTTCTATCTATTGGAGAAGTTGTTGCTGACAGGGAGCTCACTCTCATTGCTCTTGGAGGTCTCACAAGAGCATGGGATCTATTTAAAACCACTATTCTTAACAATGACAGGATTCCTAGTTTTGATAAATTATTGGCTAGATGCACTCAAGAAAAGACGAGGATGATGGAGAGAGAAAATCCTTCAGATGGATATGAACCTACTGCTTTCTCTGCATGCAAAGAGGAAAAACAATGTTGGTCCAAAGAGACAAGGTCAAGGATTCAAGCAGGGATTCAAAGAAGAAAGAAAAGGAAGGTACTACAATTGCAACAGGTTTGGCCACTATGCTAGAGAGTGTCCTCACAAGAAAGATACTCCACGAGATGACGACAACAACAATCAAAACAATTTCAAAGGCAATGGCAATCAAAGGAACAACAAGTTCAACAATAAAAGAAAGGGGAATGCTCTCGCTGCTCGATATGGTAATGGTCGACCTCCCAAAAGGACAAGAAATTCCAGGAATGAGACAACTAATGTTATAGAAAAACAAAAAGAATTTTACCTTATTTCTGCCCTCACTACTGCCTCTCCAAACACTTTGGATAATTGGTTGATTGATAGTGGTGCCTCAAGGCACTTCACTAGGTACAAGGAGGCCCTCTCAAATTTGATTGAAAAGAAGACTAATTTGGAGATCATAATTGGAGACAATGCCACCTACCTCGTGGAAGGGATAGCGACCGTCACTCTTCACTTAAATCAAGGTCAAACCCCTCATCTACAGGAAATATTGTATGTACCTTATTTGAATAAGAACCTGGTGTCTATTTCTGCAATGGAATATAAAGGCTTCAAGGTAGCATTCATTGATGGATAGGTACGTACATGGCAAAGAAACCCTAAAGACGCATTTACATTTGGATCTAGGGTTGCAGGTCTCTATCAGGTTGGAGGAAGTCCTCTCGGAGCTATGACTTACAATACTTCTCTTCAATCTAAATTATGGCACCGGAGATTTTCTCACCTTCATTATAAAGCCTTACCTGGGGTAAGGAAGATGGTCACAAGTATGCCCAAGTTCAACATAAATCATGAAGGCGTTTGGCACGGTTGTGCAGCTGGAAAACTTACAAGAGGACCATTCCCTTCAAGCGAAAGTCAAACTACCGACATTCTTCAATTGGTCCATTCTGATCTATCTGGTATGTTGCCTGTAACATCATTGGGAGGATACTTATACTATGCATTTTTTGTGGATGACTTCTCTCGCAAAACTTGGATCTATTTCTTGAAGAAGAAGGACAAAGTGTTCAAATGGTTCCGTTCTTTCAAAGCCTTGGTTGAAAATCAAACATGGAAGAAAATCAAAATATTGAGCACTGGGCTGCTCCTCCTATATATATGTACCTCATTCTTTCTCCCCTCACTACTCGTGCATTGTGAAAGAAGAATTTGAACTTGAGAGAGAGTTGGACATAGTTGAAGGAGATTGTGAGAGAGATACATGGAGAATAAGAGAAAAACTTGGTGAGCCAATGTTGATTCAGTTGAAGGGAAGGTTGATTCAGTGTGTGCATCTGCTACTACTACCAGTGATCTTCATTCTACAACTTGTTCAGATTTGGGTGAACTTACTCATTCTCTTGATCTATCATTGTTCTTTGTATCTCTATCGAACAATTGATTTTTAATAGAAGAAAAATCTGGTTGAGTTTTCCGCTTGTGGGTTTTTCCCTGGTTATTGGACCAAAATTCTCTATATCTCATTTTGTTCTTAGTTGTCTTCTATTGTGCATTTGATTTATGTCCTATCTACAATTGAAACAATTGCTTATCTAATATTGCAACATAAAGAAGTTTTGTAATAAGTGATAGTTACCACGTACAACATCAGAATTTCAACATCATTTACCCCATAACATCATAATATCATTAGCAATTATGTAGAAAGAACAATAACATCAACAATGCAGCAAAACAGAAGGAACAAACAGAAGAAAAGCATGCATGATAGAGACACCAGGATTTGGTCGGAGACCAGGGCAAAACCCCACAAAGGGGGAAACCCATAATTTAATACATCTTCTTCCATTAGATATTCATCAATTGATCGGCTTGTAGAAAATTCAGTTTCCCACCCCGGTTTTCAGTTTTCACCTTATTACTCCAAAAATAGTTAAATGCCCTTTCCCATAACCATACATTCAACAACTGGAAAAATAAATTTTGCTGAAAACACAAATTCTGGAAATTTTTCGTACGTCGTAAACGTGCAAATAAAATAACAAAGCAAGAATAAATGTGGTCATTCAACACACTATAACCGCATTTTTGGTCAAGGTGACCCCGGAAAAACCCCCTACAACTCTTGGGGAAACCCTGTACCGAGCTTCTCATTTATTTCTCGAAAAATGCTTTTACAAAGTGAGCGTACTACGTAAAATTACGCAAACACAAAATCACTTATCTTGGACTTTCGTGCCACCCTCCACCTCGAAAAACGTGCCAAACAGCAAACAAAAATATTTCAGAGAAATTACAGCATTAAATGTTGTCTTAGCTGCCTCGAAAAACGTGCCAGGAATGACCGTACGGACTGTACGGATTCCGTACGGATGGGACAGCAGCCCCCTTTCTTGATTTTCGTGCCCAGAAAAATCTGCCTTGAAAATCGTGCTCCTTGCTGCTGTTCCAGCTCTCGAAAACAGTGCTGCCCCTCTCTCGAAAACCGTGCAAATGCTGTACGGACTTTCTGCCTTGGTTAATGTGCCAATAAACTCTGCTGTACGGATTTTCCAGCCTTGGGAAGTGTGCTCTCTTGCTATACGGACTTGCTGTGCTGCCTTGCTGCTCTCCCTCTGCTTAGAAATCACTCTTCAGCTCCCTCTCCTCCTCTCTCAATCTGCTCATGAAAGAATGAATGACCTTTTCCTCCTTTTCCTCCTTTAACCTAACCCTAAGTGACTTTTGGGGAATCCCTAAATCCAATGGCTGAGATAGATTGAGATCTAGGGCCGAGATTAAATGCTCATTTAAATCTCACTTTCTATTTTTTAATTCACCCCACTTTAATAAAGACCCACTTAGTCTTTTATTTCCAAAGTCACTTTTTCCTTTCTAATTTTATATTGACTTTATTTAAAGTCACTTTAACTTTAGTAATTTTATCACTTAAAGTCACTTTAAAATTAGATTTGACTTTATAACTTTATAAAGTCACTTTAGTAACTTTATCACTTAAGTCACTTTTAAATTAGATTTAACTTTATAAAAATTTATAAAGTTACTTTAGGAGAAAAATTAAATTCTTTTGGACACTTTTCCCTAGGCCAAAGATCAAAGCCTTAGGAAACCACCTGTCCTCCGGTACCAAATTTCAACACTCCCTCTTACCGAGGAAGGTGTTCCTCACCACACCCATCTTGTCTCTGAAGTAGACATGCTTGCCCCGTGGTAAGGCTTTGGTAAGAATATCCGCAACCTGCTCATCAGTGGGAATATACTCAAGCTTCACAGCTCCCTTCTGAACATAGTCTCTGATGAAATGATATTTGATCCCGATATGCTTTGACCTGCCATGAAATACTGGATTCTCCGTGAGTTTAATGCAACTCTGATTATCACAGTAAATCACTGAAGGTCTCAACGGCTGACCAAATAAGCCAAACAAAATCTTGCGAAGCCAGATGGCCTCACAACTAGCTAGACTGGCTGCCATATACTCTGCTTCCGCTGAACTCAATGCTACTGACTGCTGCTTCCGGCTGAACCATGACACCACTGCCGAACCCAACCCAACACAGCACCCTGAAGTGCTCTTCCTATCAGAAGCACAACCTGCCCAATCAGAATCAGTGTAACCTGCCAATCTCACTCCATCCCCCTGCCTGTAGTCCAGACCATAATCCACTGTCCCCTGCAAGTATCGCAAAATGTGTTTTGCAGCCACCCAGTGAACCTTCCTAGGCTCACACATAAACCGACTCATCGTGTTGACTGCAAAACAAATATCTGGTCTAGTGTTGACCAAATACATCAAGGAACCAATCAGCTGTCTGTACAATGTGGGATCCACCAACTCGGAATCCGAAGCATGAAGCTTCTTCCAGTTGGTGATCATCGGCGTCGACATGGGTCTACAATCCTCCATGTGGAATCTGCCAAGGATGTCCACAATATACTTCCCCTGTCCCAGGAAGAAATGCCCCTCCTCCTGCCACACCTCCAAACCCAAAAAGTAATGCATCAAGCCGATGTCCTTCATCTCAAACTCCGTCACAAGATCTCTCTTGCAGTGCTCTATGAGTCTCTCTGCACCTGTAATGACCAAGTCATCCACATACAGCACCAGAATGAGAGGCTCCTCACCTATGACAATATAGTAAAGGTTTGGATCTGCCTCACTCTTTGTGAAACCCATCTTCTGCAAGTAAGTATCTATCCTGGAGTACCAAGCTCTGGGAGCTTGCTTCAGGCCATAAAGGGCCTTCTTCAGTCTGCACACATGGGACTCCTTCCCATGCACCTCAAAGCCCTGTGGCTGCTCAATGTACACCTCCTCCTGTATGAAGCCACTGAGAAATGCGGTCTTCACATCCATCCGGTGGATCTTCCAACCCATCTCTGCTGCTATCGATATAATGGAGCGGATCGAAGTATATCGAGCCACGGGAGCGAAGGTCTCCTCATAATCAACTCCCTCTACCTGGGAGAACCCTCTAGCCACAAACCTCGCTTTGAATTTCTCAATGCTGCCATCTGCAGCATGTTTTACCTTGTAAAGCCATCTGGAAGTAACCACGGATTTGCCTTCAGGCCTCGGCACCACCTCCCAAACATCATTCTTCATGATAGAAGAATACTCCTCCTGCATGGCCTCTCTCCAGACCTGCTGGCTAGCTGCCTCCTCATAGCTAGAAGGCTCAGAGTCAAGGATGCCGGTAGCCATTGCCATATAGCTACAAAACCTCTCAGGTGGTCTGCTCTCTCTGACCGGCCTCTTAGGCTCAGCAACAGATGTGGCATCTCTCAAGGTGTCCTGAAGCCACTTGGGCTTCCTCTTCCCCGAGTGCACTTCTCCCGCCGGAGAATAAAACTCCTCCTCCTCAACATCAGGAGCCTGAACTCCTGACTGTCTGTCTGCTGTCCTCCTGCCTGCACCTGAACCTGTAGATGCTGAGGTACCGTGTGAACTGTCCATCAGTGGACTCCCCAGTGAACTGCTCTGTGGACTGCTCTGCGTGCTGCCCATAGCACCACCCCTCTGACTCTGCGAGCCACTCCCCACTGACGGACCTGACATCGTCATAGATGTACCTCCGGATCCTCCTGATCCCTGCCCACTGGATCCCTGCGACTGACTCAACTGCTGCTGAGGGTCAGGCTGATCCAGATACTCTAACTCCCGTGACCTCCTAAAGGCCCTGTCCTCCTCGAACTTCACATCCCGCCTGACAACAACTTTCCTCTGTGCAGGAATGTAAATCCGAAAAGCCTTGGAGGTCTCACTGTAGCCCACAAAGATACCCTTCTCTGCGGTGGGCTCTAGTTTGGTCCTCTTCTCCTTGGGTATGTAGGAGTATGTCATGCACCCAAAGACACGAAGATGACCCATATCAGGCTTCTTCCCAGAAAAAGCCTCCTCCGGAGTCATGTGCCCCAAGGCACGATGCGGACTCCTGTTCTGCAAGTAAACAGCTGTGTTGCAGGCCTCTGCCCACAAAAACAATGGCAACCCCCGATCATGTAACATGGCTTTGGCAGCCCCTCCGATGGATCTGTTCTTCCTCTCTGCAACCCCGTTCTACTGGGGGTTGTAAGGAACAGTGAGCTCCCTCCTAATGCCTGCCTCCGCACAATAGTCAACAAACTCTCCAAGGGTGTACTCTCCTCCATTGTCCGACCTCAGGGACTTGATCTTCCGACCTGTCCGTGTCTCCACAAGAGCTCTGAACTCCTGAAACCGCTTGAAGACCTCACTCTTGGTCTTCAAGAAATAAATCCAGGTCCTCCTGGAGTGATCATCAATGAATAACACATAGTACTCATATCCACCCAAGGAAACATGAGACATCCGACCGCTCACATCGGAATGAATCAAATCAAGTATCCCAGTCGCTCTGCTGTCACTGCTGGGAAAAGGGGATTTGGCAAACTTGCCCATCGCACATCCTCTCCAAGTATCAAAGTGATCAGTACTGAAATCTGGCACACCTGTAGTGATCTCCCGCAAAGTCCTCAAGGCTCCATGATACATGTGCCCCATCCTGCGGTGCCAAATCTCACACTGCTCAGAACTGCTAGCTCTGCTGTCGGTACTACTGCTCAATGCCAAAAGGGACTGGAATGCAAACTTGTACACCTTTGCATGGCGTACACCTATCACTCTAGCTGAATCAGCTGGAGTGCCCCTGGGATACATCAACACCTGTCCTCCCCTGAACAGTACCTCATATCCTCTATCCTCCAAAGCTGAGACCGATATGAGGTTCTTCCTCATCCCTGGCACATAAAGAACATCTGACACCTTCAAGGGAGGTTTGGACTCCCTCTGAAATGTCAATGTTCCCACACCGATTGCTCTAACAACTCTGTCATCACCGAGTACTACCTCTACATCAGTGCCACTCTCTGAAAGCTCTGAGAAGTACTCACGGACTCCTGTCATGTGACGTGAAGCCCCACCGTCCACATACCAGATACCCGAAGATGCTCCGCTAATCGAGGGAAATGCATGCTCCCTCTGAACCTCTATGGCAGATAATCCTGCACTAGAAGACTCACACGCAATGAACCCAAACTCCCGTCAAAGCTCCGCAAAGTCCTCAACCTCTGCTGAAGCTGCCATGCTCTGGTTCTTCCCCTTCTTCTTCTTCTTCTCCGGACACACAACTGCATAGTGTCCCATCTTCTGACAATTCCAACACTTCACTTTGGAATAGTCCTTCTGTGAGTTATCCCGTTTACCTTTACCTTTGCCTTTGCCCCCACCGTTGCTTGTGGAAGCCTGCTTCTTCCCTTTGCCTTTCTTGCGTCCTGCCAACAGTGCTACATCCTCATCCTGCTCAACTGGCTTGGCTGCCCCAAGCCGACCTTTCCTGATCTCTGTCTGAATGCAATCATCCCAAAACCTCTCCCATGTGGGAAGGGTCTCACGTGCACAAACCCCATCAGCAAAGTTCATCCATGAACTGGGGAGGCCATTCACTGCAATCCGCACCAACTCAGTGGGTGGAATGGCCTCTCCAATCGCTGCCAACTCATCTCTCACATTAGTAATCTTAGTGAGATATCCAGCTGCACTATCACTGCCCATCTTAATGGTCTTCATCTTCTCCTTCAGGACCATCTTCCGGTTCTCATTGGTACTCTGGTAGAGATTGGACAATGCTGTCCACATCTCATGAGCATTTCTCTTCCCTCTCACATGAGGAATACAATGGTCTTTGATTCCGTCTAGAATCAGCCTCTTACCCTTGTTGTTCTTCTTATTATATGCTGCCAACTGAGTAGCATCAGTAGGCACATTCACAGGGTTCTGTGTGGTATGCACCATAATGTCCCAGACTTCTGCCTCCTCAAAGATACTCTGCATTCTCTCCTTCCAAATGCTGTAGTTGGAATGCCCATCCAACCTATCCTCCACCCTCAGTCCCAATGACATCCTGCTGTCCTAAAACTGAAAAATAGCACTGCTGTAGTAAAGGTAAAAATCTGCTGTTTGTGAAAAATCAGTTTGCTGGAATTTTCTGAGTGAAAAATCAGCAAGCTGTAATTTTCTTCCTTGCTGTCCCAAACTGCCCTTCAGCACTCAAGCTCTGATACCATGTAGAAAATTCAGTTTCCTACCCCGGTTTTCAGTTTTCACCTTATTACTCCAAAAATAGTTAAATGCCCTTTCCCATAACCATACATTCAACAACTGGAAAAATAAATTTTGCTGAAAACACAAATTCTGGAAATTTTTCAGAATGCTGTAAATGCAGAAATAAAATAACAGCAATAACAAACAGTCATTCAACACATCATAACTCAGTATTTTTGGTCAAGGTGACCCTGGAAAAACCCCCTACAACTCTTGGGGAAAACCAGTCCGGAAGCTTCTCATTTATTTCTGAAAAATGCTTTTACAGTGAGCAGTAATACACAGAAAATTACAGCAAACACAAAAATCACTTATCTTGACTTTCGTGCCACCCTCCACCTCGAAAAACGTGCCAAACAACAAACAGAAATATTTCAGAGAAATTACAGCATTAAATGCTGTCTTAGCTGCCTCGAAAAACGTGCCAGGAATGACAGTACGGACTGTACGGATTCCGTACGGATGGGACAGCAGCCCCCTTTCTCGATTTTCGTGCCCAGAAAATTCTGCCTTGAAAATCGTGCTCCTTGCTGCTGTTCCAGCTCTCGAAAACAGTGCTGCCCCTCTCTCGAAAACCGTGCAAATGCTGTACGGACTTTCTGCCTTGGTTAATGTGCCAATAAACTCTGCTGTATGGATTTTCCAGCCTTGGGAAGTGTGCTCTCTTGCTGTACGGACTTGCTGTGCTGCCTTGTTGCTCTCCCTCTGCTCAGAAATCACTCTTCAACTCCCTCTCCCTCCTCTCTCAATCTGCTCATGAAAGAATGAATGACCTTTTCCTCCTTTTCCTCCTTTAACCTAACCCTAAGTGACTTTTGGGGAATCCCTAAATCCAACGGCTGAGATAGATTGAGATCTAGGGCTGAGATTAAATGCTCATTTAAATCTCACTTTTCATTTTTTAATTCACCCCACTTTAATAAAGACCCACTTAGTCTTTTATTTCCAAAGTCACTTTTTCCTTTCTAATTTTATATTGACTTTATTTAAAGTCACTTTAACTTTAGTAACTTTATCACTTAAAGTCACTTTAAAATTAGATTTGACTTTATAACTTTATAAAGTCACTTTAGTAACTTTTTCACTTAAGTCACTTTTAAATTAGATTTAACTTTATAAAAATTTATAAAGTTACTTTAGGAGAAAAATTAAATTCTTTTGGACACTTTTCCCTAGGCCAAAGATCAAAGCCTTAGGGAACCACCTGTCCTCCGGTACCAAATTTCAACACGGCTGAGATACAAAGTACAATGAGATACATCAACAAGCCTCCTAGGGACAGCCCACGTCAGTTCACAACTACGTTTGTGAACTGACATTTGATAATCCAGGAAATCTTCTGCTATTGATATCACTATTGCAAGAGACAATATCATCATCAAGGATTGTCACATCCGTTGGGCTGTATCAAGTATATCATGCAGTCAAGGAGATGAGCCATCCATCACTGTTGTATCAAAGTCACGGTCATATTGAAAATTCTGCCACATCAGAACACGGTTATACCAAGCCACTGCCATAGATCAAGGTCCAAGCCATATCCTAACATTGTGATACATCAAAATGTTTGCCATGTGTACTATATCTTGTCACTGACATACATACATTAAGAGAGTCTACTATATCTGTAATACGAATCACTGTCATACACCGTAAGGGTGTCTGCCATGTCATACATGTTGTCTGCAATGTCATACACATTGTCTGCAATGTTGTCTGCCATGTCATACACATTGTCTGCCATGCCATACATCCATAAAGGGTGTCTTCCATGTCATACATATTGTCTGCAATGCCATACATATTGTCTGCCATATCATATATACAATCTCTCATATAAGATACTAGCCATATCTTGACATAGTATACTTGCCATAGTATAAGATATAAGATATAAGATACTTGCCATAGTATCAAGATCATTGTTATATACATACTGCTATCATGAAGTAAGGCAGTCCATAATTATACGAACCATAGTATAACATATATGAGCCATAGAAGTAAAGCAAAGTGATCCACTGAGAAATAGATGACACAATAATACTGAAAGATGTGTGGATAAATGCTAGCCATTGTATGAGCCTAGTAATAAAATGCAACCACAGTAAGTGTTGCAACCAATGAAATACGACCACTGTAATTTAATAAGATGCGACTACTCTGACTACTGTAATGTACCCACTGTAATTGATACGTCCACTGTATTTAGTACAAGCCATTACAAATATGAACCACTGAGATAGCGTATGTGGATTACCTGGAATGCAAGCCACTTACATATCATATACGAATCACCATTTATAGAAAAGATGTGCGCTATACCAAGATGCAAGCCACCGCTGATGTATAATGTGAGCCCCAACAGACATATGTCGATGCTCCACAGATGGATGTGAATTACAATGTGGTAACAGGATAATGTGAACCATATTCAATACAAGTTATGACAAGACAAGCTGCAGAGCAGCAAGTCCTTGCCATACCTGAAGTGAACTAGCTGAGCTCAAGCACGGCCAGGGCTTGAAGTGAACTAGCTGAGCTCAAGCACGGCCAGGGCTTGAAGTGACCTACCTGAGCTCAAGCACGGCCAGGGACATGTTGCTCCTACAGGGCAGGCACCTGTGTAAAAGGAGAGGTGGAAATCGTGAACTCTCACAACTGGGGGCTTGAAGAAATGATTCAGCATCACTATGGCTCTTTTAATTAATTTCAAAACCAACTCTCCTAATTAATTCCAAACCCAGACTCACCAGAATCGATTCCACGTGTTCATGATGCTTTTGATTTTATACTGAATTCCATGGGAGAAGGACAAGATGATATACCATTTTTTTCAAGCAAACAACATCTACTTCGATGGAATAAAATCAAATCAGATACTTATATTAAAGCATAAATCCAAAAGTCACAGTTCATGACATAACTCTGTCACAGAAGTTAAATTCCTCCTTCCCTCCTTGTTGCAGCTTACAAAGAGCTCTCCTCATTCTCCTATTCTACTGACTATCGTACCGATCCCCCATTACAAAGAAATTAGCAGCTTTTTATAAACAGAGAGCTTGCCACCTTGGAAGTTACAAGGCGGCATGATTTCTAATAATAACAGAGATCTGATATGAAAATCTATTTTTCCTAATTCTAAAAATCGATACAAAACTTGGAAGACAGAAAGTGATGCAGATTTGCATGCTAATCAAGATTGAAAGCTTGAAATGTCTCCCTGTTGTGAGCTAGGACTACAGTCAAAATCGAATTAGGATAATTTTGTTTCTCCAATTTGCTGTAAATCCAACAATGGTGTTGAGATCAATGAACCCAAATAGATCTGATTGCTAATTTAGTGTTGAAAGATCTAATTTCAATGTATTACTATTAGTGTATTTATGTTTTCATTATTGAATATATATATATATATATACCCTGACGTCCCCCCGCACCCCTGAAATTTCCCTTAAATTTGAGGGTACTCCCACATGTCCCCCCTGTGCGTCTCCCTGCACCAGAGTCTTGGTAGAACATTCGCATGCACCACATATCCAAGCTTCTCGAATGTACTTTCCCATTATGTCTTTAACTCATTGTAAGCAAATTTGCTGCACTTTCTCTTCATTACATCTCAAAAACAAAATCTTGGACATTGGCCAGTATAGATTTTATTCAAGCATTGCATCATATCTCTTGAATGGGACCTTGGCTTTGAGTTCCCACCAAGATACTTTTGTTACACGAAATATTTATATGTGCTGGTCAAAGTGAGGCCTAGTACAAATATCTCTCTTTGGGGATAGAAATAAGTCCTATGTTCAGAATTGAATGTAGAATGAATAGAGTTTATCATAATAACAAAGATCCATAGAAACAAAATCCAACAGAAACTAGTTCACCAGCATAGAAAAATGTCTAAAATAGAAACATACTCAATGTCAGCCAAAGCATTAATCAGTTGGACACGAATGGCTGCAGGCATTTTGATATTAAAAATAAACCTGTAATCCACAGATTTGAAGGGAATATGAGTTAAGAATACAATTATACAAGACACCTTCAGTTAAAAACAATGACAAAAATGGAATTTTGAAGTAAAACATCTACTTACAGTGGAATTTCTCTGATAACATCAACAAGAGCCAGCCCCTTACTAGTCTTCATTTCCGATATGTCTTATACTTGTTAAGGCCGGATATTGAAATCTGCATTCATAACTAAAATAATAACCAGAAATCTGCAATGCAAATGCACAGGGGGATACAGTGATAAGCATTTGTGAATGACTCATTTAGCAACCAGAATGATATTTGTTCAATATCCTTCGGCATTGGATTCCCGGTGCACAGGTAGACAGCTTCTTCAGTTACATGAGGAGATGCCATCTGTGTAGACTGCGTACAAAAGGACAAGACAAGGATTGTCAACTAAATAAACACAGATGATAATCAAAAGTTTTAGTTCTGCTCCATAACAGAATATATCAGTGTACATCTGTCATGCTTATACTTGCACAAAAAACTACTATCATATAATCCTAAGAAACTCAAAAGAACTATAGAAAGTTATGTTTATTGCATAGAAATGTATACTAGCTCTGGTAAAAGATAGAAAGTTGTGGCAGCACCCGATAACATTCTCCATATATGCAAAGCAATAAACATAACTTTGTCTAGTTTAAATTTAATGAGACTATTATTTCTCATTGACCTTAACTAGCATATTTTCAACATAATAAGTATTCCAGTTACGAATAAAATGAAGAAATCCATTGGAAGACCAGTGCCTTCAGAAATTAAAAATGGATGATCGAAGCAGTGTACAAGCGTTGAAAAACAATAGGCCCATCCCAACAACACCATATATGTGAATGCCGAACGGTCATCATCTCATGCATGAATGTTTTTGATAAGCCTTCTGAATTTAGGAAAGAAAAAACTTCATAAAATCTCTTCTGCAATACATGATCTTAGTCAACAAGATTTGTGCATTGGCTGAAGCCTGATACTGTATAATCTAAGAATCCATATATGGTGGCACCTCGAGCAACCTTCCATCAAGATTATGATTGAGTGACATAACAGGTAAAACACAACACAATGTTTAATACAAAGGAAGTGCCTGCATGGGACATCCAGATATCAAGATTTCAAACAATGAGGATGGAGCCTACATTTTGTCTTGGCATCAAGTACATCAGTGTTTCCTGTTCAGAAAGTAATGGGACTCAATCCTTGCATGCCATAATGTTTTCCTGTCAACAGCAACACAGATAGGGAAAATATCTCTTCCGATGGAAAGAGTTTAAAAACTTACAGCTCTGCACATAGTTACCTGACCGTTGCCTTAATTTATCTCGAAGAATGCACCAAAATCAAAGAAATTCATATTTTACATATACTTCGCAAATGCAATAAACATGTGTTCTTAAAAGTTTGACTGTCATTTCAGAACAATGATTAATTGATGATCAAGCCTAGAGGTATTGTTAAAAGCTGGCTGAAACTGTATTCTCATTAGCATGCAATACAGAATGTTTTCACTTGTAAATGAAGAACATGCCCTAGTCACACATAAGACCTGCAATTTTTTAGTCTAGAAAGTACACTTCGGAACTGAATTTGTTTTATGAGTACTTACTATACAGTGTGGCACCCTGGAAGGATTCTGAAGGCCGAGGAAAGGGGTAACTCATACCACCATGATTGCTTCCTCCTTGCATTTATATACTCGGGATGTTGGACCCCCATCAACTGCTCACATGGCTGCAGCACCTACCCTAGAATCTTTCGCACTCCATAGCCATCATTATCACACACCTATGGAATGATGGTCTAACCTGGGACATGTCACTACTCTTGGGGGCTGGAAACACCTAATAGGGTTGCTGACCTAATTATCCCTAATATAAATGATGCAACTCGTTTACATGTTCTGGTCTAATTAGACATTTGAAGGTAAGTTTTGTGTGAAGTATTCTTGTGCCCATAACTATAGGTATGGTCCACTATGATGGCATTAATGGTTATTTCTCCCTAAATGATGTTGATTTGTCCCTAAATGCAATATAAATATAAAAATAAATAATCCAATTTTAAGGTCACAGCCAAGCCAGACACCAAATTGGTGTGAGAGACCCCTTTGTTTGTGGGACAAGGGACCCAACTCCGCGCAGAGATTTGACTGCTAAGTCTACGAAGGCATAAATACTCTATCGCCCTCTGGTTTTGAACCTGTGACCTCTTAGGAGGAAACACAAGCTCTTAACCATTACGCCCACTCAAGTTGTATATATATATTAGTACATTTAAGAAAGATGTGCAATCATAAAGCATACATGATATATTATAATTTATTACATTATGATTAAATTGTCCAATGTCAATGCATAAACTATAAGTCTTTAAATTGACATCACAGTTACTCATGAATGATCACATAATGAAAATAGCAATATCCAAAATCAGCCACGGGAAATTTATAATTTCTTGTCTTGTGCTTGATTGGGAGTCTCCTCCTACATAATTGAACAGCCTTAGTGCTCTTGATTAAATACAAGTTCCATACCCTAGTACCCTAGGTGCTCTTGATTATTGGGAGTCTCCTCTGCATAGAGGGCTTGGTTCTCTTGATTAAAGACAAATTCCAAACCCTAGTACATGACAAAAACAAAATCCAATGGAAACATTGCAATCCCCCCAAACCTGAAATCCTCAAAAAATGAAAAGTCTGTTGGATTTTGAGTGAGATATAAAATTCTACTTTCTCCATATGAAATCCAACGAGGGAAAAACCACTCTCAAACACCCTAAGTCACTTTTACTTTAAGAAATTCACTTTTACTTTAAGAATTTAACATTACCATGAACTCCATATCAAATACTAGGGCCATAGGCTTGAACATTAGGTTGTCATAAAACAAAAAAATAAAAACGATTAAAAAAATAATAAAACACACAAACCGAAGAAAAAAAAAAAAGCTAAAAAAAGAAGTTTAAACACTGGAAACATGCATGTATAGCCTGAAAATGCGTTTTTGTCCGTGTTGGGCACGTTTCCCCAACGTGAACCGGCCCAATATGGACGGAAACACATTACGTGCCCAGTACGGACGGAAACGCGTTTCCAGGCCATACGATACAGTGAAACACGTTTATGTTTTATTTCCATGCTGAAACGGACCTCTGTGCAATGTTTCCTGCAACATAGATTGATTATAAAATTAAAATTCCAAAAGCCCTATTCCAAAATAAACACGCTTATATGCATAACATAAACAAAATCTAGCATTCTTGCATGTTAACCCTCCTCTTTAGGGTTGACGTCATCATTTATTTGTTGTTTATGCATTAGTGCAACCATAAAAATCCATTAAAAACCTTATATCCTTAGTATTTATATGAAGGTCTCGCATCCTTTGTTGATTATTCATTGAAAGACCTTTTCTCTAGGTTCTTATATGACATCGCATGCCTCATCATTGAAAATCTGCAAAACCCTTAACTTATAACAGCCCTATGGTCAAGGAATACAGTACCTCAACTTTGGCATAGATTATTTAAACCTTCTAGGCTCCACCGATATTTTATCCCAATTAGTAAACGTCATATCATTCACATTGAACCATTCTCATTGAATATCCTTTAGGTGGGCATTTAGGAAAGCCTCCCTTGTGGACAAATACCACTAAAGAGCAAGATAAAGTTTGTTGAGGTGACAAGGAAAACCAGTTCTCTTGTTTCCCTAAGGTCTAGTTCTACCCATTGGGGGCATTGCACTAGGCCTATTGATTTTGCAGCAGCAAGGACCAATAGAATCAACCAATTGAACCAAGTTTGGTGTTGATTTTTGTATAGCATCAAGAGATATGTTAGCATGCCAAAGAGGTCTCCAAGTCGACCTCAAAAAACTAAAACAAAAATTATTTTTGGAGCACCATGTCAGCCCAACTCATGAAAGGATGTGTCCATTGGGTTAGTTTACCCCCATTCAACTAGTGTATATAGATGACGTGACATCTCAATTTCTCCACCAAGTGAATTTCTTCTTCATCTTTTTGAGGTCTCTTGGACAACGACACATGTGGAGAAAAGGAGGACCAGTTGATTGTTTGACCGAGTTGTTTCTCTCTCTATTTGATTGAGTTTGACCAAAATTGACCAAGCTACAAGAGGACCACACGTGCAAAGGCATTTGACCATAGTTAAACACAGGAGCCAGAAGGCTGAAGTTTGACTACAAGCTGACTATTTGACCAAAATTGACTTTTGAGCATTTTGGCTAGTTTGACCAACAAAGACTTGCTGCTATTTTGACCAATTTCTTACTATTATTTGGATGTACTTGGCACAGATTTCTAGACACATTGTTGATTTGTAAACCTTGTTGTAGAATCATTTATCCTAAGAAAATTTGTTGGGTTTTCTCCAAATTTTGAGTTTCCCAAGTTAAAAATTCTCTCTATTTTGCATGGTTGTGTTTCTATGATCTTTTATTGTTTTCACTACATTTACTATTGATATTATCTGAAGTGTAATTGCTCTGTGATATCAATGGTTGAAGAATATTGTGTGAAAATCATTAGCTAGTAATTATCTAACAAAAAATAGTATTCTACTGTTGTAAATTTTAGATAACCATGGTATGTTCTATGCTTAGAACAGTTACTTCAATCTTACTTCTTATCAGCCTGATTCACTTTCAGATTAGCAATCACATAATCATTGAAAGTAAATGCTGATAGAAAATTAAATAAATCGACAAAAGACAAGCCAACACGATACAAGAATTTGTAATTCTTCTTATACATCAGAGAGAGAAAAATGGATTTTACAACAGTCAACAGGATGCCCTAGCCAACAAAGACTTTGTTGGTCAAACCAGCCCTTCAACATTCAATGAGGTTTAGTCAAACACGGTCAAACTCGACCTTTCTTCAAAGTCAAACTCAGCCCAAAAACCAGTCCTCAAAACAGTCAACGCAACAATCAAAATCTGCGATCAAACCAGTCAACGATACGGTCAACGTTGTGATCAAAGGTCAACGTTTGACCTCAATTTATGTGTCCTCAAATGCATACTTCCAATCGGACTTCCTGCCTCAAAAACGCAATCAAATGGTGGAGGTTGACCCAAAGACAACACTGTCCAGATTTGCCCAAAACCAGTACGAAATTGCAACTTCCAAATTTCACACGTGTGGAGGAGAGAGAAGCCTCTAAGGTTGTACAAACCAATCAGATGAGAGAGAGATGTGTGAGATGAGTGAATGATGAAATGAGCATCATGTCTCTCCTATTTATATCCATGACTGGGGCTGAGTGACACATTTTTTGGGGCTTGTGAGCCTACATTACAATTCTGGCCGACCTTGACAATTTGCCCATGTGTGGAAAATAAATTCAAAATATAAGTTCTACTCATCCAAACAAAATGATCTTTAGATCAATCTTGCACCTCTCCGAAAGAGGAATCCAACAAAAATATCATCTCCATCATATGAACAATGTAACATGGAGTTTGGACCTAGTTGCCCAAAATTAACGATTGTGCTCTTGTAGAAAATTCAACATGATATCAAAGCTTTGTTGAAAGTTGCCATTGAACTCAGCCTACAAGACAAGCATTCAACAACTTGATTGGATTTTTTGATCTCTTGTCAAACTGGTGTCATGTAACAGGACGGATGGAGGCATTCCAGAGCCAAAAGGAGTTGAGGAGAAAGCCCTTGTCTCCGCCCTTTCAGGCACTATTACCAATAGCAATGATGATTGATTGGTGGACAGTGGTGCTTCTAGGCACATGATAGGTTTTCGGGATTCTCCCATTGATTTGATAGAAAAGGATTTAGCATTGCAGGCGGAACTTGAAGATAATGCCAAATATGCCGTAAAAGGAGTTGGGCCAGCCTCGTTACAACAAGAATCTAAAGATTCACTACATATGAAAGATGTTTTGTATGTACCCAGATTGAAGAAGAATTTGTTCTCTATCTCGACACTGGAAGATAGAGGTTAACGAGTTGCATTTATGTATGGTCACATTTTTATATTGCCTAACAGCTCAAGCATGAACTCGACAGAAGTAATTAGTCTTCGAGAGGAGGTCTATACAGACTAACGGGATGAACAACCTAGGTAATGGTACATGGCAATATGCGTTTATATGAGTTATGGCATCGAAGATTTGCTCATTTGTATTACATGGCTTTACCTACATTGAGGCAGATGGTTACAGGTCTTCCAGAACTCCAAGTAGAACATGATAGCGTTTGCAGGTGTGCACCTGGCGAGGAGTTCAGACTCAAGTGGAGAACTTGACAAGAAGGAAGATAAAATTTGAGGTTAGATAATGGAAGGGAGTATACTTTCCAAGTGTTGAGATTTTGTGTAGTGAGGGTAGCATCGGATGTGCTCTAGCTCCCAAATTTTGTGGAGGGACTAGAGTACACATGATCTACAAGACTGGGAAATTTCATCTGGTTTGGGAGATATTTAATTAATTAATTATTTTAATGTATTTCCTAACTCTAAACTTGGGAAAATTAAATAATTAAAGTTAATTAAATTAAACATGTGATGAAATTGTCTCAAGTCACATGGATCAAGCTTTCTTTTAATCTTAGTCATTGATTCAAGATCTGATCATGGTCGTTGGTTTCCCAACGAGAAAAGTATAAAGGAAAGGCTTGGGGTCATTTGTAAAGACACACAGAGGCAGAGCACTGAAGCTAAGCTGAGATTCTTGGGTGTGGTTTGCTAAGAATTCTCAGAAGTGTTTCAGCTGCAGAGAAGGGAGTTTAGACAAAGGGGATGGTCTAATCCCAGTGTCTAGAATCAGCAAAAAGCAACTTCAGAAAGGCAGCGCAGAGAAGCAAGAGCAGCAGCAACAGAGAGCACAGCAATTACGCAGCGCAAAGGCAACTTCAGCTACGCAGGTGTTGCGCAGTCACTCCCAGGGTGGCGTTAGGCAGCTGGAAACCCTCAAAGGTTTACGCAAAGACCCTCGGGGGCAGCGTAGGCACTGCATCACCTAATCTGGGTTACGCAGCCCTTTCCAAGCCAACGTAAAGGGATGCAGAGGCTAACATAGGGGCTTCAAGGGCAGCGCTGGGGTTTCTAGGGCCTAGATTTGGCTGAGTCCTGTAAATCTTGTTTGAGAGTGTGGATTAATCAATATTTTCGCTTCAGAACAACCGGTGAGTTGCAGATCTATATTCTCTCTGTCAGGTTTTCAAGATCTAGAACACAGATTTGTTGTATTCATAAATACTGTTAATAATAAAACCCTCCAACAGCCAGCAGACCGGCTTTCCCACACTAGGTTTTTCCAGGGACTATTGTTCAAAAGATCCTTGTGTCACTTTGTCTATGTGTGCATGTACTTTTTCTAGATCTGAATTGGTGAAAGTCTGTTATGTGTTTTGCTTCGATATTAATCTGAATTTTCAGCTTAATAACTTAATTGAGTAGGAAGAGCATAACCAAAACTAACAGTGGATTTATGCATAAGTAACTTTCAGAAATTTTCACATGGTATCGGAGCAATTGCAGATCTAGGAGGGTCACCAGCAAAAGGCTAAAGGATCTTGCTGCAAAAAGCAGCAGGAAGAGCAGCAGAAGGCCAGATCTAAAGGGACAGCACAGTTTCAAAGGAAACAGACTCACGCAGAGGGCAGGGTGACATAGTCTAACACTGTCTCCAAGCAAGCCGAAGCACTTACTACGCAGAGACAGCGCTAGGATTGTTTGAAGCCATCCAGGGTGACGCAGATATGTAGCTGTCAAATCTAGAAGTGCCTGAAGCAGAGCTGCAGAACTTTAGAAGGTGTTGGTGGGGTTAAATTTTTCAAGTTTTCAAATTTTTAGCCTAAGCACTAGTGACAAAGAGCGGGAGGAGATCAGCTTCTCAGAGAGTTTCTAGCCAAAGAAACTTGCAAATCGATCAAAGGATCGAAGAGATCTGAATCATTGTTGATTTGGCAAATTTCCAAGAAGGGAAATTAGTTGTCAGAGGGAGCAGAAGGTGCATGTTTCGCCAAGGACCTTAGATCCATATCTCTAGCATAGAGAAAAGGAGCTCCGACAAATTTCTGAGTAGCTCCTCATGGATTGCATGATCGGGATAAGTTGGATGGCCTATCCAACTTTTCAGTTTGGAAGGCTAAAATCCTGATAATCCTAGAGGCATATCATCTAAGAGACCATGCAGAACAAGTCATGGCCACGCCGACCGATGCAGATCTCCTGAGGAAGCATAATGAAGCTGCTGGACATGCCAAGCAATTGATAATGGATGGAATTAAGGACCATATTGTCTCACATATAGCTAAGAAGAAAACAGCTAATGAGATGTGGAAGGCCTTAACATCCCTATATGAGGGAATGTCCGTCCAGAGGAAGATGCTTCTAGAGACTCAGATGCGGTCATTCATGATGTGACCAATAGGGAAGACATGGAACATTTTCTCTTCAGATTACAGTCGATCAGAGACTAGTTGACTACCACAGGTGCAAAGGTGCAAGATGATGTGATGGTCAGGACTGCTCTCAATGCAGTCATAGATGAGTGGGAAACCTTTGTACAAAGTATCTTGGGTAGAGCAGACCTTCCCGACTAGGACAGCTTGTGGGCAATCATGAGTCAAGAACTCTGCAGAATCACCAAGAAGCAGTATAGCACGGGATCGAGTAAGGTGAAGAAGGAAGATGAAGAAGATGCCGCCTTAGCATCAAAGAGGCAGCAGGGAAAGAAGAAGAAAGATCTATCAAAGATTAAGTGCTTCCAATGTGGCAAACTAGGACATTTCACCAGCAATTGTCCTCGAAAGAAAAAGGACAAGGAAGCTTCTACTTCCAAGGCTGTTGTGGCGAATGATGGGTCAGAAGATGATGCAGCCATGAGCGCTCATGAACCACGAAATTGGGGCGATATGGATCTGTAGAGCAGCTACAGAATGACGGCGGTATCCTTGAGTAGCTCATCTCTTGGATCACATCCGAGCTACAAGAGCCTTAAGACAGTAGCGAGACAAGTGGAGCAGTGGGTGCATATATCACGGATGAAGCAGAGGCAGATCTGAATGCGGGAAAAAGCAGCACAGTGCAGATGCAGCAGCAGCGTAGAGGCAGCAGCAACGTAGGAGTTGATGTGACTTTAGTAGCGCGGAGCAGAGCTGTAGCAGCGTGGAGGCTTCAGGAGGACAGCGCAACACAGCATCAGCATGAGATTTCAGCACAAGGGGCTGATGTGACTTCAGCAGTAAAGAGGGAGTATGCTTACGCAGTGCAGAGTTGTTGTTGTGCATCATTATTCGAATGTCAACACAGATGAGTAGCCGATGGAGCTTCAGTGATGAGGATGCAGCCCAACTGACTTGTCTGTCAAAGATTGAGCAAGAGATTTAGCTGCTTCTCTCAACAACTGAAGCTGCAATGCAGCAGTTAGCAGTGGCAGTGCTAAGGGCAGCACGGATAAAGCAGATTGAGAGGGAGTTGCAGTATAGATGTGGCAGTGGCAGTGACAGCGTCATGGGCTACAGTACAGAATGCAACAGCAGTGCACAGTTGAGTGGCAGCAGGGCCAACAGCAACAGCACAGAAACCAGTGCCCAAAATCTTGTGATAAATGGTGTGATGTATTGCTAGAGCATACTCTCTGTTAAGAGGAAGTGTTGAGATTTTGTGTAGTGGGGGTAGCATCGAATGTGCTCTGACTCCCAAATTTTGTGGAGGGAGTAGAGTACACATGATCTACAAGACCCAGAAAGGGATTTGGGAAATTTCATTTGGTTTGAGAGATATTTAATTAATTAATTATTTCAATGTATTTTCTAAGTCTAAACTTAGGAAAATTACATAATTAAAGTTAATTAAATTAAACATGTGATGAAATTGTCTTAAGTCACACAGATCAAGCTTTCTTTTAATCTTAGCCATTGATTCAAGATCTAATCATGGTCGTAGGTTTCCCAACGAGAAAAGTATAAAGGAAAGGCTTGGGGTCATTTGTAAAGACACACAGAGGCAGAGCACTGAAGCTGAGCTGAGCTGAGCTGAGATTCTAGGGCGTGGTTTACTAAGAATTCTCAGAAATGTTTCAGCTGCAGAGAGGGGAGTTTAGACAAAGGGGATGGTCTGATCTCAGTGTCTAGAATCAGCAAGAGACAGAGAGCAGCTTCAGAAAGGCAGTGCAAAGATGCAGGAGCAGCAGCATCAGAGAGGGCAGCAGTTGCGCAGCGCAGGGGCAGCTACAGCCGCACAGGGGCAGCTTCAGCCACGCAGGTGTTGCGCAATCACTCCCAAGGCAGTGTTAAGCAGCTAGAAACCCTCAAAGGTTACGCAAAGACCCTCAGGGGCAACATAGGGACTGCGTCACCCAGTTTGGGGTTACGCAGCCCTTTCCAGGCCAACGCAGAGAGATGCAAAGGTTGCAGAGGCTGACACAGGGGCTTCAAGGGCAGCGCTGGGGTTTCTAGGGCCTAGATTTGGCCAAGTCCTGTAAATCTCGTTTGAGGTAGTGGATCAATCAATATTTTGGCTTCAGAACAACCGATGAGTTGCAGATCTATATTTTCTTTGTCGAGTTTTCCAGATCTAGAACCTAGATTTGTTGTATTCAGAAATACTCTTAATAATAAAACCCTCCAGCAGCCAGCAGACCGGCTTTCCAGCATTGGGTTTTTCCGAGGACTATTGTCCAGAAAATCCTTGTGTCACTTTGTCTATGTGTGCATGTACTTTTTCTAGATGGAATTGGTGAAAGTTTGTTATGTGTTTTGCTTCGATATTAATTTGAATTTTCAGCTTAATAACTTAATTAAGTAGGAGGAGCATAACCAGATCTAACAGTAGATTTATGCATAAGTAACATTCAGAAATTTTCACACCAAGGACTACAGTGATTTCTACAAGGCCAGGATCAAGAGGGAGTGGATAGTTCCTTACAATCCTCAACAAAATGGAGTTATGGAAAGGAAGAACAGAACTATTGTGGAAGCGGTGAAGGCGATGATTCATGATCAAGATCTACCCATGTTCTTTTGGGCAAAAGCTTTCAGCACAACTATTTATGTTCACAACTGAAGTCCTCATCGAATATTGGAGGACAAGACTCTTGAGGAGGCATTCATAAGAGTGAAGTTAGAGGTCAGTGATTTAAGGATCTTTGGTTGTCTAGTACATGTTCATGTGCCCAAGGAGAAGAGGAAGAAGCTAGAACCTTTTGGGAAGAAGGGTACTTTTGTGAGATACAACGAAACTTCCAAGACCTATAGGATCTACATTCCATAATAGCATTAGATTGAGGTTAATCAAAATGTTATTTTTGATGAGGTAGCATTCAAGAAGTCTAGAGAGTTCCACATGGAGATTAATAGTTAGGAGTAAGAGGATCCTAACGATGCAGGTACAATTCCTTCAATTCCAATCGTACATCCTTCAAATGATCAAGAGGAGTCAGTAGAACCTGCAAACCCACCGAGAGATGTTGTAGGAATTAGAAAGAGGCTAGCGTGGCTTCGTGACACTTTGCAAGATGCAAAGGGGCATGCAACTCCCTGTGGTTCTTTCAGGGAGCAAGCGACCACAAAGGTATTCAAGTTATATTGTTATGAATAAAATAATCCATAAAATATTAATTAAATAAATAATAATAATAATAATAATAATAATAAAATAATTATTTATTTATTTAACAACAATTATTAGTTATGCAAGGTTAAAGGGTCAAATGATATGACCATTCACCTTTGTGGCCAATCAATGCCTATATAGGCAACTGTCACGAAGGCAATGTAAACATCATTCATTCATTCCCAATAACAAAAAACTACATATATACACTTATTTACATAGAATTTTTCTGCATACTTGAGTTTTTCTCTAACATATATAGCATTGATGAGCCACATCACTGATTTTGAGCCTTCCAATTATGAGGAGGCAACAAGCCAGCATGTTTGGAAGGATACCACGATGGAGGAGGATCAGTCCATCGTGAAGAATGATGTGTGGGAGATAGTTTCGAGACCAAAGGGGAAGTCAATGTAACTTCTAAGTGGATCTATAAGATCAAGCATGCAGCAGATGGCATCATCAAGAAGTACAAAGCGAGGTTCATGGTAAGAGGGTTCTGCCAAAAAGAGGGAGTGGACTATGAGGAGACATTACTCCAATCGCAAGCTACACTTATAAGATCTATTGTTTCTCTTGCTTCTGTTATGGTTTGGAATATACATCAAATGGATATAAAGATTGCATTCCTCAATGGTGTAATTGACGAGGAAGTGTACATAGTCCCATGTTTGCAGATTGAAGAAGGCTTTGTACAGACTCAAGCAGCCACCCAGGGCATGGTATTCCAGGATTGATGGATATCTGATGAGTTTAGGCTTCACCAGGAGTCTTATGGATCCTGACCTTTACTACATGATTGTTGATGGTGATCCTCCAATCTTGGTGTTGTATGTTGATGATCTGTTCATAGCAGGCACAAAGAAACACATTGTCAGGTGCAAGAGGAAGTTGGCCTTAGAGTTTGGGATGAAGGATCTTGGCCTAATGCATTATTTTTTGGGATTAGAGGTGTGGTAGAGACTTGATGAGATCATCCTCGAACAAGGGAAGTACATTGTCCAGCTTTTGAGAAAATTCATATGATGGATTGCAAGCCCATGGCTACACCTATGGTGACCAATCCAAAGAAGTTGAGTGATTCTGCTTCAAATTCAAATTTGGTGGATCCCACAATGCACAAGCAATTAAATGGATCCTTGATGTACCTAGTTAACACCAGGCGAGATTTTGCATTGCAATGAACACACTGAACCAGTATATGGTTGAGCGACATAGATACATTGGGTTGCAACAAAGCATGTGTTGAGCCTGGTCTAGTTGGACATGGTTTGAGATATGTCTCAGGTGGTGAAGTGAGGCTACAAGGATATAAAAATTCAAATTGGATAAGCTAGCACAGAAATAGCAACTTAGGGTGTTGCATTAGCTTTGGATTAGCTATGATAAGGAGTTTAGCAAGAAGTAGACTTATGTTGCACTTAGTACATCAAAGGCAAAGAATATCGCAGCTAATCCTGCAAGTTAAGAAGCCGCGTGGCTTCGAAAGCTACTTGGAGGGATGTTATTTGATCGGGAACTTGAGACGACCTTGATAAATTGTGATAGTCAAAGTTATGTTAAGCTTTCAGAGAATCCAATTTTCCATGACAAGTTGAAGCATATTGAGTTCAAATTCCACTTCATCCGAAACATGGTGTAGAAAGGAGCAGTGAAACTCCAGTATATATCCACAGACAAACAAATTACAAACATTCTCAACAAACTATTGTCTAGAGCAAAGTATGTATACTTCAAAGACAAGCTTGGTGTAATGCAAAATGTCTTTGTCATTGAGAGGGAGAGTTGATGTCATTACAAGATCGGGAAAACCATCTCCTAAGAAGCCGGAAGGGCTTGGTTGGGTCATTTGACTAGGGGTGATTGGCCCAGGGTTACTGCAGGATTGGACAAATATTCTCTTTTGAAACCAAAAGGGCTTGGTTGGGTCAAGTTGATTTGAACAAAGGGAATAGATGAAATTCATCTAAGAAGACATAAAGGACTTTAGTTGGGCCATGTTGATTTAGCCAGGGGTGAATGGTCCAGGGGCAGATCCTCTCCTAAGAAGCCATAAAGGACCTTGGCTAGGTCAAGTTAATTTGACCAAAGGAGTTTGATACACTTACCTAAGGAGCCATAAAGGACTTTGGCGAGGTAATGTTGATTTGGCGAAGGGTAAATGGCCTAGGATACTCACATTGCCTACACTAGGATGGAGTGATCTAAAGACATGCACCATCATAGCAAGCTCATGAACTTTTCTTATGGAGGAGAAAATTTAGCTAGGGAGAAATTTGTTGCAACTAAAGAGAATACCTCATCGCTAGGAGGGAGTGTTGATTTATGTGTAGCATTGGGAGGTATTCTCACATGCTAAAGAGGTCTCCAAGTCAACCTAAGAAAATTAAAATAAGACACAAACTTCCTCCATTCCATCAAGCCAGCCTCCCATGTAAACTAGTCAAACTTCATTCAGACATAAATTATAGGATCTCGGTTCTCTCTTTAACATCTGAAACTTTGACCTGTACCTTTCCTCCACCTTCATCCTCCTGCTTCAAGTCTCCTAGCACGTGTGAGCCTTCTCTCCTTGTTTAGAGTTTCCTTTCTTAAACAAATCTTCCCACACTTATTTCTTTTCCTTTGCACCTACTTATGAATTGCAAATTGAATACATGCTTGATTGATTGCCCAAGTAGGTCAAGCTCTTGCTAATATAGTATTTAAGTGTGACGACATTCCTTCATTTGAGGCCAACTTGATGGAGGAGGGAAAGACACAATGTCTGACATATAAAAATTTAAAAAATAAAAATAAAAATAAAAATAAATAAAAATAAATAAAAAATAAATAAAAATTCTTTGACACAATGAGCCCAAGACGGGTGTTTTACATAATGACTTTCACTTTGACTTAAGACACAGACACTAGAGCTCTCAATGGGGGCTTTTGACCTAGAAACAAAATAAACAAAGCATGGAACCCATGCTTAATATTAATTTTTCCTTTTACAATATTTTTTCTTTTCTTACTTTTTGACAAATACATTACATCAAGACTCGAATATAATTATGAAGACCAAGTCGAACCAGCTCATGAAAGGATGTCCCTTTGGGTTAACTTACCCCCATTCGACTAGTAAATATAAATGACATCACATCACATTTTCTCCACCAAG
Organism: Pinus albicaulis; assembly: GCA_034641835.2. Taxonomy (NCBI): domain Eukaryota; kingdom Viridiplantae; phylum Streptophyta; class Pinopsida; order Pinales; family Pinaceae; genus Pinus; species Pinus albicaulis. The sequence continues at coordinate 1,666,425,779 of CM076584.1, forward strand.
CGAGTTTCTGTGAATTTCAAATCTGAAATTCTACTGCATTTACTGATTTATTTCTCCTACTTATTTTCCACAATAGTTATTTATGAAAACCTTCAATAAATATCGAAATAAATTCTACTGCAGTTATCACGCAATTATATAGAGAAAAGAACAGTGACATATAAGCACAAGAATCAATCATATCGACACAGTTATTTTTGGACAATTGTCTCGGGAAAAACCTAATGCAGGAAAACCATTGCAACAGATGAGGGTTTATATATTAATCTTCAGTAGCAATTTCTTTACAAAGAATGATTGGCAGAATAACTGAGAAATTTACAAGAAAACCCCTAAGGTATTTTTCTCCTGCCCTCCAGAGAATTTCAGACACTCGAGAGGCTCTCTAGCCTTCACTGCGTCACCTCTGCATGATCCTCTGCACAGAAACTGCATGAGGACTGCATCACCACTACGTTGTCCCTCGATGTTATCTCTTTGTGTTGCCCCTCGAATGTTCTACATCCTTCGTCCTCTGCCCTGACTATTGCTGAAACGCCCTGCTTCCTTCGCCTTGCAACTCTCCCTCTGAAATCACATTCTAAATTCTGAAGAATTGACTTCCCTAGGGTTACTGAGTGTTTGCCCAGCTTATCTTCAACTGACCCACAAGTCTTCATTTATACTTTTCCTGTTGATAAATGGACGGTCGTGATCTAATCTTTAATCGACAGCTAAGATTAAAAACAGACTTGATCCTCGTCACTTAGGAGCTTCTCACCCATATTTAAGTTAATTATTTTAATTCCATAAGTTTTGACTTAGGCTTCATTAAAAATAATTAACTATTTGAATCTAATCTTTAATCAAGAGCTAAGATTAAAAACAGACTTGATCCTCGTCACTTAGAAGCTTCTCACCCATATTTAAGTTAATTATTTGAATTCCCTAAGTTTTGACTTAGGCTTCATTAAAAATAATTAATTATTTGAATAACTTGCATTCTACGTGGAATTTCTCCACACGATTTTTGGGTCTTGGAGATCACGTGTGTTCTAGCCACTCCACAAAATTTCAGAGCTAGAGCACATCCGATGCTACCCAAAAATCAACACTCCCTCTTAGCGAGGAAAGTGCTCTAGCAATGCTTCCCACAAGAAGTATCACCCTGATCCACGACATCGATCCTCTGCACTGTTGATGCTTGGACTACTGCCCCTCATCTGCTGCGTTGCTGCTATCTGTATTGTTGCCCAAGATATTGTCACTATCACAGCCTCATCTGTACTGCATATCCCTCTTAAGTACTGCACCTATCTGTCTCTGCTACTGAAACGGATTCTTCATCATCCCCAACTTCTCCCTGAAATAAACAAACTTTGTTCTTCCCAGAGCCTTAGTGAGGATGTCAGCAACTTGTTCTCCTATCGAAGTGTATTGTAACTGTATTGCTCCCCGTTGGACACAGTCTTTGATAAAGAGACACCTGATGTCAATGTGCTTCAACCAATCATGAAACACCAGATTCTCGAAGAGCTTGATGCAACTCTAATTATCACATAAAATGTTGGTCGCTTTCATCCTTCTCCTGAATAGATTCACAAGCAGCTTCCTAAGCCATAGGGCTTCACATTTAGTTGTGTTGGCTGCCATATATTCTTCCTCGGCTGAGCTCAAAGCTACGGACTTTTGTTTCCTACTGCACCAAGAAGTCATTCCTGAATCTTGATCCAATGTTGAAATAGTACCCAAATGTACTTTTCCGATATAATGAACTTCCAACCCAATCTCCGTCAGTGAACACACTCAGTCTGATGTCATTGCCTTGGGTGTACTTTAATCCATACTCGATTGTTCCTCGTATGTATCTGAGAACATGCTTGGTTGTTGCCCAGTGCGCCCGCTTTGGTTCCACCATGAACTAATTAAGGGTGTTGACTGCATAACAAATATCTGGTCTCATGTTAACCAGATACATCAGGGATCCTATGAGTTGTCTATATACGATCGGATCAACTTCTTTGTCCTCAGATGCATCAATCTTCTTCCAGTTAGTGATCATTGGAGTAGCCATGGGTCTACAGTCTTGCATCCTGAACCTCTTCAGAATTTCTGTAGCATATCTCCCTTGTCCAAGGAAGATCTCACCATTCTACTGCCAAATTTCCAACCCTAGAAAATAATGAATCAATCCCAAATCCTTCATGTCGAATTATGTGGTTAGGTTCTCGTTGCAATTCTTGATGAGCCTAGATGAACTTGTCGGGAATAGGTCATCTACATACAATACCAAATTAGAGGCTCATTCCCTACTGTCAAATATTAGAGATTAGGATTTGCGTCACTCTTGACGAAGCCCATCTTCTGCAAATAACCATCAATCTGACCGTACCAAGCTCTAGGTCCATACAAGGCTCTCTTGAGCCTGCAAACATGAGTCTACTGCTCATGTGTCTCAAAGCCCTCTAGTTGTTCAATGCATACTTCTTCTATCACCCCATTCAAGAAAGCAGTCTTTGACGTCCATCTAGTGAATCTCCAACCCCATCTCCGCTGCAAGGGATATCACGAATCTAAAAGAAGTATATCTGGCTACTGGGGTGAAGGTCTCTTCATAGTCTATCCCTTCCTTCTGAGCATACCCCTTAGCCACAAACTTGGCTTTGCATTTTTCCACGCTGCCATTTGCAACATATTTGATCTTGTAGATCCATCTCGCACCTACAACCGATCTGTTATGAGGCCTAGGTACCACTTCCCAGACTCTCTGTAATTATGTATTTATGTGAAGAAGAAGACAAAGATAATAAAATGTATTTTGTTGCACTTACTTCATGGGTTTCATGAGCAAGATTTTATAGGTTAATAGACTTCTTCTTGATGTCTATTAGGTTTGTGTCTTCTAGGTATAAAATGTAATTATGTGTCGTGTTAATCTAGAAAATATATGCTCCAAGACCTTGTGGAGGAAGTACACCTAACAGCTCTCAAACTAGGCTGGAAGACTAGCTGATGCAGGGCTAGGCCTGCAAAATCCAGGATCCCCAACAATCATGCATATAAAACATGCGCCTCAAACTATTGCTCAATTCAACTTCAATACACGGCAAATCACACTTAAATTCGCTGAAGCTTGTTTCATATGGTTATAATCTCATGATTTATAAAAACCATGCTTGGAATCAAACCCAACTTCATAAACTCAAATACTTTCAATCAAAACCAATTCCAAGACAACAAAGCTTTTCAATGTTCCAAAAATATGCATATACAAATGCATCTTAAACACCTACCAAATCAACTCCAATCAATGTTATGAAACAATCTATCTCTTTGTGTGAATAACCCCAACTCCCACCTTTCATTTCTATAATGCCAGACTTTAAAATCAGAACTCAATAAAAGAAAGGATGCGCCCCTGCTAACATTGACCACCGGCCTCTATCTTGAATTATATATATGGAGTTATGTATTCTAATGGGAATCGACCTTTACAGCAATCCTTTCAATAACACTGACCCACACAAAATTACACGGTTTTAATACAATCGAGCTCACCTCCATAAACGACGTCCAATTTCAATTGCGCCTTCAACTAGACTTTATGGAGTTTATTTCATAAAACTGCTCCTTACTTCGTGTGTGGAGATACAAAACTCATATCGATATTTACAAATCGATCTCTCTTTCTGCAACAGGTTATCACCATTCGGCGAATCACTAGCACCCTTCCAATGTTTGAATACCCATCTGCAATTAGAACTGACTTCCAATTATGTCAGTCGAACTTCAACCGCACTTACATAAATAGAATCGATCTTACAGATCGCTATTCTGCTCGCCCCTCCTTAACCTTTCTGCTGGAACACACAATTTAAAAGCGATTCCAATTGAATTTTGAATAAACAAAGTTAAAATAAAACAACAGTCCTGCGCCATTACTTTTCTATTGACTGCTGATTCCACGCATTTCAATCGATTACAATTTGTCAAATCCGCTCTATATACTCTTGCGCTCATTCAACTTACCAAACTCATAAAATCGAATGCCAGAACTTCATGCTTACCCAACGCTGCCTTCAACGAGTTTGCCAGACTTATATTTCTGCGTTCTCCAGCACTTACTGTTCAACGATAGCTGATACAAAAACCAGTCACTGCGCCTTCCATATAATCGATTTACCAATTCGCAATCTGCTATTGCATTAACTATTCCAGTCTGCAATTAACGATTTTCATACAAATTAAAGTGAATAGCGCTCCAAACCATGCGTTCATTCTGAAATTGTGAAGATCATGTCTTTTAATTACAATGTCCTGCATTTTCAAAGATGGTTAAAAAACATTCAAGACAGAACTCCTGGTAAAGATATACAATAGCGCCCCCTTTCAACCAGTAATTGACAATTTACCTATACAGGAATTCTTTCTCCTTGAAATCGATCCATTGTGATCGATTTGCCAATTCCACGATTTCAATTAAGGCGTAGTCTCACACAATAAATCGACAATACCAATTAGGCTTATGCAGAAATTGAACTTCTTCCATAAGGACTAAACACCATTCCTTTTCTCATAATAATTCCAGAATTCAAAGAGGAACGAATTTCCTTTCATTCATTGAACACACAAATTCAATCTTACGCAAACTCACTAATTGACATACAGTCAAAAAAATCAATTGTTGTATTAACACACAAAACACTTACAATACAATTTCCTTCCTTGGCCTGATTTCCAATCATTTGGCCCTTTACAAACTGCCCGAAGGCTCCAAAGCAGAAACCCCTTGCTCTCTACTCCCAATCTCACACTCTCTACCACTATTCAATTGTATTTTTCTCACAAAACCCACTTATATTTATACATAAAAATGCATTTAATTCACCCCAAAATCACTCCACCTAATCCTCAACAAGTCCCATACATAGAAATCCTAATCCCAAATTTTGCTCCTAAACTATTTCTCTCATATCCTTTTATTTAATAAAAGAATATTTACATAATCCTCACTTTTCATAATTATCTCCTATTTTATTAAAAATAACAAATTAATTAATAAAATATTAAAAATGTCACACCCCCCTTTTCTAACATATTTACAAATGAAAAATGGCCTTGATGCTCTTGCATCAGACTCCCAACGTTAAAATAATCATGATCGCCTGATCATGTGTTCGGATTTGTGTATGCCCGGATCCCATATCTTGTGCTGCAACTTTCCACTTGTCGTTGCTTCTTTCTGATGTTCTTCTCCAGGTTTCCACACTTTATGTTGCATCGCTCCACTGGCTATGCTCTCGCAATCTTTTGCTGCTTCTCCTTTGTTTTACTGTTGCTGGCCTCTTCCGGGATTCTTTCATCATCATCCGCCTCATCAGTTCAATTTCTCTGTCTAATAGATTTTCTCCAGCGTCTGCAATAAAACCTGTACTCACAAAAAAATTATTAGAATAAAAACCACAAGGCTTCAATGCCCCCATAGATGTTGCTGCTGTCAGTGTTGTCTCAGCTGTCACCATAAATGTCGCCCCACATGTTGCTTCAACTGCCATCATAGATGTCGCTTCAGCTGCCACCATAAATGTTGCGGCCTCCCAAACTTCCTGTCCCTCTGCAACATTCTTTTGCTCGTCACTTGTAATTCCATCTGCAACTTCTTTCTCTGTTTCAAATGTTTCCAGCAAACATTTCAGCATTTCATCAACATGCTGCAAATTTACTCCAGCATAACCTCCATCTTCCCCTTCGACAATCTTCAGTAATTGTCCATCATCATCTTAATTGATTCTGTCAATCAAATCAAGTTCTTCAAACATTGTAGCCTCATCTTCTAACACTGTAGCAGCTCCAAAATTTCGTACACCAATCTTCTCTTGGCTATACAAACAAGCCAACTTTTCCTTGTCACCCATGGTAACAAGCCTCTGCTCATGAGACATGACTGTCTCACCTTCTTTCTGCAATAGTTCTTCTTCTTCCAAGACAATTCCAAGTGATGGACTGTCCTCTACATCACCTGTAAACACAATCAAATTGTCAGCATCAAAATCACAAGACCCAATGGTCTCACTTGTTGATTCAGTCACCAAGTTTTCTCTCTGCAGCTCCAAGTCTTCTTCAGGACTCGGAAAATCTTCACTGGCTTTCTCCTCAGCTTTCTCTGGCAACACTTCAGTATGCTGCTCTGAGTTCCTTTCCAACTCCTCTGTTAGCATATCAGTGTGCTGATTTGCATTCATCAAGAGACTGTCAGCTAGTCTCTCCTTCTTCCTCAGCAAATTAACCTATACATAAGTCCTCTGTCTCTCCAATTCTCTTCTCTGAAGATCTAGTCTCCTATACAATTCAACAATTTCATTAGGAGTAGAACTCGGAAACTTCACGCAATTTTCCATACCTTCATCAGCTTTTGACCAATCATCAGCTGGTCCTTCTCTCTCTGCACCAACATTCTGATTAGACTCCTTTGTCTTCATTTTCTCCTAAGATCTTGCTATCTCAGCATCGATCTGAACAGCCTTCAGATTCAACTCTTCTTGAACAAACTCTAAAGCTTGCTCATCTCCCTGTATTGTACCTGCAAACATACACAACTCATTAGTTTTAAAACCACAAGACTTTTCAGTCTTGACTGCTTCCTCCAACACTTCCCTTTGAACAGATCTGCGTGTGGAATCTTCAAATTCCATCTCTGGCTCAAGAACTCTAAGTTCCTCCTTCAATAAGGCAATCACACTTTGCCTCAACTTCATCTGCAATGGTCGCCAAATCACTCTCTTTCCCTTCAGTGGAAGATCCAACCTCTATTCTGGTTTTCCTGCTCTTGCAGCCATTCCTCTAGTACCTGCAATTGTACCTTCATTACTGCAATCTCTCTTTCTCGGACTTCTGCAGTCATCTCACCTCTATGGCATTCCTCTGAACCTCTTCTCTAATCCTCCATGATCATCTTCTCCATGAGTTTCTCACTCATCATGAGTTGCACTAGCCTTTACGACAGCAATCTCCCCTGCTGCCACTTACCTCACCAAGCTCTCCTCACTCAGTCTTTTGGTAAGTACTTGGTTCACTGCCTCTGGAACCTCTTGAGCACTCTCTTTGCTCTCTCTAGGCTATCTCTTCAACTCACCTTCTTCTTCAGGACACTGCAATTGTCCTCCCTATCCAGCCTTTAGCTGAATGTCAGGTTCACTGCCATCATCTTCTCTGCAATCATAAACTTCAATCACAAACTTCAAATCAAAAAATCATCTCACCTGCAGGATCTCGTCCTCCATTTGCTTCTGCAATTTTCTTCACTGCTATTGTGTAGCTTGCATATCAGATTTAAAATCTGATCTTCCTTTCAGTCATTCATCACACATTCAAAGAAAACACACTTTAGTTTTCAACAGAACTTTCTTGCACTCAAACAAACATTTTCCATTTCAACAGAGCCAAGCTCTAATACCAAAAATGATGCAGGGCTAGGCCTGCAAAATCCAGGATCCCCAACAATCATGCATATAAAACATGCGCCTCAAACTATTGCTCAATTCAACTTCAATACACGGCAAATTCACACTTAAATTCGCTGAAGCTTGTTTCATATGGTTATAATCTCATGATTTATAAAAACCATGTTTGGAATCAAACCCAACTTCATAAACTCAAATACTTTCAATCAAAACCAATTCCAAGACAACAAAGCTTTTCAATGTTCCAAAAATATGCATATACAAATGCATCTTAAACACCTACCAAATAAACTCCAATCAATGTTATGAAACAATCTATCTCTTTGTGTGAATAACCCCAACTCCCACCTTTCATTTCTATAATGCCGGACTTTAAAATCAGAACTCAATAAAAGAAAGGATGTGCCCCTGCTAACATTGACCACCGGCCTCTATCTTGAATTATATATATGGAGTTATGTATTCTAATGGGAATCGACCTTTACAGCAATCCTTTCAATAACACTGACCCACACAAAATTACACGGTTTTAATACAATCGAGCTCACCTCCATAAACGCCGTCCAATTTCAATTGCGCCTTCAACTAGACTTTATGGAGTTTATTTCATAAAACTGCTCCTCACTTCGTGTGTGGAGATACAAAACTCATATCGATATTTACAAATCGATCTCTCTTTCTGCAACAGGTTATCACCATTCGGCGAATCACTGGCACCCTTCCAATGTTTGAATACCCATCTGCAATTAGAATTGACTTCCAATTATGTCAGTCGAACTTCAACCGCACTTACATAAATAGAATCGATCTTACAGATCGCTATTCAGCTCGCCCCTCCTTAACCTTTCTGCTGGAACACACAATTTAAAAGCGATTCCAATTGAATTTTGAATAAACAAAGTTAAAATAAAACAACAGTCCTGCGCCATTACTTTTCTATTGACTACTGATTCCACGCATTTCAATCGATTGCAATTTGTCAAATCCGCTCTATATACTCCTGCGCTCATTCAACTTACCAAACTCATAAAATCGAATGCCAGAACTTCATACTTACCCAACGCTGCCTTCAACGAGTTTGCCAGACTTATATTTCTGTGTTCTCCAGCACTTACTGTTCAACGATAGCTGATACAAAAACCAGTCACTGCGCCTTCCATATAATCGATTTACCAATTCGCAATCTCCTATTGCATTAACTATTCTAGTCTGCAATTAACGATTTTCATACAAATTAAAGTGAATAGCGCTCCAAACCATGCGTTCATTCTGAAATTGTGAAGATCATGTCTTTTAATTACAATGTCCTGCATTTTCAAAGACGGTTAAAAAACATTCAAGACAGAACTCCTGGTAAAGATATACAATAGCGCCCCCTTTCAACCAGTAATTGACAATTTACTTATACAGGAATTCTTTCTCCTTGAAATCGATCCATTGTGATCGATTTGCCAATTCCACGATTTCAATTAAGGCGTAGTCTCACACAATAAATCGACAATACCAATTAGGCTTATGCAGAAATTGAACTTCTTCCATAAGGACTAAACACCATTCCTTTTCTCATAATAATTCCAGAATTCAAAGAGGAACGAATTTCCTTTCATTCATTGAACACACAAATTCAATCTTACGCAAACTCACTAATGGACATATAGTCAAAAAATCAAATGATGTATTAACACACAAAACACTTACAATACAATTTCCTTCCTTGGCCTGATTTCCAATCATTTGGCCCTTTACAATTGCCCGAAGGCTTCCAAGTAGAAACCTGCTCTCTACTCACCCTCTCACTCTCTCTTCAACTATTCAAGTGTATTTTCCTCACAAAAACCACTCATATTTATACATAAATAATGCATTTAATTCACTCCAAAAATATCTCCACCTAATCCTCAACTAAATCTATATTTTAGGTGTGGACTCAACAAAGTCCCATACATAGAATACCTACTCTCTAATTTTGCTCCTAATCTATTTCTCTCATATCCTTTTAATTAATAAAAGAATATTCACAAAATCCTCACTTATATCATTTATCTCCTATTTTATTAAAAATAACAAATTAATTAATAAAATATTAAAAATGTCACACCCCCTTTTTCTAACATATTTACAAATGAAAAATGGCCTTGATGCTCCTGCATCACTAGCTCACAACAGCCCTCAATCAACAACGAAAGACAAGTTGTATTTACAGTGGAGAAGTTCCAAGTATGAGGAATCAAATGTTGTTGATAAAAGAAATGAATTCATTCTTGTATCTGCCCTCTCTGCTGCATCTCCACCCAACACTATGGATGTTTGGTTGATAAATAGTGGTGCCTCAAGGCACATCACTGGGTTCAAGGAAGCACTCTCTAATATGGTTGAGAAGGATACTAATCTGGAAATTATCCTTGGAGATAATGCCACATATCCCGTGAAAGGGACAGGGACTATGACCCTCCACTTGTCTCAAGTTCAAGTCCTTCGCTTGCAGGATGTCCTCTATGTACCTAATTTGAAGAAGAACCTTGTGTCTATATCGGCCATGGAAGACAAAGATTTCAATGTGGCATTCACTGATGGAAAAGTGCGCATGGGGAAGAAGAGCTTCAAGGAAGCTATCACGTTTGGGTCTAGAATTGATACACTCTACCAGATTGGAGGAAGTCCACTAGGAGCAATGACATGAGATGTTATCCGACAGACCCATAATGGCACTGAATATGAGACAAACGAGTTCAAGAACTTTTACAGAGGAGCTAGCATCAAGAGGGAGACCACAATGTTTGTGGGCTACAGCGAAACTTCGAAGACCTATAGATTATATGTGCCTGGTCAAAGGGAAGTGGAGATATGCCACGATGTCACCTTTGATGAAGAAGCTTCCCTAAGGAAAGTAGTCAATCTTCTGAGATCTGAGGAAGATCATGAAGCAAGAGCCTGGAAATCAAGAGAAACCGAAGGATGAGACGATGCTTGATGTTGAAGGACCAATGGACCCGATTGATCCACCTCCTTCACTAGGAAAGAGACCATCATGGCTCAGGGACACTCTCGAGGATGCTGAGGGACATATGGCCCCAAGGAGGACATTCCGTGAAGGCAAGAAGCCAAGTAGATACCAAGGGTATCTAGCAGCCATGAGTACTATTGTACAATCTGAGCCTGGATCTTTTTGAGGAAGCCGTAAAGAATCAAGTCTAGAAGGATGCTATGCACGAAAAGTATGAGTCCATAATGAAGAATGATGTCTGGGATGTGGTTCCTAGACGGAGGAAAAAGCAATTGTCACCTCAAAATGGCTATACAAGATCAAGCATGGATCTGATGAAAGTGCTGAAAATTTCAAGGCAAGATTCGTTGCTCGTGGCTTCTCTAAAAAAGAAGGCATAGACTATGATGACATATATGCACCTGTGACCACCATTCGATCTATCATGGCCCTTGCTGCTACGCAAGGATGGATTCTTCATCAGATGGATGTGAAGACCGCATTTCTGCATGGTGCGATAAAAAAAGAGGTGTATGTGGAGCAACCTCTAGGGTTCGAAGTCCAGAATCAGGACACCCATGTCTGCAGGTTGAAGAGAGCCCTCTATGGGTTGAAGGAAGCACCCAGAGCTTGGTACGAGAGGATAGATAGCTACCTAATGAAGTTGGGCTTCAATCATAGTAATGTTGATCTGAACCTTTACTTCAAGGATGATAGAGAGAAGTCTCTCATTCTGGTGTTGTATGTGGACGACCTCTTCCTGATAGGTGCTTACCCTCTTATTCATCAGATCAAGAGGGAGCTCACTGTTGAGTTCAAGATGAAGGACCTGGGACTGATGCACTACTTCCTAGGCCTAGAGGTCTGGCAGAGACCTGGCGAGATTTTCCTTTCTCAAGGAAAATACATTGTGAAGCTTCTGGAAAGATTTAGTATGGTGCACTGTAAGTCCGCGTCGACACCGATGGAGCTCAACATTAAAAAGTTGAGTGGCAGCATTGTTGGGCCCGTGTTAGCAAATCCTAATGAGTATCATCAACTCGTAGGGGCCCTAATGTTCTTAGTGAACACCCGTCCAGACGTATGTTGTGCAATGAACACTGAGTCAACACATGGTTGATCATAACATTCACTGGGTTGGTGCCAAGAAACTCTTGAGATATCTCTGGGGCAAGATAGACCATGGGCTAATATACACCGCCGGGAGCATGACACTCCTTGGATATACTGATGCAGATTGGGCTCGCAGTGTGGTGGATCGCAAGAGCACATCTGGATGTTGCTTCGCACGTAGATTTGCTTCGAGCAGGAAACGAAAGTCGGTAGCCTTGAGCACCACTGAGGCCGAATATATTGCAGTATGTATGGCCTATTGTGAAGTCACTTGGTTGCAAAATCTTTTCAGTGAGTTGTTCAAGCATGTGCTAAATGCCACCGTTATCCTTTGTGATAACCAGAGGGGGATTTGTTTGTCATTGAATCCTGGATTCCACGATCGATCCAAGCATGTTAATGGCTAGTACCACTTTATCCGAGATATGGTACAGCGAGGCACCGTAAGGCTCGATTATATAGGAACTGATGAGCAGGTCCCAGATATTCTCAGAATGCCCTTGGGGAAGGTCATGTTCCTAACCTTACGTGAGAATCTTGGTATCGTGGAACGACCCTATTCTGAGGGTCCTATTGGACGATGAGCTCTGGGAGCTCTAGAGGGCTTTGGGGATAGCTTCTCGGAGCTATAAGCAACCACAGGGCTAGGCTTGCCTAACCTTGTTGGTGTGCTTGGGCCCCACCGTGATTGAGTTGGTTCGCCTCTCATGATCAATGCCCAGTATGCATCCTACCCATTTGAGTTCTGGACTCATGGGAAGTACCTCTCATTTGGCCAATGAGGTGGGAAAAGCTAGAGAACCGTAGCAAAGATTGATGGACGCATCAGAGATTGTCGTACTCCCTATCTAGGATGGCACGGTCCAACCACTTGATTTGGGATCAAGTCCTAGTGAGGTTTTGGACCTCCAACTGACTTCGAGTCAATGAAACTAACTTCGAGTTAGTATATGACTCTCTTGAGTCCTAGTGAGGTTTCGAACCTCCTACTGACTTCGGGTCAGATAAACCAACTTCGGGTTGGTATGAGACTCTTTGTGAGTCCTATAGAGGTTTTGGACCTCTAGGCTGAATCTGTCAGCCGAGAATGATGTCTTTGTGACTGACCCACTCCTGTTTTGAGATAAAGAGGCCAGCAAAGCAAGTTACGGTGGGATGAAGCACGATATTTGATTGCACAGGTGGATGGAGTTCTCCCTAATTGAGAGGGAGTGTTAAAATTGGACAACTAGGTCCAAACTCCATCCTGTGATGCTCAGATGAAGATACCAATATTTTTATTGGGTTCCTCTTTCAGAGAGGTGTAAGATCGATCTAAAATTGATCTTAATCGGATGAGCAGAACATTTATTTTGAATTTATTTTTAATAATTTCAAATATGTGCAGGTCGGCCTTAAGGTTTTACACCCCCAACAAATGTGTCACACACCTCAGTGATTGATATAAATAGAGTCAACGTTGGAGGACATTCTAATGTCATCTCACATCATCTTCTCTTGCAGTTGTCGAGCTTCTTGGAAGCAGTTCAGAGTTCACACGTGGAAAGAAGGACAAATCTCTGACTAGGGTTTTGGACGAATTTCTGACTGGTTCAGAGGATTATTGAAAACACAGTCAACGTAGTCAATGAGCCACTGGTGGGAACTTTGATCTTTCTGGAAAAGCCAGTACATATTGGCATAAGAACCGAGGTCAAAAGGTTGACTGAAGACCGAGCTGCATTGACTTTCTTGTTGTTGCCATGTGTTGACTTTTCTGGACAATGATGACTTTTTTGGGGTTGACTTTGGGTTGACCGTGTGGCTGTTTTGAGGACTGTTGTGACACATGCTGTGGTGGCTGATCAAGGAGACTTTGCTGGCTGAAGCATCCTATTGACCGCCGTAACGCACCACCACATTTTTTATGTTTCTGGTTTGTCTTCTGTAGATCCACTGATATGTTCTATCAGCGTTTTATTTGATTGTTATGTGATTGTTGTAGTGAAAAGTAAAGTTGCATCAAGCATAGAACATCTACAAAAATTTACACTCACATAGTGTATAAAAGGAGATCAATTTGAAAGGAGTGAAAAGGGACTGAGTTCTCTAGGTCAAGAGCAGAACAGCGCAGATTGTTATAAAGGAGAAGATTCGAGTTTTGGATCATCTGAGAAGTTGTATCAAGGTCTTGGAAGCATATCTAGGTCAAGGGTCTAAGTCTTGGTCGTGGTACTTGTCATTTGAAGATCTATAAGAAGAATTCTTTCTGGGCTTTCCTCTCCAAGAGGGAGAGGTGTTGCCCTGGCTCTAGGAGCCTAAGTTTGTGTCTTGTTTATTTTGATAATTGACTTGATGAAAGACTAAACAAGATAACGAAGAAAAGACATAAGTAAGCTCACAAGTAATTATCAAGAAGAGAATATGTATTAAACACCAACCCTCCAAATTCTCAACAACCTGCTCCTCCTGCGAATCTTCCTGAAGTAATACTTCTTGATTCTTATGCCATGGAGAAGCACTGGTGCTAGTTCCGGCTAGTTGAATAGGTTGGACCAATGGATCATCCTCTCACTGTGTTTTGGAAGGCATCTCTCGAGATTTCCTAAAAGTTTTGTCCTCCGTGAACTTTACATCTCGTCGTACTACAACCTTCCCGTTGCCAGGAACGTAGATTCTATATGCCTTAGCCCTCTCGCTATATCCCACTAGATATCCTTTTTCTGCAATCTAATCCAATTTCTTCCTCTTTTCTTCGGGTATATGGCAGTGTGCCAAACTACCAAAGATCCTGAAAAGACTCACCTCTACCTTCCTGCCAGTGAAGACACTCTCTGGTGTAACCTTACCTAGTGCCTGGTGAGGAACCTTTTCTGAACATATACAGTTGTACTGCATGCTTCCACCCATAGAAATTTGGGCATATCTTGATCATACAGAATTGCCCTTGTTGCTTCAACAACAGTTCTATTCTTTATCTCTGCAATTCCATTCTGCTCCGAATTATATGGAGCAGTCCACTCTCTTTTGATGCCTTCCCTTGTACAGAACTCAGCGAAGTTTTTTTCAATATATTCTCCAACATTATCTTACCGCAATATCTTTATCCTCTTTCTTGTCAAATTCTCAACCACAGCCTTAAACTCTTTGAATCGATCAAAGTCCTCATACTTGGTCTTTAGAAAGTAGATCCATGTTTTCCTGGAATGGTCATTAATGAAGGTGACGAAATATTCGGCACCACTAAGAGCTCTGGTGTACATAGGTCTGCAGATGTTTGAGTGTATTAATCCCAACACACTCTTAGACTTATTGCTGCTCCTGGGGTAAGCTGCTTTGGCGTACTTGCATAGTACACATCCTCTGCATACATCATCTCGTTTGGTGCTCAACTTTGGAACTCCTGTGACGGTCCTTCTGACAATTCTTAGAGCCCCATGGTGTAAGTGCCCCATCCTTTTGTGCCATAGCTCATTCAAATATTTCTCACCACTACTGCCTATCAGTGCCATTGGAGATTCAAGCTGTAGTTTATACAATTTGTTGCTCCTTACTCCAGTTTGTGCTTTCTTCTTCCAACTCGAGTGTTTGACATATACTCTTTTCCAATGAAGTGTATGTCATAGCCTTTGTTTTGAAACTGAGATACAGAAAGTAAGTTCATCCCCAAACCAGGCACATGCAGCACATTGGTAGTGATCCGAGTCCATCAGCTATCGAATTTACCCATGATCTTTTACTTATGTGATGTTGTTAGAATTGCATTTAAAAAGAGCATAAAGAAGCACATATGCATGCTTAAGCAAGAAGAAACATGACGACAATCAGCAACACAAGAACACGAGACATTTGATAATGGAGTACACCCAGTGTGGGCTAGGTCTTCGGGCCCGGTGTCAAGATGGTGTTGGCCACTTCATATAATGTTGTAAAGAGATGATAGTGTACACAGACAACACTTCTTCATATAAACGACATACACCCTCAAATAGGAGTGGCTTGTCTCTCCACGAGACGTTCCACTTACAAGAATTCTCACTCAAGGCTTCCTCTCAACATGACAAACTAACACATTCTCACACAATGTGGCAATGAGTATCCCTTCAACATTGTTACATAGGGATCTCAACAACAATACATGGCATGAAAAGCTATATACAACTCACATAATGTGGCAAAATCGATCTCGCAACATAACATCAAACAAGGATCTCATCATCTCAACAATAATGAAGACAAACATGACATGACTGATTCATGTATCTTCACTTCTGAAGTTCGCCAAAAATGGAATGTTCAGCTGCTGAATCTGACTGCACCAATGAATTTTTGGCATCAAGTACTGGAAAATCGACTATCCACACGTCAAATTCTAGCACCGTCAAAATTTGGGCCTTCAGGAATCTTTTAGATTCCCCATAATTCTCCAAAGATGCTTCACTGCAGGGCGCCTGAAAATATGTTGCTCAGATGGCAAATCTGACTTCACCACTGCGCTCCCTATGAAATTTCATGAAATTTGACTATAAACTTGAACTCATGGAACTCATGGATCCAACAACTCAAGGTTTCGTTCCTCCAGGTTCCTCTCTTTGAACTTGGTGCTCATCCATTGTTCTACACCGTTGCCCATGTGCAAATGAAAGATCGGCTTTAAGTATTTTATTGTGGACGGAAATTTCAACAGAGGCCCGTTGGGTCGTAGGTAAAGCGCTTCAATTGGCACGGGGTGGTCGGGGGTTCCAACCCCACCGACCCCCCTAATTAACACTACTCGCTTTTAATTTAGGTTGCCAGTTGATATTATAGCAACGACATATAGTTTGAATAATCAACATTTAATTTTTGGTTGTTTATTATAACCATTATATAACAAACCCACCCACCATACTATATTTGTTGACTTGAAATGGCCCGTATTTTAAGTTTATGGTTATGTATTATAACCACATATCACATGTTTGTTTTTTTTAATTTATACCATATAACCTTAATTTTTAAATGCGTTGATTTTGTTGTTATATGGTTAATAAAGTAACCATATTTGATTTGAATTTGTTTTGTAATTTATTTAATAACCATATATATATATAAGGATTTGTTTTATATGGTTAGTTCTTAATTATTATTTTTTGTCTTTTATGCAAAGACAAGGAGCCAATGGTGGAGTTGCATGTGTCAATGGTTGATGGGTTGCCATGTGGGTCCCACTTGCTAACTAGGCCCTGCTTTTTCCTTGTCTTGTCAAACTTTGAAGAGCTCCATCTCCCTCATACGAACTCGGATTTGAGTGTCGCTCGCATCGTTGGAATCAGGGCGATGAACACTACGATCTTGTCATAGTTCAAAAGAATTCTAACCACTTTGAATTTTAACTATTTTCGAGCCCTCTTGGACTTCTGCATGTGTCTAGAGCCACCTGCATCAAGTAGCCCGAAGTCGATCTCATACTTCAGTTTGAAAAACTATGGTACCTTTTCCAACAAGGGTACATTTCGGCTTATTTCCCATGGTGATCTTGAAGTTCATCTGTTCTTCTTGATAGTTCGAAAAACATTCTCGTATTCCCGTCATATGTGCAAAAGCTCTGCTATCAATATATCAAATCTCTAAGGAAGCAGATCTTGACACACAAGCGAATTCTTCTTCCAATCTGGAATCCAATACACAAATATCGTGATCCATCATTTCTCTCATACTTTCCTCTTTCTCAGGAGAACTGCATGAACCCTTTCGAGTTGTTGCTCCACATCAAGACTTCGCTCCATTGCAGAATCTCCAACCCTGTTACCCGATCTTTGCTCTGATACCATGTGAAAATTTCAAATCCGAAATTCTACTGCAGTTACTGATTTGTTTCTCCTACTTAGTTTCCACAATAAGTTATTTATGAAAACCTTCAGCGAAAATCGAAATAAATTCTACTACAGTTATCACACAATTATATAGAGAAAAGAACAGTGAAATATAAGCACAAGAATCAATCACATCAACACAGTTATTTTTGGACAATTGTCCCCGAAAAAACCCGATGCGGGAAAATCGATGTAGCAGATGAGGGTTTATATATTAATCTTCAGTAGCAATTTCTTTACAAAGAATGACTGGCAGAATAACTGAGAAATTTCCAAGAAAACACCTGAGGTAATTTTCTCCTACCCTGCGAAGAATTTTCGACAATCAAGAGGCTCTTTGGCCTTCACTCTGTCACCTCTACATGATCCTCTACATAGAGACTGAGTGAGGACTGTGTCACCACTACGCAGTCCCTCTACATTGTCTCTATGTGCTGCCCCTCGGCTGTTTTGTGTCCTTCGTCCTCTGCCCTAACTGTTGTTGAAACCCTCTGCTTCCTCCGCCCTACAACTCTCCCTCTGAAATCAAATTCTAAATTCTGAAGAATCGACTTCCCTCGGGTTACTGAGTGTTTGCTTGACTTATCTTCACTGACCCACAAGTCTTCATTTATACTTTTCCTATTGATAAATCAACAACCTCGTCACTTAGAAGCTCCTCACCCGCATTTAAGTTAATTATTTTAATTCCCTAAGTTTTGACTTAGGCTTCATTAGAAATAATTATTTGAATAACCTACATTCCCGAGGGAATTTCTCCAAACGATTTCTGGGTCTTGGAGATCTCGTGTGTTCTAGCCCCACCACAAAATTTCGAAGCTAGAGTACATCTGATGCTACCCAAAAATAAATAATTTCTTCTTCATATTTCTGAGGTCTTTTCGACAGTGGCACGTGTGGAGAAAAGGAGGACAAATTGATTGTTAGACCGAGTTGTTTCTCTCTTTGTTTGATCGTGTTTGACTAGAATTGACTGAGCTATAAGAGGACCGCACAGCACAAGAATTTGACAGCAATTGTCTGCAATTGACCACAAGAGCCATGGGGCAAAAGTTTGACTGCAACTAAGTATTTGACCAATGTTGACTGCTGATCATTTTGGCTAGTTTGACCGGCGTTGACTTGTTGCTACATTGACTAGGTTTTCACTGGTATTTGGATTTGTACTTCACAAAGATTTCTAGACAAATTGTTGATTTGTAAACCTTGTCGAAGAATAATTTCTCCTAAGAAAAGTTGGATTTTCTACCACGTATGGTTTTCCTAGGGTAAAAATATTGTCTATATTGTCCATGGTTGTCTTTCTATGATCTTTGTTGATTCTGTTGCATTTACTGTTGATATTTTATGACGTGTAAATGTTCGATGATATCAATGGCATAAGAATATTATGTGAAAATCATTAGGTAGTAATTATCTAGCAGAAAATAGTATTTTGTTGAGCTCTAGTAGAAAATTCAACATTTGGGAGGTTTCCAATCGACACCGACCTCCCAAACTAGAAATAACTATTCTTGATCCTAAATTGGTTTGATCCAATCAATTTGAATGTGTCGAGAAGTGTGGTGGTTGCATACTTTAGGAGCAAGTTGATTTTCTGGTTCAAATGCAATTTGGAGTTGAACATATTTAACCCCATGCATATGAAGTTGTAACTTCATATTGTTGCCATCGTTGCTGCTAATGTGTTTAGAATATATGTTGCTAGTCTGAATATTGATGTGTGCCATTACTGTTGATGTATTGTGGTGCCATATATGTGATTTAGATATTATGTATTGTTGGTACACAGTTTGAGACCCTATAATTCGTTGAATCGATTGATATTAAGAGTTGATGCCTTGTGACTTTAACTATTGTGTGCACGAGTCATGCATTGGAATTTGTTGCAATTGTTTTTAAACCCATGGAAGAATGTCCTATGTGTCTTGGAGTAGTGACCGTGTGGTACTTACAGCAAATAGAGCGTTGTCACAGAAAAGAGAGCACATTGTTTTGTTGAATTTGTCAAAACCCTTGTAGATTTGATTTAGCCTTGGAAAAGAGGTGAAGGTAAGTGAAATCATTATGTGTGCCAAGGAGTAAGTTAAGGTTGTGGGAAGTCGATTAGAACAAGGGCGAGTCATTTCACCTTCCCGGAAATTCAAAAGACAATTTTTTTGGGGCACTATGAAATCATTTCGCAACGCCTACAGGAATTTTTAACTGTGCTACGAAATCATTTCGCAATGCCTACAGCAGAAATTTCAAGGTTGTGTATTTGGGTGTTTAATAGCTCGTTTGGCTTGCCCGTTGCATCATTTGTTAGATTGTATCCTATTCTACTAGATCTCCGTTATTGATTATTAGCTTTAGGAGTGGCACTAGATGAGAAACCTTGTTTTTTCTTGTGTGGTCCCGCTTCCTGATACCATATATTTCACTCCCCTCAACTCATTACAAGCCCTTTCCACATTTTCCTCATCCAGGTCCACATTTGCCCATTAGGGCTACAAGGTGTTAGGCTCCCCATCCCCTTGTCCATACCTTGGGTCAGGCCTGGAATGATGCCACGGAGCTTGATGCAACTAAAAAGAATGATAAAAGCATAATATGGCCACATACAACAGGAAATGCACCACAAAATGTAAAAGATGGTTGGGACGCTAATTTTTAGCAAATGGGAAAAAGCCAAACATGAGCTCCACCCCTTATGATTATGGTCATCCCCCTGTGTAATTTTTGAAGATGTTATATTATTGATGCAACTTTACTTCAAACCCGATACCAAATAGCAATCACATAAACATGAAAGTAAAATGTTGATAGAACATACCAATAGATCGACGAAAGACAAGCCAAAAATACACTTAACTTGATCAACAAAATATATGTGTTGTGGTGCGTTACGGCAGTAAACAGGATGCTTCAACCAACAAAGTCTCCTCACGGTAAGCCAACCAAAAGTGTCACACAACCCTCAAGACAGCTCCAAAGAAGTCAACATTGTCCAATCAACACAGTCAACACAAAATAACGACAGCAAAAAGTCAATGCAATAGGTCAAAGGTCAACGTCTAGCCTCGATTTATGTGCCAATGAATGCGGCCTTCAGAAATGGAAAGTTTGGTGAAGGTTTGAGGTCAAATGGACCAAGCGTTGACCAAAGTCAATGCTAGTCAAACATGCACTAAAACCCTAGACAGATCCGTACAGAAACCCTAGCTGATGTTCCACACATGTGAGAAGAAAAGCCCCCAAAAGATGATCTAACCATTCAGACACAAGAGAGGAGTGTGTGATGAGTGGATGATGAAATGACCTCCAAGTTGGTCCAATTTATATCCATCTGTGAGGGTGTGTGACACATCTGTTGGGGCTCCAAGCCTACATTACAATTCTGGCCAACCTTGCACATAAGTGGAATAAATTCAAAATAAATGTTTTGCTCATCCAATCAGGATGATCTTTAGATCAATCTTGCACCTCTTCAAAAGAGGAATCCAATAAAATTATTGGCATCATCATCTAAGCAGTACAACATGGAGTTTGGACCTAGTTGCCCAAAATTAACACTCCCTCTCAACTAGAGAGAACTCCATCCACCAGTGCCATCCAAACATCGTGCATCATCCCACAGTAACTTGCTTTGCTGGCTTCTTTATTTCAAATGGTGAGTCACAACGACATCACTCTCGGCTGACCCGAAGTCAGCTAAGAGGTTTGAAACCTCTATAGGACTCAAAGGAGTCTCATACTAACCCGAAGTTAGTTTAACTGACCCGAAGTCAGTTGGAAGTCTGAAACCTCACTAGACTTGATCCCAGATCAAGTGGTTGGACACGTGCCATCCTAGACATAGAGAGTACGGCAATCTCTGATGCGTCCATCAGTCTCGCTATCGGTCTCTATCCACATTTCCCACCTCATTGGCCAAGATGAGAGGTACTTCCCATGAGTCTGGGACTCCATGGGTAGGATGCATACGGGGCACAAATCAAAGAGAGGTGAACCAACTCAATATCATCACGGTGGGGCGGAAGCACACCAACAAGGTTTGGCAAGCCTAGCCATGTGGTTGCTTATAGCTCCAAGAAGTTATCCCCAAATCCCCCTAGAGCTCCCAGAGCTCATCGTCCAACAGGACCCTCAAAATAGGGTCGTTCCACGATTCCAAGATTCTCACGAAAGGTTAGGAACTTGACCTTCCCCAAGGCTTTGTGAGAAAATCCGCAACCTGCTCATCAGTTCCTATATGATCGAGCCTTACGACGCCTCATTGTACCATATCCCAGATAAAATGGTACCTAATATCAATATGCTTGGATCGATCGTGAAACACGGGATTCTCTGACAAATGAATCCCACTCTAGTTATCACAAAGGATAACGATGGTATCTAACACATCCATGAACAGCTCACTGAAGAGCTTTCACAACCAAATAGCTTCACAACAGGCCATACTTGCTGCAATGTATTCTACCTCAACGATGCTCAAAGCTACCGCCTTTTGCTTCCTACTCGTCCAACATATCGAAGCAGACCCAAGCGTGAAGCAACATCCAAATGTGCTCTTGCGATCCACCACACTGCCAGCCCAGTCGGCATCAGTATATCCATGGAGTCTCAAACTCCCAGCAGTGTATCTCAGCCCATGGTTTATCATGCCCTGAAGATATCTCAAGAGATTCTCGGCACCGACCTAGTGAATGTGATGAGGATCAACCATGTGTTGACTCAAAGTGTTCACTACAAAACATATGTCCGAATGGGAGTTCACTAAGAACATCAATGCACCTACGAGTTGACGAAACTCGGTAGGATTTCCCAATGCCGGCCCAGTAGCATTTCCACACAACTTATTGAAGTTGAGCTCCATCGGTGTCGACACGGACTTACAGTCCACAACACCAAATCTCTCCAGCAGCTTCACAATTTATTTTCCTTAAGAGAGGAAAATCTCGTCAAGTCTCTGCCAGACCTCCAAGCCTAGGAAGTAATGCATCAGTCCTAGGTCTTTCATCTCTAACTCGAAAGCAAGCTCCCTCTTACACTGATGAATGAGAGGGTCAGCACCTGTCAGGAAGAGATCGTCCACATAGAGAACCAGAATGAGAGGCTTTTCTCTATCAACCTTGAAGTAAAGGTTCAGATCAGCATTACTTCGAGTGAAGCCCAGCTTCATCAAGTAGCTATCTATCTTCTCGTACCAAGCCCTGTGGGCTTGCTTCAACCCATAGAGGGATTTCTTCAACCTGCATACATGAGAGTCTCTATCCTGGACTTCGAACCACAGAGGTTGCTCCACATACACATCTTCCTTTATTGAACAATGCAGAAAAGCGGTTTTCACATCCATCTAATATAGACTCCATCCTTCTGTAGCAGCAAGGGCAATAATAGATCGAATGGTGGTATAGCAGGCCACTGGTGCAAATATATCATCATAGTCTATGCCTTCTTTTTGAGAGAAGCCTCGAGCAACGAATCTTGCCTTGTACTTTTCAGCACTACCATCATTTCCATGCTTGATCTTAAAGAGCCATTTTGAGGTGACAACAACTTCATCCTACGATCTTGGGACCACATCCCAGACATCATTCTTCAGAATGGACTCGTACTCTTCGTGCATAACGTCCTTCCAGACTTGATGCTTTACGGCTTCTTCAAATGATCCAGGCTCATATTGCACGATTGTACTCATGCTGCTAGATACCCCTGGTATCTATTCGGCTTCTTACTTTCATGGAATGTCCCCCTTGGGGCCATATGTCTCTCGGCATCTTTGAGAGTATCCTGGAGCCATGAGGGTCTTCTCTTCATTGAAGGAGGTGGATCAATAGGGTCCATTGGTCCTTCAACATCGAGCATCATCTCATCCTTCGACTCTTCCTGCTTCCCCGATCTTACATCACGGTCTTCCTCGAAGCTCGGAAGATTTATCACTTTCCTGAGGGAAGCATCTTCATCGAAGGTAACATCGTGGTATATCTCCACTTCTCTTTGACCAGGCACATAGACTCTATAAGCCTTCGAAGTTTCACTGTAGCCCACAAACATTCCCTTCTTCCAGAAGCATCCAGCTTGCTTCTCTTCTCTTTCGACACATGAAAGTAAACGGGACAACCAAAAACTCTAAAATGAGAAACATCGAGTTTCTTACCAAAGAAGACTTCTTCAAGAGTTTTTGAGTCCAGAGCGGAATGCAGGCATCAATTTTGTATGTACACAGCAGTGTTCGCAGCTTCTCCCCATAGAAACTTTAGAAGACCTTGGTCACATAGCATGGCACGGGCAGCTTCCACAATGGTCCTATTCTTTCTTTCAGCAATGCCATTTTGCTCAGGAGTATACACGGTTGTGGTCTCCCTCTTAATGCCAACGTCTCTACAAAATTTATTGAACTCATTTGACTAATATGCGGTGCCATTATAGATCCTCAAAATCTTGAGCATCTTTCCTGTTTGATTTTCCACCAAGGCCTTGAAGGTACGAAACCACATGAATGCTTCGTCCTTCTTCTTCAAGAAATATATCCAAGTCATGCGAGAGAAGTCATATATAGACGTCATGTAATAGGAACATCCTCCCAAGGATGTCACAGGCAACATATCAGATAGATCAGAATGTATCAATTGCAACACATCAAATGTCTTTGTGACACTTGAGGGGAAAGGTCCCCTTGTATGCTTTCCTTCGGCACAACCCTGACATACACCTTCATGATCATTTTTTAATTCGGGCATCCCTGTCACCACCTTCCTTGCTTCGAGAAGGGCTTTGTAATGAAGGTATCCAAACCTCTGGTGCCATAATTCGGTTTGACGAATTGTATCACATGTCATAGCCCCCAATGGACTTCCTCCAACCTGGTAGAGTGTATCAACTCTAAAACCAATAGTGAGAGCTTCCTTGAAACTCTTCTTCCAGATGCATACCTTTCCATCGACAAATGCCACCTTGAAACCTGTCTTCCATGGCCGAAATAGACACAAGGTTTTTCTTCAAATCAGGTACATACAATACATCTTGCAAACAGAGGACTTGACCTTGAGATAAATGGAGGGTTACAGTCCCTGTCCCTTTCACAAGATAGGTGCCATTATCTCCAAGGATAATTTGCAGATTAGTATCCTTCTCAATCAAATCAGAGAGGGCTTCTTTAAATACAGCCTGTTGGGAAGTGTATTTAAGCCTCGGATCTGAATCTTACAACTGTGGAAGGCTTGTGGAGGCTCACATTCTTAACAAAATTGCAACTCGGCCCTGTTTCAACTGTTGGGGTTTGTTTGCAACTTGCAAAGGATTCAAACTTGTGGCAACCACCTTGGATTGAAGACATTCATCACTAAAACTCACCTCAATTTCATTTGTGGAGAAGCTGCAAGCTTTAGACAGTCTTGGTCACCTATTTCAGAGGCTCGGATAAGCTCGGGTGGACAAGTCAATAATTGACTTATAACTTTGGGTTGCTATACATATCTTAAGTCTTAAGAAACGAAGTAACAATGCTTTGAGGAAAGTATTTTGGGAGTCTTGAGACAGATTTGAATACACCTTCAATGTCAATAAAGTTGACCTTTGGAGCATAGTGAAGAATACCTTTTGCAGTAGCAATTGAGGATCTTGGTTGAGCAACAAGTCTCTAGACAGCAGATAGTCAACATATCCTTGAAGCATTTCTTGTTGAAGGAATTTGTAGAAGATTGACGACATCCTCTAGACCAGTTCTTGAAGACAACCCTTGTATTGAGTTGAGGACTTGTGCTAGATCTTGGAAGCTTAATTGAATTACCATTGGAAAATGGATACCTAGGATCTATTGCAACTAGTCCCTCTAAGCATTTTGATGAAGCATTGTTGAAGAACTCGAGCTTCCTTGGGGATATTTTTGAAAACATCTTGGAGACAATCTGAACCATATATATTGAAGTACTCTTGAAGGAGCAGTGATTTTGAAGAAGATTAAAGATATTTTGTTGAGAAGCCTTAAGTGATCTTGGAAATAACATTGAAGATCATGATGCATCGCTGATGTCATCATGAGGTAACTTGGACAAATTGTTTGGGTACGATGAAGAGCAGTGGTGACACCTTCTAAGAAGAAAAGGTTGTCATTGATGATGTGACATGGAGAGTAAGTGTGACAGGGCTCGTTGAAGAAGACTTTGGGAGTCGTGAAGAATAACCAAACATATTTTGTCAAAGTGAAGTTGAGGGTTGGAGCCTCATAGAGACAAGGTCGGTGCATTGGAAGATAGGGTTGGAGCCCTAGAGGATTGGAGTCCTCAAGAAACCAGGTCGGAGCCTGTACTAGAGATAGGGTTGGAGCCCTAGAGGTTGGTGCTTCAAATTAAGAAGGTTGGAGCCTTGGAAAGACCAAGTTGGTGCTTGGCACAATACAGGTTGGAGCCCTATATCATTATGGTACTTTACTTATTGTAAAGAAGAAATTAATATAAGTATCTATTCCATCATTGTTCATTTTGTGCTCTAAATATAAGTGATCTAACTTGTAAAATTAACAATTGAAAAGAAATATTGATTCACCCCCCTCTCAGTATTTCCAACAATTGGTATCAGAGCCAGTACCTTCACTCAAAGCCTAATAGCTTGAAGGTTGATCCTTAGAACACAATGGCAAAGCCAAGGAAGAAAGTCTCCAATCCTCCTAAAGATGTGTCTTCTTCAACCATCGAAATTGAAGTCAATCAATTTGCAAAGGCCCCATTGTTCAATGGAAACTTTGATATATGGGAGGCAAGAATGAGGAATTTCTTAAAGACTCAAGGCATTGAAGTTTGGAAATCGGTGATTACTGATAGCATGATGGAAGGAGAATCCAAGGAGTATAATACAAGAGCAATGAAAGCAATCTTGAATGGGCTACCTGATTCTATGAAGGCCAATTTGGAAAAATGTTCGTCAGCAAAAGGTATATGGGACAAACTTCAAGATCTTCACTCAAAAGGAGCATTGACCATGACCACTGGTCAAAAAGATGATGGAAAGCAAGAAGGAAATCTAAAACCCATCAAGGAAGTTGAAAATAAGAATGATGACATCAAGGCCAAAGAAGACCTAGAAGAAGAAGAAAGCAATGAAGACTTTGAAGAAGATCTCCTAACTAAGCTTATAGATGCCATGGAAGAGATTATTAGTTTGAAAAAAGAAAATGAGGAACTTAAGAAGAGGTCGCAAGATGGTGACCACAAGACAAGGAAGGAAGTTGACCTTCTCAAGCTTCTAGTACAAGAAAGAGATGAGGAGCTCACCAAACTTAAGGAGGAATTTCATCAAAACAATAGAAAGCATCATGAAGAAGTCATATCTATGACAAATCAATTGGATAAGGCAAAGAAAAGGGAAGAAACTTTGTCAAGCCACCTTGAACAAAGCGTTAAGAGCTTGAACAATCTTGAAGCAGAGATTGGTCAATACAAGGAGGGGGTCTCCTCCCTTAGATCTCAACTAGAAGAAGCAAGGAAACAAGCACAAGGAGCCAAGAAGGTGATGGAAACTTTGTCATTCATAGAAGGACAAGTTGATGAAGCAGAAAAGGAGAAAAACACCATGATATGCCAACTAGAAGAAAAGGATGAAGAAATCTTCAAACTAAAATCAAACATCAATCTTCTCAAAGGCCGAAACATGTGAAGCGAAAAGAAAAAAAGAAGAAATGGTGAGCAGTCTAGCAAAGGAGAATGAAGAAATCTTCATAATGAAATCAAATATCATCTCCCTTAAAATTGAAGCACACGAAGCAACAAGGATGATGGAAGAAATGAAGAAGCAACTAGTCATGAAAGATGAAGATTGTGAAAAGTTGAAAGGAGAAATTGCCTCTCTTAAAAAGGAAGTTGACTTACTGAATAAGAACTTGAAGAGTTCTCTAACCCTAGATGAAATCCTAAGTCATCAAAGATCCCCCCCTGATAAATCAGGTCTTGGTTATGCAGGTGAACCCTCAAACAAAAGTGATGCAAAGCCAAATGCTTCAAACAACAAGGATGTGGAAAAGCTTGGAAGAAATATTGATGCCCCCAGTTCCAGCAAAAGCATGAGTCAAGATGACATTGGAAGAAACCCTACTTCAAGAAAGTAAGTTGATGGTGTCAAGGATGAAAGAGGTAATGGATATCATCAGAGGATCCCAAGGCAAAATGACTTTGGAAGTACATCAAGGCAATCTCCATCCTCAAGATACCAAAGTATATTTTTCGGTTATTGTTATTCTTGTACAAATTTTGGGCACATGGCAAATATAATGGTCCCCGTCAATCTTCTAAAAGCAATTTTGCAAGAAGAAGTCATGATTACTCATTCATCAACAAGATGGAGTACTTCAATTGCCATAACATTGGACATATGGCACGTGTAACTTGACTTGGGTCCCTAAACCAAGCTAGAGAAGAAAGTTACACAAGTATGGAGAAGGAAGCAAATTGGATTCGAAAGTCTCTTAGACACTCAAGCCAACAACGCATGTTGTTGATTTGATGATGACATACTTGGCAGATATGATATTCCAAGTTTTGATGATGAGACTCTGCCAAAAAGGAGACGATGCAAACTGTTAGGGGGAGCTTGTGATTCTTAACCATTCTTGCAGATGCTATCCGTGAAGAAATCCTTGATGATACATGGACAATCTTGATAGATCGTATCTTGGGAGTAACTCTGTTGAATAAAATCATGAAATTATGAAGATGTCTTTTGCTTAATCACAAGGAAGCACTTTCTCTTTCTTGAGCAAAAAGAAGAGCTAGAGGAGTTTATGCAGGAGTTGATGTCAATATGGCATTGTTGGAGATGGCAAATATTCTTGTATTGTTGCCCTAACCTCATGCAAACCCTAGGAGACCTAAACTCTATCTATTTGACTTGACCCTAAGTACATAAGTGCAATAATGAAATTCTAGATAAGATAGAAAATTTATTATTTTTGCCTAGCCGATTTGAGCCGACTTGTGTAGGCTGTCATGTTCCCTCAAGAGACATGTCTCTTCCTTGGAGGTCAAACCAGTATATATATGACGTTAGACACCTCATTCCAGCCATAAAATTTCGGTGAAAACACACAGTAGTTACAAGAGGCCGAGGTGAAGAAAAGGTGTTAAAATTGGACAACTAGGTCCAAACTCCGGGTTGTGCTGCTCAGATGACGATCGCAATATTTTTATTGGATTCCTCTTTCGGAGAGGTGTAAGATTGATCTAAAGATCATCTCAATCGGATGAGCAGAACATATACTTTGAATTTATTCCACTTATGTGCTAGGTCGGCCTGGAATAAAATATTGACTTAAATGTCTTAAAGGACGTGTCACACACCCCCAAAGATTCCTATATATTGGAGAGACTTGGAGTTCATTTGACACGCATTGTTGTGGAGGAATTCTCTCTCTCCTGATGGCGTTGGAGCTGCATATTCTTTGTTTGGATTGTTCTGGGGTTATGTGTGACACGCTTGGCTGTATGACCTATTGGAGACTTTGCTGGTAGAAGCATCCTGCTGATCGCCGTAACGCCACCATTTCTTATCTCTATTTTGGCTTGTCTTCTATCGATCTATTAGTATGTTCTATCTTCTTCAGTGTTGTGCCCTAATCTGAAATGGCATAGAACATGTTCAGAAATTAACATGGTATCAGAGCGTGGATTGAAGACAATGCCCTAGGCTTGAATCAGCATGAGCAAGTCTACTCTAGTTAGCGTGGAAGGTGACAGCTATGAGGGACGCGGGTCTGTCTCAGCCTGCGTGGAAGGGCAGCGTATGCTACTATAAGAGGGACGCAGTGCCCACCTCATTTTTGGAGGACGTTGCCGGTCCACATACGAAGGAAACATACGGAGGAAAGCCGCATCTCTTGTTCCACCACAGAGTTATATTGTCTGAATGAACGCTGCAACATCGAGGCATCATTGTTGACCGGGCGTTGCATCTTTGGTGCTGAGAACTCGATTAGTCACCCCAGACGCCATTCACGTGCTACATTCGATTTCAGTATGGTGTAGCAACTGCAATATACAAGTGTCAAATCGAGAAGAGATTGTCAACATTGCAGCAACGCACAAAGTCATCGTGAGCTCGTGATCTCTGTCGAAGGCCGTAGCCGCCATTCTAGATACTTTTTCATCTCGTGAGCGTTGTGCTATGCGCAAAGGAAAGAAAATTATATGAGACTTGTGGATGAAGCAATGAATGGGGTGACTGCGTATATAAAAGACGGTCAACCAGATAACGAAAGGGCATGCGTTTCGCTTCAAATAGTCACAACGAATGTGCAGTATATCTGTTAGCTGTGTAATCTGCGTTCAATTGGGTTACAACTTGCTCAACTTATGCAAACAAAGAAATCTCTCCGCAGATGGTGTCTTGGCACCGTCGTAACGACAGACGTTGAAGAAATTTCGGTCGGCGTATGGAGGTTCACGATGCGGGAGTAAATCTGTCAAAATCTCTCCGGCCCATCCTTCCCACTCTCTCCTCACAAGGCCTTCGCATAGATCGCCTGTCCTCCTCGCATTTGATTGTTGTTCCTCTTTTCCTCTGCATGTAAAATTCATCACACGAAGACATCTGTACAGATACACGCTTCTCGCCATTTATTTGCAGGCTTTAAAGGCCAACAATTGGGGTTTGGTTCTATTTTAATTACAGATATGAGAAATGATATGAACAAATCATCTCAGTCCCGTAGAAGTGAGCGGAGTGGTAGCTTGTCCCGTGCTTTTTCCAGCTATTTGCGTAGTGCTTCTGCGTCATCCGTTGTGTCCACTGTGCGCTCTGCTGGGGCTTCTGTTGCTTCTTCAATTCTACCCTCTGACGACAACGATTGCAACAGAGAACAAGTAAAAGCTAGAACTTGGCAGAGGTATTATTCGCCATGTTCTTCTGCTCGCATATACAAATGGTTTTCAGGTTTGGGACATCGTAGATGCAGATGATGTGCATGAGATTGTCTCAAAGCGTGATGCCCCAGTTGCATTTCTGAAAATACAGCCGCGGCCAAGTACACTTGAAACAGAAGATAATAAATTTAAAGATGTCTTTCCGTTATTGTTGGTTGTTACCAGTGATGCTATTGTCACTGAAGGTGGATATGCTAAAAGTGGGGGAAGCTTACCTCAGTTAGGTGAGAGCAGTTTTGTCTCGACGGTGCGGACCGTGGGAAGCCCGATATCGTGGTTAAGAAAGCCGCAATCTGATTGAAGGTTGTCGCTGCAACTATATAGTGTCGCTACCCTTCAGAAAGAAGTTCTGGGCGTAAAATAGCTCAGCTAAATCTATAACAATTAACGCGGAAGAATAGATGAATTTTTTTTTCAACGCGTACAGCAGTGATGCCTCGGGCAGCATTGGGCGTGGCAACGGTGAGTTGAAGGAAATTGGAGTTAAATGCTGCGAATTCAGATCTCGAGAAGAGTAGGCAATTTGCAGATCAATCTTCTGAGCAGCTAGAGGCTGTCCGGATAGTCAAACTGACCATGGAAGCAGATTTGAAGAAGTCAAAGGAAGAGACAGAGTACTGGAAGAAGGCTGTTGCTGTAACGGCATCTCACAATGGAGCAATGAATGGAAAGATAGCTGACAGATCGATTTAAATGCTGACAATGGTGATAAACACAAATATCTTACTTAAATGAGAGATGGCTTGATAGATGGACGACGCCATCTCGCAGAAAACTCTAAATCTCAGCGAATTAAGAGCATGAATCCACCGTCAATTGGAAAACGTGGAGAGGGCACCAGCGGTCAAATGAATTTACATCTAGTGTTCGTGCGCCTGTTGTGTGAGCCGACGCTGTGTCTCCCTCACCGTCAATCCAGTGTTGCTTAAGAATGAGCGTGGAGCAGAATTGCTCATTCCTGTTTGTGGAATGGCTTGTGTGCCCACTATGGTGATTGATGAGCAGGGGTGCCACTATGACTGTGCCGGATCTGTATGGACTGACATGGAGAAGGGTATAAAATCTGTATGATTGGTTCCTAAATCTATGAAATTCAGGAGGAAAAATCACTGAACTGAGATCTGCAGTCTTGGCCAGATCAGTGATTCAGCTAGCAGTGATGAATGTGATAGTTCTAAATCTGTGATTCTATGTCACTGTCATCATGACAGTGACATAGACAGACACCCATGTTTGAAGCTGGAAGTTTTAAGGGTTGACTGCAGAAGTCCTTGGGGAAATTCTATGTAGTGGTCAAAAAAATTTTACAGCCCTAGGAGCAGTCTGCTGAAATAACCAGAAATGGGCAGATCTGGAAGCAACTCAAGGTGCAATGCCTCAAGTGCAGGATAAACCAAGGTAGATTGGATCCCTAGTTTTTGTAAGCTGCAGTCTTAGAACGCTGTTTGAAGGAGCTACTCACAAAATAACAGGTAGTGGCTGAAAGGACTTCTAACACAAGCTGAGACTTGTTGATATGTTCCCCCTGTATGACAGTGACATAGATAGACACCTATGTAGCAGCAAGCATGTGACTGTATCAGTCTTACATTGGAGCGTTATGGTAAACTTAAAATGTGAACTGAGAAGTTTATGCAGTTTTTTGTCACATGGTTGGAATCTTGAATCATGATCAGCAAACTCTGATTGGATGGCTTTGACTGTGGGAGATCAAGTCCCTATTCAAGTTGGTGTCTGGGATGCCCTCATTTAAATAGATGTCTTCTCCCGAGAGAGAAGCCGACATTAAGAGGGAGATATATCTGTATATGCTCCTGAGTGGATACCTTTGTTCAACGAAAGAAGATCCTCATGGCTCAAAGACATATGGCTTCAGAGGGGGAAATTCTGGAAGAAATCCAAGAAGCCATATAAATACCAAGGGTATCTAGCAACCATGAGTACTATTGTACAATCTGACTTTGGATCCTTTGAGGAAGTCGTAAAACATCAAGTCTGGAAGGATGCTATGCACAGAGTATGAGTCCATTATGAAGAATGACGTCTGGGATGTGGTTCCAAGACCATTAGGACAAAGCAGTTGTCACCTCGAAATGGCTCTACAAGATCAAGCATGGATCTGTTGGAAGTGCTGAAAAGTTCAAGGCAAGATTCGTTGCCTGTGAGGAAGGTATAGACTATGATGACATATTTGCACTTGTGGCCCGAGATACCACCATTCGATCTATTATAGCCCTTGCTGCTACGCAAGGATGGAGTCTTCATCAGATGATGTGAAGACCGCATTTTTCTGCATGGTGTGATAAAGGAAGAGATATATGTGGAGCAACCTTTGGGGTTGGAAGTCCAGGATCGGGACACCCATGTCTGCAGGTTGAAGAAAGCCCTTTATGAGCTGAAACAAGCACCCTGAGATTGGTATAAGAGGATAGATAGCTACTTGATGAAGCTGGGCTTCACTCGAAGTAATGCTGATCCGAACCCTTACTTCAAGGTTGTCAAGGGAAAACCTCTCATTCTGGTGCTGTATGTAGATGACCTCTTCCTGACAGGTGCTGAACCTCTCATTCATCAGTGCAAGAGGGAGCTCGCTGCTGAGTTCGAGATGAAGGACCTAGGACTAATGTCTAGGCCTGAAGGTCTAGCAGAGACCTGGTGAGATTTTCCTTTCTCAAGGAAAATACATTATGAAGTTTCTAGTATGATGGACTGTAAGTCCATGGAACTCAACTTTAAGAAGTTGAGTAGCAGCGTTGCTGGGCCCGTCCTACTGAGTATCGTCAACTCATAAGGACCCTGATGTTCTTAATGAACACCTGTTCGGACGTATGTTGTGCAGTGAACACTTTGAGTCAACACATGGTTGATCATAACATTCACTGAGTTGGTGCCAAGAAACTCTTGAGATATCTCTGAGGCACGATAAACCATGGGCTGAGATACACTGCCGGGAGTATGACACTCCATGGATATACTGATGCTGATTGGGCTGGCAGTGTGGTGGATCGCAAGAGCACATCTGGATGCTACTTCACATGTAGATCTGCTTCGGGCAGGAATCTAAAGTCGGTAGCCTTGAGCACTGCTGAGGTCGAATACATTGTAACATGTATGGCCTGTTGTGAAGTCACTTGGTTGCGAAAGCTCTTCTGTGAGCTGTTCGAGCATGTGCTAGATGCCACCGTTATCCTTTGTGATAACTAGAGGGGGATTCATTTGTCATAGAATCCCAGGTTCCACGATTGATCCAAGCATGTTGATGGCTGGTACCACTTTATCTGGGATATGGTACAACGACGCGTCGTAAGGCTCGATCATGTAGGAACTGATGAGTAGGCCGCGGATATTCTCACAATGCCCTTGGGGAAGGTCATGTTCCTAACCTTTCGTGAGAATCTTGGAATCATGGAACGACCCTATTCTGAGGGTCCTGTTGGACGATGAGCTCTGGGAGCTCAAAGGGGGTTTTGGGGATAGCTTCTCGGAGCTATAAGCACTTATGGTGCTTCTGCCCCACCGTTGTGATTATTGAGTTGGTTCGCCTCTCATTTATCTGTGCCCCGTATGCATCCTACCCATTGAGTTCAGGGCTCATGGGAAGTACCTCTCATTTGGCCAATGAGGTGGGAAAAGCTAGAGACTATTAGCAAAGACTGATGGATGCATCAGAGATTGCCGTACTCTCTATCTAGGATGGCACTGTCCAACCACTTGAACTGGGATCAAGTTTAGTGAGGTCTGGGACCTCTGCCTGACTTCGGGTCAAATGAACCAACTTCGGGTTGGTTGGAGACTCTTTGTGAGTCTGATAGAGGTTTCGAACCTCTGGGCTGATTTTGTCAGTCGGGGGATGATGTCTTTGTGACTGACCCACTTCTGTTCTGAAATAAAGAGGCCAGCAAAGCAAGTTACGGCGGGATGACGCACGATGTTTGATTGCACTGATGGATGGAGTTCTCCCTAGTTGAGAGGGAGTGTTAAAATTAGACAACTAGGTCCAAACTCACGAGTTAATACATCGGATAACCGTCGCAATATTTTTATTGATTCCCCTTTCGGAAGGTGGTCAGTCTAAAGATCATCTCGATCGGGATGAGCAGAACATATACTTTGAATTTATTCCACTTATGTGCTAGGTCGGCCTGGAATAAAATATTGACTTAAATGTCTTAAAGGACGTGTCACACACCCCCAAAGATTCCTATATATTGGAGAGACTTGGAGTTCATTTGACACACATTGTTGTGGAGGAATTCTCTCTCTCCTGATGGCGTTGGAGCTGCATATTCTTTGTTTGGATTGTTCTGGGGTTATGTGTGACACGCTTGGCTGTATGACCTATTGGAGACTTTGCTGGTAGAAGCATCCTGCTGATCGCCGTAACGCCACCATTTCTTATCTCTATTTTGGCTTGTCTTCTATCGATCTATTAGTATTTTCTATCTTCTTCAGTGTTGTGCCCTAATCTGAAATGGCATAGAACATGTTCAGAAATTAACAAAAGGACTACAGTTTCGGCATATTTTTAAAAGATAAATTACAGTTCGTTTTTTTTCTTTGCTGGACAGTCCACTTCAGAAATTGCGGACAGACTTACCTTTGTGAGGTTCAAAATTTAAAAACAGCCATCTTTTGAAGCTCGAATTTGCAAGAACTTGTGACAATAATTGTGGACTGTTCTGTGGGTGTTTCGGCACTGTTGTAGGGTGGTGCAGTTGTAGGAATAAGGCCACTACAGCCTGTTGGGAAGTGTATTTAAGCCTCAAATCTGAATCTTACAACTGTGGAAGGCTTGTGGAGGCTCACATTCTTAACAAAATTGCAACTCGGCCCTGTTTCAACTGTTGGGGTTTGTTTGCAACTTGCAAAGGATTCAAACTTGTGGCAACCACCTTGGATTGAAGACATTCATCACTAAAACTCACCTCAATTTCATTTGTGGAGAAGCTGCAAGCTTTAGACAGTCTTGGTCACCTATTTCAGAGGCTCGGATAAGCTCAGGTGGACAAGTCAATAATTGACTTATAACTTTGGGTTGCTATACATATCTTAAGTCTTAAGAAACGAAGTAACAATGCTTTGAGGAAAGTATTTTGGGAGTCTTGAGACAGATTTGAATACACCTTCAATGTCATTAAAGTTGACCTTTGGAGCATAGTGAAGAATACCTTTTGCAGTAGCAATTGAGGACCTTGGTTGAGGAACAAGTCTCTAGACAGCAGATAGTCAACATATCCTTGAAGCATTTCTTGTTGAAGGAATTTGTAGAAGATTGACGACATCCTCTAGACCAGTTCTTGAAGACAACCCTTGTATTGAGTTAAGGACTTGTGCTAGATCTTGGAAGCTTAATTGAATTACCACTGGAAAATGGATACCTAGGATCTATTGCAACTAGTCCCTCTAAGCATTTTGATGAAGCATTGTTGAAGAACTTGAGCTTCCTTGGGGATATTTTTTAAAACATCTTGGAGACAATCTGAACCATATATATTGAAGTACTCTTGAAGGAGCAGTGATTTTGAAGAAGATTAAAGATATTTTGTTGAGAAGCCTTAAGTGATCTTGGAAATAACATTGAAGATCATGATGCATCGATGATGTCATCATGAGGTAACTTGGACAAATTGTTTGGGTACGATGAAAATCAGTGGTGACACCTTCTAAGAAGAAAAGGTTGTCATCGATGATGTGACATGGAGAGTAAGTGTGACAAGGCCCGTTGAAGAAGACTTTGGGAGTCGTGAAGAATAACCAAACATAATTTGTCGAAGTGAAGTTGAGGGTTGGAGCCTCATAAAGACAAGGTCGGTGCCTTGGAAGACAGGGTTGGAGCCCTAGAGGATTGGAGTCCTCAAGAAACCAGGTCAGAGCCTGTACCAGAGATAGGGTTGGAGCCCTAGAGGTTGGTGCCTCAAATTGACAAGGTTGGAGCCTTGGAAAGACCAAGTTGGTGCTTGGCACAATACAAGTTGGAGCCCTATATCATTATTGTACTTATTGTAAAGAAGAAATTAATATAAGTATCTATTCCATCATTGTTCATTTGGTGTTCTAAATAGAAGTGATCTAGCTGGTAAAATTAACAATTGAAAAGAAACACTAATTCACCCCCCTCTCAGTATTTCCAACACATCCAAGGTGTCGGGTGGAGATGCAACAAAGAGGGCAGATACAAGAATGAATTCATTTCTTTTATTGTTAACAACAATAGATTCTTCATACCTGGAATTTCTTGACCTTTTGAAAGGTCGCCCATTTCCATTACAACCAGAAGGAGCCTTCCTCTTTCTTTTCAACCTGTTGTTCCTTTGATTGCCATTTCCCCTGTTGTTGGCATCGTCCCCGGGAGAATCCCTTCTATTAGGGCATTCTCTAGCATAGTGGCCAAACTTGTTACATGTGTAGCATCTTCCTTTCTTTCCTTTGGCCCCTGCTCTTCCATGGTTCCTCGGACCACCATTGTTCTTCTTCTTAGCACGAGCGGTGAAGGCAGCATTACCTTCATTTTCATATTCCATCATTCTTGTCTACTTTTGAGTGCATCTCGACAATACTTCATCAAAATCAAGAATCACATTACTATTGACAATGGTAGTAATAAATACATGCCATTCAGAGAGGAGACCTACAAGTGCAATGAGAACCATTTCTCGATCAGCTATTGTTTCCCCAATGGCGAGAAAGTTATTCCTGATTTTAGTCAACTTCAGAAAATAAGAGTGAACAGATTCATCCTTGCCTTTCTTGAGATTCTTCAATTGGTTCTTAAAGAATAGAACTTGATTTGCATTGTTGGCCCTGAACATATTAACCAACTTATCATACATCTCCTTAGATGTGCCCAGCTCAGAGATGTAAGCAACCAGACTTTTGTGGATGGAATCATGGATAATCAGCTTAGCTTTGATTTCCCCTTTTCTATACTTCGACTTTGTGGCAGCGAGTGCAAATGATGAAGACTCTGGGATTTTTCCCTGCACATAGTCCATGACCTCTTGATCTTCCAAGACCAAGTCCAAAGACATTTTCCAAGAATGATAGTCAGACTTGCCAGTTAACTTATCATTAGCTTTGAAGCCATTATAATTTATTGTACCCATGGGTCCTTAACAAATGCTACTTCTTCGGTGATTGCTCTCAACACAAACTTGGGCTTTGTCTTCAACTTAGCTCTGATCCCATGTAACTTTTTGAAGATGTTTTATGCTTGATGCAACTTTACTTCAAACCCGATACCAAATAGCAATCACATAAACATGAAAGTAAAATGCTGATAGAACATACCAATAGATCGACGGAAGACAAGCCAAAAATACACTTAACTTGATCAGCAAAATATATGTCTTGTGGTGTGTTACGGCAATCAACAAGATGCTTCAACCAGCAAAGTCTCCACACGATCAGCCAACCAGAAGTGTCACACAGCCCGCAAGACAGCCCCACAAAAGTCAACCCAAAGTCAACAAAAGTCAACGTTGTCTAGTCAGCACAAAACATCAACAGCAAAAGGTCAACGCAATAGGTCAAAGGTCAATGTCTAGCCTCGGTTTATGTGCCAATGAATGCAGCCTTCAAAAATCAAAAGTTTGGTGAAGGCTTGAGGTCAAATGGCCCAAGCATTGACCAAAGTCAACGCTGGTCTAACCTGCACTAAAACCCTAGACAAATCCGTACATAAACCCTAGCTGCTGTTCCACACATGGGAGAAGAAAAGCCCCCAAAAGATGATCGAACCAATCAGAGACAAGAGAGAAGTGTGTGATGAGTGGATGATGAAATGACCTCCAAGTTTGTCCAATTTATATCCATCTGTGAGGGTGTGTGACACATTTGTTGGGGCTCCAAGCCTACATTAGAATTTTGGCTGACCTTGCACTTAAGTGGAATAAATTCAAAATAAATGTTCTGCTCATCCAATCAAGATGATCTTTAGATCAATCTTGCACCTCTTCGAAAGAGAAATCCAATAAAAATATCGACATCATCATCTGAGTAGTACAACATGGAGTTTGGACCTAGTTGCCCAAAATTAACACCCTATTTCCAAAGGCACAGTATGAGTGCCCCTCTCATCATTAAACCCATGATTGTCCCAAACCTCAATGAGTGATGAATTGCCCCACCTTAAGGGGTGTAAATTTTTGTAGATGTTCTATGCTTGATGCAACGTTACTTTTATAACAGAAATCACATAAACAGTTAAGTAAAAATGTTGATAGAACATACCAGTGGATCTATAGAAGACAAACCAGAAACAGGAGAATGTGTTGGTGTGTTACGACGATCAGCAGGATGCTTCAACCAGCAAAGTCTTCTTGGTCGACCAACCCAGAATGTGTCACAACAGTCCTCAAATCAGTCACCCAGTCAACTCAAAGTCAACCCCCAAAAAGTCAACGCAGTCCAGAAAAAGTCAACGCAGGGCAACAACAATAAAGTCAACGCAGCTCCAACTTCGATCAACCTTTTGACCTCGATTTTTGTGCCAATGAGTACGGCCTTCAAAAAACGAACTCTCCACCAAATTTCAGCCAATTCGGACCATGCGTTGACCAAAGTCAATGCTAGTCAAACTTGCCCAGAAACCCTAACTGCAGAAAATTTGCTGCAGTAAATTTCGTCCTTTTTGCTATAGTAGATTTCGTCCTTCTTCTCACGTGGGAGATGAAACTGCTTCTCAGATGCTCGTATATAATCAGAGGAGAAGATGTGTGATGTTGAGTGAGTGAAATGCTCTCCAACGTTGACTATATTTATATCCATCATTGAGGTGTGTGACACATCTGTTGGGGGTGTAAAACCTTAAGGCCGACCTGCACTTAAATTTATTATAAATAATAAATTCAAAATAAATGTTCTGCTCATCAGATTAAAATCAATTTTATATCGATTTTATACCTCTCTGAAAGAGGAATCCAATACAAATATTGGAATCTTCATCTGAGCATCACAAGATGGAGTTTGGACCTAGTTGTCCAAATTTAACAAGGGGGTAATCATTGTTACATCTTACAGATCATATTCCTATCCCTTTGAGCCTCGAGCAATAAAAATGAAGAAAAATCAATAAAAGGAAAAAGGCATATAAAGAAGGGTGGAAAAACAAAGGTTGAGGTAACTCGAGTACCACAGTTGCTCCCTTCTACATTCATACACCCAAGGTATGGGCTTCCCTCATCATAGTTTCCTTTGTACCATGGCATGTGTTGTGGAGCCTCCCCTATTGCTCCACTTTGATCCATCACTATTTCACATGACACCTGCCATCTGATGGACGTACCATGGACCTGTCATTCCCTTAGAGGTTGAAACCACCTAATAGGGCCCTTGTTAAGGAAGGTAACACCAGTACATGTACAAAGCCCATTTGGAAAGGCATGCCACTATGATGTATCCATTTTTGCCCCTGATTAGCAAGCTTATTTAGTCAATTACACTAATGGATTGTTGTACTGGAAGGCGAGGAGACACATTGAATCTTCTACAAGTTTGCATATGGGTATTCATCTTGGACTTGGTCTTCCAATACGGGGTCCAAGCCCTCTAGAGGGTCATAATTGCACTTGTAGTTCGAGCGTTGAGAGTTATGGACCTCCATCCATGCAGATCATTGATTGCCACAACATGGACTTCTTCAGCACCTCCACAGTGCCCCAGTTATACAAAGATGATGATGCACTTGGACCATGTTGCCCAGTCGGCTACACACCCGACACTTGGCAACTGATATATAGCCCAAAGGAGGCTTTTTCTTTCCCGAGGAGACATGGGAGGGCATGTGTCATCTCCTAGCCCTCATTGATGGAGCATCGACTTGATCATGAGCCATTTGGAGACCCATGAGCCCATTTGGAGCCCACAAAGAAAAATGTGGGGTTTGTAGATGTTTTGCTACATTTTGAGGGCATCCCCTTCTTATTCATTAGTTTGTAGGCCCTCATTCTCATCCTTAGCACATGAGGCCTCAACGCTAGCCTTCTAGACCTCCATGCCAACATAGTGCCACCCTAAGAAGGCTTATTCGACTTATTTTATGAACTATCATGGTTGGCTTGTAACCATGGGTGGGTTACTAGACATTTTAGGCACTTGAGGGACTTTGCCTTTTCATTTTTGAACTCTTAGAGCATGTATAAATACATGAGACTTAGTCTCATTACAAACCATCACACTCGGGATTTTCGTATGGTCTAGCAAAGAATTTGGACGTGCAATTTGGGAATGTTTTGGATGTTCATAGATGCACTTCGATATTTGGAGTTGGTTTGGAATCATTTTGGAGCCTCTTTTTCATGGTATAATGGATGGATATACTTCATATTGTCTAGTAAGTGCTTTTTCCTATTGAATATCTTTATGTAAATGTTTAATGCATGGAAATCAATCTCATAGTGAATATTTATGCCCTAATTTTTTTGACATTGTGCGAAATTGTGATCTTGGGAAGTTTTGCATGTGTTACTCATTGATGATATGAAATGAATTTTCCTAGTGGAGAATTATTGTAATTTGTCCATGAAACTCCAATAACTTTGTTAAAAGAGGGTAATGTTGAAAGTGGCAGCTAGGGCTCCTACGTTTGGCCTCCTTAAGGACCTAATTAACTCATCTAAAGCATTTATGACTCCATACACCCAATGGTCTCGGAACTAGTCTCATCCCTTGGTGGTCAAACTTGGATTTGATCCATAAATTTTCCTTCTTTTCTCTTCTTGAATTTTGTCACCTTAAGGATATGGAGGCCTCCGTAGCGCTTAATGCAAATTGCATTAGAGAGGAACTTCTGCAAAATCGTTTGGACAACCTTCTGCCCTAGTGTTTCCTCTAGCTCTTCTCCAGTTGAGGCAATTCTCACCGTGGATTCTTCACAAAATTTGATTCCCTAGCCATCGCATCAAGAGGGAACCCTAGGTTCTAATCCTTCCACTTGGGGATTCTTTGAAGGCTTGTGCTTTGTTACTTGTTGAAGTATATCAATTATAGCATTTTCTCGTCTACCCTGACCTTGGATGAGCTCATACATCACTAAATATCTCAACCCTAGGTCTCATGTAGCCTTCCTTTCAAGGCGGTTTTTCTTGGAAAGTCTTCCTAGTTTCTACCAAAGCTTGTACTTTCATTGAACCATTACATTGAATGAGCCACATTGCCTCACTTCAAATCTATCCTAGACATATCTATCACAAGTGAGGCACTAGGACTCCTATCGGCGAAAATCCGAGAAGAGCATGAGACTTAGGTTGTAGTGATAGTGGGCCTTTGTCCCAAGGTGTTGTTGTGCCCTCTAGCTTTTGCCTCTTTACAAGGCCTACTACTTTGTGCAACAACGGGACCTTCAAGGGCATTGAGTCAGTATGTCAACCATATCACTATAGAGAATGTGGACGATCAAGATTCAAAAGATTGTTACTATGATTTTATTGTAAATTATAGTATGTTTATTTTGGACTTTAAGAGCCATTTAGAGCTTCAATATGGCTTCAATGTTAATGTATTTTTGTTCAAATATGCATTACATTCAGTGCCATTTGCAACAGTTCACCCCTACAATACTACAAGAATGAGAAAACCTTATATATATATATATATATATATATATATATATATATATATATATATATATATATATATATAGCCCAATTGGTCATGTCCCCATCGTTAAAGCACTTTTTCTATTAAGAGGTCACAGGTTCAATTCTCTCGACGCTCTCGTGGTTAGGCTTCATAATTGAGTTGGCAGGAAGTGATCCCTTCTAGTGGATTTGTCTGATACTCATGGACATAGCGCTCCCCAATCTCTAAGGTCCATGAACCACATAAAAAAAACATGGAATATACATATATATATATATATATATATATATATATATATCAAAATTTGGTCGACCAATTTTGAGTCCAATATTTTTACCAATTTTGACTTTTTGGGGCCAACCAATTTTATCAGAATAACACTTGTTTTAGCTCATTTACTTAGTAAAACAACAATGTATAAGTCTACTCCTATATCACTCATTATTTACAAAATAAACATATTTTCCCTATCTCCCCTACTTCCTTCCATGCTCCAACATTATGGAATTTACCAATCCCACATGTGCACTCCCAACGCTGCCCATTCCTCTATATTACCTCATCACCATTTTCATATTACCCATGCACCTAATCTACACAAGTGTCGCATTACCATATGATTCCCCTTACAAAAAATAAGGTTCTCAAGAGCGAGCTTTCCATCCCTAGTCCAAATAAATATGCCTGAAGAATAACGATCATTCCCTATCTAGAAATCACAACATGAAGGACTGTGAAATATTAAATGTACTATTGATGCAACTCTAATCGAGCAAGTCTACAAATCCAATCTTCCTTAGCAATCCAATTATCTTTGTCAATAGCAAGTTGAATGCAATGCAATTAAAGTTTACCAATAGGAAATCTCAACACATACAAGATGTGAAGGAACAAGTAACCAAGGGGTATAACAACATTACCTTTCAATGCTAAAAAATGTCAACAATGCATATCCAGATTCTTTCTCATTTTCCCAGAACACGAGATCAATTCAATACAAAAATATGCCCAACATAGATCTTCCTTGAAGGCAATCTTAATCTTCCTCTTAGAGAGGTTCAGATTCAATTTATAAAAGAAGAATTCAAAAAGCAAAATTTTCAACAAATATATTCATCATTTGAGTGGAAGAAGAGGCCTAAACATATTAACAAGTAAATGTCCCCTCAAGAGTGTGATGCCAAGGGTATCAAACCCTCATACAAAGCATCAACCAAACATATAGCAATATCCCTTTTGAGATACAAAACAATATCAAACATCTCATTCTGGTGTAAAAGGTGAGCTCTATATTTTTGCCTCGATATTCTTAATCAATATTGTCCAGTTACAATGATTGAAACAAGAAAGCACGAAGAGTCTAAAGACTATAAACAATTAATATGAATCTATTGGCCTAAAGGAAGGCTAAGCCTCCATAACATGGAACCATAAAGCATGCTAAGCAAAAGAAAGTATCAAAACTTGTCAGGACATCCTAAAACAAAAGAGTATTCTCTCTCTAAGAGTGATAAGGAGGCATAGCCCTTAAATAGCCTAAGCTCTACCACAAGACATGGATTAAGTCTTTTCCTCAAAAGATATGTTGCAAGAATTAACAATATCCCTTGTCAACTTTGAACATAAAAGCAAGAGACCAATATTGTTAGCACTCCATTGATGTTATTAATGAAAATGTACTTGGTTCTACCAAGGTCAACCTCCAACTAGTTGAATCTACACGAGGAACTAATTGTTGTTGTAGACATTCTAGCCTACATATCCTACATAACCTTGGATTTGAAGTTGTATATGTATTTTTGTATTGTTATATTAGCATCCAAGTATAGTAAATATTGACCATAACATTTCTTATCATAATAATGATGCAATTGATTAGGAAATCAATGGTAAATATTTGTCATGGCATGTCCCATCGTAATAATGTTGCAATTGTTCAAGTCATATGTTTTACCCAAATCATGGGTACAATAATTCATATGAAAAGTCTAAGATTGTGGTAAAAGCTAATCAATGGGGTCAAATATGGCAGCGATTAGTTTCTTCAAAACTAAATCTCCCTACAAAGTTTTGAGTGAATAAATGAAGGCATGCAAGAGCTCGATCCTCCTTCAAGACAGAAAAGACATTCTAAATTGATAGCAAGAATTGACATTTTAGTCTTACAGACTTCCATGTTGTGAATAAATTTTCAAAGCTAGTAAATAATCGCAAATGAAAAAGTTTCATTGAACATTTTTATTTAATGATATTAGTTTGATTTTTCCCATTGATTAACAGCTTAGATGGTTCAAGTTGCATCTTAAAACAATAATATGTTCAAGTTCTAAACCATTTTTACAAAGAACCTATGTTTACCATGAAATTCTCTCCGAAAAAAGATATTCCATTTTCACAACTATGATAAGCATCATCTTCTGTGAAAAATTATCACAATTAACTAAAGGTTTTCAAATATCCTCAATAGAAATCAAGAAAATCACAGAAGTCAAAAAGGCTAGCAAGTGTTACCATCAAAAATTTCAAGTCCATTTTTGCATTTTTAGAAGCATTATTTCCAACAATATTATTCAAAGGGATGACAAGGAAATCAATGTGGTATTTCTCCTTTGAAACAATGGAAGACACTTACATATTTGGAGTTGTATTTTGTGGTTGAATTCACATATTTGGAACCATTAATGCACATGCGACAGTGATTCACCTTTTGGGGAACTTATCTACATATGTCTATGTCTATTTATGTATTGGAGGGTGCCTTTGAGTGCCTTCAAAATTTTCAATTAAATGTTACATATTTGAAGGCACCTCTCACCATTTAGAGGACATTTAACATTGTACAAGGCATTTCTATATGTTTGCAGGCAATATGAACCCCTTATCACA
The DNA here is from genome assembly GCA_034641835.2 of Pinus albicaulis. Lineage (NCBI taxonomy): Eukaryota > Viridiplantae > Streptophyta > Pinopsida > Pinales > Pinaceae > Pinus > Pinus albicaulis. Next base: position 1,666,470,504 of record CM076584.1, read on the forward strand.
TCCCACGAGCAATATTCAACACATCAAGAGAAGCACCCTATTTTATGAGTTCAAGCATGGTCCTGAACTCATCTTTTGCACTTGAAACTACGTGAAGGATCATTCTCATGATGTGCGCTTTGTAAAAAGGGTTTATATTAGTTATTTATCACATATGTTAAGGATCCAAAGGAACATATTTGGAAGCACCCTAGCTAGAGAAAAGACAAGTGGCATGTATACATGTTTTAAGAAGGGATAATGGCTTGCTTTGAGGAGAATTCCACTTTGCTAGGATATTTGTTGCTTCTATTGTTGAAGAATGGGCACATCTTGAAGAATGCCTTGCATATTGAGCTGCCATCTAGCACGTAGTATTATTTTATTTGAAAAGAAGTGAAGATCCATTATTTATGTCAGACTTCCTTGTTATGGTAACATGTTTTCTGGATATAAGAGAGGAAGAAGAAGATCTTAGGGAGTGCCCACTATAGGGAGGTGACACATTGATTTATAAATTCCCATGGATATTCCAGCGGAACAGATTGTCACAACAGATCTTATAAATTTATTAAAATCTTTATGTTAATTTTTCCTTAGATTCTAAATTAATTTTATAAATCTTTATGTTAATTTTTCCTTAGATTCTAAATTAATTTTATAAATCTTTATGTTAATTTTTCCTTAGATTCTAGATTTCTTTAGATAGTTGATTTTAATTAGATGAGTTGAAATGTTAGAAATTGAAAGAAAGAAAAAAGTACACAAAGATTTGCCCTCGGAAACCCCTACGAGAGAAAACTTAGCTAAAAGGTGAGGCTTACTTTACTCTCTTTTCTCTGGTATGGAAAATGTGCAAATATAAAGAAAGAGGTACTGCTCTATGGAGATAACTGAATCATATGGCATGTATGGTTGTTACAGAAGCTTAGCCTCCCTCTGTTTTGCTCTCTATCTTCCCACTCCCAATTGCTCTACCCAACTATGGAACAATATTCAATAGATTAGAACATAACCCATACTCCTAGTAACTTGCTATTTAACATAGCCCAATAACTAACTACGGATAAGGTCTAACTGCCTCAACCCCCAATTAGAGTTACGGGTTTCAACCTTCTAGAGTCTTCTTTAATCTCCACACGTGGCAAGTCCCATATGCATTAGTAAGGTGGGCTACCATGGCATCCACAGACCACATGTATCATGGTGGTCAACATGGTAGGTCAACTTGTGGGAGCACAACTTCTGCATACGAACTTTGTTTGACATGATTCTTGCATTGTTGGAAATATCTTTGAGCATAGAATTGCGCCAAGAGATTTGGCACAACAAAGAGTATTTGTATACCAAAAAATTGTTGGAAAGGTTGAGAGGGGAGGTGAATCAGTATTTCACATATTAGAACAATTGAATATCAAAACATTAACCAATAACATCACATCAAAGGGACACCCGACATATGAACAATTACATTTATATTACAAGGGAAGCTACAACTTCCAGTTTACCAACTACAACTGGAAGGGCTACAACCTCAAGATTTACCTGCTCCCACTAGGAGGCAACAACCTCTCGATGGAAGTTATAACTTCCTTCCCTAGCACCATCCTGCCACCCTATAGAATAAAAGATAAAACAAATCTTCTTGGGCTCTCGTATCGAGGACAATAGCCCAATTACAACAACATCCAAATACTACAATAGTAAGCCTTTTCCAACTTCAAATCTGCCCCTTGTCATGCCAAAGTATAATTTGTAGACAGTTCAACAATAAATTGCATACCTTAGATCATCAAAATCCTTACTTGCCTCCAACAACTTGCTCCAAGATTTCAGAATAAGCACCAAAGGTCTGCTACCATTATCAAGAGGTCTACTAACATTATCAAGGTTTGCTTCAAGAAGGGATCAAATATAAGTTCAAGATTTGTTACAAATTAGAATGCCCAAGGTCTGCCACAAATCAAAGTACGGCTTTTGCTTCAAGGCTTTCTACAAGTATTAAAGCTTGTTGCCAAGTTTGCTCTAAACTTCTTTAATCATTAATATTTGTTCAAGGAATATACTTTAGTCTAGATGCTTCATTATACTCCCTTTGATTATGCTCTCCTTTAGGCTTCGTTTCAACTTCCTTTTTAATAACACAGAGTACATAACTTTGTGTGTGCCCTAGAATAGCTTAAAGAGAAGACAGGATACATCCACAAGACCAGTCTTGAAGAACCAAGATCAAGCAAAACTTAGAAGGATCACTTTGAATTTGAAAAATCAATCATTGAAGGTCACTTTTTTTATGTCGTAAACAAGGTTGAACTCAATCACAGAAGGAAGGGGTCCTAAAATAGTGCCACAAAGATCCGTAATGGGTTTTCCTCAAAACCAATGAGCTTCAGGAGGGGTGGCAGTAAGCCTCAAACCATGCTGAATTTCACTAATCAAGCGAAAAAAGGGCCATAGAGGAGGTTGAGATAAGCCTCGGGCCTGCTGCTAATCTGAGCCTCAGAACAGGTTCATGAAGTAGCCTCAACAAATGCGAATATATGCTACAAATGCATGTCAAGAAGAGGGTCGAGTAGGGCTTAAATATTATCCTTCAAACCTGTTGTTCAACCATCGAATTTGCCTCAGAATTGATCGAAAATTTATCACAAAATAAAATGGGACAGAAACACCTCCACAAAAACCTATATCAAATGAGTTAGAGAACTTCAGATTTTCGACCTCCTTCAACAAATCTTCAAGAAGCTCAAGCCTCAATCTTTTCTTACTTGGTTTGCTACCTCAGATCCCACAAATTTTCCATGCATTTGTGCTCGACGACTGGCCTATATATACGCCATTTGGAGGGGCCCTTAACTGGGGCTGACTTGAGCACACAATGATATTCTTATGAATGGGCATGACTATTCTTGGTTCTGACCTGAACTCTTATCAAGCCCGACCTATACAAGGAGGCTTTAGGACACTTAAAAAATCAGATTTTTCATTTCTTATAATCTCCTTTCAAGGCAGATTTGAACCAATGAATTTAGGCTTCATAATTTATAAATTTTGACCTTCCTTTTAGGGCAGCAATGAATGTTAAGGCCAAAAACCCTTGGCGTAAATGTGTTGGTGCGAAAATCATTGATTGGGGCATCAATATTTAAAAATTAATATCTCTCCAACCAGGAGGGCCCACAAAATGTGCCACCTATTAAATGAAATGGCTTGTCAAGGGCTACCAAACTAGGAGGTCCTTGCAACCAAATTCACTTGATTTTTGCATGTAAATCATCAAACGAGTGCTGGCCCATTCACCCTTTGACATCAATGACAATTTTTCCAACAAAAACTCCATTTAAGGCCTCAAAATACCTCCAGAATGTTTCAAACCCCACTTCTCCAAATTGGGACTTGCCGATAAAAATGACCCTGCAAGCTAATTCCTCCATTTTTTCCACTCTGAAAGAATTGAGATAGATGACAAGTAATGTAATGATCCACTCTGGATCACACATAGCAACAAGGAAGTATCTATCGTGTTCCCTAAGTCCAAATAATACCCTAGATGATCAATGACTTGTTTCAAGAAGACTTTTAGAATTTTCTACATCTTTTATTATCATCTTCAGAGGAAAATAAGGCTCTAGGAGCTTCCAAATAATATTTTATTGTAGAAAAGTCGAGAGTGAATTCTATAAAAGGAATAGTTCTGTCATTTGTAAATCAGAAGGTCAAGAGGAAGTATACCCCACCATGAAGGCAAGAAAATTTCCATTGTGCAAGTTAAATGTGTTGAAAAGTGTAACTAGGTCGGTCTTCATGTTGGTTATGTATTTATGTATAGAAGATTTCAATGATAATAAAATGTATTTGGTATACTTGTCTCGTGGGTTTCATGAGAAATATTTTATTATGTACATTGTAGATAGACTTCTTCTTGATGTCTATTAGGTTTATGTCTTCTAGGAATAAATACTATTAGGTGTCATATTCATGAAGGATTCAGTTTGTACTCCAAAAGACCTTGACAGCCCTCATATAATGTTCTAATCAAGAGAAGTCAATCTGCTGGAGTAACACCGCTTGGAAAGTGACTACAAGTCATGGTGGCCCACATGTCATGATGAAGTCGGCTTAAACCATAATTGATGGTCGGCCTTAGAGATGAGAACTGCCCACTATATATTAGCCAAGTTTGCGGATCATTTGAACAAACAAGTAAGGCAGATAGCACACTATTGAATGCGGACTCTTTTACAGATAACAGACTTACGGTTACCACAAAAAAGACGGAGGATATTCATACGAAGTATCTGCGGTTATCACTATAGAGATGGAGGATAAGTATACAAAGATCTTGCGGTTACCACAGCACAGACGAAGTTTATATTGTTACGAATACATTGCGAACACCACAGCAGAAGGAAATTGCGGACACCATATTAAAGACTACGTACGGAATCCACAACAAACTTCAGTGCAGATATATATATTAAGTGCGGATAAAAGACAGTGATCTTAAAGAGAAGCAAGAGCAATAGTGAGGAAGATAAATCCTTGATTTACCTTCTCACAGTTCAAGTTATTTAAATACCAATCTTGGGTCTTGATAATTGACTTGATGAAAGATTAGCATAACTAAAAGAAGAGAAGACATAAGAACGTTCACAAGTAATTATCAAGGAGAGAATTTTATTAACCTATAGCCTTTCAAATTCTCAACATGGTATCAGAGCTAAGATGGCAGTCAAAGAAGGGCATCTAAGTGGCACTTAAGGATTAGATCACAGTCAATAATTTATCTAAGAGGCACTCAAGAAGGAGCTCGATCAAGTTAACACATGATCTAGGTGATCTCAATCTAGTTTGGATCACAGAAGGTTCGGGTACACCACAGTGACTTCTTCTCACTGTCTCGGCATTACATCTCAGACCTCAAGATTATAGGCACATACAATATTACAATTCACGGGTTCGAATCTCATTTGAAATTTCGATGATGGAGTATAGATAACAATTCGGTAATATCTCTGTTTTGTATGGGTAAGACAAAAATTGAATCTTTGGCATAATAAGAGAGTTCAGATTCTTTTAGAAAATTATCACTGTCAACAACTCAGATATCTTTCGGATAGAGAACAGTGATGGGCTCAACCTCTATTACAATCATCAAAGAAAAGGGACTCAGTGAAGGAACAATGAAGTATACCTCTGTCTCAGTGCAGTAAGGTCTCATTGATAACATTGTAACTACAATTTGTTAAAGGTATTATCTCTATAGTGATGATCTCGGAGTCTCGGCAATCATGATGCAAGTCTAGAAGAGATCTACAAGACAAGGCAACTCAAAATATAGAGAAGCATTTCTGATCTACATTCATTCACTACCAAAGAATTCGAAGTATCTTGAAGACAAGAAGGCATTATCATCTTCAAAAGCTATAAGGAAAGCTTTGTATCATCCCAGCAAGGACCTTATCCTTGAAGAAGATCATCTGAGAAAGCACCAATACATCTTCTTCAACCACCATCAAAGTGATCAAGCTGAAGATTTCATCTTCACTTGTCAAGTGAGTATCTTTAATTCTATAATCAAATTTGGTAAAATGACTTTGTGTTTGCAAGAAGGTCCATAAGCTGGTTGGGTCATCAAAACTTCTTGCATGAAAAAGAAGGATAGACATAATCCTCGAAGAAAGTGAAGTCATGGAAAAGAGTCTCCTATGAATAGTAATAAATGAATAGGATTCATATGAAAGATCCCATCATATAGTTGGATTGGAGACCTCAAGGGAATATATTATAAGCTGAAAGAAATATTCTTTGAAGATGCAGTAAAGAAGGTCATATCACTTAGACTTGATCTACATAAAATTGAAGGAATATCTTCATAGAATCTCAATTGTGAGATCTGGAGAAATGATAAAAAGATAATCATCACTATTCTAACTAATGAGCAAGGTAACAAATGTCCATGGGACAAGAAAGTTACCTCATCCAACAACTTGCGGCTTCTATGCTATATAGAAGAAGACAAGTTGAGGGAAAATTGTTGAAAGATAAAGGATTCAGACATTATGGAAAGAAAGCTCATATCACCGGAAAGAAGGAGGAAGCTGAAGAAAAATAAGATCAAGGAAAGAAGGAATAAGAGGTCTCTACTATGATTAAGATAGTCTCTTTATGTACATTAAGAAGCATCTCAATAGAAGAATTCAATGAAACAGCTTTTGGAAAACCTCTCTACTAAAAGTAAAGCAGTCATCAGATCAAGGGTCATCATGGAGACAAAAATTTGGGATGAGATGACATATTGTTGAAGTAGGTCAAAGGGAATGAAGCTCTTCATTCTTGATAAATTGCTACAGGATGACTCAAGGTATGAGGTATGTATATATTTATATGCTAACATTGGATGCCATGAAGTCATGTCATATGGTTGCAGGTGATGGACTTCTGTATTTAGAAGTATGATCTATGAAGGAGTATCTCTCTATGCACGGACAGATGAAATCAACATAATATGTCCTCGTGAAATATGAGGTGGTTGTATATGAACAAGGAACTGGAAAATGTGTAAGTTCCTGGGAATGGAGAATGTGGAGAAAGGAAGAGATCATGAAATGCAACCATGACAAGAGGCAATTATCATCCAGAGACCAATAAGATGTGACTAGAATATCTCCTGGAAAGATAGGTAAAATCTGACAGCGAGTCTGGTAAAGAAGAAGACCCTTGGAAAAACATATCATTAGGAGAGATGTCAATCTGTATGAAGGATGCCAATGCTTACAGAAAGATGTCATCATGAAAAATCATCACTAAGGTAACTTTTGTTTTAAAAGGTTCATATGTAAATATTTATCTGGATGAATTTGTGCAGGGCTGCTTACCATGAGAAAGGATATATGATCCTGGAAGATGATTCGAAGGAAAGCAACATGGCACAATAGTGGACCAAATAAGGAAGTCTAAAGAATCACTTTCTGGTAGCTGACATGACTCAGGATGGAAGTGATGGATGATCTATGCCCTATGAAGCTAAAAGTTGAAGATTCCTCAATATCGAAATCCATGACATCGAGGACAGGAATTCTTCATGAGCAGCTGGGTGTCTCGCCATTGCTGTTGGAGGTCCCTGGTTAAGAGGGAGCTTGATGATAAGTTTCTTACTTGGAAGAAACTTGGTAATTCCTAAGAATGAGCTTAGGTACATTCCTTGTATAGGAATGAGTACATTCCCTTATGGAATAGGTCCTCCCTGGTTGAGAGGGAGAGATAGACACATCATTCTTGTCTTGGGAAGACAGAATGGAGGATTGGGTAATCATCTGGCATTCGATACTGTTTGAGAATGTGTTAGGGCATTCAAGATAAGAGTAGTCGAGGACCGATATTCTTTGAGGGCTAGCTACCCAAGAGAAGAATAGTCCAAGAAGGTCATACTTTGGGAACACCCAGGTGGAGTATGTACCTTGGAGAGACAATGATGAAGGTGTCTATAAGTCATGTGTCTCGCCAACATTGTAGCCCATTGTCTCGTTGAGAGATGGGGCTGTTAGTCAAGGCCTTGCACTAGGACAATGTTGGTTGATATGACAATGTTGGTTGATATGATGCTATACAGATGCGATTACCAATCTAATTCTTCTTATGAGATTCTTCAGTTTGAAAGTGACCATGTACCTGTATGAATACCTCCCTAGTTAAGAGGGAGTGTTGAAAAGTGTAACTAGGTCGGTCTTCATGTTGGTTATGTATTTATGTATAGAAGATGTCAATGATAATAAAATGTATTTGGTATACTTGTCTCATGGGTTTCATGAGCAATATTTTATTCTGTAGATAGACTTCTTCTTGATGTCTATTAGGTTTATGTCTTCTAGGAATAAATACTATTAGGTGTCATATTCATGAAGGATTCAGTTTGACAACCCTCATATAATGTTGTAATCAAGAGAAGTCAATCTGTTGGAGTAACACCGCTTGGAAAGTAACTACAAGTCATGGTCGACCCACATGTCATGATGAAGTCGGCTTAAACCATAATTAATGGACGACCTAAAAGATGAGAATTGCCCACTATATATTAGCCAAGTCTGCGGATCATTTGAACGAACAAGTAAGGCAAATAGCACACTATTGAAAGCGGACTCTTTTATAGATTACAAACTTACGGTTACCACAGAAAAGACGGAGGATATACATACAAAGTATTTGCGGTTATCACTACAAAGACGAAGGATAAGTATACGAAGATCTTGCAGTTACCACAGCACAGACGAAGTTTATATTGTTACGAATACACTGTGGACACCACAATAGATATTGCGTTAAGTAATTGCGGACACCACATTAGAAGGAAATTGCAGACACCATATTAAAGACTGCGTACGGAATCCACAACAAACTTCAGTGCAGATATATATACTAAATGCGAATAAAAGACAATGATCTTAAAGAGAAGCAAGAGCAATAGTGAGGAAGGTAAATCCTTGATTTACCTTCTCACAATTCAAGTTATTTAAATACCAGTCTCGGGTCTTGATAATTGACTTGATGAAAGGTTAACATAACTAAAAGAAGAGAAGACATAAGAACGTTCACAAGTAATTATCAAAGAGAGAATTTTATTAACCTGTAACCTTTCAAATTCTCAACAAAATGGAGGAAAATCATTTGATGGAGTATGTTTTCTTCTTCTTTCTTGTTGATCATATTGATGCTCGGGTCTACCATGTTAACTCTGCCAGTATATCTCTCCTTTCAGGGTTGTTTTGCAATTAACAAAGGGTTGGGCATTCTTGATCTCTTGATGTAACCAAACTTGCGAATGAAGTAAAGGCTGCATGTTCACTCATCTTTGACGATTGTCTTCTGTCCCTTTTAGCATTGATGGTTGCACTATATATTAGTTGTTTAGGTGGAGGTGGAATGACATCTTTATGAGTTTTTCATTCTGCTTTATGTATCAATGACATTGAATTGATCAGTAGGGTTGATGTACTAGTAACTACATAACTTCACTGATATCTGGAAGCGTCTTCACCAAAATATATGTACTTGACTCCACTCACCCAAAGGACAAGGAACTTAGTCTTGCTTGCCTTATGACTTTATTATCTAAAAACAGAAAAATAATTGAAATCTAGATATGTAATTTTTTATATCAGTTTTACAAGGGCAGACTTGCAGTCTTATTAGGGGATACCCCCTTGTGCCAAAGAAGAGTCGGCCTAAAGTGAGAAGGACAACCAACGAGCTGACATTGGGAAGTGTACTCAAGTTGTCCTATATTTAGTGCTTGATGATTAGACTTATCTGTTGAAATGCAGATCTTGTTAATTAACAGCAAGTACATCTACATCAACAATAGGTTGAAAAATGCAAGAATTTTGCAATGGTGGATAAGACTAGCAAGTACGTCAATAAGGAATCAATAAGAGCAGATATAAAATGATTCACAAAATTATAATGGAATGAAAAAGTCTAAAGATCTTGCACTTGAAAGCCCAAGCAAATGATTAAGTACAACATCTCCACTTGACCTTAGGCATATCAGATATAGGCCAACACCATAAGTTGAATGAAAAAAAAAAAAATCAACTGTTGAAGGGAAAGAACCAAAATCATAAAGCAATTTTTGTCTCTGCCCATCAGCTTGACACAGGTAAAACGTTATTCTAATAATCCAAGCAAAATATTGGCACTCTTGAATGACTTCGGAATATAATTTGGGTTTGTCATGAGGGATTTTTAATATGAAGAATGTTAATAAACATAGTGGACTCACTTTCTTTGTAGTTTCTTATTGCTACAGGGAAAACGTTATCATAAGCACTACTTTGTTTGTAGATTCTTATTGCTACAGGGAAAACGTTATTATAAGCACCCAATCAAAATATTAAAGCTCTTAAATGACTTTGGAACATAATTTGGGTTTGTTATGAGGGATTTTTAATATGAAAAATTATAATAAATATAGTGGACTCACTTTGTTTGTAGTTTCTTATGGTACAAATGATTTCCCACAGAACTAGTCATCAAGAAGAACATTTCAAAATTAGACACTAATCCATCCATAATGGCATGCATGTAAATATTCAAGTGTCCGTGTTAGTTAAAGAAAAATCTGAAAAATTGAAGATCAGCTTGGAAGCTAAAGGTAAGATGACATTAAAAACCTGCAAAATATTAAGAGCCTTTCTCATGTCACCACAGCTAAGCCTCACTATTGCAGACAAGCCATCCTCTGTGACATCCAACCTAGAGCACCATCCAACCCAAAAAAAGATCAATCCCTAGTTAGACTTATTGGATCAAATACAGACAGTGAACATAAATCTGCATCTTACAACAATGAAAAGGCAGAAATACTTGAAGCTTGATTATAAAAATCACTCTATCGGTGCCAACTTCATTTTAACTGCCTTCTAAAGGGAGCTACAACGAGCAATTGTTGTAAAACTGGTCACATAACCACATATTTGCTTGTCAAGGCCATTCATGTAAACAGTGAACCAATCACTGCTACAATGAATTCAATCCAAAAAAGTATTCTTCAATTATTTGCAATATTGCTACCAATTTAAAAATTTTAATGCATTAGCTAACCAGCCATAGTTACTTTGGTTAGGAAAGTCGAAAAATGCTCTGCAAAATGTATGATCCTTTTAAAAATACAATAGGGAAATGCAGAAAATTGTGACAAAGGAAGATTTTCATTTAACGACTAAAACAGTCTATGATCAGTGCATCCTAGCACAATTTCTAAATTAACATAGTTATAAAATAGCATAAGTTGACTGCACAGGTTTTAGAAAATAGTTTCACGAGGGAAATAAATGTTGAAATGAATTTTGCTAAGGATCTAAACATGGATATAATTTATCAGTTTGGGAATGAAGTTATTTCCCCAAATTAAAAGGAGACATGGTTTTCCATGCAATAAACATGTATCTTTATTATGAAATCAAAATAGCAAAGAAAAACCTCACCTTTCTTCAGTTATGACATGTCGTAGCCGCTCCGTAACATTGGCAGGATCAAGAGGAGCAAACCGAAACCGTGTGCACCTTGATTGCAAAGCTGGAATAATCTTATTGACATAATTGCAGATGAGAGCAAACCTTGTGCTCTTTGTGTATTTCTCCATAACTGTGCTGAGAAACAGAGGTATAATCAGCACACGAGAAATTCAAAAATCCACTACTGCTTTCTACACAAGAAACTAATCCATGTATATTCTCATTAAGCCTATCTAACATTTCTCAAACACAACAGAATAAAATCCCAGTACATAAGCATATGTTTACCCCTGCGCAAGGAAAACTGAGCATCTTTTGTCATGGCATCTGCCTCATCCAACAAGACTAGTTTTACACTCGACTTTGCACTACAGCAACAAAAACAACCAAGTCAAAGTTTTAATCACATCTTTGAAGCCAGCTTTGCCCACGTGGATCAGATAATATAGTAATTGTCAGAGAAAAGAAACACATCTATGCCAAAATACCTCAAACACTGGAAAAGCTGAATTCTAAACACTGGTAAATTTATAAAACAAATACTAGCAATGAGGCACTTTAAAAAACTTTAAGCGTTCTCAAACAATTTGATCATAGTTCAAATTTAAGTAATATGTGATTTCAAGAGGCTGCCAGTTTGCAATCATTGCAATCATTGACTATGTATGTATTAGACTCTAGCACAAGAATGACCAGCTTCTACATTATGCTATATTCTCAAATCATGTGGCAAGAACTATCTAAGAGATTGATAATTCCAATTATCATGAAGAGCAAGAACTATCTGACTCAAAAAAAACATACAGAGACAGCATACAGGATTGATAATGTGAAGTAGCTAGCATAGAAAGAATAGACACAAACATCGGACTGCAAGTTCTCAACAAGAAGATCCAACTATCTCAAAGACATTCTCAATCCTTCATTCATCTCATTCTCCAACAGATACTAATTATAATTGTCTAAACAGGACCTAGTGGAAAACAAACAATCAACAACACCATTGGCACAAAAACTGCAACAAACAACAAATAATTTAGCAAGACACATACTAGAAACAAGCTAAAAGAACTGTCTCTTAAAAGCGAAAATCATTATACAGTGGAATGCAACCAATCAATAAAACCGTTGGCACAATTATTAAACAACATTTATTTGAAAACATGTATTGGGAATAAAGCTAAAAGCAATGTTTCTTGAAACAACAGGAAACTGATAACCCTTGCATACATAACTATGGTTGTTAACTTGTTACCACATGCCACGAACAAAAGATGGGGCTGCACAGAAAGTACGCCACCACATTTCTGTTCCTATCTTCAGTCTATGTATTCCAGATTCTGCAACCCTGCGGGAATTATGCAAAAAACTTGTTTTTCCCCTTAGGGACTGGGAACACCTAATAGGGTTGTTTATTAGCCACTCCTATCTAGGGAGGTAACACTATTAAGAGAATAAAGTCCCAAATTTGGAAGGGAAGCCCAATATGAAGTCTCAATGTGCCCTTGATTAACAAACTTGGTTCACTTAAACGCACTAATGACCTATTGTACCTAATGATGAGGATGCAGCACTGGACATTATATGTAATTAGCAAGTGGCTTCATCATAGATTGGAAAATTTAATTGGGGTCCAAGTCCACCAAAGGATCATACTGACACCACCAAGTGAAGTGTTGAGAGCCATAGGACTCCCATCATGTCCAGAGCATCATTTCACACCATGGGCACCTTCAACACCACCAACAGTGATCCGGATCTTGGTTGAAATGGACCTCTTGCTGCAACTTTGCTGATAACTTCTTCTATAGGTGATGAACTTAAATTTCATCAAAGATCCATTTGAGTATTAAATAGATCTTTCCAGTGATATAAGAAACTTGAAATTTGATGACCTGTGAGGTGAGAAAATGATTCCACAAACTCATAGGATGCACGGCGACGCAATGTTCCAGACAGGTGTAACTTCAATTGCTCATATCTCTCAAACCAGGAAACGAAATCAAATTCCGTAAAAAACCCATTTGAGATAATAAAAAATACTTTCTAATGAGATATTTTACACTCTCTAATATGATCTTTGGAGACCATGGCACTTGCATGAATTTTACTGAAGATTACTGCAATACATTGAAATTGAAATATGTTTCAAATCCTCATGGAGTCGTAACCTGAATTTGGATTTATGCAGGAACGAAATAAAATACAGAAAGAAACATAAACACAGAGATGTAGCAAAAATAAAACTTCATTCCATTAATATCAAATGACTGAAATATGCTTACAAGCAGAATGGACATAAACTAGCTAGGTCGATAATAGCTTATCTCTGAGAGAGATGTGGTGGCTACATGCCTTTGAATTATGTTACAATGAGGCTCAAGGGCTTTTTTATTATTGAACAATAAGAGAAAACCCTAAACAACTAAAACCCTAACCCGAGAAGATGTAACACCAAGAGTTTATGGGCCTCGTTGGGGTTAGTTGGGCAACCAACTTCTCGGGGTCGTAACTTGGCCATAGTATCTTCGTTTGGCGCGTATGATACCTCGTTGGAAATATCTCTCCGAGGACTATGCCGTTTACGACCTCAAAACAACTTCAGAAATTCAGGACCTGAAAAACTGCTAAAAGTAGAAAATAAAAAAAATTGATGAAACTGACTAGGTGGACTAGGCGAGTGGCCACCAATATCCACCTGGATCATTCCTCCCCCCTTAGGGAGTAATGGTCCCCATTGTGTGCAGAGCCTCCATGAGGTAGGGAAATTTCTATTGAACCTAGTCCCTGTTGAACCACTTTCCCTGGTGAAGGAGTTGGCCTGCTTTGAAGTGGGTGAAGCTTGCAGTGGAGTACAGAGAGTGTTACACAGCATTTTATCACCATCCCTGCAATCCCCCGTCCCGCACATTGGAGGGCTTTTCCCGTGACCTGTGAGCAGTGACATGACCTGAAACCAATTTCATGGCATCCCCTTTCATAAGGACGAACATACCTCTGAAGAAAGTTTCCTTTGAAAAACCCTAAAAACAAATCTTTTAGCCTTGGCGCAACTAGCCAGTTCAGCCCTCGCATCAATGGGGGAAATCCACCATAGAGGGCGCGCCAGCTGGCGCTCTGTCCCTGTGTCTCACTTGCGCCAATCTTAATAAGGGATGTTTTTTAAAAATAAATGGCGGAAGTTTGATTCCAACAAACTCCTGAACGAGTCACTAAAAGGAGTTGGGTGGTTTGGCCCCGGATCTCCATGAATGGGAAGTGGTTTTCCACCTATCATGTAAGCTTCCTTAGAGATAGGGCCAATCCCATGATTATAGGGATCCCAACACCTCTTCCCCCATCTATAAAAGCTTGCCTTCTCCCTTAGCAGGCTAGCTGAACTTGTAGCAAGGAGACTATAGCCAGACAACTTTTGAGAGCCAAGCCAAAAAGAGAGAGCTTCGTCCCGTTTCCAACAAGCTTTGTTGAGACGTGCTCTGCTGTCAGCCCCACCGAAGGAAGATCAAGCGTCAAAGCTTTGGGTTGTATCTTTCCTTTGTTATTTTAATGATAAGCGACTTTGATTATGGTTCCATTCATGTGTCTATTTCTTTATGCAATGAATTACATCCTCTCTGACTAATGTATGGTTACATGTTTTAGATTTTACGTTGTATGTCGTTGTATCCTTTGCATGTGTGCAGGTGTTCGGACGTGTCAAGCAGAAGGATCGTGATCTGCCAAAGCGAGGGACGGGAAGCATCATCCTTTCTTCAACAACCACTGCGTAGGATTTGAGGTAGGCAATTCGTTATGATTTTTGTCGTTTTGTAACTACGAACCTACGTCACTGCGTGATCTGATTGTTGCTAGACCCGATCTAGGCTAGTAGGGATCGCCTCTGTCCACAGAGGGGATTTACCTCTCCAACAGAGAGGCACACTTTCTGCAAATGTAACCAAAATGTGTCGCCCACCTGGAACTTGTGTGGCACTAGATGTTGATCCTGGTGCTGCTTGTACTTGGCACTGGATTTCTCCAAGATGTCGTGGACCTATTGGCGAACGTCAGACAGTACACGTGTGGATTTTGTCTGTGTGGTCGCATGAGGTATGGAAATATCAGGCAGTGGCACGCCTGGGGTTAGATCAATGGAGTGCTTGATCTAACAGTGTAGAGGAACCTCTGTGGGTGAGGAGAAAATGTCCTTGTTTTCCTCCACAACTTGGTCCATTTGTTGTTGCCGTGCAGGGGAGCCTTGTTTGGAGATTGTGGCCATAATCCTCTTCTTGCCTTGTGGGTGAATTGTAATGAAAACAAATTTCCTAGTTTGGGAAATAATCTTACTGTGTTGCTTTGCAGTAATCAAAGAGATGGCGGGAGGCGGTACTACCTCTGGTATCTTGTACAACTTACTTCCCGAAGTAATAATAACAGAACGAGGCCTAGACTCATACACAGCATGTCGCTTCCACAAGTATGGCTGGCCCAATAACACATCAGACACGTCTGATGGCCCAATAATTCAAATATTCCAGTCATCAACCATATCCATAACCTGTCCTATCATTGTGCCTAGTATACATCAAGGTCCTAGGAAAAGTAGACTAGAAAAATGACCTTGACCTAAACTTTGTAAACCTTGATCTAAAATAGTGTCCTAACATGGACATGGAGTGCAGTTTGATGCTAGTGCAAGTTAAAGCCCATTGCATATGAATCATTAACAGGGAGCGAACCCCAATTAAAACAAAGGAACATGGCTAAGAAATACATACAAATATGAAAGTGCTGGTGCAAGTTAAAGTTTGTTGCATATGAATTGTCATAGAGCAAATCCAAAATTAAAAAAAGGGGGCATGGCTAACAAATACATACATAGATGAACGCATAATTGTAACTCTTGGTTTTCTTATCTACCATCACAACTAATCAGAACTCCGTAGATATGCAATCCATGTGAAAAAAGTTGTAATTTTACACATAACCCATCAAAATTTCAGACAAGTCTATCATTGTGTCTAGTATACATCAAAGTCCAGGATATAGCAGATTACAACATTGAACTCAACCTAAGCTTCGCAAACCCTCATCTAAAATCATGTCCTAACATAGACATGTGGAGTGGTGTTGTGCTGGTGCAAGTAAAAGATTGTTGCATGTGAATCATTATCATAAAGCAAGTCCCAACTAAAACAGGGAAACATGGCTAAGAAATACATACAGGGATGAAAGTGATGGTGGAAGTTAAAGTTTGTTGCATTTAAATCGTTATCATAGACCAAATCTTAAATAAAACAAGGGAACGTGGCTAAAAATACATACATAGATGAAAGCATAACTGCAACTTGCGTTTTCACGTCTGTCATCACTACTAATAAGAACTACGAAGATATACAATAAATATGAAAAGTCGTGATAGAATATGTTCATTACCGTCAATAAACCTAAAAACCAGCGGCAATGTTCATCATCCTACTCAATGGATGAGTCTAACTAGTTAGAAAAACCTGACCGTGGAGTCCTCTTTTTGACAACCATGGATATCTATTTTGATCAAAAAAGTAAAACTGAACTAGGTGAGTGCATCAAATGTTGGCTTGATAAGAAAATGTATTTACCCAAAACTGAAACTCTGAGTGCTCGCAAAATCCTGAATTTGATGGCGAACAACGTCAATTCCCCGATCATCCGAAGCATTCAACTCCAGGATCATGTTCTGGTACTGACTCCCATAAAGCTTGCGTGCTACAGCCAACACAGTTGATGTCTTCCCGGTACCAGGCGGACCGTAAAGAAGTAGATGAGGCAGCTTGTTCTCGCTCGTCAGCCTATCAACTTCACCGCTCTAATGATGTCAGAATTCTTAAACCCTAAGCCCTGAACCCTGACTCAATACATTTGCAATGCATGCATCCCTAAACCCCAACATTAGTCACCGGTCTAACAATGTCAGCATTCTTAATCCCTAAACCCTGTTGCACCGCACTTGCAATGAACACATGCTTAAACCCCAAATTTGAAAATCTAAACACATTATCATTCATCAAATCCCCACCACAACAATGCAGGCACCGTTAAAACAAGGAACCCAAACATGGAATTAAACCCTGAATCTTCCCCTTGAAAATCATTAAATCCCAAACATAAAACCTAGACAGAAGATTGACCGTCAAAATAACCTGAACTAAAATGGATGGTAAAATTTTACTTGTTTCGATGATATCTTTATGAGCTGCGACGTCTGCGAGCGATTGCGGGCGATATTTTTCGACCCACGGGCCGGTCTTTTGAACTACATCGTTCCCAATTTTTCCTTTCCCTTTGTTAGATTTTTGAGAAGGGAATTGTTCATCGACGTCCATAAACGTTGGTTCCTCCATTTCCCTGCGTGTTTTCTATGAACAATTGCAGGACATATCACAACTGAAATGGCAGAGCAAAAGCAACGGGACGGCAAAAATGGCGCCAAAATACTTTTCAATCAGGGAGATCGATTTCGTTCGTTACTTGCAAACCGCATTGTGGGAGTGGTATAAGTGTGAACTTTAGGGTGAATAGTTCAATAGGGGTTTTCTTTATCGTTTTTTAATGCGTGAACACGATAGGGTTTTGTTAGGCCGATAGGAAAGAAAGAGATCAATTTTATTTTATTTTTTTTGTCAACATGTTCATTCTGTAGAGGACACCTGTTATTCGTTTAAAAAATGACACTTCTTACTCATTTAAAAAATTGGTTTGAACTAACTCTACTCTATTCATCGTTCTGTTCCCGTTATTCGCTTTGTCGACTGTGTAAGTTCATGCTCAACAACCTACTTTGTCTCTAACTTCTTCTATAGTCGAGAACACGTTTGCCTCTTCGTCGGAATGTTTTTCTTGTTCCCGTCACCGCGTGGCCTTAATTTCTTTCCATCTTTTTTCCAAGATCTCCCTGTCCTTGGCAATTAAGGCAGTGGGTGAGCTTGGTGGGAACGAATGTTTGCCAAAAACCCTTACCTATCATGCCTAAACTTATTTTTTTGCTTGCTTTGGCTCTGTCCGACTCTGCAATTTCTCTGTCGAGGTAAGAGACTTACACATCTTAATGAGGTCGACACGAAAAATGGGTTTGCTATAGCACCACCGGAAAGGTTGAAGCGCCTTTCGAGTTTTCTCTACTCTGTTTCGTCGTTCAATACTCCGGCATGCCTACTCAATGTGGATGGTGGGAGTTTAACGCCCCTTCCTCAGTTCACTGGGAAGAATCTTCAACCCTCTGGAACGTAATTTCTCTATCCTTAGGCAATTAAGAAAACTGCGTTTATAGTCTCTCAATGAAGGATTTTTTTCGTTAGGTTTACATTTCGAAAGGGTTTTAAACCTTATATTTTGTCAATGGAAATTCCTCCAGCAGGTTTGGTGCACAACAACGTTTATCGAAGCTTGAATACCTGTAAGTTCATGCTCAACAACTCTCTAGCTTCTTCTACAGCCGAGAGCACACCAGAACGTTTGCCTTCTGTTCCCATTATTCGCTTCGCCGATTGTGTAAGTTCATGCTCAACAACTCTCTAGCTTCTTCTACAGCCAAGAACACGTTTGCCTCTTCACTGAAATGTTTGCCTCTTTGCCAGAACATTTGCCTAGGTTTTCTCTGCACTTCCATCTCCACGAAAGCACTCGCCCTCTTCTTTTTACTGCACGTGAAAATCTTCAGCGCCGGCGCCATTGCGATTTCCCTCCTCGCCTGCATGGTCGCTGAAATCCATCACTCTGTGCATAAAACAGTAAGCACCAGGCTTCTGATATCAAATTTGTTTGGCAAATTCATTTTATGGTTATTGGCATATATTCTTCTTTGCTTAGTTTTTTATGCATGTCAATGGAAGATCTCTGTTTTCCTCTTTTCACTAACTGATATACTCATTTACTAATAATCCCGTGACATTGGAACAGACATGTCATGTTTTCAAGGGTTATTATTTTGCCCGGAAGTTCATAACTACAGCGCAGCGACCTTCCCTAGTCCCATACGTGACGCTTCTGTCTCAACCAGCGAATTCTCCTGCGCAACAGAAGAAGGCAAGTGGGTTTCCTCCGTTCATTTCTGGTTCGTAATTTGTTTATTCCAGTTAGAAAGGCAACCTATATTATATTAGGGTCTTGATTTAGTGCAAATTAAACTGTATCTGTCTGCAACTAGGTTTTTTTGGGTTTGATCTTCAATTATATTCAGTCTGGTGCTTGTGCCTTATGCACATGCATTCCCAAAAGTAAAATTTTTCAATATTACTGGATGATGCAGTGAAAAGGCAAATCCTGTTTTGTTTAATCTCGCTCTGTATAGTACTCAGATTAGATGAATTTTTCCTCAGACATGGCTCATACCCAAATCCATACATATCAGGCACCAACGTTTTCACCGTGGGATAGGAGTTTTCCACCCAAAATAGGGTCTACTACCACTTAGGGATCCTTGATTACTTTTTCACATCGAGGGAAACCTGGTAGCGCTATGATTTTCCGGTTTGTGATTGAATATTGGTATTTGTCCTAGATTTTGCTGGGCAAATCATTTGAGAGTGATAAATGGGAGAAAAACTAATTCTAGGTTAAGTGTATAGGCTATTTATCTCGAGAATTTGTGCAATTCTCAGCTTAGATTCAGGGCGTTTTAATCAATGGCACCATAGGTTTGTTTTGGTTGTCTGTCCGACATTGATATGGATTCAGACGATGAGTATATTGTGGACTATTAAAGTTCAGGTGCCCATTTTGGCTTCAATAGCAGAAATTGGTATTCTGCTCAGGATTATGGTCCCACTACTTCTACAGAAGTCAATGATTTGTTCATATCCTACTTTAGGTGGTAGGTTTAGGTCTTTGTAATTGATAGTCTCATAGGCTTGCGTCAACCGTATGCTCACTATTGATGGGATTCTGGATGATGGGCAACAAGGACTGTTACATTTAAGTGGACTATGTTGTCAATGGTCATTAATAACCTAGATGATATGATCTCGCTGTTTGTTGGACATGTGTGAAAAATAAAGCAACTACGTTTCCCTTCTCAGTTCCTAGGTAAAAGTGATGAGCATGCATCTAGCTGGTGGCGAGCAACAAACTTGCATCTCTTTTCCTTAGCGATCATACCTATTTTAACTTGTTTGTGACCCGTGTAAGATCTATTTTGCTTTTGTTTTATTTGAAGTTTTAAATATTTGTGATTAAAGAAAATGCATAGGTATCCTATCTCGGGTTTCCGATCCTGTCCCATCATGTCTCGTTCTCTTCAATGGAAATAAGCACAAAGAGGGATATGGGAGATTAAGGGGCAAAACATTGCATTGATGATCAACAGTCAAAGTTACTTTGGGGCAATAAATTCAGTCGATGTCCAAATTCAATCATTGTTGGCAGAGCTTAAAGAAAAGGTGGCATTGTTGGCTAACACGAATGTCTCATACATGGCTTAACCAACTTTTATGTTGGGCACAAATATTGATCAAATAAAGAATTATGGACACAATTGGCTTTTTGGCTTATCGTTGTTTTCTTTTAATTTTATATTTATGTTTTTCTGGCTCATGAGAAGGGCTAAAGGGTTGGAGATGCTAACACTTCTGTACTGACGAACTAAGTTTCTTTCTGCATTCAAAAGGTAGAATCTGGTGAGTGTGATCATAGCTTACCTGGGCGGTGAATGTATAATGTACACATATATGTGCCGCTATGAAAATTGGGTAATCCATTTTTTAAAAGAAATCAATGAAAGCACAATTCATATATTTCTTTAGATTGTGTAAGACAGTCTTTTAGTCTAGATTCATGGGTGGTCCACTCTCATTTAATAAATGACGTGAATTAAATATTCAACATAAGCTCTATATCATACATTTCACCGTATTGTACAAGCCAGTCTTTTATTCTGGATTCTTAGGTGGCCCACTTTCACACATCATGATTCATGAATGATGGGAATCACTTTTACAAATACTGTAAAGTACTGAAATTTTAATTTTATTATTTTTGGAATTATGTTTCATGTTTCAACATGTTTATTCAAAAATGGTATTTGAATGGGCAACTGTGTATAACATTTGTTCAAGCTTAATGACTGGATTTGTGCCTTGTTGGTATAAATCCTATAGAGAATTCCTTTCCTTTGGAAAGGAAAAGATTCATTGAAAATTTTACAAAAATCTGGATATTCGAGATGCCATATCTCTCTATATACTTATCCCTAGAAAAGGTGCTATATATGGAACTGATTATCTTGACAACTCCCACAAAATGGATATTTGAAGACACAGAAGTACTATAGATTTTGCAACTTTTATCCCAAGTATTTATTAGTATAATACTGTAGGAAAATCTCATCTTCTGTTGCAGATAAAATACAGGGAGCGAGTTGCTAGACTTATTCTTATGTCCCCATTATGCAGAGAGCCTTCCTGGACTGAATGGTTCTATAACAAGGTTGGTTTGGCAAATACATTTTAACATTGTTTCCTCTCTTTTAAATTGCCCTTGAAATTGAAAAGCAAGGTTGGTTTAGCAATTTTATATTTTATTTTATTTTATCTTTTCTTTCCTCTATTCTAAAATGGCCTTGATATTAAAAAGTTTCCTCTAACGTGGGAGCCCTTCAACTTGATGATAATCAATATCCATCATCTTTTTTTTGGTTCAGTTGATGATCAATCTCTTTTATTTTTATGGTATTTGCAGTGTGGTCAAGGAGACATTGCTTCAACGATACTTTAGTGAGGTGCTTTCAATCTTCAGTCCTTTCAAAAATTTGAACGGTTTATTTAGAAATAATAGTAAAAATTGAACATTATCTTTTATAGAAATAGTTATTAGGACAGTTAGAGTGGAATTGCCAAAGTGGTTGTAGCTAATTTCATTTCAAAGTGTGGTTGGTAACAAGAATAACAAGCAAAACTTGGAAATTTATAACACTTGTCGATCTCCTATTAATTCAGCAGGAATTGCGAAGTACCCAATCTGGGAAATTTGACATTGTGCAAGTTTGCAGAAGAGTTAGTTTTCTTTTTAAATGAATCTTGTTTGCTATTTCTGAATTTTTAATTCTTCATTGAGAGTTTTTTTTCGAAAAATGGTTCCTATGGCATAACTGTCAGTCGATGGTTATGATTGCAGTTGCTGGATGAGAGGCAAAGCAAAAATGTTATGCAGTTTTTAGGCATTTTGTTCGAAGTTTTAATGTATTGTTGGCCGTCTTTATTGAATAATAAACATGCCGCAGGCACAAGCAGAGTTTTTCTTTTCCCTGTTGCAAATCTGTTTCTTGGAATTCAAATGTGCTATCTTTTTGTTGTTGGAAACATCATACTTGTACTATTCTTTAAAAATAAGGCAAAATGTGCAGTCAATTTTGTTGAATGTAGGATATTGTGGTCCATCTGCAACGAAGCTAGCGTGCAAATGAAATTGCAATGGTGAAATAGTCTGAAATAATTTATTTCGATTGTGGTTCATCTGCAACAAAGCTAGCGTGCAAATGAAATTGCAATGGTGAAATAGTCTGAAATAATTTACTTCGCTTTTCAAACAAGGATATGCTTCACAAAAAGTTTTATTGTTTGGATAGCCCTGCAACTAAGAGATTCAACTAAGTTTTAATGTTTGGCATTGAACTTCAAAATTCGAGATTTTCCAATACATTTTTTCCTTCATGTCAAAAAACTACAATTACTTCAAATTAATAATTCACAAACAATACTCCTATCGGCCTCTCTTTGCACCTTCTAGGGCAATAGCTAGTTTATAACGTCTGTGTTTTTTTAATTCGGTTATTACATTGATGTTGTGTTTTTTTAATTGGGTTATTATGTTGATGCTGTTTATTTTGAAATAGGATTTATAAAATTTTAATTTTATGATAGTATAGAATATTTTAAAATATTTTTATTAATATTCACAAATTAAATTGATTAATTAAAAGAATATCATATTAATTATTAATCATTGTTATATGAGTTTTTTTGGTATATGGTATTGTAAGGCTTTTTCGCACATGTTTATTTTGTGTGCTTCTTTTGCACAGTTTCTTTCGCATATCTTTTTTCTGACATGCTTCCTCCACACAACCACCTTCACATGCTTCCTTCGCACAACTTCATCCACACATCCTCCTTTGCACATCTTCCTTCGCACAACTACCTTCGAACAGGCACAGCTCCGCACTTTAGTGGATTAACGAATCTACGAACTCGAGCTTCCTTTGCATTACCTCACTTCTCATTCTTCAATTTTTATGTAGTGGACAAGCAAGCTTGCATTCAAAGTTGTAAGGTTTTATTTCCATATGGATGAAATGGTCATTTCCATACATTTAATGGTCACTTCCGACCACTGAATGATCAATTGGACATTTAGATTTCTTGTGAAATTTTTTTATTGAAATATTAGTGAGAGTATAGCAAGGCACAAGAGCGATAACTTAGGCCTGCTTAAGAGTCAGAGGGATCAAAAAGAACCACACAAAGACATTTGAAAACCAAAATGAGCCCACTAAGAGCAGCTAAGATAACAAAGAAAAAAAAAACAACACAACAAGGCATCAGAGCATGGCAATAGCAAAATAAGGCATCAAAGCATCACAGTGAGCAATCTGACTATCTTTATAATGCGGTATGCAAGGCATAGTTAGCAGCTTAAAGCAACTCAGTGCAGCGGAGAGCCCTCATTCTGGATCACCGACGGAGAAAGTAATTACGCAACCAACCTGTTGAGAAATCTAGGGCAGCAAGATAGGTGTGATTTCTCTAAACTTGATAACTAGTTGTGATGTTCTCTTACTTTGAATTGCAAGAATAATAATTAATTTTTTATTCTCTTGATTATTATAGTGTTCTTATCATCAAACAACTACCATAACACGAAGATAAATAACACAAATGGACACAGGATATAGGTTGCTAGCTAAGGACAAAACCTCTCCTAGAGAGGAAAACCCATAAGTAATTCTTCTCTTCTTATAGAATCTTCAAATGATGAATTCCAAGACCCTTTAGACCCAAGACAGAGACACCTCCAAGACAAAGTCAACCTTCCTTCTTTATGATATTTCCTTACACAGCTTCCAACAACAAACTTTGACCTTCCAGCAACTTCGACCCCCAGCAACAATTTCGACCTTCACTGCAAGTCTGCAACTCTTCGGCCCTTCTGCAACAGTTTTAACTTCGCACATGAGGGATAGATAGGCTATTTTAAACCTCCTTCGATTTACTTCCTTCTTCTTTCTTAGACAATTGGATGACATGTCTCGCCCTTTGACCATTGATTTCTTCTTCCTTGGAGATCTGAAATTTCGTCCTTAGTGTTGCAAAAACCCTAGCTTCTCCTTCGCACGTGTGAGAGAGATTGACCCAAAACTTTAAAATTTGTTATCTTCTAGTCCTTGACTTGTTCTTCGTTTTTCTGTTGTGCTTTTATCCTTATGATCGAACTTGCTTGGATGGTCCTTCAAATGAGGTTGAGTTCGTCTTATAAATAGGCTTCTTAGGAGGTTGAATTACCCTTCAGGAGGTCGACTTGATCTCTTGCATGCCGACTTGGTCTTGGAGGGACATTTAACACAATATTGACTTAAATAAATTATTTTGACTTCATACAAGATGCCCAATAAGGTCTATTACACATGACAATGACTCTTGTGTCTTCTTGACTCAATGACAAAACCCTATAAGCACACAATGGGTGCTTTGACCTAAAACAAATTGACTTTGAGCATGAAACCCATGCTATAAAATAACAATAACAAATTTTATTTCTCTTTTACATCAAATACATGAAATCAATAATACATACAATGTTATGAAGACCAAACATAGTTACACATTTCAACACTCCCTCTTAACTAGGGAGGTATTCATAATACATAAATGGTACTTGGGAATTCTCATGTTGGAGAATTCTCACAAGAAGAGTCAAATTGGCAAGCCATCTCATAAGCTATCTTCTCAACTTATATCAGTGCATCTTTGTCATATGAACCAGCATAATTTTTCATATAGCAAGACCTTGACTGACAGCTTTATCTCTCCTCTAGATTAGAGCACAATGTTGGGGAGACAATTATTTATAGACACCTTCATCATTGTCTCTCAAGGTACATGCCCCATCCAGATGTTCACAAGATATGTCCTTTTAGGACCATTCCTATCTTGGATTTACACATCCTCAAGGAATTTCCTCTTTAACTACTCTTACCTATTGGATTCCCTACCTCATCCACAAAGGGTGACAGTTCTCATATGCTTACCCAATCCTCCATTCTTTCTTCATGATGTGAAGACAATAATGATGTGTTTATCTCTCCCTCTCAACTAGGGGGGGTTCACTCATTCATTTACATGAAAGGAATATACTCAAGCTCCATCTTAACTGGGGACTTGCTTTCAACAACGTTTCTCTTCTCTTTGGTGGAGATCATGATACTATCAACTACTTGTAGGTCTCCTTCTTTCCACGCCATCATGTCCTAGATAAACTCCAACTTCTATATCATGGAGCCATCTTCTTTCATAACTTCTTCACAGGGATTTGACCATCTTCTACATCACTTTCCCTTATCAGATAATACTATACATGTCCTCCTTCTTTTCATCAGAAAGTGACTTTGTTGATCATCATTTGGCTATCCTTCGTACTTCTACCTTTTCCAAGTCATGTTTCTTTCATAATTATTCATTCAATTTTATATGTATTAGTTGTAGGTGAATTCCTACAACCATATCAACCTTCTGTTGGTAGCGCTATTCCAATCCAACCATATACTTGCTTTCAAAAATCAAAAAGTGAATCTTGAAAAATCTAATTACCTATTTATGATGGCCTTTTGTCATATCATTTGTTTATGCAACATCAACATCTTAGTATGAATCCATCTCCAATACATTCATTACCAAGGTTCTCCTTCTTCATCATACTTATTAGGGTCTTCGTAACTCTTCCATCGAGATGTCATAGCTAATCCTTCTAATTGTTCTCGGATGTTGATTACTCATCTCATCTCAAGTGGCGATAGGTACATCTTTATGGACTCTCCTTCCAACTTCTTCATATACTACTTCCTCAGGATCTCAATACATAGTTCCTTCATCATAGGAAAAACGGTTTCCAACCACCTCATATTCTCCACGAGGTCATGTCATGTTGATTTCATCTTGTCATCATGTATAAGAGTTCAAGGCATAGTGAATTTTATGCCTTCGTGTATTATTCATAAGGAAGATTTTCCTTCTTCTGCAATCATGCTTATGAGTTAGAGCCTTCTGATCATTATGTCTGCAACTAAGTGATTATATGACTTCAACTATTTATCAAAACATATGCATACATCTTCCTTTATGTGATCATTTAGAATTCCTTTAGCAACTTCCTTTCCCTTCCTTGAAGATTCAACATGCTACACTTCTTTTGTCACCATGCGTTCATCCTTCTAAATTGTGGATCCCACACTACGTGGAATGTAGACTATCTATGTAACAATTGCTTCTTCTAGGTAGAGTGGAACTCTTTAAACAAAGATTCCTATGGAGGATCTCGATGATGCTTATTCTGCGAATGCTTCTTTCCAATGATGATGAGGTGTGATGATCTCTTATCTTCCTATCTTGCTAGATGACTTGCTTTAACCATACAAACTGCTACTTTGGCTATTCTTTCATGCTTCTAGAATGATGCCATATTAATTTGTGCTGCAATGCACTTTATCATGATTATAATGTTTTCTACCATGACTTGCTAACCTTTATATTCTGGAAAATAAACTTAAATGTTTGTGAGACCTTCAATAGTAGAGGTCTTTCACTTCTTCCTTCTTTGACTTCTTTTCTTCTGGTTCTTCTACTTCTTCAGTCACATGGGCCTCACTTCTTTCTTTTATTTTCTTATTCCCTTTCCTGAATTTAGGAAAATTTCTCCTGAAGTTTCCATGTTCATTACATTCATAGCATTGAATCTTATACATGTCGATTTTCTTTTGCAATATTTTTCGAGGCTCAAACTTTCCAAACTTCGCTTTCTTCCTTGTCATAGTTGCATATGTTTGTGTTTTTTCATTTGATCCAACATCATTCTTTGACTTTAATCTGGTTTCTTCAATCTTGCATAATTACCATAGGTCACTAAATGGAGTAGTTTCCTTCTTTACATAGATACTCGATACAAAGTTACCCCATTCATCTGCCAGTGCATTGACTACAAAAGTGGTCATCTCTGGATATGACATTGTTTCTCCTAGCCCTTGTAGTTGATCTCTTATTTGAGATACCTTCATGAAATATGAGCCTACCCCTTCTTCCCCTGATACTTTCATCTTGTATAATTTAGTTCTTAAAGATATTATTTCTAGTGTTGTACTTACAAATAACAATTCCACCAACTTGTCATAGATTTATGTTGATGTCTTCAAATTTGCTACATAGGGAATGAGAGAATCCTCAATTGATTCAATGAGTATTCTTTGAGCCCTTACTTCTCGTTTCATATATTTTGATAGTGCTTTAGATTGCTCCTATGAAGGTTTGGTGACTGAGCCCATGACATATTCAACAACTTCATTCTTTGTGATAATTAAATCTACTCTCTTCTTCCATGCAAGGTAGTTCGATGTACCAACAAGTTTGTTGTTCTCCTTGCATAAAATAGTCATTTGGTTTGTAGATTGAGACATGAATGTAAATTACTTACTTGAAAAACAAATATTCCTCCTTGATGATGATGTCTTCCACTAGATTCTTCATTGATGATGATGTCTTCTTGTGAGCTTTATAAGGAGGGATGATCTTCATAATGCCAATGTTACTTCTTAAAGATAAGGGGAGATGTTCTTCTTCAAAGATGCTTGAGATGTGATAATTTCTTCAATGCGAGGGAGATTACTTTTTATTCATTTGATGATGAAGTGCTCTTCTTGCTTCCTTTGGATACAGAATATGAGATATTTCCCAAGATGCTTCAAATGTGTAGAGTCATTATTTCTTTAAGGTGGGGGTAGGGTCCTTGACGTCTTCATTTATTCTTACAAGAGTTCTTCCTTCAAGATGATAGGATATTTATGATGTGACGATAAGATCTCCTAGATGTTATTCTTCCTGTATTTGGACCCTATGTATCATTTTCAATTAAATGGTCTTCAATCTGTCTTTCCTTGTCACCTTAGCTCTGATACCATGTTGATAAATCTAGGGTAGCTAGTTAGGTGTGATTTATCTAAACTCGATAATTGCTTGTGATATCATCTTACTTTGACTTGTAGGAATTATAATTAACTTCTTATTCTCTTGATTATTACGGTGTTCTTATCATCAAACAACTACTAAAACATTAAGATCAACAACACAAGTGGACACAAGATATAGGCTGTTAGTCAAGCCAAATCCTCTCCTAGAGAGGAAAACCCACAAGTAATTCTTCTCTTCTTATAGAAACTTCAAATGATGAATTCCAAGACCCTTTATACCCAATACAAAGACACCTCCAAGACCAATTAAACCTTCCTTCTTGACGATATTTCCTTACACAACTTCCAACAACAAACTTTGACCTTCCAACAACTCTGATCCCCAGAAACAATTTCGACCTTCACTGCAGGTCTGCAACTTTTTGGCCCTTTCGTAGCAGCTGCAACTTCTCACGTGTGCGATAGATAGGATATTTTAGGACTCCTTACTCCTTTTATTTACTCGCTTCTTCTTTCTTAGACAATTGGATGACATGCCTTGCCCTTTGACCACTGATTTCATCCTTCCTTGGAGACCTGAATTTTCGTCCTTGATATTGCATAAACCTTAGCTTCTCCTTCGCACATGTGAGAGATATTTACCCAAAACTTTCAAATATATTATATTCTAGTCCTCTACTTGCTCTTCGCTTTTATTTATTATTCTTCTCCTTATGATCTAACTTGCTTGGATGGTCCTTCAAATGAGGTTGAGTTCGTCTTATAAATAGGCTTCTTAGGAGGTCGAATTACCCTTCACGAGGCTGACTTGGACTTGGAGGGATATTTGACACAATATTGACTTAAATAAATTCTTTTGACTTGATACAAGATGCCCAATAGGGTCTATTACATATGAAAATGGCTCTTATGCCTTATTGACTATATGAAAAAACCCTAAAAGCACACAATGGATGATTTAGCCTTAAAAAATTGACCTTGAGCATGAAACCCATGCTATAAAATAACAATAATAGTTTTTCTTTCTCTTTTACATCAAATACATGAAATCAATAGTACATAGAATATCATGAAGACCGAACCTAGTTACACATTTCAAGACAACCTGGATATCTTTATAATGTGGTATGTAAGTCATAGTTAGCACCTTAGAGGAACTCAATGTAATGAAGAGCTCTCATTCTAGATCAACAACGAATAAAGTTGTTACGCAAACCGTATGAAATTAAAAATCGATTTCTTTGTTGAACGAATGACTTGCTCAATCAATTTATATTTCTTGTATTCTTGTTAATGATTTCAATATCATATTCAACCTGAATGAGAAGATCAGTGTGCAGGTCTAGACTTAAATGCTATAGATGAGTTTCGTAGTTGTATTTCATATACTCTTTTCAAGGTCGCCAAATCCATTTGTTTCACCGTAAAAAAGTGTGATTCCATAATATTAATAATTAGATTATTGTTCTGAACGCACATCAAAGAGGTAGATAACTCGAAAATAGGACAAGAGGATCTCTCTTGGAACTAAGGGTCGTACTAGTTTCCACTATGAATCATGCATGAATAACAGATATAGAAATACTCGGTTGCATAATTAGTAGCTTTGATTTTCATTCATTCAATCAAACTTATAGCTTGTCTAGAGATGATTAACTGATATATTGATAATAACTTTAAACATAGAGAGTATTTGAGACTGGCACTGCTGTCGCTAAGGTATTTGAGTGTAACTTGAGAGCTTTCATTTTGGATCAGCGACGGAAAAAGTTGTCATGCAATCAATCTAGCTATATTTATAATGCGGTATGCGAGGCATAGTTAGTAGCTCATAGGAACTCAACACAACAGACAACTCTCATTTCATATCACCCACGAAGAAAGCAATTACGCAACTTGCATGGAATGAAAAACCGCTCTCTATTGAACCAATGGCTCTAGGTAGATAGTGGTACATAATGGATCATTGCATGGATGGCATTGTTACATGGAAATGTCGAAATTAATAAGTAAAAATAATAATAAAAAACAGTTGGAATTGCTTGTCCTTCTTCAGCAGTGTGCATAACTTTTATCTTCAACAGTGTGTGAAGCTTTGCTTGTGTGGATATTTATGTGTGTTGAAAGCTCTGCACATTGCTGAAGAGAGAAGTTCCAGACACTGTTGAAGAGGGAAAAGCAATTCCACGTGTTTATTTGTTTTGACACTTCCATGTGACAACACCTTCCATGTAACCACTTGTTTTAATTTTTATTTATTTATATTTTTCATTAATGCGACATGCATGATAAACTTTCACCAAACGGGTTCGATAATTAAATGGATTTGTAACGCCTCCTCCCATATCTACCCACTTTAATCGACATTCTCAGGGTAAACATGAGCTAAGGGTCACTATGATAAGACTCAACCTCCTAGGTGACCTTATGGAAATGGAGCCAACAACTTAAGACCTCACTGACTTCCCTCAGGTGCCACAGGACCTCCAAAAGTAACCTAACCCATCCAGGTGCCACATGACCTCCAAAAGTAACCCAACCCATCCAAGTGTCCAAATCCTGAGACAACTCACTTTTTCCTTGAGCTAGAGCCTCAGTCCCTCCCTTTCCAAGGCCTCCATACGACTATGGGTTCCCAGTCGCACGCATGAGCCTGCCTCCATGTGACTATGGAATTTTATGCTCAGTTCTATGTTGACGACTCTGATTTATGTGCCACTTTTTTAAGGTGAGGACTCAATTCTCTTCCCAAAACTCAATGAAACTTCCAGAGTTGATAAATGACATAGTAACAATTCTTGTAAACAAAAAATTGAAACCAGGACTTGACCTGATCATCCCCAACCGGGACTGACATTCTGTCAACACTTAGTAGATATGCAACCTACAGGTCATGAATGCAAGTCTGAACACGAGGGACTAAAAACTTATATGAGGTTTAACAAGAAGGGTCACTACCTTCTCACATTAGATGTCATGACTCCAATTAGGTCTTGCATTCATTATTTATTTAGTTACGAGTGAAAACATGAAAAGAGGCATGACTAATATCTGTCATAAAACCATGCTTATAACCAACATATAACCAGATAAATAACAATAAGAGAACAACCATTAAATCCACATAATAATAAGTATATTTCACTATACAAAGCAAGAGAAACTTAGATTTTATTAAACATAAGCAATTAACAACTGGGTTTGGGACTTCAACATTCCACCCAACCATATATTGGTTGAGGCAAATCTCTCTTCATCCAATCACCCTCGTGCCATATTCCAAGCATGAATGTGGGATATCATGGGATAACCCAATCCAAACACAGCCAAGGGAATTTAGAGGTTAAACCACCTCCACCTTCTCCATACCGTGATCACACCTAAATTGATGTCAAGATCACAAAACCAAACCACGCTTGGATGCCTTAGAATTCCTTTACCATCCTTAAGTAATTTTCTTGTCTCCACCCTTAGGTTTTACCGTATATCCTGCCATTACCGGTCAAGGGATTCCTAGACCTTTTGGAATTTTCCTGAGACCACCTCACCCCAAATTCTGAAACCATCAGATAATCCAAAGCTCCAAACCAAGAACAATCCCATCACACCATGGCTATCCAAAAATGACAAGGTTAGGCTAAAATGCAATGTCGAAACCTGGCAAAATCCATGCCAATGACAACAAAAGAACCATGTACCAACATGCACATACCATGCATGTCAAAACCAGCTAGGAAATCACACATGCAATTTGTTACTTGTAAGTATCCCCATTGAAGTTGGTTGATCCTTTCCCTCCTTTGATTTCCTTGTCGTTCCTTGTTGTTCCTTCCCCTTTCTTTGCTTGTTGTCTTTCTCCTCTCGGTGCTTTCTCCACTTTGAGACAATTCTAACGCTAAATTGACAGAAGACTGACAAAAGCCTGCCAACTGATGCTCTAAGGCTTTTTTTATTGATGAGGCCTCTAATTTCTTCAATTTTCCATTACTTTCCTTCATTTTCCTCCTCACATGCAACCTGTGACCTTCCACCTTCATTTTCTCCTAATTTCCATTATTTTCATAAATAATGTGCTAAAAAATTATTTTTTTCCTTTCCAAAGCCTTAGTCATTTCCCTTTCCAATTTCTTTTAGCCATAAACACATCAAGTGATGCCCAATGGGATATTTTGCCCAATATTCAGCTTGTAATAAGTGTCCCTTGCACGTGGTATTATTTTACCTTTATTAAATTTTATTACATGAACTTTTAGCCAAGGGTTATTACACACCCCCACCCCTTAGGGGAGCACCGTCCTTGGCGTTAAACCACACATATACCCAACAAAACTATTGAAAAGAAAAAACATATTTCCTATGGAGCTTTATAACCTAGCTCATTACAATATTTACAACAACCTGCTCAAAATCAAAACCATCGTGACAAACACGACAATATGACAACCATATTGCTTATTGGAGCTTTATAACCTAGGTCATTGCAGTATTTACAATAGCAACCATACATCAATATGTAAAAATACCAAAAATCATTTGCCTTCACTGACAAACAATGAAGGATACATATCCCGCACCTGATCAATCATCTCCCATGTAGCTTCATCGGGCCCAGAGTGCTTCCACTACACTTTAACCTGCTCAAGTGCTTTGTTCCAGAGCACAAGATGTTTTCGCTACAATATGCATTGCAGTTCTAGCTGGAATTATCCTTCTTGCTCCACCAGAAATACAGACCAATCAATAACATGATTAACATCTGTTACATATTTTTTAAGCAATGAAATATGAAAAAAACATCATGGAATTTCACTCTCACAGGAAGTGCAATTATGCAGGCCATTGGTCCAATCCTCTAAAGGATATCAAAAGGCTCTTAATACCATGGTTCCAACTTGGCACATGCTCTGATCCTCAAGGAGCTCTTCTTGGGCTTGATGTGAAAATACACATGCTCCCTAACTTGAAACTCCTTAAATGCCTTGTGCTGGTCTGCATAACTCTTTTGCCTGTCCTGTGTTTCCTTTAGATTCTTCTTGATAACCTGCATTTCTTATTCCATGTATGCCAACATGTCTGGTCCAATAAGTACCATGTTCACTGGATCACTCTAGTTGATGGGAGTGTTACAACTCCGCCCATATAGTACTGCATCAAATTAACTCATCCTCGATGACTCCTAATAACTATTTTTATATGCAAACTCAACCAGGGGAAGGTACTCCTCCCATTTCCTATGTTGATGCATGACATACATCCTCAGCATACACTTTAGTATCCCATCGACCCTCTTTGTCTATCCATATTTCTATGGATGATAAGTTGTGTTGAAGGCCAACTTTGTCCCCAATCCTATTAAGAACTCCTTCCAAAACTTAGAAGTGAACTTGGCATCCCTGTCTGACAAAATATTCTTTGGAACTCCATGCAATCTCACGATCTCCCTGATGAATACATGTGCTACCTCACTGGATGAATAAATAGTCTTCATTGGATTGAAGTGAGCTACCTTGTTCAACCTACCTACCACAACTATGATATAATCATGCTACCTCAATGTCCTTGGGAGACCTATAATGAAATCCATGGAAATGACCTCACATTTCCGTTAGAGAATAGGAATAGGCTAAAGCATCCCACCTAGATGCTTACACTCTCCTTTGACCTGCTGACAGTCCAACATCTCACCACAAACTCTGCCACTTCCTTATTCAAATTCGGCTAGCATTAGAACTTCTTTACTATTGTCAACGTCTTTTGATATCTTGGGTGACCTGAATATGGTTTTACATGAAACTCCCTCAAGGTAAGCTTCTTGAGTTCATTGTCATATGACACATAGCTCTTGTATGTAAATCTCATCAAGCCATCTGCTTTGTATGATAATCCACATCCTGATCACCTGTACCCTATTGTAAAATGTGCATAACTCCATGTACGTGTCATCCTCCTATCCTGCCTATAAGATCCTATCCTGTAAATTTGTCCCATATGATCTCATTGCTACAACATGGTTCAATTGTACTTTCTTGCTGAGAGCATATGCAACCCTATTCTCCTTTCCCTTAATGTACCTGATCTCAAAGTCAAACTCACTAAGGGTAGCCAACCATCTAGCTTTCCTAGTGTTCAAAATCGACTGGTCAAACAGATATTTTAATCCGCTGTGATCGCTCATCAACACAAACCTCCTGCCAAGAAGTTAATGTCTCCACATCTTAAAGACATGAAAAATAGCTGCCAACTCAAGATCATGAATCACGTAGTTATGCTCATGCTAATTAGTTTCATGGACTCATAACATATCATCTGTCCCTTCTGCATAAGGACTCCACCAAGTCCTCTCTTGAAAACATTTGTACACACCATGAACTCTTTATTCGGATTTGCAATCTTTAACACTGCAACATTTGTGAACAATTGCTTCAACTGCTCAACATTGGTTGCACACTCCTTTTTCCATTCAAAATTCTTACCTTTCCTCTGCAATGATGTAATAGGATATGCAATGCGTGAGAAGTTTCTAATGAACCTCCTGTAGTAACCTACTAAGCCCATGAATGATATGACTTCATCCACATTTCTAAGAGCTGCCCATTCCACGATAGATTTTATATTTTATAGATCTATTGTTACGTTTGCCAAAAAAAACATGTCCCAAGTAATGTACCTCTGTCTGAAAGAAACTACACTTGAAAAAATTGGCATACAACTGATACTCTCATAGCAATCTCAACACTGATCCTAAATGCTTGGCACGCTCTTCCTCATTCTTATTATATACCAATATGTCATCAATGAACACAATAACAAACTTGTCCAAATAAGGACACAACAGAATATTCATCAGACACATAAAATTAGCTAGAGCATTAGTCAAACCGAATGGAACTACAAAAAACTCATAATGCCCATACCTGGTCCTGAAGTCAGTCTTGTAGATGTCCTCTTCTTTGATGCATGCCTCATGGTATCCTAGTCGTAGATATATATTTGAGAACATTGTTGCTCCCTTCAACTGATCAAACAAGTCGTCAATCCTCGACAATGGGTATATGTTCTCTATCGTCACCTTATTCAACTGCCTGTGATCAATGCACAATATAATAGTACCGTCCTTCTTCTTTACGAACAACATTGTTGTACTCCGAGGCAATACATTTGGTATAATGTATCCATTATTAAGCATTTATTTCAACTACAAATTCAGCTCTACTAACTCTGGAGTGCTCATCCTGTGAGGTTCATTTTGATGGTGGCGTTGCCCCTGGTACCAACTCAATAGAAAAGACTACTTCCCTGTGTGGAGGAAACTCTGGAATATCTGTTGGAAACACATCCTGAAACTAATGAAATATAGAGCACCTATTGAATATTTATGCATCCTCAACATCCTTACCCTTTTCACTGGAAATATGAACTACAAACATCACACACCCTTTCCTGCAACTGCGCTTAGCCTGCATAGTTGTGGCCATCCTCACTGATGTAGGCTTCTTCTTTCCCTACAGGATTTTATTTTCTCCATTATCATCCAGGCACTCAATAAACTTCTCACATAAATCTACTTTGGTCCTCTGAAGATACAACCAGTCCATACCCAAAATCATACTATACGATCCCAATGGCAGTACATTCAAATATGTTGATGTAGGCATACCATTCAACTCAAGTGTACAAGTTATTACCCAATGATGAACTCTCTTCTTTGCACTAGTAGCCAACTGCACCAACCAAGACTCTGCATGCACTTATTTTCTCAAGCCACACTTATCCACCAGGTCAGGATTAACATAACTATAATTAGATCTAGTATCAATCAAAATGGAAATAACTTGATCACAAAGCTTACCGTCCATATCAATGATAGATGCCTAGTGATTCTCCTACTTGTTGTCCACAACTGCATAAATCTAAGGAATACCATGACCAACATCCCCAACTGTCTGTGCCTCCTTAGCACTATAGATTTGAGGCCCACCTCCCTGGTATAATGGACAATCCTTCTTATGATGATCTTTGCCACATATCCAACACTGCAATGGTGCTCTACTATCACCTCTAGTATGTTTCTATCCAGGCTGCGACACATGTCCCTTCTCAACTACGTTGAACTTCTTGTAAGGATCAACATTTTCTCTATTAGATGCATCTTGAGCTCTTCCCCGCTTTGGTGGGAATTTCCCTTTTACCTTCTCATTTCCCTTCAAGTCACGTTTAGGCTTAGCTTTGTGCTTTGACTGCTCATAACAATGTTTCAATTTCTGAATGCCTTCCTCTAGTGATCTATGATCATCAAAATCAGTCTAGTCTTTATATGTTGTTGGAAATCCATTGATGAATCTTTGAATCTTATCCTTCTCATCCTTGATATAAGGAACGTACCTCAACAACTCCAAAAATCTGCTAGTATACTCATCATCTGTCATAGAACCCATTCGTAGCTCATAAAACTCCTTAGCTCTATCATCATAGTACCTCTCCAATAAGCACTTATTCTTAAATATCCTCTTGAAGTCATTCGAAATCAAGTCATCTTCTTGAATGCCATTGACATTATTCACATCTTTCCACCATATATCTTCTTTCCCTTTAAGACTAAAGGTGACTATCTTGTCTTTCATATTATTTGAATAGCTATGCAATATGAAGAATTTATTCCTCCCAAGCAACCATGCCTCTCTTCTGTCTTCTTCACCTCTCTATCAAATGCATGGGGCTTCACTTTATTGAACTCCTTCGACAAATACTCCCTCCTCCTATAAGGATGATGACTGTGATGATGTCTCTTGGATGAGTAACTAGAATGATGCCTATACATACCAGCCCTCATGTCAGGTGTATCTAATGAAATGCCACCTTTTATTGTGTCCCCTCTATCTAATCTATATATGGATTGAGATCTGCTACCATAGGCTCCATTTGTTTTTTCTTCCTCCTCTTGACTGATTTTCAATTTTCCTTGTTTCTGCAACTCTAACAAGCTCTGAAGAATCGATGCATTAACCTATACTTTCTTCTCCTAAGCCATTGCAAGTATTTATTGAGGCTCAACCAACTTGTCATTGTCTACTTTGAAAATTATGATCTCTTCCCTCAAGCTTCTCAAAGTATCTTCTATACCAGGTGAATACTCTTCTCCTTGCTACCCAACTGATTTGTAGGAAGTTGTTATAGGTCGATTTGGGCACCATTCCCAATGACCTAGTTAACTGGGCATCATCTCTAGGACCAATGATCAAGGGTCTATCATTCCCTGTCATTTCAGTTGCTACATGCCCTAAGACAAGAAACAAGATAAATCAAGCAAGACTTTCATCAAGCAAAGGTTTCCATGGTTTGAAGCTTATTGTATAGCATATGAGAGCTCACCAACGCAGCCTCTAAGGGGCCTAAGTGCGTTGCATATGTAGGTAGCCCCATGCAAGGCTGCTCTGCAAAGCACTTCCCGACATTCACAGGTGCGTTGGTCACATTGGGAGCGAAATTCTCATTGTTCTGGAATCTCCACTTGGCCAGTGCCTTCTAGAAGAGTTCACATGTGTCAAGCTTTGGATCCAAGTGTCCATTTGACATCTACATGACTGGAAACATGTCTTGCCTATTTTTGGAAAGATATTGATTGTAAAACAACCTAAGGTTCATCTATAAATTGAACACAGATCTAAGTGTTTGAAAAGGAAGAATTTGAGTAGAGAAATGCTGGAGAATTTTCAATTGAGAGCTTGGTTTGTAGAGCTACTGCTGGAGAGATTTATGTTGTGATGAGACTTGGAAACTTTGCTGGAAGGTCACTTCAAATTAGTCACTAGGTTGTAACCTCTCCGTCTATCATCAATAAAGAGTACTTCTTGTTTTTCCCTACATGCATCTATGTTAACTTTGATTTTCCATATTGTAAGATCTTGGTTGATGAATGTATTTTATGCTTAACTGATTTAGCTAACTAGCTTGAATAGATATCTATATTATTTCATCTCATGTTGTATCAGTGTTCTTTCTTGCAGGAAGCATTCAGCCAACGAACCGCTTGAATTTGAAGATGTAGCAGAAGCGATAGAAGGAGTCATTTGGAAGCGATTGAAACAAGTAAGCCTCCAATCCTCTCTGTATATATGTTCCGAGTTAGGAGAAATGGTAGTATAGTCTTTCAGCTGTTGTTCTAGACTAACACCTGTCTAGGGAATCGTAATTTATCTATAGATTACAATTATGGCCCAATAAACTAGCGACTCCAATGGGGAGAATTTCTCTTAGTTTTAGGTGTTTTAGTCTCTGATTTTCTTTGATTATCTACCGAGTAGATGTTACACATAAATATTAGACTTTTTTAGAGCTTAATTTGCAAAGACATTGAGCTAAACAATAGTCTTTTTCCTTGTCTACTGCGCCCAACGCACCCTTAGTTAGGGCACAGTGCTTTGCAGAGCACTGTCTCCCTTCCAAGCCTGCGTTGCAGAGCACTGTCTCCCCTTGGAGACTGCGTTGACACCTGAAAGTGACCAAATTCCCTTGAATTTGACTTTGCAACTTGCTTCAGTTTTGTTTGCTGTTGTGTTATGAAAAGTTTGATGCTTAATTGACCAGTGTCTCTATATACTTCTTCCTCCTTTGGTTGAAAATTTGTTCAATTTTTGTTTAGAAAAGTTTTTATTTATCATTGACAAATTGATTTCAAAGTATTTTTTATGGTCGCCTTAAGAATCATTTGCTTTCGAAATAGGAAATTGTCGTAAAATCTTCATTTCCTTGATAGGAGAGATTGTTGTTGAAATCCTCATTTTTCCTTCAAAAGAGAAATTGTTGTTTATATTCTTCGTTTCTCGAAAGTAAAAAGCATTTTGATTATTAATCTAGTGCACCTAGTTTCTTTTCTTCATTCATAACATTAAGGAAGCTGAAAAGAAAAACTTGCATTTGCATGTAAGATTGTGTGTTTTTTGCAAAAGGAACATTAGGAAATCTGCATTTAGTTTGTGATTCATTGATTTTGTTTTTTCATTGATTTGTTTGCTCACAAATTATTTGCTCTTTTCCCTTAGTAGCCAGGTTCTTCATTGAAAAAGCTAAAAGTGAAAGTTTGTTTATCATTCTTAGCTTGCATTTTAGGAACTTCATATACATCATCGTGGTGAAACTAAAAGGCAAATTTTTAAGCAAGATCAACATAAAATAAATCTCAATTTACTTAACAACACATTGGAACCTTAACGATAACATTTAGAAGGTCTAGGCTAGAGATGTGTTCCGACGTCGTAAAAAATAGCTGCTGTCGTTAACTTGTCTGCGATAGATTTTGAGTGTGATACTTCACTCCACGTACGTAAGTATATCGTAGCTCGTCCACGTACTCTCAGGTATTTCGGGCGGTGTTACAGTACGATAAGTATAAAGGGGTGCTCTCACTATGCGGTTTCGCATAAGACAACGCTAATATAGACTTAGGCCTCCACGTACCTTCGAGTATATTTGGGAGGACAACTTTTAGGTGCTATCCATCCACAATGAACCGAGTTGACTGCCCTGAAATTGTGATACACCAAACACAACATTCAGGGAGATTACTTGCCCATACTTTTTGGTTCGCCAAGAGGTATTCTGCAGTTCACAATTTCTTGGTAAACCCTTTTGCCTAGCATTACCATCTTCCTGTTTATTTGTTTTTGGATAAAATAAATCAGTGATTGTGGAAGAACACAATCCTACCCCCCGTTGTTCGCGTAGATTAGTTTTAAAACCACCTTTACCGCTGGAAGTTACTTATGGTAAGAGAAGGCGATCACGATCTGCCGAATCAAGTACAATTCGTACCTCTGGAAAAACATCATCATTTAAACCAGAGCTAGCTCAAATTGTTTCCACACATCCGGTTCATTTACTGTTGTTGAAACAGAGTCTTCATAGCTACCCGTGGTCACGATCCATTCAATCGTTGAGACCATACCTCCTGGACCCGACGTTGTTCAATCACAAATTGATCCAGATCCTGTTGCTTCTTTGCCAGAACATTTGAATCCTGAAATTGAACAACCAGAAATTATTCCTACCTTGGTCATCACACAAATTTATGTAGCCATTGAAACTCCCATATCACACAGTCAACCAACTGAAATATATTTTGGCCTGGAGGTGAAGTTCTTCCTCCTGGTTTAATCGCGATTGAAGAAATCCCACAATCTGATACACCTTTAAGTCCAACCCATTTTGGGGGAGACGTTTACTTGTACCAGTCTTTTCCTCAATCGTTTCCATCTACTTTTGTTGATCCCATTGGCATTCAATCTTCCGTTGATTTCGGAGAGTATACATTTGGTCATACAACCATGCCTAAACCAACATCTTCGGTTGGGTCTGTTGTTCCAATTATGTCAACTCCTACCCTCGCTACTCCGTCGATGTTCACAACCTCACCAGAGTCATATTTTATTTGTTTTTGGATAAAATAAATCAGTGATTGTGGAAGAACACAATCCTACCCCCCGTCGTTCGCGTAGATTAGTTTTAAAACCACCTTTACCGCTGGAAGTTACTTCTGGTAAGAGAAGGCGATCACGATCTGTCGAATCAAGTACAATTCGTACCTCTGGAAAAACATCATCATTTAAACCAGAGCTAGCTCAAATTGTTTCCACACATCCGGTTCATTTACTGTTGTTGAAACAGAGTCTTCACAGCTACCCGTGGTCACGATCCATTCAATCGTTGAGACCATACCTCCTGGACCCGACGTTGTTCAATCACAAATTGATCCAGATCCTGTTGCTTCTTTGCCAGAACATTTGAATCCTGAAATTGAACAACCAGAAATTATTCCTACCTTGGTCATCACACAAATTTATGTAGCCATTGAAACTCCCATATCACACAGTCAACCAACTGAAATATATTTTGGCCTGGAGGTGAAGTTCTTCCTCCTGGTTTAATCGCGATTGAAGAAATCCCACAATCTGATACACCTTTAAGTCCAACCCATTTTGGGGGAGACGTTTACTTGTACCAGTCTTTTCCTCAATCGTTTCCATCTACTTTTGTTGATCCCATTGGCATTCAATCTTCCGTTGATTTCGGAGAGTATACATTTGGTCATACAACCATGCCTGAACCAACATCTTCGGTTGGGTCTGTTGTTCCAATTATGTCAACTCCTACCCTCGCTACTCCGTCGATGTTCACAACCTCACCAGAGTCATATTTGCACGGTGGCCCTTCGGTCCCAATAGGTTACAAATCATTATCTGGCACTTTCTCTGGTACATCTTCAAGACCATGGTCTTTACCAATGTCATCATCTGGTGTTTTAACTGGTAGTCTTATAGTTAGTACTGAATGACTTGATACATTACACACATCATTAGGGCAATATCAAGTGGGTCCTTATGGTTCAATTCCTTTAAGTACCATATCAACTGGACTCCCAGCATTCGGGGAACAATATTTTCCATCTTATTATCCTCCGTATGCTGGGGGGCAACCTATGGTCAACCAATACGACAATACTCAGTCACATTTTGGTCAAACTAATGTTGACATGAATGTTTGTCAATGGCAGCCCACTCTGCCTATCCAACCACAAACGGTTGTACATTCGTATCAACCAATTCAACCTGTTACACCCACTTCAATACCACTTTTTAATACATCTATACCCCAGCTACAGAATCAAAATATTGTACATCAACCTTATCACGCAGGTTCTTCGACTCAATATCATCAAATGTTGGGTCCACAGACTCAAAATCCTTTGGTTAATTTACAACAACCTGTATCAGGGATCATTTATTCACAAGTTGGTGTACCATTTTATGGGATGTCACAGACGCAACCTGGTTATACATATCAATCGAATCCAACTTATACTAATCTGGGTTATAACATTGGTGGACAGAACCCTTGGAAACCACAGGCGCAAATGCCTCAAACTTCATTTCAACAAGTATCGTATCTAGGTTTTGGTCAACAGAATTCTCCAGCGTTTGCTATGCAAAACAACCCCTATCTGGGTTACCAGCAGCAAATTCCATGTGCCGGTGCTCAAAGACCTGTTGCCCAAGCAATTCCATCTTATCCTGGCTATGCTCAACCTCACCTTAATAGACATTTTCCTTTTGTTGCAACCTTGGAATTGCCAAATTTAAATCGGTTAACTAATGATCCTATCAATTATGCTCCTTGGTGGCCGGTGATACCACATAAATTACCGTCCAACATTC
This sequence comes from Pinus albicaulis, assembly GCA_034641835.2. Taxonomy (NCBI): domain Eukaryota; kingdom Viridiplantae; phylum Streptophyta; class Pinopsida; order Pinales; family Pinaceae; genus Pinus; species Pinus albicaulis. Next base: position 1,666,512,884 of record CM076584.1, read on the forward strand.
CTAAATTCAATGGAAACCCTGGAGAAGATCCATCAACTCATGTTATGACTTATCATTTATTATTTTCATCGAATTCCCTAAATGATGATTATGTTCAATTACGTCTTTTCCAGCGTATGCTCACAGGTCCGACTGCTAAATGGTACATTGAATTACCTAGAGCTTCTTTTGATAATTTCACTTATTTAGCTACTATATTTTTGACCCATTACCAGTTACCGATCAGATGCGAAACTGGAACGGAACTCTTGACCAACTTCAAACAGACTAATGCTACTTACATTTCCGATCATATTCATGAGTGGCGTCACCGTCGACGAATGGTTAAGACATTTGTTCCCGATCAACTCCTTGCTGAATGGTTCATTAAGTCCCTGTTACCATCTATAACTGAGGATGTGGCTAAAGGTGGCGTCGTCATAGAAGAGCAATTTATCGCTCGTGCCCAATATTTAGACTTGATTTATACTCAGTCTGGCACGCTCTATGAAAAAATCCCAAATGCGTCGCGATCTAATCTCAATTTTCCTCCTCAAATAAAGGACTCTCATGCTGGAGACGACTTGATAGGCACTGCAAACACACACAACACTACTGCATCTGAACCTGCTCCTACTTCTGAAATTAATGCCGTGTCATTTGACAAAGGCAAAAGTGACAAGCAACCAGGAAGTAAGAAAAAGGGAAATAAAAGAAAAAGAAAACTTCTAACCCACAAGAACGATCATCTGATCAACCGTTTGGACCACGGAAACCTCGTTATCCATGCATAATCTGTAATGAGGAACACTTTTTTAGGGATTGTCCTCACCATGCTAAAGTCTCAAAAATCATCAAGACTTCTCATGCATTAGCTATGTTGACAGACCCATTCCCAAATCCGGACACAAATTTGGTTGCTACGGATCCAGCTCCTAGTTCCCAAGTGTTAATGTTATCCACCACAAAACCTTCACAAGATATTTTGGTGTCGACGCAGAATAAAGACTATGGTAGTCTGGCCACTGATCAACCTACTACCTCGACAAAGAATCCATCTAATGAATCGGTACCACCTCCTATTATTCCTGAATTGACGATTAAGCCACCGAAGGGAGTAATTCATAAATCTACATATAATCCTCGAGCAAGAGTTGCACAAAATTATAATATAGTTGAAGATTTGGATCAATCCCCTTCAGTTATGTCTGCTCTTGAGGTATTACAAAATTGTCCCTCCGAGAAGCAAGCTTTATTGTCGGCCATTGGTGGAATTGATCCGATTGATTCTAATCTTGTCGTCTTTAATCATACGGGCTATGTGCCGCAACTACCAGCAGAATTGGCATTCTCCATCCAAGTAAATGTTCTCAATCACCTTGTTCATCGCACTATTATTGATGAGGGAGCATCTACGTGCATTATGTCTCTAAACTGTTAGAAGTCACTTGGCTCGCCGCGATTATTGCAATCATCAACGACGTTGAAGGCTTTTGATGGAAGAACATATAAACCTTGTGGTATTATCAATAACCTGCAAGTTGAATTAGGGGGGAAAACAATAAGTATTGATGTTGAGGTTGTTGATGGAACCCTTGACTATAATATTTTACTCGGAAGACCATGGGTATATGCAATGACTGCCATTGTTTCTACATACTCTAGAATGATTGCCTTTCCACATAAAGGTACAATCATAGTCATTAATCAATTATCCTTTTTTGCCTCCGCTTCACAGGTAACTGGAAGTGTTCCGTATGTTCACTTACCCCAACTAGAAATATAGAACATTGGTGTAGGACTCTTAAAAGATTCCACTCTTATGGGAACCTTTGCATTACCGCCACCCACGACGTCGGCAAAAATTGCAAACATAGAGACGTGCTACATGATCTCTTCCACTCTGTCTGGCTTAAGGAAGAGTACGGGTGATTCTGATATTTCTACGTTGGATGATGTTTTACCGCTCAGCCCTATTGAGCTACAATAGTAATCAATCTATTTGGCTTGGGCGACAAATCAGAAATCAACGTCGCCGAGTGTTTGGGTTGGTCATTCATTATATTTTGGAACTCCATCTGATCCATTTTCCTCAAAATTTTTGACAGATGAAAATATTTTGGAAGCTATGATGGCAGAAGGAGAACCATGGGAAGATTATCATCATCGTTCCCATCTTCTACATTATGAAGAAAATAACCTTAGTGAACTATATCACCCATCCATTCAAAATTTATTTTCGAATTCTTTTCCAATTAATGCAATTGAATCTGAGCGAAACTTATCAAATATCGAAGAAAAGATTTCTATCGATATTTCGACTAAACCTAGTGTTGTAGAAAATATTCATGTCGGTGTATCTTGTTCTCCATCAGAACTTGATTCATATCGCTCTCTTTTTCGTGAATTTCGTGACGTATTCGCCTGGTCTTACGAGGAAATGCTAGGCATAGATACTAGTATAGTTGAACACACTATTAATATGTATCTTGATGTCAAACCGGTGCGTCAATGGCTTCGTCTTGTTCATCCAAAGAAAGTCGCTGCCATCAAAGAAGAAGTTGAAAAACTTTTGCGTGTTGGTTTCATTTACCCTGTTCTGCTAACTGAGTGGGTTTCCAATATCGTTCTTATTATGAAAAACAAGGAACCATTAGAGTGTGCGTCGATTATCGAGATGTCAATCAGGCTTGTCCAAAAGACAACTATCCTACTCCCTTTATCGACCAGATTATTGATGATTGTGCTGGATGCAAAATATTTTCATTCATGGATGGATTTTCTGGCTACAATCAAATCAATATCCGCCTAGATGACCAACATAAGACAACATTCATCTGTCCCTAGGGCACATTCGCATATAGGAAACTTCTGTTTGGTTTAAAGAACGTTGGGGAAACTTTTCAAAGAGCAATGGATTATGCTTTCAATGACATCAAGCACATTGTTCAACCATATCTATATGATTTACCAGCGCATTCACAAAATCAGACTGATCACCCGATGCATTTGAGAGCCATTTTCTTACGCTGCCGACACTACAAGATACCCCTCAATTCGCACAAATGTGTGTTTTGTGTTGGTTCTGGTCGATTGCTAAGATTCGTAGTCTCAAAATAAGGAATTCGAATAGACCCACTGAAGGTACAGGCCATTCTTGATTTGCTTGCACCATCAAACCTACTTCAGATACATAAACTTCAAGGAAAGGCTAACTTCCTGAGAAGGTTCATTCCAAACTAGGGCAAAATGGCTAAAGGATTTACTCGATTATTGAAAAAAGGAGTTCCCTTCCATTGGGACCAAGTTGCGCAAGATTCTTTTGATACTGTCAACGACCATCTTGTCCAGGCGTCATTAATGTATCCTCCTAATTATCAAAATGATTATTTCCTATATATCTTCGCGGCTGAAACGACCATCACTATGGTTTTGGTCCAAGTAGAAGATGGAATTGAACATCCGATCTATTATTTGAGCTGTAATCTTAATGATACGGAAGTTAAGTACTCTTACGTAGAAAAGCTTGCCTTGGCAGCTGTTCAAGCTGTCCAAAGATTTCGCCATTATATCCTGCTCCGAAAAAACAATAATAGTTTCGGATTGCAACCCAATGACTTACATCTTATCACATCAATTTATGGGGAGAAAATATTCAAAATGGATTGTCATTTTGCAGGAATTTGATTTGGAATTCATCAAATCCAAGTCAAAGAAGTCTTTAGTTTTCGCTGAGCTTCTCTGTGACCTTCCCTCTGATAGGAATACAACTACGTCGGAACCATCTATTCCAGACGAGTCTTTGTTTTTGATCGGATCATCTGATCCCTGGTATGGATATTTCATCATTTATCTCCAAACCCAATATTTTCAACCTAATGCCTCTCACTCTGATCAGCGACGTATTCGATACCAAGCCAAAGATTATTTGATCGTCGTCGATACACTTTATCATCGTGGTGTCGATACCATCTTAAGGAGGTGCCTCACTCATGAGGAGGCCGAAAAAGTGTTAAATGATTTTCATGCTGGGGCTTGTGGTGGACATTTATCTGGATATGCTACCGCGCAGAAGATACTCTGCGTCGGTTACTTTTGGCCTACTATTTTTCGAGATTGTATCCTAGTAATCAGAAGTTGTCATGCATGCCAGATTTTTTACCGTAAAATACGCAAACTTCTAGCACCAATGCATCCTGTTGTCTCTGCTGCACCATTTGCGAAATGGGGTATTGACTTCATGACCTGTAACCCTCCTTCGTCCGGGGGGCATGGTTATATTATTGTCGCAGTCAACTATTTTACCAAATGGGCCGAAGTGATGCCTACATTCAATAACACGGGATAGACAGCTGCATTGTTTTTCTTCAACCATGTTATTGCACGATTTGGGGTCCCACAAGCTATAGTTACGGATCATGGGAAGAATTTTCACAACCATATGATGTCTGAATTGACAACCAAGTTAGGATTGTCACATGATAATTCAACTCCTTATTATCCACAATCAAATGGACAAGTTGAGGTTATTAACAAAATTCTTAAATGAATGTTTCAATGAATGATAGGAGTCCGTAAAAGGAACTGGCACTTGATCCTGTACTCTGCCTTTTGGGCATATCGAACGTCGGTGAGAAATGCGACTGGATTTACTCCTTTTCAATTGGTGTATGGTCTGGAAGCTATCTTACCAATCCAATGTGAAATATCATCGTTAAAACTCGCAATAGACTTGTTACCTGACACCTCAGAAGAAGAAGCGCGTCTCCTTAACCTCATCCATCTAGATGAAATGCGTCGTGAAGCCCAATTGGCCAACGAAGCGCATAAGAGATGTATAAAGGCACAATACGACAAAAATGTCCAACCTTGCATCTTCTCAGAGGGCGACTTGGTCCTTCTTTACAATCAAGAAGCTAATGTAATAGGTACAGGGAAATTCAAGCCATTGTGGCATGGCCCCTATATTGTCAAAAGAGTTATTTCTAAGGGTGCTTACGATTTAGTTGATTATGATGGAATTCCATTGGCACAACCTAGAAATGGGTTGTATTTGAAACGTTACTATGCTTAATCATGAGCGTAGTAATTTTTTGTATTATATTGTTTATATGCTGTTGATTTGCATTCACTATCTGAATTTGTTTTTTAGAGTTTTCTTGACGTTAGTAATCCGCTTTACATTTTATGACAGATGTCTGAATCTTCGGAACCATTTGTTGGATATGCTAATGGTGCTAGTCGTAGTACGTAGAATCTATCCTTTGCAGCGTGGGCCATTTTCGCTCCAAACGACGAGTTAGTGAGTTTTCAAGGGATTTGTATCGATAGATCGACGAATAATATCACTGACTATAGCGCGTTGATCGAACTTCTCTCTAATGCCATTTCATTTGGTATTAACTGCATAATCATAAGGTCAGACTCACAACTTGTGGTACTACAACTTACTAATAGTTATATTGTTAGAAATCCAACACTTCTTAGATTGTTCCTAAGAGTTCGACTTTTGGAGAGACATTTTGATTTCTTTCAATATCAACACATTTCCAGAGATATGAACACTTTAACTGATTCATTAGCTAATCAAGTTTTAGACAGACATTTGTGACATAGATAAAGAAAACATTCACATGATTGAATTGGATTGTGTATTAAACATAGGAAAAACTCTGAAAACACATAGATAGTTATAGTTTTTTTACAAAATTTGTGACCAAGACACATAGTTCATCTGACCTCAAAATGTATGCAAAATATCACAAGTAAAATAGTGGTGCTCGTGGTAACATGCTATAGATCTAGCAATCCTATGGAGCAGCCGCATCCAACAGTTAGGAACCCCAATAGTGTGTCGCTGTAGTCGCATGGGTAACTCTTCGAGCCGGCAATCCAGAATCCCGAAGGTTAATCCCTCTATGTGTTGCTGAAGCTCAGCTAGAGTCTCAGCCATATCAAGGTCCTGAAGGACTGTTCTCCCGATAGCCCTCTCTGCTGGCGCATCTGCCTCGCGCTCTGGTTCCTCTACTGGTTGAACGTGACCAATATGTGCATTACATCAAACATTTAGTTTAGTCTTGGAAAGAAATCAAAACACAAAAATATTGTATAGACCTTATAAAAATAAAAAAAAACATGGTCGAATCATTCTTACCCATTGCACGCAATCGACCGTCGAAGTTCAGGGGTAAAATCAGGTTCAGAGCTCAAAAATGCAAATGGTAATTATGGAATGGTAAAAATGAATAGTGAAACTACATTTTATAGTCATTTAATTGTTTGCAAATTAAATTTATTTCTATGACTATAGTTTTATTATGTTTTTTTAATCATGAAACAGGTATTTTTAATTCATTTGATGTTGTTTAGAATAGGAAATACAACTGATGAACAGATTAGTCGTGCAGATTTATTCAAAGAATGACTTGACCCTAAAGCATACTTTTTCTCCTTATTTTTCGAGCTTTGTTAAAAACGAAAAAGGATTTGAAGCACACTTTTATCTCTTTTTCGAGCTTCTATAACAACGAAAAAGGAACCCCTGGAGTCTTCTTTCAACTCTTTTCAGACTCTGATAATGTGAAAAATATTGTCGAGCACTTGTCTTTTCGAGCTCATTAAAGTAAATGAATTGATATCTACTCAGTATAAGTTTAATCCTTTTCTGGACTGAGATGGATTATTTACGAAAAAGGAATACCTTGGTTAAACATGACCAAAGAGGTTCTCTAAGATATAATTGTACACTTTTTTTCGGATCTGAGTGACAAATTTACGAAAAATTACTTTTGGAGTTCTATTTCGTCCTCTTTTTCAGACTCTCTAAATATGAAAAAGGACCGGGATATCACTGTCGTTAAGCTCGTTAAAACATAAAATAGCGACGGGCTTGTCAATCATGGCAAGAATCGAGTTTCATTCATCACTAGACTCATTAAATTATTAAATAGTGATACTTTATTCACCCGAAGGGTTGAATTATAGAACAAGAAAATGTTATCCTCCTCAAGCTTATCAAAAAATAAAGAGGTACTAGTCGACAAATGATTGGGGAAAATTTGGGAAAAGTAAGTAAAGTTTCTTTTTGGTAGCAAGTCGCTCTTGAGCATGACACTTATTTCACTCCATGTCCGTGGCTGTTTGGGTTGGGTAATCATCTTGACGGTTCATTCACACCTATGGTTCATCATACCTTCACTTCGGTTTTGGGTCAATGCTGCCAACTCATCACAGTGTCGCCGATATGTTCAAGAGAAGTCATCCATTGATTAAAAACTCATCCTTCTGCAATACTCATAAACCTTTATTTTCATGATCGTCATCCCTAAAAATTGCTATATCAAGTCATACCCTTGTCTTCGAAATCAGTAACTCCTATTTTGCAATAAGGCGACTTCCTGTCGATGACATATCAATATCCACGAAGTTCACTTAGAAACATCAGATTCCAGTACCATGAGCCTTGTTGCAGCATTGACAAGATCCTCGCTTCCAGACCTTTGACTGAAAGATTTTGTTTGGCGTTCAACATAAAATCATCTACTCACGCCTTACGAAATGTACTGCAGTACCTTGAGGGCCATTTTCATTAATGGTGGTTCTCTCGCGTTTTTTAACAACTCACATCATTGGCTGGTAATCAAACGATGTCTTTCCATGTTCAACGACAAATCATATATTTGCATGGCTAGACTTGTACCCGAATGATCGAGTGAACGAGATAAGAAGACCCCAGATCTAGTTTCATCCATTCGGGCTGCGATTTCAGGATTATTATACACATCATATGTACGATGACCTTGCATACAAATTGTCATCCAAACATGGGCCCATATCTGTAGGCGTGTCTGCATCTAGGCAACATTCTAATGTAGACGACTTTCTAAATTATGTACATGTTATTAGATTGTTTTATGTGCTGAACATGGGAATGCCTACCCTCATAAATTATGATCAATAGAGGATATATCATGATGAAATGTATTGTAAAATTGATGCAGGTGACCATTCCGCTTCGTTTCCAGGCTCATCACAGCGTAAAGCATCTCAATAAAATGTTCTTATTATTTGGATCTCATGCTTTAGGGGGCAATTGTTATAGGTCGATTTGGGCACCATTCCCAATGACCTGGTTAACTGGGCATCATCTCCAGGACCAATGATCAAGGGTCTATCATTCCCTATCATTTTAGTTGCTACAAGCCCTAAGACAAGAAACAAGATAAATCAAGCAAGACTTTCATCAAGCAAAGGTTTCCATGGTTTGAAGCTTATTGTATAGCATATGAGAGCTCACCAATGCAGGCTCTAAGGGGCCTAAGTGAGTTGCATATGCAGGTAGCCCCATGCAAGGCTGCTTTGCAAAGCACTTCCTGACATTCACAGGTGCGTTGGTCACATTGGGAGCGAAATTCTCATTGTTCCGGAATCTCCACTTAGCAAGTGCCTTCTAGAAGAGTTCACATGTGTCAAGCTTCGAATCCAAGTGTCCATTTGAAATCTACATGACTGGAAACATGTCTTGCCTATTTTTGGAAATTTATTGATTGCAAAACAACCTACATTTCATCTATAAATTGTGTCACAGATCTAAGTGTTTGAAAAGGAAGAATTTGAGTAGAGAAATGCTGGAGAAGTTTCAATTGAGAGCTTGGTTTGTAGAGCTACTGCTGGAGAGATTTATGCTGTGATGAGACTTGGAAACTTTGCTGGAAGGTCACTTCAAATCAGTCACTAGGTTGTAACCTCTCCTTCTATCATCAATAAAGAGTACTTATTGTTTTCCCTACATGCATCTATGTTAACTTTGATTTTCCATATTGTAAGATCTTGGTTGATGAATGTAGTTTATGCTTAACTGATTTAGCTAACTAGCTTGAATAAATATCTATATTATTGCATCTTTTGTTGTTTCAGTGTTCTTTCTTGCAGGAAGCATTCAGCCAACAAATCGCTTGAATTTGAAGCTGTAACAAAAGCGACAAAAGGAGTCATTTGGAAGCGACTGAAACAAGTAAGCCTCCAATCCTCAAGGTATATTTGTTTCGAGTTAGGAGAAATGATAGTATAGTCTTTTAGCTGTTGTTCTAGACTAACACCTGTCTAGGGAAGCGTAATTTATCCATAGATTACAATTCTGGCCCAACAGAAGTGTCATGGGAACTGGAGTCTACCATTTTGTTTGTTATCTTGAATTCTCTTCTTCTTGCAAGTGTACCATGTCAGATAAACCAAATAAATACCAAAAGGAAATACATACATTAGTGATGTTCGTGGGAGGCTTATCTCATGTGCAAGATCAATCCACATTAGCATGTACATGTATAATAATAAACATATCCATATAATAACATAATCACATAACAACATCATGCATGGCCATGCCAAATGTATACCATGATCCCATTCATGACAACCATAACCTTGACAACATCATTTTTACCCAAAGAGCGTGAAACCACACTCTGATACCACCCTGTGGTATCAGATATGACCCAGAGAGAGCACAAGCCGCTTTGATACCATCCTGTAACGCCTCCTCCCATATCTACCCACTTTAACTGACCTGTCAGGGGTAAACATGAGTTGAGGGTCACTATGATAAGACTCAACCTCCTAGGTGACCTTAAAGAAATGAAGCCAACAACTCAAGACCTTACTATTTCCCCTCAGGTGTCACAGGACGTCCAAGAGTAACCCAACCTCTCCAAGTGTCCAACCCCTGAGGCAACTCACTTTTCCCCTTAGCTAGAGCCTTAGTCTCTCCGTTTCCAAGGTCTCCATGCGACTACGGCTTCCTAGTTGCACACATGAGCCTACCTCCATGCGACTATGGACTTTTCTGCTCATTTCTATGCCAACGACTCTGATTTTTGTGCCACTTTTTTAGGGGTAGGACTTACGTCTCTACCCATAACCTAGTGAAACTTCCAGAGTTGATAAATGACATAGTAACAATGCTTTTACACCAAAAACTGAAACCAAGACTTGACCCAACCATTCCCAACCGAAAATAACATTTTTTCAAACATTTGGTAGATATGCAACCTACAGGTCATGAATGAAAGTCTGAAAATGAGGGACTAAAAACATATATGAGGTTTAACAAGAAGGGTCATTGCCTTCTCACATTAGCTATCACAACACCAATTAGGTCTTGCATTAATTATTTATTTAGTTATGAGTGAAAACATGAAAAGATCCATGACTAAGATCTGTCATAAAACCATGCTTATAACCAGCATATGACCAGATAAATAACAATAATATAACAACCATTAAAGCCACATAATAACCAATATATTTCCTTATCTAAAGCAAGATAAAATTAGCTTTTATTAAACATAGGAAATTACTGACTGAATTTGGGACTTCCACATTCCACCCGACCATAGATTGACTACGCTAAATCTCTCTTTAGCCAATCACCATTGTACCATATTCCAAGCATGAATGTGGGATCTCATGGGATAAACCAATCCAAAAAAAACCAAGGGAATCCATACTTTAAACCACCTTCACCCTCTCCATGCCGTTATCACACTTAAACCGGTGTTGAGATTACAAAACCAAACCGAGCTTGGATGCCTCAGAATTCCTTCATCGTCCTTTAGTAAATTTCTTGTTTCCACCCTCAGGCTTTACCGTGTATCCCTCCATTATTGGTCAAGGGATTCCTAGGACTTAGGGAATTTTCTGAGACCACCTCACCCCAGATTCTGAAACCATCCAGGAATCCAAAGCTCAAAACCGAGAACAATCCCATCACATCGTGACTATCCAAAAATGGAAAGGCTAGGCTAAAATCCACTATCTAAACCGGACAAAATCCATGCCAATGACAAGAAAAGAACCATATACCAACATGCACATACCATGCATGTCAAAACCAACTAGGAAATCTCACATGCGATTTGTTACCTACAAGTATTCCCATTGAATTTGATTTATCCTTGCCTTCCTTTGTTTTGCTTTTCCTTCCTTGCTTTCCCTTTCCCTTTCTTTACTTGCTTTCTTTCTCCTCTTTGAGACAATTCTAACACTAAATTGAAAAAATATTGACAAAAGCCTGCCAACTGATGCTCTTAGGTCTTCTTATTGATGAGGCCTCTAATTTCTTCAATTTTTCATTATTTTCCTTCATTTTCCTCCTCACATGCAACCTGTGACCTTTCACCTTCCATTTCTTCTAATTTCTATTATTTCAATAAATAATGTGCCAAAAATATATATTTTCCTTTCCAAAGCCTTAGCCATTGCCTTTGCCCATTTCCTTTAGCCATAAACACATCAAGTGATGCCCACTAGGATATTTTGCCCAACAAACAACTTGGAATATTTGTCCCTTGCCTGTGGTCTTATTTTACCTTTATTGAATTTTATTACATATGTCCGTGGTCAATATTTCCATATGTAAGCTATAGCTTATTTCTCATTTTGATCATGTTGGGTTTTTGGGAAACATTCTTACCAATTTCAAAATGGAAAGTTATTATTTAGATAAATCCCTAACAATGCACCAAGTTTCAGAGGAAGGGCATGAACAAAAGCATCCTTAAAAGAAAGATTAATTTTAAAGAGGGAAATTGTGTCTCCATATTGAATTTTTTCGCATTCAAGTATAAGAATCGATCCAACCCTAAAATATGGTAGGCACGACAACTAGATTGAAGGTAAAGGGAAACAACAAGCTAATAAAATAAATCAAATTCTTCAAGATGCAATAACGACATGGATGAAGAGAATTCCTATGGGCATATACTAGGGTTAACACATAGTGAAGAGTCGTGATGAGAAGGAAGCCATTTTTGTTGTAAACATGGAAATTGTGCTTAGAATAGAGAAAATTTGTTTGGAATAGTAAATGAGTGTGACTGGAGGGTTAATAGATTTGGACAAACCACCTTTCAGCCCACTTAGCAAATCATTGGACACGAGGAGAATGAATGTTGTGGTGAGTTGGCTCAAGCATTATTTAACCAAGGTTTAATGGATTGAATGGAGAAAGAGTTAATGTGACTGGTTGACATCTCTCTCAAGGCTCTTCGATTCAAAGTATATATGTTGCTTACCAAGTGCATTGGAATAAATCACGTAGATCCTCAATAGTTAATCCTTGGGATAAATAAGAATATGCCTTTAACTTGATAACATGATGGACTTGGTACTATTATTCCTTATGTTTGTTCTTATAAAGAATTCAAGCTCCCTTACTATAACTTACTTAGAGTAAAATAAGTTAAAATGAAGGTAGGTGTTATTAGAGAGTTTCTAAAACATAAACATAAGAGTGGCTCGTTAATCATTAATGAAGAGAATTTAGATTCATAGCTTTTGGAAGGTCAGAGAAAACACAAAATATGTACATTAATTAAAAAACTATTTGACATTGTCAACTTGAATTTGTGTGCAAAGGCCGAGCTAAATGAAATTACGAAAAATGGAATAATTTTCACTTGTACATCAATTTTTAGGTGGAAGGATGGGCAACAAAACTTTGAAGGATTTATCCAAATCAAAATCCAAGCCAATCGTTAGATACATTCCTCGTATCATGACTCCAGTTGAGGGCTAGTTGGCTTGGGTCTTTAAAATAATGGTAAAGGTTGATAAAAATCCTTCATTGATGTTGGAAGTGGAGTTCACAAACTCTATTGACTTTGAGTTTACATATTTGAATATCTTCTCATTGTGGGTTAGAATTACAAGACTCTCACTAGTCTCATAGTAAAAGGAATTGTTTGAGAATATAGGAAATGCTCTTGACATATGTTATGAATCCAATTTATGATTTCATGACATGGGGTATTTTGGAATAGCCCATATTCTCGTGGGTTTTGTTATGAAACCAACTCTAAAAATAGAAGAAAAGAGAGATCAATGTCTTATAAATAATCCACTTCGAGGGGGAAACTTCCTTTACATTACATAAATGAACAATTTTTGGATGATACAAATTACAAAACCTCCTTTCTATATATGGGAGTCCATGGGGTCACGATATAATGCTAGCCGACCTAACAATAATAACAATATGGGGGTTACATGGGTACAACAATAACAACAAGGGGGCTACACTAACAACAATAAGGGACTATACTAACAAAAATAATGGACTACACTAGTAATATAGGGACCTAACATGCCTCTCTCCCTCAAAAAAGTATTGTCCTCAATGCTTGAGTAGCTTTGGATGCTTCTGTATAAAATTCCCATCCTCCCATGTAGAATCTTCAGTGGGTAAGTTCTTCCACTTTATGAGATACTATGAATTGATCGATTTCGTAGTTGTTGAGTTCTTGTTTTTGTGACTGCTTCAAGTTCCAATATCATTTTTCCTTCCTCTTCAAGTTCTGGCAATATTTTTTGAACTTGAAGTTTGTCACTTATAACCTTCTTTAAGAATGAAACATGGAAAACTGGATGCACTCGAGAAGAAGCAGGAAGCTCCAATTTGTATGCCATAGTACCAATGTTTTACAACACCTTGTAAGGACCATAGTACTTTGGCTATAATTTATTATCCTCTTAGCTTGCTTGAGGGACATTTGTTTGCATGGTTGTAGCCGTAAAAATACCCAGTCTCCTACATCAAAACTTCTATCATTGCGATGTTGATCTGCCTGTTGTTTCATTCGATTTTGTGCCAAATTTAGGTTATCCTTTAAGAGTTGGAAAACTTGTTGTTGATGCTCGATGTGATCTTCCACTACTTGAACCTTATAATTTTCTCTTAAAGATGATGTGATGGACGGTGGATGATATCCATAAAGTGCCATAAATGGGATCATTTTTGCTGCAATATGGAAGGAAGTGTTATACCACCATTTAGCCAAAAGAAACCACTTGACCCATTGTGTTTGTTTATCAGATACAAAACAACGAAGATATCCTTCCAAACATTTGTTCACTATCTCAGTTTTCCCATCGGATTAAGGATGATAAGATGAGCTATGAGCTAGTTGAGTACCCAAACAAGAAAATAATTCCGTCCAAAAATTTATAGTAAAAATTGGATTTTTGTCACTTACAATAATCTTTGCGTTTCCATGTAGCTTTTTAATTGTTTCCATAAATGCACTAGCAACTATACTTGATTTAAATGGATGTGATAATGCACAAAAGTGTGCATATTCGGTAAATGTATCAACTACCACCATGATGACACTATTTCCTTCGGACTTAGGTAAACCTGTGATAAAATCCATTGAAATCTCCTCCCAATGTTGGCTTGGAATGGATAAAGGTTGTAGAAGACACGGGGTCTTAATTGCCTCAACTTTATTTTCCTGGCAAACCAAAAATTCCACCACAAAATTTTGAATATAAGATTTAAGGCCATCCCAATAAAATTATTCTTCACCCCATGGTGAGTTTTTAAAAACCCGAGTTTCCTCGTAAGGGAGAAGTGTGCGATTCCAAAAGAATCTTTTGTTTTAGTTGGGAATTCTTATAAAAATATAAGCAATCTTTGTACCATAAGGAGTCATTTTTCCAACTAAATGTATCAGATGTACTAATATCTTGCTGCAACTTTTGAATGAGTGTCCACACTTCTTCTTCCTTCTTCCATTCATCCCTTCCTTCGATTATCCAATCACGTTGGATAATAGAAATGGCACAAAGCAATGCTTCCACCTCTTCATCCTTTCTTGAGAGTGTATCTGCAACAACATTTAGCTTCCCTTTTTTGTAGATGATTTCAAAGTCATAACCCAACATCTTTGTGACCCATTTTTTCTGCTCTTCTAAAGATAGTATTTGTTCCAAAAAGTATTTAAGAGTATCATGATCAATTTTTACGTTGAAGTGTCTTCCCATTAGGTAAGGTTGCCATTTCTTTAGTGCATGTAGTATTTCCAACATTTCCTTCCATAAATAGATTTCTGTAAATACTTTCCTTTGATTGCACGACTTTCAAAATAAATGGTTCTTCCTTCTTGCATTAAAACGACACCAATTCCATTTCCTGAGGCATCACATTCCACAATAAAGGTTTTTGTGAAGTCTGGCGTACCTAAGACCGGTGCTAGGCACATTGCCTCTTTAAGATGTTCAAAGGCCTTAGTTGCTTAAGGAGTCCATGAAAATGCATCTTTCTTCAATAATGTTTTAGAGGTGTTGCTATTCTCCCACAATTCTTAACAAACTTGCGATAATGTCCTGTTAACCGGAGAAATCCTTGTAACTGCTTTATGGTTGTGGGGAATTTCCATTCCTTAATGGCTTTAATTTTGTTAGGGTCTACCTTAACACCCTCGTGAGATACAATATGACCCAGATATTCCACCTCTTGTACTCCAAATAAACACTTGAAGGTTTTTTCATATAATTGTTTTTCCTCCAATAGTTTGAGAACCCTGTCAACATGTTGAACATGATCCTTCCAAGACATGTTGTAGATTGGTATTACATCAAAAAATACTAACACAAATTTTATAAGGAAGGGTTTGAAAATAGAATTCATTAACCCTTGAAATGTAGAAGGTGCATTGGTAAGGCCAAAAGGAATGACAAAAAATTCATAATGACCCTCATGAGTTCGAAATGCTGTTTTGAGAATATCTTCAGTCTTCATTCTAATTTGATGATATCCTAAACGAAGATCCAACTTGGTAAAATAAAATGCTCCATGTAATTCATCAATCACAGGAATGGGAAATTTATCTTTAATAGTGAGCTTATTGAGCTCCCTATAATCTGAACACATGCGCGATGATCCATCCTTCTTGTGCACAAATACTACTCGAGCAGAGAAAGAACTTTGACTCGGTTTAATTATACCAACCTCTAAAATTTCTGCAATCATATGTTCAATTTCGCTCTTTTGGACATAAGGATATCTATAAGGCCTGATGTTTGGAGGAACACTTCCTGGAATCAAATGAATAACATGATCATGATCATGAATAGGTGGGAGTTCTTTGGGAGTTTCAAACACCTTGGAATGATTGTCCAAGACTTTTTAAAGATTTGGAGAAATAAATGATTTTGATGTTGGAACTTCTAGTGAGTGTAATTGTGCAGTTACGCCTCGTTGTTCTTTCTTCAGAAGCTTTATCATGACATTAGAGCTTATTATCTTTCTCGGCTTCCCTGCGATACCTCGTAAAATTTCTTGAAAACTAAAAGCTACCATCGCCAAAGATTGTAACCATTGTACTCCTAGTACAACCTCAACACCTCCCATTGGAATGGAAAGCATTGGGCAATTCAATACATATTCCCCCATGGTTAGCTTGATATTATGGCATTTTCCAGAGCAATTTATAGTCCCTCCATTTGAAACCATTACTTGACACTCTGGTGTTGGGTATAGGAAGTAATTCAATTCCATGGCTACCTTACAATGAATAAAATTATGGGTACTACTTGAATCAATCAACACTATTAATTTTTATTCTTGATACGTCCTTCTATCTTGAGAGTTTGAGGAGTGGTAATTTATTCCAATGCATTACAGGATATGTTCAGACTCACTTATTCTTTCTCTAGGGCTGGTTCCTGGTGTAGATCCTCTTATTTTGAAGTTTCTTATTCATTTTCTTCCTCCTCTTTACAATCTATGTAAAATAATTTATTCTCAGCACACTTATGACCTTTAGTGTATTTGCTATCATAACTGTAGCAAAGCCCTTTTTCTCCTTTTTCTTCCAATTGTTGTGGTTTCAACCTTGTAGGTTGTGGAAGTCTAGGAGTAGCAACACTTCCATCTTTATAGATGTTAGTGGTAGGCTTCCTTGTCGCCATACTTTTACTTTCAATTTTTCTTGCCAACCTAAATGACTTCTCCAATGAATCAGGTTCCCAAAGGCGAACCTCATGTTGGATGTTATACTTTAAAGTCCCTATGAAGACATCAATCCTGTGTTCCTCTAGAATATCAGTTACCCTTATATTCAATTTTTGGAAGTCCTCAATGTGCTCCACCATTGAACCCTTGTGCTTGAGATTTATCAATTGGCTAAAGAAGGTGTTGCTCTTTGTATCCACATAATGTGTTATCATTTCCTCTGTAAAAATTGACCAAGTGACGATTTTTTTATGAGAGCAAAGCCATCGATACCATACTAATGTATTTTTTTCTAAATGTAAAGTTGCAATGCATACCTTTTGTGTGTTTTTCACATTATTGAGATCAAAATATTGCTCCATTTGTAGTATCCATGTTACGGGATCCTTGCCATCAAACTTCCTCATATCGATCTTTGGAATATGGTGGACCTTAAATCCAACATTAGAGTTTATGAAATCACGATTAAAATTTATTTTGTTCTCATCATGGGTTTATGTACTACCTTTCTGCCATTAGGAATAATTTCTTGTATCAACTTTTTTAAACCTTCCTTCAAACCTTCCATGCCTACTTTTAGATCATTCTTCATGTCTTCCATGTTGTCTTTCATTTTTTCATCTATGTCATCCATCTTAGCTTCCGTGCCATTCTTCAAACCATCCATCTTAGCTTCCATGTCTTTCTTCAAATCCTCCATATTAGCTTCCATTCCTTTCTTCAAACCATCCATGTTCGCTTCCACGCCTTTCTTAAAACCATCCATTTTCGCTTCTATGCCTTTCTTCAAAACTTCCATTTCATTTTTTGTTGCTCTTTGTGAGGGCGCAATTTGGTTCACATGCTCTTGTAATTTTGATATATCATGGTGTACTTCTTCATCTTCATGATTCAATAGAGTACTTTGAGGGCTTAATAGGTGTTGATATCTTTTTAGGGGGTATTTTAGAACCCAGTACTAATATATATGCTTCAATATGCCCTTTGAATCACTTCAAACTAAATTTTCAAACAAGACTAATGGAATTTGAAAAAAATACACACCTTTTTCTTTCTTTTGAGGAGTTCGATATTTAAAATGAATTATCTCTTTGATTTCAAATCTACAATATCTGAAATTCGGTCCTATAGTAGCCCTATGAATATTCTTTCAAATTCCATAGGCTTGACCTGATTTGGATGCTTCAAGGAAAATTTATGCCCAATCTCCCACAATGACCTAATTATGGATTGGTTCAGTAGAGCCCATTTGTATGACATGCCACATGTCACGGTTTCCTCCTCTGGCTTTGAAATTGATATAATGGAAACTACAATCCATGTAATTTTGGCTACTTTTTAGAGAATTCCAATCCGATGTTTAGAGAGAGAGCTATGGCAGTTTTCCTAAGGGCACCTCTTTTAGATGAAATTTGGCAGCCTGCAAAAACCCTAACTTCCATAATCCAATCTAAAAAAATATTGTGAACCAAGATATTAAACTTTTACATGACTTTCCTCAGGATTTAGGCTTTGCGTGGTAAAAATTTTAGCTTCTGAACCTTCGTAGAAAAAAAAATTCTAGCGAAAATTCCATGATGACCTGTTTGGAGCAGCGAAACCCTAGAGTCCAAAGCTTTGATACCAAATGTTATGAAACTAGCTCCAAAAATATAATAAAAGAGAGATCAACGCCTTAGAAATAAGCCACTTCAAGGGGGAAACCTCCAATACATTACATGAATGAACAATTCTTGGATGATACAAATGACAAAACCTCCTTTCTATATATAGGAGTCCATGGGGCCACAATGTAATCCTAGCCGACCTAACAATAATAATGTAAGCGCACAATAATAACAATACGGGGGTTACATGGGTACAACAATAACAATAAGGGGGCTACACTAACAACAATAAGGGACTGCACTAATAATATAGGGGCCTAACATGTTTATATTGGTCAAGTATTGACAAAGACTACATGCATAAAAAGATAAGTAGGCCTTTAACATCTAATTTTATATTGTGGAGGTATACCCTTGAAGTGTGGCCATTACCAAGATTACAAGCACTTGGAAATTCACTATAATTATCCAACTCAAAGGAATATTTGGGCTCAAAGATAACAGATGAAAGGTTTTGGGGATAAATGGATGGGAAATTCCCATAATCCATGCAAGAAGGAGAAATTAGGGGACAATGCATCCAATGGTTGTCCTTGAGATACACCTTTGGAAGGAAAACATCAACATTTGATTATAGGGAAACATAAGAAACCATTTTTTCTTTTGTAAGCTTGGCAAGACAACATCTTCAACATGTCCAATATATCACCCCGATTAGGCAGGGAATTGAACTGACGACTTCACTTCAAGGAGTGCCTTAACATAACACCTGATCACCGTCCATCCAAGATCCTGTGGAAAACATAAGAAACCAATTTTGAATGCAATTAGTGATAATAAATGTGCATGCCACATTCAAGTGAGTCTTACAATCATTCTCTCCAAATAGAAGAAAACCATATAGAAATTTAATTTTTGGTACCTAAGGTTTATAGGTAGAATCCAAAGGATTGGAATCAATGAACGAATTTCTACCTAATCCTTCAAGAATAAAATACATTAATCCCCCAACTCTTGTGCCCATTTCTAGGATCAAAAAACCCATTGGTAGTTGAAAATGCCCAAGCAGGGACCTTGGCACATTCAAGCTTGGATACTGAGGCTTGTGAGGCATTGCAAAATATAAATCCCTTAGAATCCATGAAACACAATCTTAGGGCTTGAAATAAAAGTATATTTGACTTCCATGGGAAGGTAACAACAGGGGTAGCTTTCACTAAAGATAAATGCCAAAAACAAATCAAAGAGGGAGGAATTCCTACATGTTCATGGCAAAAAAACAAGCATCTTCAAAACTTATACGTGGAAAATATTTATCCTTGATAGGGGCTCTTATAGAAAATGACCATTGTGAGGGTCTAAAATAATTTTTCTAACCATAAATTTCTAAGGACTTACCAATCCCTCAAAAAAACTAGCCATAAGGATGCTAGTAGAGACTATTAAACCATATAATTTATTGTTATAATAAATCATGACCAACTAGGAGAAAATCACTTAAGAACTTTCAAGAATGTTGGGTGGGTGGGAACTTAGTGTAATATAAGTCATTGGGATACTAGGAGGGAACATTACCAGGTCATGTAAATAATTCTATGTCATTATCAACTAATGTGCTTTTTCCACAGGTATAGGGATTTCCCTTTTCTCTTTGGATATAAGGAAAGAGATATATATTTTGAATGTATATGGAATTTACTTAGATAGGATGAAGTATCGTGATGATTATTCAAAATGGAAAGCATTTAAAATGGTTTAGTTTGCCAGGGGAGGGCTTAAACTTTCCTCTAGGACCCTTGGAAGTATGGAGGCAAGTGGATTTTATTTCAAGATACTCTATAAGAAAAATGGAAGAGTTGGTTTGCTAGATATTAAACCAACTAAGCTTACCCCCACCTAGAGGAACACGAGAACTATTTAATCTATAATTTCTAAGAGGCTCGATATGTTCTTAATCTTCAAAGAGTTCCTAAATGAAGTCATTTAAGCAAAATAATGTGTGACCTTGGGAGGGGGTCTAACCATACTCTAATAGTTTTGAAAGAAGAACCTAAACAAGAGAAACCCACTATCCCTTTTACATGGATCTAGAATGGTTAAAGGTGGAAGGTCTTGTAACAAGATCGAAGATGGTTGCAAAACTTGTGATGAAAACTTAAGAGAGTTTGCATCTACTAAAAATATATGGGATCTAAAAAGAAACAAAAAATATAGTTTCTTAATGGGAAACAAATAAAAAATAGGAAGATGATAGGATCCCTGAAGAAGTGGAGGAATACATGTAAGTATTTTATAATAGTGATGGGTTTGGATTTTTGAATGAGGACTAGAAATTGGAGGTAAATCTCTTACAATATGAGTTGAGGAACATACTAGTCAACAAAAGAGAAAGAATGGAGGTTTCAAAGTAATTCCCTATGGTTACAAGCAAGTGATGAAATACCAAGTTTTTTATAGATATTGAAACTACACATAAAACATAAACTTGGTTTGTAAATTTGACAAGGGAGATGGTAGGTGGGTGACAAATTTCAAAAATATTGCAACTAAAGGATTCAATTACTTCTGAGCCATTTTTAAATGTGACTCTTATGCTATACTGACCAAGGTAATCATTATATCAAAATTCTTTCATATATTTATCAACCACAAGGAATTAGGAGCTACTAAAAAGGGTTAGGAAAGAAGAATTGCAACATATTCTATAGGGTTTTCAAAAGGACAAAAGTATAGGTCCAAATGGCCTTCCTATAAATTCATTTTGGGCCATTATGAATTCATGGAAGAAGACATGATAAGCATGGTGGAGGCTATAACAATCTCAGTCAAAATTCTTGGAGCTTACAACATAAACTTTGTGGCATTGATCCCTAAAGAGGATAATCCAACAAGCTTTGAAAAATTTAGGCCAATATATTTATGAAACTGCATTTATAAAATTATTTCAAAGGTTATTTTGAGAAGATTAAAAAGTGTTTTATCAAAACAAATTTCTAGAGAATATATTTATTTTTAAGAGTGAAGCCAAATCCACGAGGCGGTGAGGATATTAGTGGAAAGCCTTCATTCAATCAAAGTTAGGAACCAAAGACTGATGACAATTAAACTGGATATCTCCAAAGCACGTGACAAATAAGGTTGCATTTACCTTAGACTTTTAATTATACACTTGTGTTTCTACCACTAATTTGTTGTTTGGGCGATGAGTTGCATTTTTTCAATATCTTTTATTGTTTGAGAGTGCAAGCTTCTGTGATCCATAACATATTAGATATAAATCTTCCGGGAAAATCACATGAGAATTTTAGGAACGACGCGTTTCGAACTACCAACTGTAGTTCATCATCAGGATAACAATAAAAGATTAGATATAAATCTTCCGGGAAAATCACATGAGAATTTTAGGAACGACGCGTTTCGAACTACCAACTGTAGTTCATCATCAGGATAATTATCCTGATGATGAACTACAGTTGGTAGTTCGAAACGCGTCGTTCCTAAAATTCTCATGTGATTTTCCCGGAAGATTTATATCTAATCTTTTATTGTCTTAATTAGTGGGTCAGCAACCCATTTCTTCAAACCAAGAAGGGATATTGGACATGGGTGCTCTTTATCCCTTCTTCTTTTCCTTATAGTTGCTAAATATTTTAGTAGGTCAACAAAACATGCTTAAAAAATGGTCACTTCAAAGGGGTAAACACTAGAACAACCCATAATGTCATACACATGTTGTTTGGGGATGGTATCTTGGTTTTATATAAAAGCATAATAAGGGAAATTGAGAAGTAAAAGGCTACATTAGTTTTATTTTGTAAAGCAACATTTATGACCATAAACTTTGGAAAGTCTTTGATATCCTTATGGGGTATGAATAAGGAGGAAAATGACCATTTTACTCAATTATTCCCCACCATTTGACTGAACTAGATCGCGACTTGAAGTGGTTGGGTTTTTCTTTGAAGACAAACATATACAAAAAATGTTATTGGTAAGGGTTGATTTCCAAATTAAGCTAAATATATGGTGTAATCTATGGTTCTCCAAAGGGAAGCATTTGGTACTAGTAGAAGTTGTATTGCAAACAATTCCAATATATTGATATTGCTCTCCTAGATATATAAGAGGTGTTTTGGAAGTCATTAGAAGACTATGCTATAAATTTAACTGACAAGATGATCAAGAAGATAATGGACTTGTTTTGGCTTCTTGGAAACAACTAACATTACCAAAAACAAATTGAATTTGGGATCTAAAGACCCTTTCTCTTCCCCATGACACTTGCAACACAAAAATATATGGAAGTCAATTAAAGGAAAAGGGTCGTGTGTTCAAGTAATAAGAGATAAACATATTTCTCCTACTTTTATAGATAATTGAGTAAGGAATCTAGTGAAACATGTTCATAATGCCTTGATAATATGAAATTTTGTTAAGTTAACTTTTCATTAGGTAGGAAACTGATTGATATGAGAAATGAGACAAAGTAAAAATTGGTCTCTATCCATGGGTGGAAAACAAGGAAATGCACATGTTGCTTCCTTGGATAGTGCAGGAGATAATAATTAGATGATATTATATGCTTAGGCAAGTTTTAAATTTGGAAAGCTCAACAAATTAGCAATAACAATGGCTAGTGTGGGACAATATTGGAATTGGAGGGGGGGATATGTCGAAGCATATAAGATATACATTGACATTTTAAAAGAAAATAATGTGAAAATAACAGGAGATGATGACTAGGAATCACATAGGATGGTGATTGTGACAGGGTGTGCATCGATCAACATCACTACTATTGTGACTAATAACAATGGTAGTGCCAAGAACAAGCAGTGCAATACCCCTTGCGTAGGGTTTTGTTCACAATCATCGGACAAAATGTAAATCTCCACTAAGTTAAATTGGGGGTTAAATACTAGGGGCCAAGACAGAGGGGGAGCCCTGGGTGCTCACATGGTGGCTTCCCCTCTCACCAAAATTCCTTCATGTATCAATTTCCAAATCGATGTCTTTAAGAAAGAGAAGTTCATGCTTGTCGGCCAAGACAAGTATATTGTGAGAGGAGGAAGATGTTTGTTCGAATTTTTTGAAACAACCCCAAGTTAAAGTTTCATGTAATAAAGGAAAAATAACGCCAAGGTCATGAGACACGTATTCCAAGTTGAATGTTGGGAAAACACTATAGTGGGCACCACGTTTTGTTTAATTATGGCTATGGAAAATAGCAAAGGCATTGAAAAAGACAAAGAGGCAATAGTTGGCATGTTAATTATGAGAAATAAAGGAAGATAGGAGAAAATCAAGGTGAAGAGACATTTATTTGCATGCAAGGGAAATTAGAGGAAAAATGAAGGAAATTGAAAAAAGAAGAAGGAGACATCAATGATAAAAAGACATCAGAGAAACAGTTCACAACTTTTGGTTAGTTTTGGCTTCGATCAATTTTGAGAGAGAGAGGGAGCTCCAAGAGGGGAGAGCGAGCAAACAAACAAAGAAAAGCAAAGGAAAAGAAAAGGAAGGAAAATGAAAGGTAAATGAAAGCGAAGGAAATCTAGGAGAAGGTTGGATCAACAACTTCAACAAGAGGATTTTGCAGGTAACAAGTTGCATGTGTGATTTCCTAGTGGAGGTGTGAATGCATGGTACATACATTTGTTTATTTAGTTCATTGGAATTGGTTTTTCGTGGTTTGACATTGGTTTAAACCTTTCCTTTCCATTTCCTGGATAACCATGGTGTGAGATTCATTCTTCATTGAGATTTTGATTGCCAAAAGGTTTTGGAATCGGGTGAGGTGGTCTCAAGAAAATTCCCAAGGGTTTGGGGTGGATATAGTTTTCTAGGGGAAACCCTTGATAGGTGGGTGGAGACAAGAAATTTACTCTCAAGGTATGGTGAATAAATTTTGAGGCATCTAAGCTCAGTTTTGTTTTGTGATCTCGAGACTAGTTTAGGTGAGATCATTGTAGCTTGAGGGTGGAGTTGGTTTATCCTATGGATTCCCTAGTTTATTATGTCTTGGTTATCCTATAAGATCCGAAATTCATGCTTGGAATATGGCATGGGGTGATTGGCTGAAAGAAATATTTGGTTCAGACCAATCTATGGTCGGGTGGTATGTGGAATTAAACAAGTACCAACCCGTGTACTTGTTATTATGTGGATTCTATGGATGGTTTGACATGGTTAATATTATGGTTATATGCTAGTTCTAAGCATGGTTCTATGATTTTCTCTAGCTATGGATCTTGTTCATGATTTGATAAGTATTTGAATGGTTGAGGAATGTGTGGGCTAACAAGTGTTGTTGAAACTACTTGAAAGGGCATTAGACCTTCTTGGTGGTTCTCAGATGAAGTTCAAAGACTTAAGATCATATATGTGTTCATGACTTGTAACTTATATGTTTACCATATGTTTAACGAAATGTCTAATGTGTACTAGGTATTCTAGGTCAAGTTCTTGCTTCAAGTTTGAATGTTTGGCATTGTTATCACCTTAA
Organism: Pinus albicaulis; assembly: GCA_034641835.2. Taxonomy (NCBI): domain Eukaryota; kingdom Viridiplantae; phylum Streptophyta; class Pinopsida; order Pinales; family Pinaceae; genus Pinus; species Pinus albicaulis. The sequence goes on from CM076584.1 coordinate 1,666,537,767, forward strand.
CCTTGATTCTGGAAAGTTATAGGTATTTCTAAGTAATGGTCTGGAGGCTATCTTAGAAAATTCGCTCAAATCTCGGAACCGCTGGCACAAAACTAGAGTTTTTGGGTCATAACCGCATAGAAGTAGGACTATGCATGTGGTTGAGATCTCATAACCACACTCATGCTTTGTTGTGTGTGCGGTTGGGGAGTTTCCCTTGTGAAAGAAACTCCAACTTAGGGTTTGATCACCTAGGGTGGTGTGTAGTCCCTGAGGTATGTCTGTAAGTTGTCAGTGTGTCAGCCCCACTTCCATAACTAGAACCTGGAGGTCAAGTCATGTCATAGTAGGACTCCCTCACATTTACTCTAGATAGCTTGTAAAAGTGGGTAAATGCGCGGTGGGGGTTACAAATTTGTATTAGAGGTTCCAGGTTCAAACATTTGGACTGGATGGACTATATGTGATTTTTATGAATGCATGGCAGTCGTATGCATGCATTGCAATGGTTGTAGTTGTCATGTATAGAGTCGGCGTTACAATTTGAGTTATCACGCATGATGTCGATAGGTTGTGCTGACGACATAGCATCCCCTAAACTTCACTAAGGTATGATTTTGATTATGTCTAAATTTAGTTTATCTAAAATAACATGTTTTCATGAACGAGAAGATCAGATGGTGGATTAGAACTCACGCGACTCTCCTTGTAAATCAATTGAGCATCAAGGAGATGAGTACTCTCCTAATATTGCAGATACATTGAGAAGTCTGAAGGGAAAAATCAGAAATTGCAAGGTAGACAATGACACGATGATTTAGTCACAAGAAATACTTTCCAGATATGAACAAAAGAAAGCCAACGTTAATGCAATGATGTTTTAGAGCTTATCATATTTGCAGAGATAGGGACAACTACGGATCAACCATGGAAAGGAGGAAAGGAATAATGGGGAATATGGTAGTAGGTCTCGATTGGGACACAGGTTGGACATGGATGACACAGTCAGAGGAGGCAGATGGTTAGATACACCTGATAGGAGAGGTAATGCTTATGGGTTATATTCTATTTTTGGTTAAGAGAGACATGATTGTCATCACCGCCATCATCCTTATATGAGTAGTGAGAATCAATAATTTCCAAATGAGGTCAAGAAATCCAAGTCTCCTACATTTTATGGAGAGATGAAGAAAGCAGAAGATACAAAAGAATGGTTGCTTGGGATGAAGAATTTCTTCAAATTATAGGATTATACCGAGAATATGAAATCCAGAATAGTTTTTTTTAATCTCAAGGGAAAATAAAATATTTGGTGGGATGAAATGAAGTATGTAAAAGGCATCAACATAAAGGAGTTGAGTTGGAATGAGTTTAAAAGACTTTCCATAAAGAAGTACTTGTCTAAGAGATTTTTTATTTTTATTTTTATTTTTTTATTTTTTAATTTATTTTTAATTTATTTTCTATTTTTTTGTATTTTTTTTTTCTTTCTAAGTAAGTCTATTTCTATTTATGTAACATAAAAATACATAGAGGCACAGGCCTCAGCAGTGCAGGCCCAAGTACCGGGCACGAGTGAACAAAAAAACATGAAACTGGACTGCCCATATTTGGGAAACCAGTCCCTGAAAGAGGTTTTTTGCCGCCCACGCAGGGGAAACCAACAATATAGTTAAAAGACATATATCCTTGTTCATTTAAAAAAAACATTACTATTCAGGAAAACAAAGAGGGATCCAAATGAATTAGGACCCAAGACCATAGACCGACAAAAACTAAAGTGTTTACTTGTCATTTTCAGGAGAGGGTGGTTCCTCCACGATTAAGCACTTGTAATCTTCACTGCTTCCAGCTTCTGCACCATCTTTTGCGTAGGTGGGAATGTCAGTGTAGATGGCGTCATTAGCGTTGGCATCTTCATGATCATCCCCAGGCCGTTTTCCAGTGATGTCGTCCCTGTGACCACATTTGTGACTGGGATCCCCTTTCTCATTGCCAATAGAAGCGCCAGGATTCTGTAGATTAGGGGCATCGAGGACATCGGAGTGGAAAAATTCCTCTCGGAAAGAGACTGTAATGAAAGCGGTGATGTGAGGTCTATCCATTGTGCAGGCGTAATGAAACTCCATGGAGTGAGTGGTTTGGCGGAGGACAACATGCGAGGGAGGAGTGGAAGCGATTGTGGCAGCAGGAGTGGAGGCTGGTTGCGATGGAGAAGCGGTATGAGGAAACAGAGAGCTGAATTGTGGATGCATCTGGCCAGTAGACCGGTCTCTGCCTCGCCCGCTTCGAGTTGCAGGGTAGCAACCATGGGCATACCCCTGAGAAGAGGAGGAAGTATCCGAGTTTGAAGAAGGTGGTGTGCGAATGGCTCTGCCACGGCTGCTGCTGCGGCGGCAGCGCATTCAATGCCTTAAGCATGGAATAGTAGCACTAGAACGAGAACAAGAATAGTGATGCTCAGGCTTAGGTGGGGAGATAGACTCAGGAGGCCAAGAAGCTGAGAAAAGTGTGCTCCAAGAGTAATCTGAATACAGCCAAGAAGAGTGCAACACCTCTTGGTATGCGTTCGAGAGCTCGGTTCTGAGCTACTAGGGGGGCATTTTCAGCCCTGCAAAACAGGAGAGGAGAAATTGAGTTGCAAAAAACCAGATTGAAACGGAGAAGAGGACCTGCTTGGTGGGTTCATCTTATAACAATGGGGCGAGCATCGGTGGGAGTGCAGAGTTAATGAATGAATGTGTTCGTAACTGGCATAATTTATGTTCATACATATGAGCTCGTGGGTGGCCATATGGCCAATCCACGTGCCATGCTCCAGTTGCCACCAAGAACCGTCCTTCCAAACCTCGTTAATGTGCACCCGCATCCGGGAACTTGTCCAAGAGATTTATATGAGTTTAAGATAGAAACCATAAGGAATTATATGAGTTTAAGATGGGTTCTATGACAAATGAAAAATACATGACCAAGTTTATGGAGCTGTTGAGGTATGTGTCTTACCTCAAGGATGAGAAAATGAAGGTTCATTAGTGGATTTCCTTTAAAATTCAAGGATCATATTGAGTATGATAAGCCTCGGTCGTTGGAGGAAGTCATTGGGAAATTGAAGCATTGTTATGAGCAGTTGAAGTGTAAGTTTGAGACTAAGCACCATTGGAAATGGAATGAGAAGGCTAAAGGAAAATGGCCTAAAAAATGGGAAAGACCTCAAGATGTAGGTGAGAAAGAAAATGTGGCTCCTTACAAGAATATTAGTGCAGTTGAGAAGGGACATGGATCTTAGCCTTGAGAGCAGCAGAATAAAGGCAGTGGCAGAGAACCATTGCAGTGTTGGATTTATGGAAAATATCATTGTAAGAAGGATTATACATTGTACCAGGGTGGCATACCTCAGATCTACAATGCTGAGGAGGTGCAAAAAATTGGGGATTTTGGTCACAATATTCCTCGGATCTATGCAACACTTGATAGGTGGATCATGAGGCATCAATTATTGAGATGGAAGGTAAGCTTTGTGATCAAGTTGTTTCCATTTTGATTGATCCTGGATCTAATTATAGTTATGTTGGTCCTGACCTGGTGGATAAGTGTGGCTTGAGTAAATAAATGCATGCAGATTCTTGGTTGGTGCAGTTGGCTACATAGACCAAGAAAAGAGTTCATGATTCGGTGATAGCTGCTTGTGCATTTGAGCTAAGTGGCATGCCTACATAAACACATCTAAATGTGCTTCCATTGGGTTCATATAATATGCTTTTGGGTATGGATTGTTTGTTTACTCACAAAACTAAGGTAGATTATTATGAAACGGCTATTGAGTGCCTGGATGATGATGGAGAGAGAATAATCTCATAGGTAAAGAATAATCCTACATCAGTGAGAACGGTTACAACCGTGCAAGCTATAAGCATAGTTGTAGGAAAGTGGGTGTATTATTTGTAGTGCATGTTTCCAGAGACAAGGGGAAGGATGTTGAGGATGATGAAGTCTTGAAGAGGTATCATGCTTTGCAGCAGTTTAAGGATGTAATTCCTACAAATATTTCAGAGTTACCACCTCATAGGGAAGTGGATTTCTCTATTGAGTTGGTACCATGAGCAACACCAGCATCAAAGGCACCTTACAATATGAGCACTCTAGAGTTGGTGGAATTGAAGTTGCAACTTAAGGAAATGCTTTATAAAGGATACATAAGGCCGAGTGTGTCGACTTGGGGTGTACAAATATTGTTTGTAAAGAAGAAGGATTGTACTTTCAGTTTGTGCATTGCTTATCGGCAGTTGAATGAGGTGAATATCACAAACATATAACCTTTGTCGCGGATTGATGATTTGTTTGGTCAACTAAAGAGAGAAACAATGTTTTCAAAGATTGATCTAAGATTAGGATATCATCAGATGCACATCAAAGAAGAAAATATCTACAAGACCACATTTCATACCAAGTATGGGAATTATGAGTTTGTGGTGGTTCCTTTTGGTCTTAATAATGCTATAAATTTAAAGAAAGAGGTGGCTAAGTTTGTTGCTAGATGTTTGGACTGTTAGTAGATAAAAGCAAAGTGTAAACATCCAACTGGTTTATTTTAGCCTATTCCGATTCCAGAGTGGAAATGGGAGGTCATTTCCATGGACTTCATTACAATTTTGTCAAGGACATCGAAGCAACATGATTCCATCATGGTTTTGGTTGACAGGTTAAGTAAGGTAGCTCACTTCATTGCAGTGAAGTCTACAAATTCAACTAGTGAGGTAGCTCAGATCTTCATTAGGGAGATCGTGAGGTTGCATGGTGTTACTAAGAAGATCATATCAGACATAGATGCCAAGTTCACTTCCAGGTTTTGGAAGGAGTTGTTTACATGTTTGGGGACAAAGTTGGCTTTCTGTGTAATTCATTATTTGTAGACAGAGAGGGTCAACAAGATTCTTAAGGACATGTTGGGGATGTATATCATGAATCAACAGAGGAAGTGGGAGGATTATCTTCCACTAACAGAGTTTGCATATGATAATGGATATCAAGAGTCATTGAGGATGATTCCATTTGAGTCTCTTGATGGGAAGAGTTGTAATAATCCTAGCAACTAGAAAAATCGAGTGAATTGGGTGTTGATTGGATGAGATATATTAGTAGAGATGGAATAGGAAATGCAAGTTATTGAGAAGAATATGAAGGCAACACAGGACATGCAAAGGAGTTATGTATATCATCATAGATCATTCAAGGAGTTTCAAGTTGGGGAGCATGTGAACTTGTGCATCAAGCCCAAAAATATCTCTTTGAGGATTAGATCATGTGCCAAGTTGGAACCTCAGTATTATGGGCCTTTTGAGATCCTTGAGAGGATTAGACCAGTGGTATACATACTTTAACTACTACCAACAATGAAAGTCCATGATGTTTTCCCTATTTTATTTCTTAAGAGATATCTATAGGATGTTGATCATGTGATTGAATGGTTTGTATTTCAGGTGGAACGAGAGGGAGAGTTCTAGCAAGAACATCAATGCATATTGCAGCAGAAACAACCCATGCTTCAGAACCGAGCAATAGAGCAAGTTTAAGTGCAGTGGAAGCACTTTGCACCCGATGAAGCTACATGGGAGATGGTTGATGAGATGTAGCCTTTGTATCCTTCATTATTTGTTGGTTTAAGCATATATATATATATATATATATATATATATATATATCTGTGTGTGTGTGTGTGTGTTTGTTTTTATTTTAGCAAGATTCCATTGTAAATACTGCATCGAGCTATGTTATAAAGCTCCATAGGCAGTACGTTTTGTTTTTAGCGGTTTGTTGGTCATAGGTATCATATAACACTTAGGACAGTGTTCCCCCAAGGGGGAGGGGTTTGTAACAACCTCAGACTAAAGTTTCATGTAATAAAGGATAATAAAGGCAAAATAAGACCAAGGTCATGGAACACATATTCCAAGATAAATGCTGGGAAATCACTATAGTGGGCATCACTTTTGGTTTATTTATGGCTATGGAAATTTTCAAAGGCATTGGCAAAGGTAAAGAGGAAATAATTGGCATTTTAATTATGAGAAATAAAGGAAAATAGAAGAAAAGGAAGGTGAAGAGACACAGATTTGCATGTAAGGGAAATTAGAGCAAAAATGAGGGGAAATGAAAAAAAGAGACATCAATGATAAAAAGACATCAAAGAAACAATTCACAACTTTTGGTCAGTTTTGAGAGAGAGATGCATATCTAAGAGGAGAGAGAAAGCAAGCATGCAAAGAAAAGGAAAGAAAAGGGAGGAAAAGGATAAGCAAAGGAAAGCGAAGGAAAGCGAGGACAAGGTTAGATCAACAACTTCGGCAGGAGGATTTTGCAGGTAATAGGTAGCATGTGTGATTTCCTACCTAAGGTGTGAAAGCATGGTACATGAAATTATTTATTTGGTGCATTTGTTTTCATTGGCATGGGTTTTTTCTGGTTTGACAACGGTTTTAGTCTTGCCTTGCCATTTATTGGATAGCCATGGTGTGATGGGATTCATTATTGGTTGAGCTTTAGATTGCTAGAAGGTTTTGGAACAAGGTGAGGTGGTCTTAGGAAAATTCCCAAGGGTTGGGGGTTGGAGATTATTTTCTCTGGGAAGCCTTCAACAGGTGGGTGGAGGCAAAAAAAATTCTCAAGTTATGGTGAGGAAATTATGAGGCATCCAAGCTCAATTTATTTTTGTGATCTCGGGGCCAGTTTAAGTGAGATAACAGTAGCTTGAAGGTGGAGGTGTTTAACCTATGGAATCATTGGTTTATTATGTCTTGGTTTATCCCATGATATCCCACGTTCATTCTTGGAATATGGTATGGGGGTGAATGGATGATAGAAAGATTTGGTTCAACACAATCTATGGTCGGGCGGTACATGGAAGTCCATGACTTGGTTGGATTTTCCACGAGTTAATAAGAGTTATTTTCCTATTGTGATCTATGAGCACTTTACTTGTTATTATATGGATTCTATGGCTAATTTGTCATAATTAATATTACGGTTATAAGCATGGTTCTATGATGTGCTCTACATATGGCTCTTTTTTCATGATTTTGTAAGTATTTGAATGGTTGATGAATGCATGGGCTAACAAGTGTTGTTGCAGCTACTTGAGAGGGCATTGGACCTTCTTGTTGATTCTTAGATGAAGTTCAGAGAGTTAAGATCAAATATGCATTCATGACCTATAACTTATAAGTTTACCATATGTTTGACGAAATGTCTAATGTGGTAGTCTAATTCAAGTTCTTGCTTCAAGTCTGAATTTTCAACATTTCTATCACCTTAATCATTATTTTAGAATGTTACAGTTAGTTATGGGTAGTGGTCTGGAGGCTAGTAAAAAATGTGGCTCATATCTCAGAACCGTTGGCATAGAACTGGAGTCTTTGGGTGGTAACCACATGGAAGTAGGGCTATGTGTGTGGTTGGGACCTCATAACTGCATTGATGCTATGTTGTGCGTGTGGTTGGGGAGTTTCCCTTGTGAAAGGAACTCCAGCTCAGGGTTTGATAACCTAAGGTAGTTTGCAAGCTCTTGAGTGGTTTTTAGTCCACCATGGATGTTTTTAAGTTAGCAGGGTGTCGACCCCACTTCTATAACTGGAACTTGGAGGTCATATAATGTCATAGTAGCTCTCCCTCACATTTACCCTTGAGAACTTGTAAGAGAAATTAAATGCGGGGTTGGGGTTTACAGATTGGTATTAGAGCTCCCATATTCAAACACTTGGACTGGATGGGCTAGATGTGACTGTTATGCATGCATGTCAGTCGTATGCATGCATTGTAGTGGCTATAGTTTTCATGTATAGATTCAGTGTTACAATTCGAGTTATCATGCATGATGTCGATAGGTTGATATGTTGGTGTTGTTAGCGCTAGATTCTGCCACAGGCTGAAGGAGGCAAAACTCGAGGCAACATCAAATCAACCTTAGCCTCGTAGCTAGCCCTACGAGGACAGGAGAGGGCTCTCTCCGGGTCTATCTCGGCGGAAAATTTTCAAAGGGGCTGAGATGACCGATAAAGAAAACTGATTTTAGGCTAGTAAATTGATAGAAAGGGGTTTTTTAATAAATGATGGGGTTTTCTGGGAAGCATGGGATTAAGAACAGCTTGAACAGGGAAATATAATAAAAAACACAGATTATCTCCTGAGGCAAGATAAGCAAGAAATTTAACATCAAATTTGAAATTATATAGAGTGAAAGACCGCTGCGAGGTTGACAAGGGCATAGAAGATGAATCCTTGTCAAACAGAAGAAAACATTAAATATGAATACTTCCTCAAGACAGAGCAAATAAATTGAATTCTGCCTTTCTTACTTAAAAGTGTTCATTTAGAAATGAAATGAAACAGAAACACAACAGGCTACATATGAAACAAAGGATGAGACAAATGTTAAATTTCATACCACAGGAATCTCACAAATCAGAGCTGCGCTATTTAAATTAAAATCTCTGTCAGAACTGTACAATAAAGCTCTGTTTTTCTTCTCACGCACCTCTCAGAACTCTCCCCCCCTCTAACTCTTTACAAATGTTTTTTAATACCATCTACAGCTCAAAAGAAAACCGATCCATGAAAAGATGGAACTGTTTCAACAGGCACTATGAAAAATAGTAAAAGATCAGCGCATACATATCTGTGACCAATACAAAGGCGGAAGCTGTAGTGTGAACCCTCCAAATCATAACTGAAGACTAGGATAGGCAATCTGTCCCTATTTTTCTGCTCAGGATCGATGTCTTCGTTCTAATTTTTGTTTCCGACCTGGACTGCCACGTTATACTTTCCATTTCCTTTTGCTGTTAGACCAAAATGGCATGTGGAATGTGGAGGTCGCCTTTTTGACAAGCGCATTGCAAAATGTTACTATTTGAAACAAAATCATTTTTACATACAGTAAATAGACCAAGAACCTTTCCCCTACAGGTCGATGAAAAACCATTTTTTCTAAAAACAGAGCAACGTTTCCCTTGAATTCCTCTGATGGCCAATTAAGAGATAAATGCTGGAGCGCAGATCCCCTTGAATCATTAACTGAAGTCTTGAAATAGGAATCGAATCCTATGTCTTCTGCTGTGATGTATATCTTCGTTCCAATTTAAAGTATTTTGGCTCCGTTTGAATAGCGCTCTTGGGCCATATTCATGAGCCAGCTGTTGCTACCCAAATCATCTTCTTCGCGAGCATACTTTGCATAGTCATTTCTCAGAGTCTGCATCAGGATCATTGAGACTAAACCCGTGAGTAAAATCATCATCAATGCACATTATGAGTGTTCTGCTTGCAAGGCAAGTAAAGCATAAGGTCGCCAAATTGTAGCGGCAGATGTGTCGATCTTCAACATAAAACAAAGACCTCGAAGAATAAATATAGCACGCACCACCAGCCATAATGACCGATTAAATGATTTCAAAGGAATTCTTCGCAAGATCGAATTCTGCGCGGTTGGAGATACAGTGGCTTCTTCAACATAGCTTACATCAAATAAAATCCGGGCCACTGTGGACAGATCAGATACACATATGTTGTCCCCAGTGATATTTTCAAAGACCATCTCAGCATCAAGCAAGGTCTGGGCAAAAATTCCAATGCGTAGCGCGCCTCTGCCCAATGGGTAGCGCACAGTTCGAGTGGGAAGCGCACACCATCAATCATGCAAATTAAGGGTATATCGACCTCAACCATGACAAAGGTTGCCTCAATAATTCGCTCCTCTGCACGAGTAAAAAACCACTCCATAGCCAGCTCAACACGATTTAAGTGATCATTTCTAAGGGCTTCTTCTGCTCTTGCCCTTGAGAATTCCATTTCAACAATCATTGCAATTGCTGAATCATCAGGACATAATGCTCAACAGAATTTGGCAAGTGATCATCAATGTCACTTGCATGCACATCCAAATCAGTTGTGACACTGCTGGAAGTGGAAACATTTCCATCTTCTTTCTTTATCACTGCCTTTGAATCCTCAATAAGTGCAAATGACCATAGAAATTATTCTATATGCATATATGAATATAGCTGCTAGCATAGATCTGTAGAAACAATACACCTATCGCAGAACAGCGTTGAGACCTACACGCAGATACAACATATTGTGTATCAAATGGCAGAGAGTATACGCCCAATCGAGAGACTGCCCATCAAGACCATATGAATACCAGAGTTGAGAATCTGAGCCAATATACTGTAGCTGTGATCATACCATTGAGATGCCAAGTGCCAAACATAACTGTGATACCACTGAGATGCCGAGACACTGTGGAGACTGTGACACCGTTTGCTTCTCTGGCCAGCCTTCGAAAGATCTTTCACCAAGAGCTGAGATGAGATGTTTCTAGCTCGACTTCAGAATCAACAAGTAATTGATGCAAGCGAGCCTTTGCATTGATACAACGCATATATATATATATATATATATATATATATATATATATATATATATATACCTATCACAAAGGGGCTCAGGGTTGAACCATACGAGACATTGCAGAGTTTAGTTGACGAATCATACAAGCCTCAAACCATATGGACTTAAGAACAAATCGAACCATTATAATCATAGATGCAAGCCACAGGTACAGAGATTATATACGATCCTTGGATGCCACAGAGTGCGATGATATGAACCTCAGAAAAGCCATATGCAAAATATAAAGAAGGAAGCTGTAGAACTCCAAGAAAAGAGAGATTTAAAAGTGAGGGTGACAATCCATGAACCAAACTGTGAGAGACACCAAACTGCCAACAATACGCTTCATATTCAAAGGAAATATCTCAGACATTATGACCCATGGAATTCCACCCATGCCCATTGAAAATGTTGCAATATAACCCAAAAGGCCAATTAATGATAATTTTCTTGCAAGTAGTAGAAGAGAAGACCCATCAAAATGTCCATGTATGTAAAATGATCCAATAATGAAGCAGCTTATGCACATTCCTCCTACAGCAATCATTAGAAGTGGGCGCCTTCCATATTTGTCCATAATCAATGATGAGTGCACCGCCACCATCTGATGAAATCCTCTTTGCAATATTCTTGCCAATTATGCTCCAACACATTATTACAAACTACTAATCTGACATTCTCTTCTCCAAAACAGGGTTTTGGAGAAGAGTCATCCTTGATTATTAATAAAAACTCTCGAAATAAGAAACTTATTGAACCTTGGTGAGCTTGCCTCTGACAGTAGACTGACAAGACGGAGTCTAACATTGGCTCCAATGGGGATGGCAGCTGCCGCTTCTTGGAGGTGCCAAGAACCGCAGAGCTTTGGGAGAGCAGACAGTGCCTCCATCCATTGGGCTATGGAATCATGATTAACTTATTAACTGAAAACTGACTGAAATGATTTGAAAAATTGACTTGGCAAACTTCCAACTAAAACTGCGATGAAACTAGAACGAAATGCTGCCCTTTAGACTGCTTATTTATTTACAAAATCTACCCTACGCTGCTGTAAAAACAATAGATCAGGTAATACTGAAATGCCAGATCAACCATTCAAGTAAATCTGAGAAAAACGCTGCTCGAGAGTGCTTCAACCAGATCACAGATGCAATTGCTGGCAGCCCTACATGCACGTAACGAATCTGGCTATGTATAAGACAGCTTGATCTATCAGTCAAACTGAAAAACATTTCCATGTATGCTGCAATAGGATCAGAAAAGCCAGACTCAGTTTGCTGCCCCAACTCCGCAATACATACCTCCAGCTGCACACTGTCAATGCAAACATCTGTAGGTAACTCTATTGTTTCTTGTTTTGAAGGAGGAAGAGTTTCCAAGAACTTTTTGGGGTCTCGGAAATCGTATGATTGGATCTGATCATTTAAACACTGAATCTCCTTCTCAATTCTTTCAACAATTAACTCACAGAACCTAGTTTTAGTTTCAAGAGGAAACTTCGGAGATTTCAAACATTGAAGCAAGATATTAAAAAATTCTTCATTAATTTCAAAATCTTCTAACTGATCTCTAACCTCTTTTACAGCTTCACAAAGTGCAGGGTTTGCCACATACCCTACCATTGCATGAATGGATCAGCGAGCACTGGAATCTCTGGATCGAGCTGGAGTCGCCGGGTGAATGTTTCAGCCTTCATATGTGTCTGACTGCTGTCGACCATCAGCATCAGATCTGCAACTTGATTTCATGTACTGGAGTAAGACAATCTACAAATCGACTGTCACATCAACATGAAAGGCCATTATTGGGCTCGCATGCATGTCTGCAAAGCGAGAATGAAGATTCTGAAGAGGAGGTTGAGCGAAGCACTAAGACGGCGGAAAAGGCCTAATCCACTTCGGATTTTGGCCGAGGCTTCATTGACTGGGCAAGATACATGATGGAGGACCTTCGCTCCGAATTTGAGCAAATTCGGAGAAAATTTTGTCATTTTGAAATTTTTGGGTCTAAAAACAGGTTTTTCAGTTAAGTGGGTCTCGCACTCATATGCTCACTTTTTTTCGGGACACTTGCTGAAGGAAATTTTTGCATTTTTGGATTTGTCATGGTTAGTTATGCATCATCAGACATTACCTAAGCATTTCATCAGATTCTGGATGGTCAAAGAGCTCAAAAACACCATGAAAACCACCTTGCTGCCACCTTTTGCACCAGCAGGAAGTACTTCTGGGAGAAAGAAGTTTTGGAGGGTCAAATGAGCTCCAAATTTGGAAATTCCACTTGGGTTGGATATTCAACATCCAGGGATTTCCAACGAGCTATCATGAGCTCAATTTGGATGCCGGGAAGTACCTCAAATTCAGGCTGAAAGTAATGCGACCCACTTGGCTCAAATGCGACCCACTTAAATTTTTGCTGAATTTTCAACTGCCAGCTCAGATTTTCGCCTAGTATGGACCAGTTTTGCTTGTGGATGGAATTTTTGGGTTTTTATGATGTAAATTCATGTTTGGCATGTAAATTTGGCTTATTTTTATCTATTCTAGAAGATTCACTCTCAAAAGGGTAAAAAATCATGTAATGGATCAGTTTCCACTCTTTTAGAGGCAAGTTGTTAGCTGCCTAGATTGTAGTTCCATGATTAGAATTGGTTGAAACTGATCCTTGAAGAGGGAATTCGACCCCTAGAGGTGGGGAAAGGTGTTAGAGTGATCTATATATTGTAATTTCTGAGGCATTCTACAGGTTGGACTCTTGGGAGACTTTTGGCATCATTGTACATATTTTTTCATATTTTGGCTATGGAAAGATCAGAGATTTTGCGGCACTTGTTGGGATCCTTGTGGTGTTCAGTTCTTGATGGTGTTTTCTCTTTTTTTACTGTAAGTTTCTTCATGTTTAATTTATGCCATCCTTTCATATGCTTCTGAACTAAATTGAATGAGTAAATGAGGTTGAATCCATTGTTTACAGTGCTCTGCCTTTGAATTCAGTTAGTTCTATATGTTTTCGACTGTTTGGAGAGGATCCAAGTTCTTCTTTGCCCTCTTCAGCTCCTCGTCGGTCTAATCTGTCCATATATCCAAATCAAGAGCATCAAGACAATCACCTACCTCGCCCCAACTCGAAATCTGCAAAGGTCTGACCTTATCCCCGGACCCAAAATTTGTTTTTCCCATTTCTCCAGCGAAAACCTAAAAAATCAAAATCAAACATATCTATCTCTTTACTAGCCTAAAATCAGTTCTCATTGTAAGTCATCTCACACCCTATTGTCCATTTTATCGAGATTGACGGAGAGAGCCCTCTCCTGTCCTTGTAGGGCTAGCTACGAGGCTGAGCGTGGTTTGATGTAGCCTTGAGTTTTACCTCATTTCAGCCTGAGGTAGATTTGAGCGCTAACAGGTGTCACACACACACACATATATATATATTGTGCTAATCTAGATTGACTTGTTCAGACAAGATTACCTCCCCTAAACTTCAGTAAGGTATGATTTTGATTATGTTTATATTTGATTTATCTAATGTGGCATGTTTGTTGGAAGAAGAATATTAGATATGAAAAATAAAATGGTGGATTACATTTCATGTGAATCTCCTTATAGATCAAATGAGAAGCAAGGAGATGAGTACTATCCTGATATACCAGATACACTGAGAAGCCTATAGGAAAAAATCATAAGTTGCAAGGCAGATAATGACTGGATAATTGAATCATGAGAAATACTTACCAAAGCTTAGGAAAAGCAAGTCGAGGTTAATGTAGTGATCCTTCAAAGCTTATCGGATTTGCAAAGGGAGGGACAAATATGGATCAATCATGGACATGAGGAAAGGACTAATGGGGCATATGGTAGCATGTCTCATTCTGGATATAGGTGTTGAATAGGGATGACATAGTCGGGGGTTGCAGATGGTTGGATACATCTGACAAGAGAGGTAGTGCTATGGGTTCTATTATAGTTATGGTTTAAAGAGACATCATTGTCATCACCAGCATCATCCTTATATGAGTACTGAGAAGTAGTACTTTCCAAATGAGTTTAAGAAAGCCAAGCCTCCTACAATTGATGGAGAGGTGAAGAAACCAAAAGATGCAAAATCATGATTGCTTGGGATGAAGAAGTTCTTTGAATTGCAGAATTATACAAAGAATATGAAAGATAATATAGTTATTTTTAGTGTCAATGGAAGAGAAGATATCTGGTGAGAAGACATGAAGCATGTCAGAGGCATCAAGACAAAAAAGTTTAGTTGACATGAGTTTAAAAGACTAAAACTGCTAATACCCACATTCTCACTTCCTTTGCATATAAAAATGCATGGTCCATTTCTCAATCAACATAATTCCCAAATTTAGGCATTCTAATGCGGAAGCTTTATTATTTCAATCCTTAGTTAAACCATATAACAAAACCCAACAATGGCAATTTCATAAGCGGAAGTCATTCCCTTTTTATATCCTATGGTTAACCCCACTTATGGAGAATTCGAATCAACATTCGACTTTATAATAAAGTCCAGCAAATATAATGGCCCACAACATACCAATCCATCGTATGGAAATGCATTTATGTCCATGCATCCGTCTTCGATTAAATAAATATCAAATATGTTAATATGACCTTTCAGCCCCACACATAACATCTCATACTTTAAAACCCAAATATCAAATATGAATATTTGATATCAACCCCGACTTTGAATAAAAATCCCAAAGCACTACATAATAGCATCTGGTCCCCCATTTAACGAATATCATAAGGAAATGCATTTTCCGCTTCCATTGCACCGAATGCCAATAAACAATGTCATTTCATCTCATTCAACTCTTCGACTTTGGTTAAGCCAACCACCGGCAAACATATTAACATTTGGGACCCACAACCTTAATAACATACCTCTGTTAACCTCCAGTCAACTTGACGATGCGAACGCCATCCGATCCTTTGATCGGATCACCCAACGGATATCGCGCTCATTTAACCCCCGTGACATATCCCACAAAAGTCATGCGAAACAAATGGTTTTGAAATACCACCAGGCTACGTGTCACACGTCAGGGTGTGTCACGTTCAATTTAAACAAAACTGATTCCCACTCCAGAGCTACGCGAAAACCGCTTATGGTTTTCGGAAACCCATCTTCGCGCTCATTTAACTCACGGTTCTGTTGTTCCATCAAAGTTCCGCTTCAACAAACCATTGATTCTTCATTGAAGATCCACTCTCTGTTTGTACAATTTGACTACAATTAATCCCTTTTCTGTTGTTCCATCGTGTCATTTCAAAGTTCGAACAACCCCACTTGTGAAATGTAATATTGTTCACAGTATCTTCAAACCCTTTCTGTCAATCATCCCCACATGATTTGAATCCTATTATTCAATTTTTGTGGGTTTATAATCATCTTTACGATAAACCTTCAAATTGACTTCAAAACCCGATCCTCTCTTCACTGTTTATACACAACAGAACGCCTAAATTATTCTTTTAATGCTCCATATGAAATCAACTCGTCCGGAATGCATCTAAACTAGATTATGTCTAAATTTAGACACCCAAGTAAATTCTTTAATGGAATCGATCCATTAAGTGATTAATTCACACAATTTCGTAATCCCAATTAAATACACACAATCTTAAAATGCAAATTGAATATCAAATGACAGGATTCCCCTGTTCCTGTCAATTCATTTGCACACAATATGCACCCAAACACAACTCAGAATTTGAGTTTCTTTCTGTATTAAAACCAATATTTATACATGAATTTTCCTTTGGCCTAATGTTCAATCAATGGCCTTCTTCCCCTAATTTTGCCCGAAGGCTTACAATCCAAGCCCTACTTTCTCAATCCTACTCTACTGTCTACCAAAATCTATTTTTTTATGCCTTTGAGGCTTACATTTTATACAAAAGGTCCTGAAACTATTTTTTGGTTTCAGTTCCTGCATTTTCTCAACAAAATCCCAAATATCCTCTAAGTCCTAAAATCACTATTTAATCTCTAAGGATCCTCTTTTCTCCAAAAATAATGAAACAAACTCTAATTTAGGATTTATAGTTAATTCCTAAATCTTTCAGTCTCTATGCACTCCTAATTCTCTCATATTCTCCAACATTCGAGAACATTTACAAATTCCTCACAATATTTAATTAAAAATCATCAAAATCACTCAAATCATTACATAAGGAACCAACTCCCTTAAAAACATAAAAACCCCTAAGCCTATTAAATACAAGGAATTTTCTTGAGCCTAATGCCCCTGCATCAAAGACTCTCCAAAAAGAAGTACTTGTCTGAGAGATATAATGATGGAATTGCTAAGGAATTCTATGATTTGAAGATGGGTTGTATGAAATATGAAGAGTACATGACCAAGTTTTTGGAGCTTTCGAGGTATGTGCGTTAACTCAAAGATGAGAATATAAAGGTTAAAAGTTTCATCAACATATTTCCTTTAGCATTGAGGGATTGGTTTGAGTATGATGAGTCTCGATCATTGGAGGAAGTCATCGGGAAACTAAAGAATTGTTATGGGAAGTCGAAGCGCAATTTTGATCCTTAGCGTGATTGGAAAGGGATTGAGAAAGATAAAGGAAAATGGCCTCGGAAGCAGGAAATATCTCGAGATGCAGTTGATAAAGTAAATGGGGCTCCTTAAAAGAAGTTTAGTGCAACTGAGAAGGGACATGGATCTCATTCTAGAGAGAACACGAATAAAGCCAGTGGTAGAGAAACATTGCAGTGTTGGATTTGTGGAAAAGATCATTGTAAGAAATATTTTCCATTGTACCAGGGTGGAAGACCTCATATCTATAGTACTTAGGAGGCGTGAACATTTGGGGATGTTGGTCATAAGATTCCTTAAATCTATGCAGCACTTGATAACAAGTAGGTAAATAATCAAGCATCCATTATTGAGATGGAAGGTAAACTTTGTGATCGAGTTGTTTCCATTTTGATTAATCCTAGATCTAATTATAACTATGTTAGTCCATACTTGGAGGATAAGTGTGGATTGAGTAAAGAAGTGCATGCAGAGTCTTGGTTGGTGTAGTTGGCTGCAAGGGCCAATAAAAGAGTTCATCATTGAGTGAGAGGTTGTGCATTTGAGCTTAGTGGTATGCCCACATCAACACATTTAAATGTGCTTATATTAGGTTCATATAACATGCTTTTAGGTATGAATTGGTTGTTTACTCAGAAAACTAAGATAAATTATTATGAAAATACTATTGAGTGCATGGATGATGGTGGAGAGAAGAGAAACTTTTATGGATAATAAGCCTACATTAGTGAGAATGATTACAACCATGCAAGCTAAGCGTTATTGTAGGAAATGGTGTGTATTATTTGCAGTGCATGTTTCTGGTGACAAAGGGAAGGATTGTAATATTCCCAAATGGGAAAAGCAGGAATATAGTGCAAAATACTGGAATTAGCAGTGAAAAAATCAATACACCATGATATGAGACAAATATACAGCCATCTTATTAAACATATCAACAAATAATAGGCACGATATCTTGAGGATAAAGTCACTCAAGCAATACAAAACAAGCCTCCTCTAAGCAAATATGTCAGTACATGAGAAAAATATTGCTATACAAGTGCCATGAGCCATGACAACGCATTTTTAGGGCATAAAATGCTATATCAAGATATAACAAGATGGATCTATTGCTATATAGCTCAAACAATGTCGGGAGTGAAGATCTAGGCTCCCAAACACATTTCCAAGACAACCTAGGAAGGGTTTCCAGAAAAACCCAAAATGCCAAAATGTCAGAATGTAGCCCTAGGGCTGAATTGTAGCTGCAAAATGAATACTGAAAGGAGGTGGCTGAACTGATAAAGAAATGAATAGGAATCCTCCAACAAAGTCTCCAAGTAAAAGGCTGATCCTAACACTGAAGATCTCACCCTCCAAATCAAGCACTGGAACCTCCACTGCAAGTGCTCACTAGAATAACGCAGTCAAAGTGGGAAAATGCACTGTAGATGATTGGAATAGGTTGGCCTGGTGCCAAGATGTGAAAGAAAGCTCAAAAACCTCCTTTTTTGATCTCCCAATGAGAAGAATGCTTCCTCCCCTGAAAAACTAGCTCAGAAAGTGGGTTTCTCAACCCTCCACTGCAACACCCTGCACCACAACACAAATCTGAACAGACATTGTGTTGTAGCTGAAGAATAAAGCTTGGAAAAAATGCCAAAATGTGGAAATGATAGTACAATACTCTTCCTAGAGGCTACCTCAAGGAAAGAGGTGGGATTCCTGCTTAGAAACACCCTGTGCTAAACAGCACAACAATCTCAGCTAAACAGTTGGAGAGTGCAAGAAGTCATACAGACCACAAAATCAAAAATCCATAACCTCCCATCTATTGTTGCCTTGCCCTCCTTATAAACAATGTAAGTCTTATCACCTTGGGTCCCACTCATTAAAGCCACTACTATCATGGAGACTTCCTCCCATTCACACTGTGATGTCTCTCATTGATGATCCACTCCCTCCATACCAGCATTGTTGATTTGGTCAAACTTGACCTTGTCCACATGCATTAGCCCCTGTTCACACATGAGGGTGCTTTATCCAGCTATGAAGATGATCCCTTTTCACATTAAGAGGGATTTTATTTCCACTAAAGATATTTACGGGTCTCCCTACCCATTTATTCATCTAACTAAATGACAAGAGAAAAAATTAATATTCCAATTAGCTGCATGCTAATTTAGGAATATTACAGTCCTCCCCTCCCAAATGCTGCTTGTCCTCAAGCAACTGCAAGGATATAATTGAAGAGCCTCCTCTCCTCCCCCTGTAGCATCCTCATATGATAAGATCCTCCAAGGAACAAGATGTTGTCTCATCAATAAATCTCCAAGTTGCTCCTCCCAAGTATGCAAGTTAGCTTTTGGTGACAATCCCAAATAGCTATCATCATGAAAAAGTGGAATACCCATGGAGGCAAAAATATGCTGTCTAGAGGCCTTCTTGAGGCATGGAATTTGAAATGTAGTGGGAACCATCATTCCCATGTGAAGCTCCCCACCCCAAGCTATCATCCATACAAAATGAGTCACCCTCCAACATGAAAACTCATGAAGAATCTCTTCCACCTTAAGCTCATGCAAAGTAGGTGGCCTACATAACTGAACATGATGGATCAAATTGTCCATCCCACGCTGTATCTCTCTCCATGTATGATAAATATCTTCCGCTGAATTTGGGCTGTAATAATGTTGCCTTCATGAAGCAAAAAGGCAATTGGATCCTCAAAGACCCACTCTTTGGTTCTTGCACAGACCATCCCGTATACAATGAATAGGATATCATCACAATATGGAATCTAAATGAGAAATATGTTGAAGGTTTCATGTAGTGCTGGTAGGTACCAACAGTTTCCCAAGTGGTCACAACGCAATTTTTCTAACTGCTGTTTCAAAACATAACATGGCAAGTTGTCTCCCAACAAGTTGCTAGTTGTGCATGTCATATCATCTACTAGAAAATAGTAAATGGCATTGTTTATCAACTGAGCATATAAAGAATAGTACAACACTTGCCCCAATGCATTCAAGAGATGGGCATCTCCATCATCGATGTTGGTCCCAAAATGACCATGAAGCCCAAATAGAGGCTTTCCCTCTTGTGGAGCAATGCACTGTATATAGATGGTAAGAGAATGCAAATATTGTGTTAGATAATCAATAAGTGCAAAAATACAATTCTTACCATGTACTGAGAGTAGTTTGATAATAAGATCCATGAATGAGCCCTCCATAGAGGTATGATATATCTCCATGAAAAGGAATGAACCATGTGTTGCATGCAAAACCTTCTTCTTATGCTTGGAGCCCCAAGTCAAGAATATCATATCATGGTAATAGATGTCTCCATCCACTACTCCATCACTCTCATCTCCTACTTGTCCATTAAGTGCATCATATGTGAAGTGATCGTGGGAAAACTCCATCAACAAACCCAAGCTCCCAAGTGACAGCGCTATTGGCCTTCGTAATAAGGCTCCTATCATCTTATAACTCCATTCTTTGACATGACAAATGTCAAAGTCATCTACCATAATGCTTCTATATATGGGAGATTCCTTCCAAAGTGGAAGTACCTCATGTTCCTTCAAGGCTAAGAAGTAGCCCCTTTGCACCATGATGGTGCTATCACCTACTCCTACAACATCATGCAAAGTATGGGAGAAAATCAACCCATACTGTCCTAAGAGTTTCCAAAGCAACAACAACTCTTGTTGCCTCCTCACACCATCATCATACAAGTCATGGAGTAACATCATGATGATTGACTTGTAGAATTCGCCATACAACCAAATCTTCTGTTGCCATAACATATGGGTTCATGCAATGCCTCACACCATAACATACCTTTGGACAAAGGAAATGTCACATGATGGCCAAACTCTTTCAAGAGTAGCCAACACAACCTTGCCTCCTGCTGCCTTGTGTCATAGATCTGCAAGTGGCTTTCCAACCTCTTGCTCATCAACATCACCCATCCAACCAATGGTGAGTGTTTATCATCTTGCTCAAAATTGGCATCCCTCCAATGGAGAATACCATCCTCCCAAATCAGATTTCTATCTTTGCATTTCATGGGATATTGAAATGCAATCTCCTGGAGATCTCTAAATGAAGACCATTCATCAATGACCAAGTTGACCCCATGAGGATCCAAATAAGATGTAGGCAAGAAATTCTCATCAATATGTGAAGTGCTCCTCAAGAAATATCCATCATAATAATGGAAAATGTCATCCATCATAATATGTCTTTTATCAACCATCTGCATATCCACTGCTACACAAGTGTGTTGGTCATCAGAATGTCTCAATATTAGTTGGGCCCCCAACTCATCACTGCTGCTCAATGACAGCGCTGCTGATCTCCATGATGGTGCATATGTTGTCTCATGCTCATGCTCAATGCTGAAAATATAGTTTTGCATTGGATTGTTTAGGATAATACTCATCCGATCCTCCAAAAATATACACTCCAACCCCAAGAGTCGTGTGCAGCTCAAAAATGACATACTAGGATGAATGTACATCTCCTCCTTGAACAAATCAAGGTTCCTCAACGCAGTGATAGTCTGCTGCTCCAAATCAGCAATGTGCTTTGACCCTAGGTCATGCATTTTCCCTGATAGCATGTTTCCACAATCCTCCATGTGATGTGTTGTAAAAATAGGAAATGGAAATATGTGCATACCTTGGTAAAGCTTGGGAACATCTTGTACTACTACAAGGGTTCCTTCCTCCGGTGTGATGACTTCCCCAAAAACTGATGATTATGGTTTTTCTCCTATGGCTGCACCAGCACTGGTATAAGTCTCCTCCTCCTCATGTATCTCCAGAATAGTGTATGGGACTCTAAATGTCAAGGGATCAATACCACTTTGCAAAGGTGCAAGTGTCCTTTCTCCTGATGCAAGTACTCCTACAACAAGTGGTGGTGGAGGTCTCTTCTCCTCTGATTTCTTCTTGTCAAACTTCTTGATCAACCTTTGATTAAAGTCTGCATATGTAGTCACTCTTGCATGACTTGAATGGATGAACCACCAAATGTTTACTTCACCCTCATGGTGCAGCGCTGCAATCTCAACAACTTCTCTTTCTACTACTAGGTGTAGCAGGAAGAATGCATCCAGCTTCATTCCCCAAGATCTTGCTGTGCATGTGGATGACCAATCAAATGTAGACAATAAAAATCTATTGCTACAAGGTCTTCTTTCCTCTTTGAGCTGAATGAACTGTGGGAGAGTCAGATTCTCCTTGAAAGCTCTAGGTTGGGACTTATATTCTGCAAGATACTCACTTAGAATCTCATGATCCAATTGTCCTCCATCTCCATGCCTTTTTTCTTATTCTTCAAAAGGAAAGGGCATAGTGTATTTATTTGGAGCTCTATGCAATACCGGTTTCTCTTATATGTATAGGAAGTGCATGGTCCTTCCTCATCTTGAAAACCTAGTGCCATTTCATTGTTTTTCTCCACTTTTCTTTGCTTAACCTCCTTGGTGAGGTCCCTCTTAGATCTGAAAAGAGATGAGATACAACTCATTCCTTCCATCATTCTGATCTCTTTCTCCTTCTTCTTATTCTCTTGATAACATAATGGCTGAGATCCACAGGCTGAGCCAAGATTATGCTCTGATACCACTATAATATTCCCAGATGGGAAAAGCAGGAATATAGTGCAAAATACTAGAATTAGCAGTGAAAAAACCAATACACCATGATATGATACGAATGTACAACCATATTATTAAACATATCAACAAACAATAGGCACAATATCTTGAGGATCAAGTCACTTAAGAAATACAAAACAAGCCTCCTCTAAGCAAATATGTCAATACATGAGAAATATCTGCTATACAAGTGCCATGAGCCATGATAGCACAATTTTAGGGCATAAACTGCTACAACAAGATATAACAAGATGGATTTTTGGTTATATAGCTCAAGCAATGCTAGGAGTGAAGATCTAGGCTCCCAAACACATTTCCAAGACAAGCTAGGAAGGGGTTTTGGAAATACCCAAAATGCCAAAATGCCGGAATGCAGCCCTAGGGCTGGATTGCAACTGAAAATTGAAAACTAAAAGGAGGTGGCTGAACTGATAAACAAATGAATAAGACTCCTCCAACAAAGTCTCCAAGTGAAAGGCTGAAACTAACACTGAATATCTCACCCTCCAAATCAAGCACTGAAACCTCCACTGCAAGTGCTCACTAGAATAACGCAGTCAAAGAGGGAATCTGTGTTGTAGATGATGGGAATAGGCTGGCCTAGTTCCAAGATGTGAAAGAAAGCTCAAGAACCTCCTTTGTTGATCTCCCAATGAGAAGAATGCTTCCTCCCCTGAAAAACTAGCTCAGAAAGTGGGTTTCTCAACCCTCCACTGCAACACCCTGCAACAAAACACAAATCTGAACAGACACTACGATGTAGCTAAAGGCTGAAGCTTGGCCAGAATGATGGAATGTGTAAATGATAGTACAATACACTTCCTAGAGGCTACCTCAAGGAAAGAGGTGGGATTCTCGCTTGAAAACACCCTATGCTAAACAACACAACAATCTCAGCTAAACAGCTGGAGAGTGCAAGAAGTCATACAGACCACAAAATAAAAAAGCCATAACCTCCCATCTATGGCTTCCTTTCCCTCCTTATAAACAAAGTGAGCCTTATCACCTTGGGTACCACTCATTAAAGCTACTACTATCATGGAGAATTCCTCCCATTCACATTGCGTTGTTTCTCATTGATGATCCACTCCCTCCATACCAACGTTGTTGATTTGGTCAAACTTGACCTTGTCCACATGCATTAGCCCCTGTTCACACATGAGGGTGCTTTATCCAACTATGAAGATGATCCCTTTTCACATTAAGAGGGATTTTATTCCTACTAAATATATTTATGGGTCTCCCTACCCATTTATTCTTCTAACTAAATGACAAGAGAAAAAATTAATATTCCAATTAGTTGCATGCTAATTTAGGAATATTACAAGGATGTTGAGGATAATTAAGTCTTGAAGAGGTATCATGTTTTGCACCACTTTCATGATGCGTTTCCTGCAAATATTTCAGAGTTACCACCTAATAGGGAAGGGGATTTCATTATTGAGTTGGTACCAGGAGCACCACCAACATCAAATGCACCTTATAGGATGAGCACACCGGAGTTGGTAGAATTGAATTTGTAGCTTAAGGAAATGCTTGATAAAGGATACAAAAGGCTAAGTGTGTCACCTTGGGGTTCACCAATGTTTTTTGTAAAGAAGAAGGATGGTACTCTCAAGTTGTGCATTGATTACAAACAATTGAAAAAGGTGACTATCAAGAACATGTATCCTTTGTCGCAGATTGATGATCTGTTTGATTAGTTGAAGGGAGCAGTAGTGTTTTCAAAGATTGATTTGAGATCAATATATCATCAGGTGCGCGCATCAAAGAAGAAGATAGCTACAAGTTTTCATTTCGTACTAAGCATGGGCATTATGAGTTTGTGATCGTTCCTTTTGGTATTAGCAATGCTCTATCCACTTTCATGTGTTTTATGAACAATGTGTTGCATCCTTATCTGGAAACATTTGTGATAATTTTCATTGATGATATATTAATATGTTCTAAAAATGAGGAAGAACATGCAGAGCACTTGGAAACAATGTTAATATTGTTGAGAGAGCATTAGTTGTATGCCAATCTTAGCAAGTTTATTTTCTTTCAATATGAGGTTCTTTATTTGAAGGTATAATAATGTACGTGGAAAAGATTAAAGCTATCATGGAGTGGCCAAATCCTAGGAATGTGGATTAGATCACATCATTCATGGGACTATTATGTTATTAGAGGAGGTTCATAAAGAAATAATCTCAGATTTCCTAGCTTATTGCATCTTTATAGAGGAAAGGAAAGAAGTTTGAATGGAATGAGGAGTGTGCAACTAGTTTTGAGCAATTGAAACATTTGCTTACAAATGCTCCATTCTTGAATATTGTATACCGTGATAAGGAGTTTGTGGTATGTACAAATGGTTGCAAGAAAGGTTTTGGTGGATTCAAGATGTAGGAAGGACAAGTGGTATGCTATGAGTCAAGGAAGTTGAATGAGAACGAGCAGAACTATGTGACTCATGATCTCGAATTGGCAGCTATCATTCATGCCTTGAAGACGTGGAGGCATTATCTTCTTGGCGGGAGGTTTATTCTGATGGGCGATCAAAGTGGAGCGAAGTACTTGTTTTACCAACCCAATCGGAATTTTGTGCAAGCTAGATGGTTGGCTACCCTTATTGATTTTGACTTTGAGATAAGATACATCAAGGGCAAGGAGAACATGGTTGCATATTCTCTTAGTAGAAGAGTGCAGGTGAATCACATTTCAGTTATGAGTTCATATGGTACATATTTGTAGCATCAGATCTTGTAAGAAGGACAACAATATGACAAGTACCAATAACTGAAGCACATGTTATAGCAGCAAGGTGAAGGTGATAGGGATGGGGAGTATCACCTCACGACAAATGGCTTGGTAAGATTCAAGAACAAGATTTATGTGTTGGATGGCAGTGATACCAAGAAGCTTATCTTGAGGGAGTTTCATGTCAAGTTGTATTCAAATCAACTGTGATATCATAAGACATTTACAACAATTAAGAAGTTTTATCATTGGTCGAACTTGAAGAAAGAGGTGGTTTAGTTTGTTGCTGTTTGTTTGTACTATCAATAGGTAAAAGAGTAGTGTAAGCATACAACTGGTTTATTGTAGCCTATTCCGATTCCAAAGTGGAAATGGGAGGTCATTTCCATGGAATTATATACAGGTTTATCGAGAACATTGAAGCAACATGATTCCATCATGGTTGACATTGACATGTTAGGTAAGGTAGCCCACTTCATTGCAATTAAGTCTACAAATTCATCTAGTGAGGTATCTCAAATATTCATCAAGGAGATCGTGAGGTTGCATGGTGTTCCCAAGAAGATCATATCAGATGGAGATTCCAAGTTCACTTCTAGTTTTTTAAAGGAGTTGTTTGCATGTTTGGGAACATAGTTGACTTCTAGTACAACTTATCATCCGCACACAAATGGATAAACATAGAGGGTCAACAGGATTCTTGAGGACATGTTGATCTAAACTTAAACACGAACACAAAAAATTACATATATAACCATAACTACATAGATGCAATAGAATTAACACTTCATTTCATAAATATTAAATACTAAAATAAGCTTACAAACATAATGGAAATAAAATAGCTCAGGCGATGTTAGCTTATCTGTGAGAAGAGACGTGGTGGATAGATTCCTATAAACTATGTTAAAATGAGGCTTTAAGGCCTATTTATTATTGAGAAATAATGGAAAACCCTAAACATCCAAAAACCTAACCCTAGGAGATGAAGTGCCAAAATTAGGGGCCCCATTTGGGTAAATTGGTACATCTACTTACTAGGGTTGTAACTTTGGCATACGATCTCCATTTGACGCGCACAATACCTCGTTAAAATATATATTTATGAGGTCTACAACTTTTGAGTGGAAAATAGAAGTAAAATACTTATGTTTTCCTTTATTTTCCCAAAAAAAATCGTTTAGGGCCTCAAAACGGCTCCGAAAGTTTAAGCCCTGAAAAATTGCCAAAAATAGTAAACTATGCTACAATTAACGAAACTGAAACACTGAAAGAGACAGTGGTGGGGGTCCAAGTGGAATAGGAGGGTGGCCACCAACATCCACCTGGATCACATGTTGAGGATGCATGTCATGCATCAACAGAGGAAGTGGGAGGAGTATCTTCCATTGGTAGAGTTTGCATATAATAATGTATATCAAGGCTCCTTGAGGATGAGTCCATTTGAGACTCTTTTTGGGAAGAGTTGTAATACCCCTATCTGGAATACCCTCCTCCCATATTTACTCGAGCTAATCGGTCCACTTAGGTAAACATGTGACGAGAGGCTACTATGATGTGATTCGACCTCCTTGGTCTCCTTAAGGAAGTGGGACCGATACATCATAACCAATTTGAACTTCCTCACATACTATACAACCTTCAGAAGCCAACCAACCCTTCCAGGTGGTCAACCCTTGAGACAACTCATAATTTGACTGACATGGACCCTCAGCCGCTCCCATAAAAAGCCCTGCAAGCGACTGAATCCTTGTAGTTGCTCCCACAACATGTCATGCCAATGACTGTGGACTTTTCCAGCTAGTTCTATGTCAGCGACCCCCGATACTGTGCCAATTTTTCAAGGACAGGACTCAAGACACTGCCAAGAACTTCATGAAAACTTTAGAAATGATAAATAACATGAGAACAAAGATACTTATGCAAAATTTGATACAAATACTTGATCTGACCCTTACTATCCATGACATGAATTTAATCAAACATGTCACAAACATGCAATCTACAAGTCTTAACAACATATACTAGCATTTGCACCGAGAGGTGCAAAGGAACGCCGAAGGATAATTCTTGTGGGAAAAAGGTATATATTAAAGAATTACAATATTTTTGACATTTTTTAAAATGGCATGAAATAAGTTATAAACACTTAAATTATGAGGTATCTATCAAGTAAAGATATCTCCCTTGGGAAATATTGAGATAACCACTATGACTCAAGAGTTAGCTCAAATCCTGTAATATTCCCAATTTTTGCAGCTCATGGGAATATTGCATTTTATTATCAGTTTGCATTATTCATGAATAAAAGTATGTGAAGGAGGTTTATTAAACTCCTAAGTTAAGAATAAGTACATGCCCAATATGAAAGGGGACAAATCTGGGCTATTATATTAAACACCCCTAAGTGTGAAAAGGGGAAATTCATTTGAATGGGTCAAACTTGGCCCCACCTACAACACAGATTGGAGGGAAGCTTATCCATCAAGAACAACGTACTTCTATAAGAGGATCTCATGTGTGAAAGAGGATAAGTTGAAGAAGATGGTTTAGGGTTTTGGCAAGCCCTCATGTTATAAATAGAAGGAGAGGTAGCAAGCAAAGGTTGTTGAAGAATTTCAGAAGTTGCTGCAGCAACTCTAGTCTCTTGGTTGTTTAGCCTAAGGGAAGAGGATTTCCTGTTTAGGAATCCTCTCTCCTTCCATGGAGTAGCTCTTTGGAGGGGATTGTGATTCATCTCTCCACTATCCGGCATTATGGCCAAGCTTCATCTCTATAGCAGCGCTGGTCCTGTTGAGGGTTTTGCAGCCGCTTGTGAGTTGCAGCAAGTGGGGGAACTAGATCTGCAAGATCTAGTTGTTTAGAGGAGATTTCTCTCAGGGAGGGTGTCTTGTGACCACCCGGAAGAGGATTTTACTCTCATTTCACTTTCATATCTATAATTTTAATCTGTTGTATCAGTTCATTCCAACTACTGCGCAGTCTCTTCCATGAAGTGCGTTATTTTCATGTACTTGCTTCACTGCTGTCTAGATTTCTCATTGTACTAGCTTTCTAGTGATTGAGGCTTGCCTCTCACTTTGAAGATTTGTAAAGTAGCTTGCTGATCTATTTATGTTCAGATATGATATGTAATGTAATGAAATCCATCTTCAGAAATCTATGAAGTTTTCTGCAGTTCAGTGTATTAAAAGCTAGATCTACACTTTGTTATGCAATATTTTGATAAAACCCCAAGGGGATCTTGTTAAGGAGGCTGAGTAGTTTCCAAATTTGGTATGGATCTGATGTTTCAGCTATTTATCAGTTTTAGATCTGAGTTTTAACCTACAGAAGCTGAAGCTCCTCATATAAAACGCTGTCAAGTCTTTCTGCAGCTTTTCCATGTGTTTCTGCTATTATTTCTGAAGGATTCTTGCTCTTGCTTCAAGTAAATCCAATGCTTCTACAAAGGAACTTCATTATAGATCTGATTTATTGCTGCCATACTATAACATGAGCCTAATGGCTGATTTCCAATGTCTTCCAGCAGAAACTGTGCAATTCTTGAAGGAGGGTTTCTCTATTAGCCAACTCTCTCCTTTAGTTGATTTTCAGCTAGTGTTGATTGTGGGAGATCTGTTTAAGCCCTCTAAACCCTTTTTTTTTTTTCGCTGAAACTCTGCATGGAGGTCCCACACAGCCTAAAATAAGGGAAACCATCCCTGTTCTGCGTTATTTTAACACTGGATTGCTTATACAACATCCTCCTTGAGCCTATTGTAGATTTTCCTGAGAGTGGAATTTCCCGCTTCTTCCTTGTTTGGTTTTTGCTTCTCTTTTGGATCCATTATTTAGATCTGAAGATCTAAGGTTCCTAAGGGCATAAAACTCTAAGATAAGTTGTCATTCCCACACTTGCCGTGTTTCACCAATTTTCTATAGACAGAGTCTGGAACGGGCCAGGAAGCCTCTGGTTTTCACCCTCTCTTTAGAGGTGATATAACCGATAAATTCCCTACTAGTCTATCTTTGGTTTAGATCTATTGGCGTGATTCTGTATTGCTGTGATTCCATAGTGGAATATCTTAAGATATTCCCTACTGAGCCTATTTCTCCCCATTCAGAACATTACAGTGGTATCAGAGCATGATCTCTGGCACAGCCTGTGAGATCAAGCTACTAGTGAATCAAAGAGCAAAAACAGAGAACAGTTTGATGGAGCAGATGATATTATTCTCATCATTTTTCAGATCTAAGGAGGGCCTCTTCCAATAGGTGAATCAGAAGAGATAAAGAAAGCACCGAGACTCTTAGAGGGTTTTGAGAAGAAGCAAGTTGCAGTAAGAGCTGCATGAGATTTTAAGAATAAGGAGGAAGCCCTAGCACTTCCTATCAGCAGAATAGAAGACCAGAGAATCCTAGATCTCCTCATAGATCCACTATGCCCACTTTCTTTGAAGAAGGTGAGAGGTGTAGCAATGAAGAAAAGAGATGCAAGGAAACTCCTAAAGGGTTTCAAGATGAAATGGAAGAACTATACACTTCCTGTCATCACGAGGCAGGGAGAATGATTGAAGAAGAGAACTTATTGCTTCTTTTCCAAACATTGAAGAGTATTGAAGAAAATCTCAAGGGGTTTGAGGAAGAGAGGAAAAAGATGATCTACAAAGAGACATCTCCCAAGGGAACAAAGGAGAATGCCAATCTTGTCACTTTGGGCAAGAGATCTCCATTTTCACTACCTGCTGCTAAGGAGCTTGCATCTAGAGAAGAGGCACTTGCATCTTTGCAAGGTAGTCTTGAGTTCTTATCATATGGGGTCCCATGCACGACTCAGGAGATGCATGAGGAGGAGAAGAAAGATTCCAGTGCTGGTATACTTGAAGAGAGGAGGCCATCATTCTTACCAGCAGTTGGAGGCATCATTGATCCGGATGGAGGAAATCTTGTGCACTATCAAGGGGTTCCTACATATCAGTTGATCCAAGGTATGCATAAGATTTCAACACATATTATTTCAAGATCTATGCATAGCCAAGGGTTAGATCAAAGTGCTGATTTGAAGTAAAGGTATATCACAGCGGTGTCACTTAGTGGCTGTGACAAAGAGGCTTCATCATTCTTGGAGCATTTTGGAGGTATTGCTGCAGATCCAAAGCTTCACTGGTTTTGGAAGATCATACATGAGAGGAAGGTCTCACTAAGAGATCTCAACAAATATGAATTTCAGTATTTCATGAGATGCAAAGTTCTTCAGTGGGTTCAAGGAGATGGTATTCTGCAAATGGAGAATGCCATGCTTTTGCAGCACATCACTCAACTTCCATATTTGAGTGAGTGGATGAGGATGGTGAGCAAGGGGTCCCATGATCACTTGCAAACATATATGGACCAACAATCTTGGTTATGCTGGTTTCCCTTGGGAGAATCCTATCACTCTCCAAAGGCACCTATTTTTCTGATCTATGCCTTGAAGAGCAGTTATGAAATGTATAAGGAGGCATGGCAGCGCTGGTTGCCTTGGGGTAAGCATCATCTCTACCTAAGGATTCTCATTCTCTTATCTCATGCTTGGTAGATCATTAGTAGATCATATGAAGAGGAAGCATGGGTGATGTGATTGTTAGAGGGAGAGTTGGACATCACAAGTTAAATCTTATGTCCATATATTCACCTATGCTTGAAGTATGTCTCATATGTCCACCATGCATTTCTGTTGGAGGTATATTTCATGCATGAACTTAGCTTAGAGGAGGAGTAACTCCCACATGATGTGGTATGAGTAGCTTGCTTGTACTGTGTTGATGAGGCATTTTACATGTTCATCATTGTGTTGTTGCTCCAAGATCCACATGTTGATCAGGCAAGAAGGCTGCAAAGTCCTTGTTGCTATGGCTGCTTTTGGGTGAGTATGGTTGCTACCCGATAGCCCATTATTTTCTGAATCATGCCTTGGATTTCAATGTCACGTTGCAGCAAGAGAAGGCATGTACAATTTTATTTCACTTGAGAGTGATTCCCGTATAAGAGGGGGAGCAAGCGAGATTGATCTACTTATTCGAGGGTAAGATTGATCCTCACATTGATTGATCCCTCCTTGTATTAATCCTCATTCATCTCGGCTATAGATTAGATTATGCATTCATTCAATGTGTGGAGTGTGAGCCTCACTCATATAGGGGCAATACTTTCCTTCACGGTGATGAGGGTATAGTGTAGAAAATCAATAAAAGAGTGACGAACTCATTTCTTCCCACATGGGAGAATGCAGGCTTCGCCCATTCTTCCAATTTCACGTCTATTTCCTGCTGTATCCCCTTCAGCGTCTTATCTATGTCAGCACAACTGCAAGGGCATACTTATAAGTCTGCAAAATCATCAAGATGTCATCAATTCATAGACCCATGGATTACATTACCATCTCATGAAACGCCTGTCTCTGCCAGTAATTCTGTTGGTTGTACTAACATTATCCCCGCTCTTGATGGGATCAGTGACTCAATGAAATGGGAAATTGGGAAAGATGACGAGATTCTCAATAATGTGAATGAGATCATGATCAAATATTCTTCTTTAACAACAATATCTCCTGGAACAACTGCACGGAATGCTAGCCATGCCTACTCAAATGCAGCTGAATTATGCCTGAGTCATACCCAGTAAATCATTACTGCTCCCAATTTACCACACCAGAAATTCTATGGGATGACGTTGATTAGTACTTCAAAATCCAGTCTCAGGATTTGGATGATTGCAATGATTTTGGAAATTTGAGATATCATGAAGTAAAATTGGGCGCACCACTATATGTTAATAGTGGCAGGAAAAATAGGTATCGGTTGCTTCTGGTGGGAGGAGTGCAGGATGGTGATTAAGGCGAGGCAGGAATTAGAACAAGCTCAAAGCAATCAATGCGGTAGAAAGAACCAACAAACTAAAACACCTGTCAAAATTCAATTGAAATAAGTAGATGACTAAATAGTACACCAATACCAATTCAAACTTAAACGCTCATTAGCTGGGCAAGCGTCAGAGATTGTGTCGAAGACGACGAATTTCTAAAGTGTCAACTAATAGAACTTCGTAATAAAACACCTTCGGCGTAATGAGCATAGGGGTCTCATACTTATTTGAGATTCGTAAAGAAGCAATGTTGCCTTATCACAATAATTGCATTATCATATATTAGGAAATATATACATTGTACATTAATTTTGTAATCAAAACATGATGAGAACCATACACCAACTCTGTCATTAAGCATGCTCATAACCAACAAAAAGAACAAGGATATAAAAAACATAAAATCCACATATAATCCAACACATTTACACACAAAATAGCAAGGAGAAGAAGCTCTTATTAATGAATGCAAAATCCAAACAGGTTGAGACTTCCACGAACCACCCGACCATAGATTGTCTCAACCAAATATTTCTTTCAGCCAATCACCCTAGTTCCATATTCCAACAACAAAAACCAACCAGGGCTTCCTTAGGCTTTACCACAATCCCCACCGGGTCACTAGGTTTGAACCCTCATCAATACACCAAGGTTTTACCGCAATCCCCACCAAATCACTAATCCCTAAACAAACATAGATTCCTCCAAATATCTCCACCTAAACTGTGAGGAATGTGTTTGTCTCAACCTCTCTACTTTACTGTGTATCCTGCCATTACAAATCAAGGGATTCCTAGGCCTATGAGGTCTGCACCCTCTTGGCTTTACCATGTATCCCACCATTACCAGTCAAGGGATTCCTAGGCCTAATCAAGAGTCCTCCCCTCTGAGCTTTACCATGTATCCTACCATTCACCGGTCAAGGATTCCTAGGCTCAGTCAAAGGTATTCACCTTTGAGATTTATCGTGTATCCCACCATTCGTCAGTCAAGGATTCCTAGGCTCAATTATGGTGTTCACAACCTGGATTTACTACGTATCCCATCCTAGGATTCCTAGGCCTTGTGAATAATCCCAAGACCACCCCACTCAGCTTTGAGTCCATATGACAATCCAGCTCAACCAAATACAAGAGAACCCACCACACCATGGCTATCCATAAATGGCAGGGTAAGGCTGAAGAACACTATCACATCTGGCAAAACCCATTCCAATGAGAGAAAGAAAACCAAATACACACACGCATGTACCATGCATGCCAAATCTAGCAAGGAAATCACACATGAAAATCGATACCTGCAAGTAATCCCGTTGTAGCTACTTGATCGTGCTCTTACTTGCTTGATATTTCCTTTCCTTTGCCTTCTTTGTCCTTCCTTTTCCTTCTTGATCCAATGCTAGAGTACTCCAAGAAAAATCTAAGTGTCCAAGAGTGTGTGTGTGTGTGTGTGAGAGAGAAAGAGAGAGAGAGAGAGAGCTCCAAAATTGAACTGACAAAAAGGTTACACTGAAAAAAGGTACCAATTCATTCTTAGAAGCCTTTTTATTAATGAGGCCTCTATTTTCTTCAATTTTCCATTCTTTTCCTTCATTTTCATCCTCACATGCAACTTGTGACCTTTCACCTTCCTTTTCTTCTAATTTCCATTATTTTCATAAATAAATGCCAATAAACACCACTTTGCCTTTCCAAAGTCTTTTCCATTGCCTTTGTTAATTTCCTTAGCCATAATAAACCAAATGAACACCCACACTAGGATGTTTTGTCCAACATTCAACTTGGAATACGTGTCCCATGACCATGGTTATTATTTTGCCTTTATTAACTTTATTTACATTAATTTTTGACCAAGGTTGTTACAGAACACCCCCCCCCCCCCCCCTTGGGAGAACACCGTCCTTGGTTTTCAATGACACCTACAACCAACACGACTTCTGAAAGAAAAACATATTGCTCATGGAGATTTATAACTTAGCTCGATGAAGTATTTACAATGATCAACTTATTGAGAATCAAACCAACATGACAACGTAACAACATAATAACCATAATGAAATGTCACCCATACCACTTATTGGAGATTTATAACATAACTCATGGCAGTATTTACATCCATATACATATGTACGTATACCAAGACATCACACAAAAAATATTTGCTAAACTAGTGAATAGAGAAGGATACATAGCCCGCATCTGATCTTCCATTTCCCATGTAGCTTCGTCGGGCCCAAATTGCTTCCACTGCACTTTAACTTGCCCGATTGCTTAATTCTGGAGGATGAGCATCTTTCTATGCAAATATATGGTGCTGTTCCGGTTGGAATTCTCTTTATGGCTCCACCTGCAATAAAGACTAGTGAATCACATGATCAACATCTTTAACATACTTCTTGGAATTTCACTGTCAGATGCAGTGCAAGTCGATAAGATACTATTCCAATCCTTTCAAGAATCTTGAAAGGTCCACAAAATTGAGGTTCCATCTTGGCACATGATCCAATCCTCAAGGAGATATTCTTGGGAATGATGAGCAAGTACACATGTTCCCCAACCTAAAACTCCTTAGACATCCTATTCCGATTTGCATAAATTTTCTGTGTGTCCTGTGCTGCCTTTAGATTCTTCTTGATTACTTGCATTTCCTATTCCATATCTGCCAACATTTCTGGTTCTATTAACACCCTGCTCACTGGATCACTCCAACTGATGGGAGTATTACAACTCTTCCTATATAGTGCCTTGAATGAAAACATCCTCAGT
The DNA here is from genome assembly GCA_034641835.2 of Pinus albicaulis. Taxonomy (NCBI): domain Eukaryota; kingdom Viridiplantae; phylum Streptophyta; class Pinopsida; order Pinales; family Pinaceae; genus Pinus; species Pinus albicaulis. The sequence goes on from CM076584.1 coordinate 1,666,572,810, forward strand.
GACTCATGGTAACCATTATTGTAATCAAACTAAACCAATGGAAGGTAATCCTCCCATATCCTCTATTGATGCATCACATAAATCTTCAACATGTCCTCCAAAATCTCGTTGACCCTCTCTGTTTGTCCATATGTATGCATATGGTAAGTTGTGCTGAAGGCCAACTTGATCCCTAAACCTACAAACAACTTGTTCCAAAATTTGGAAGTGAACTTAGCATCCCTATATGATACAATATTCCGTGAAACAACATTTAATCTTACCACATGTTTGATGAATACCCACGCTACATCATTATTTGAATATGTTGACTTCATTGTAATAAAGCGTGCTACCTTTGTCAACCTATCCACCACCATGATGGAATCATGTTGTCTATATTTACTTGGTAAACCTATAATGAAATCCATGGAAATGACCTCCCACTTCCACTCTGGAATCAAAATCGGCTATAGTAGTCCACCTAGATGTTTACATTTTTCTTTTACCTATTGACAGTCGAAACATCTAGCCACAAAATCTGCCACGTCTTTTTTCAGATTCAACAGATGATAAAACTTCTTTGTTGTTGTCAATGTCTTCTAATATGTTGGGTGACCTTAATATTGTTTCACATGAAACTCTCACAATATAGTGTTCTTGAGCTCATTATTTTCCGACACATATATCCTGTCACTAAATATGATCAAACCATCTTCTCTAAGACAATAGTCCACATCCTGATAACATGTACCCTGCTTTATCCTGTGCCTAATATCCATGTACCTGTTGTCCCACCTGTAAGATCTGATCCTATAAGTCTACCCCATAAGAAATCATAGCTTCTATATGATTCACCTGTATCCTCCTGCTAAGAATGTCTGCAAACCTGTTCTCTTTACTCTTGATGTACTCAATCTCAAAGTAAAACTCACTAATCGTGGCCAACCATCTAGCTTGCCTGACATTTAGATTTTGCTGGTCAAACAAGTATCTCAATCCACTGTGATTACTCATCAATACAAACCTCCTGCCAAGCAGATAGTGCCTCCACATATTCACTGCATAAATGATCGTTTCCAACTGAATATCATGTGTTGGATCATTATTTTCCTGCTCATTCAGTTTCTGTGACTCATAGCATACTACCTGTCCTTCTTGCATAAAAACTCCACCAAATACTCTCTTAGAAACATCTGTACACACAACAAACTATTTGTATGGATCTTCAATATTTAACATTGGATAATTTGTCAACAACTGCTTCAATAGCTACAAACTTTCTACACATTCCTCTGTCCATTCAAATTTCTTACCTTGCCTTTGCAGTGATGTAATAAGATATGCAATTCGAGAGAAGTTCCTGATAAACCTCCTATAATAACTTGCTAGTCCCATGAATATCTTACCTCATCCAAATTTATAGGAGATTCCCATTCCATGATAGCCCTTATCTTTTCCGGATCCACTGTTATGCCTTCCTTGGAGACAACATGCCATGTACCTATGTCTGAAAGAAACTGCATTTGCCAAGCTTGGCATACAACTGATGCTTTCTTAGCAATATCAATATTGCTACTAAATTTTCAACATGCTCTTCCTCATTCTTAGAATATATCAATATATCATTAATGAATATAATAACAAACTTGTCCAGATAAGGACGCAACACACTATTCATCAAGCACATACAAGTAACTGGAGCATTAGTCAAACCAAATGGAACTACAACAAACTCATAATGCTCACACCTAGTCTGGAATGTTGTCTTGTAAATGTCCTCTTCTTTAATGCATACCTGATGGTATCATGATCTGTTGAGATTCAACAAGAAAATTTCAGCACCCACACCTAGTGCATTAAGCACCTACACTAGGGTGGGGCCCACAGTGCTCTTTTTGTTGCATGTCTATTTTAGTTATCCCTTAATTAAGATGGACAATAAACTGTAATCTATTCTCAATGATAACTTGAAATATTTAACTGAGAGTGATAAAATTAGTTAGCTAGTGGATTTCGAGTTAGAGGTAGTTGGTGAGGCATGCAAAATAATTCTAGTTGTAACAGAGTTCGAAGTGCAGTAGTGCATTAGTTAATGCATGTTGTAATCCGTTTAAATCAATTAAGTGAGTTAAACTCAGTTGTGCTAGTTGTAAATGAAGATACACTAGTGAGAGATCAAGTGAATTAAATATTAATTAATTCACAATCAGTGATCTCACATGCAGCTGACGATTTACTATTATTAGCTGCATGCATGTCAAATCCAATGGAGACCCAGTTGAGATCTAGGTGAAAGGGAAGTTGAATATCAATTATAGGATTATTGGGCTACACACATGCAACCAAACACCCATTGGAGTGCCCATGATACTTGTGTAGTCAAGGAAGGCCATAATTCCTATCTTTTAGGGATTGCATTCATTAGGGATTGTAGAAGCAAGGCAGGGTGTCTGGAGGAAGTAAATTGCCTAAGTATTGGTCAGTTTTTGTATGACAGTGTGAAACAATTAGCTAAGTATTGGAGGGCTCTTGTGAGAATATTTTTGTATGTAATTGTTTCATAATCCATCCTGAATATACAATAGAATATAGTGGGGTTTTGAGCAACAAGATTTCCCCAGGAAATTATCTGTGTTGTGTTTGATTTGATTCTTCTTTACTTCATGTGATTGGCAATTGTGTTTTTAATTCTGCAAAATATTTGTAGAAGTGATTCATTATTTAAATTTAGTACATTGTTAGATAGGGTGAATCCAAGATATACATGAATTTTGTATAATTTCTACATGGTATCAGAGCACATGAAATTGCAGAAGTAAAGAAGGAGTTGAGTTTGTAATTGAATAGAATTCGAATTTGTAGAAAGAATTTCTTGTTGCTACAACTGATTCAAGATTGAAATGGATTTCAATGGCTTGAGGTTGGATTATGCACTCAAGGCAGCTCAAACTATATTGCTTGGAAGGACAGAATGGAGGCAATACTCGAAGACAATGTCTTGAAGGAATTCATTGACAATGATGTTCCTAAACCCGCCGTGACAGATGTTGTAAATGTTGATGCATGGAAAAAGAAAGTGGAAAAGGCGAAAAGGATCCTATTGGAGTGAGTACGAGACCACATTGTCTCGAGCCTCCATGGGAAAGCCACACCATATTCAATGTGGAAGGCTTTGACAGATCTATTCCAGAGCAACAACGACCATAGGAAATTGGCGCTCAAAGATAAACTCAGGAAGATCAAGATGGAAAAGGGCGACTCCATATCAAAATATCTATCAAAGTTTGTCCAATGTTGGGATGAACTGGGGAGTGTTGGTATAACTATCGCTGATGATGATTTGGTGAGCTTGGCTCTCCTAGGACTTCCCAAGAGTTGGTATAGTTATCAAGACTTTGTCAATGGAAGGGAAAAATTACGAAATTGGGAACGACTGTGGTTGGATTTGGTGCAGGAGGAGTTCAGACGAAACATCAGAGATGGATCTTCATCTAAGAATGAAGATGAATAGGATTGTGCTTTGGATGCAAAGGAAAAGAAGGGGAAGGGGAAGAAATTCCATTCCAAATCCGATTCCAATAATGGCAAGAAGCAAGACATGTCCAAGGTGAAGTGTTTTTACTGTCACGAGCATGGGCATTTTGCTACTAACTATCCACAAAAGAAGAACAATAAGAAGGTTGGAGGATCTGCAGTTAGTGAGGCTCTTGCCTCACAATTTGAGCTTGAATTCTCATTGATCACATGCACGGTGTCAAGTGAATTGGGATCTGTGTAGTATTTGGATAGTGGCGCTTCCTTTCACATTACGGTAGACAAGGAACTTTTCAATGAATGAGAAGGATCTCCAAATGCATATTGAAGTGGGCGATGATGGGTGGTACAGTGCTACCGGGATTGGTACAATTACCTTTTAGAGGTATTCAAGTAAACCCTTTCAATTAAAATATGTAATTCATGTACCAGGTTTGAAGAAAAATTTATTCTCAATCACAATGTTGGAGGATAGAGGCTATGATGTTGTTTTTAGTGAAGGAAAAGCCTTCTTGTGACACAAAACAACAGGACAATCCAAGAGGATAGGGATTCAAGTTAAGACTCTCTACAAGCTGGAGGTAGATGGCTGCACAACAATGATGGGCACGGTAGATCAAGTGGTGAGCCGGGATGAGAGAAAATTATGGCACAAGAGATTGGGCCATCTTCACCATGGAGCCTTGAAAGTCATGCAACATATTTCTATTGGTATTCCCAGGGGTACACTTGCGTAGTTAGACACATGCGAGGGATGTACTATGGTAAAATATGTAAAGGCCACCTTTCATGAGAAGAAGAACCGAGCTTCGGCGATTCTTGAGAGAGTTCACACAGACGTGTGTGGACCATTCTATGTTGCTTTGACAACAAAACATAAGTACTATGTAATATTTGTTGATGACTTTTCTTGTAAGTGCTAGATCTTATTCATGCAGAAGAAAGATCAGACATTCTCTAAGTTTCTTGAGTTTAAGGCACTGGTGGAGAAAGAGTTGGGGAAGCAAGTGAAGGCTCTTAGGAGCGATAATGGTGGAGAATACATATCCAACGAATTCAAGAAATTCTGCAGCAAAGAAGGAATTTGAAGAGAATTGAGAGTGCCTCATAACCCACAACAGAATGGGTTGGCGGAAAGAAATAACAGAACAATCGTGGGTGAAACAAGAGTGATGTTGCATGATCAAGGCCTACCGATGCATCTGTGGGCGGAAGCATGAAACCCTACGGTATTTGTGAAAAAATGTTGTCCTCATAGGATACTTGGCATGAGTACACCTGAAGAGGCTTTCAATGGTAAGAAACCTGATGTTTCACACTTTAAAGTTTTTGGCCCATCTGTTTGTGTGCATGTGACCAAGGACGCTAGGAAGAAGTTGGAACCGACAACTGAGATCGAGATTTTTGTGGGGTACACTGAAACACCCTATAATTATCATGTGTATTTTCAAAACAACAGAATGACTATTGTGTGACATGATATAAAATTTGTTGACGAGAAAGCCATGCGGTTATCCCTTAAGAGGGAGCGTGACTTGCATGCAGAGGAGGAACTGTTGGTTCCCAAGGATGAGCCTCAATATGTGGATCATCCACATGCGGAGGATCATGGAGTGGAGGAAAACACTCATGCAGAGCCATCCATTAGAAATGGCAGAAAGCGCACCATGGAAGCTGATACACTGATACTTGATGCTGCAGAGAATGTAGGAGCCCCTACTTCATAGCGCATACAGAGACAATCTCCTGACCGATTTACTGGATACATGGCTCTTATGAGAAAATGTATTGTGAATGAACCATATTCCTTTCAGTAAGCAGTGCAACAACCAAATTGGGTTGATGTAATGCTGGAGGAGTATGACTCCATTGTCAAGAACAATGCATGGGAGATAGTCCCAAGATTGGTCGACAAATTAGTGGTTGGATCGAGATGGATCTACAAAGTAAAGAAAGGTACTGATGGGAGTGTGGAGAAATACAAGGCCAGATTTGTGGCCCGGGGATTCTCACAGATCGAGGGTATCTATTATGATGATACTTTTGCACCTGTTGCAAGTTAATCTTCCATAAGATCCATCCTTGCACTCTCAGCGCAGATGGGTTGGTGCATTCATCAGATGGATGTGAAAACTACGTTTCTCAATGGGATCATTGAGGAAGAGGTGTACATAGAGCAGCTTGAAGGTTTCGATGTCTTTAACAATGAATCACATGTGTGCCAACTCAAAAGAGCACTATATGGGATGAAGTAAGCACCCCATGCTTGATACACTCGGATATACAGCTATTTCACCGGACTCAGCTTCACCAAAAGTGAATCAGATGCAAACCTGTACCAGATTGTGGTTGAGGGTAAGCTATTGATTATTTTTCTTTACGTTGATGATCTAATTTTGAGTGGTGATGAGAAGCTAATACACTCATGCAGGGAGGATATTGCAAGGGAGTTCAAAATGAAGGACATGGTACTCCTTCATTATTTCCTTGGATTGGAAATATGGCAGTGAGATGGTGAAATTTTTGTGTCTAAAGGTAAGTATGAAAAGGAGATACTGGGTAAGTTTCACATGGAGAGTTGCAAACCCATGGATACTACTCTTCCAGGAAATTGGAGGAAAGAGGATGCTACTTCTGGAGAGGTAGTGGATGCTACTGTTTACAAGCAGTTACACTAATGTATCTAGTGAAAAGAAGACCAAACATTTTCTACACAGTTAACCAGCTAATTCAAGCTATGGTTAAGCCTACCAAGATCTTTCGGAAGGCGGGTAAGCATGTCTTGAGATACCTGAGGGGCACACCAGAGTATGGTCTATGGTACAAAGAGACAGAGGGAGTGAATCTTCAAGGCTTCACGGATGCACATTGGGAAGGCAGTCCATCAGATAAAAAGAGAACATCAGGAGGGATCTTCAGCATAGGATCGACAACAGTTTCCTGGTACAACAGGAAACCACGATATGTGGCACTCAGTTCAGCGGAAGCAGAATACATGGCAGCAAGTCAAGCTGCATGTGAGGCTATCTGGATGAGAAAGATATTGGTTGGTTTGTTTGGTTCTAAGATGGATCCGACAATGATACATTGTGATAATTAGAGTTGCATTAAAATCTCAATTAATCCTGTGTTTCATGATAGGTCCAAGCACATAGATATCTCGTACCATCATCTCAAAGATTGTGTGCAGAGAAGAATAATGTTGCTTCAGTATATTCCCACGAAAGATCAGGATGCAGATATTTTGATGAAGGAACTCACCAAGAGAAAATTCGAATACCATAGAGACAAGATCGGGGTGAAGGATAATCCCTTTCTTGTTGATAGGGAGTATTGAGATTCAAAAAGATAATTTCAACACCTACGCCTAGTGCATTAAGCACCTACACTAGGGTGGGGCCCACAATGCTATTTTTGGTGCATGTGTATTTTATTTAACCCTTAATTAATATGGACAATAAACTATAATATATTCTCAATGATAACTTGAAATAGTTATTTGAGAGTGATAAACTCAGTTAGCTAGTGGATTTCGAGTTAGAGGTATTTGGTGAGGCATGAAAAGTAATTCTAGTTGTAAGAGAGTTGGAAGTGCAGTGGTGCATTAGTTAATACAGGTTGTAATAATTTTAACTCAGTTCAGTGAGTTAAACTCAATTGTGCTAGTTGTAACTGAAGATACACTAGTGAGAGATCAAGTGAATTAAATATTAATTAATTCACAATCAGTGATCTCATGTGCAACTGAGGATTTACTATTATTAGCTCCATGCATGTCAGATCCAGTGGAGACCCAGTTGAGATCTAGGTGAAAGGGAAGTTGACTATCAATTGTAGGATTATTGGGTTGCACATATGCAACCAAACACCCATTGGAGTGCCCATGATACTTGCGTAGTCAAGGAAGACCATAATTCCTATCTTTTAGGGATTGCATTCATTAGGGATTGCAAAAGCAAGGAAGGCTGTCTGGAGGCAGTAAATTGGCTAAGTATTGGTCAGTTTTTGTATGACAGTGTGAGACAAGTACCTAAGTACCGGAGGGATCTTGTGAGAAGAGTTTTGTATGTAATTGTTTCATGATCCATGATGAATATACAATATAAGATAGTGGGTTTTTGAGCAACAAGCTTACCCCGGGAAATTATGTGTCTTGTGTTTGATTTCATTCTTCTTTACTTCATGTGATTGGTGATTGTGTTTTTAATTACGTAAAATATTTGTAGAAGCGATTCAGTATTTAACTTTAGAAATTTTTTATATTGGGTGAATCCAAGATATACATGCATGTTTTATAATTTCTACATGATCTCAAATAAATATTCGAGAACAATACTACTCCCTTCAACTGATCAAAAAAATCATCAATCCTCTACAAAGGATACATGTTCTTGATTGTTACCTTGTTCAAATGCCAATAATCAATGCATAGCCTAAGAGTATCATCCTTCTTCTTCACAAACAACACTGGCGCGCCCCATGATGATACACTTGGAATAATGTATCCCTTGTCAAGCATTGCCTTCAATTACAACTTTAAATCTACTAGCTCTAGAGTGATCATCCTATATGGTGCCTTTGATGCTGGTGTTGCCCCTGGTACCAACTGAATAGAAAAGTCTACTTCCCTGGGAGGCGAAAAATCTGAAATATCTGTTGGAAACACATCCTAAAACTGTGTAATATTGAGTACTTGTTCAATATCTCTGCCCAAAATCATACTATACGATCCCAATGACAATACATTCAAATGTGTTGATGTAGACATGCCATTCAACTCAAATGCACAATCTGTTACTCAATGATGAACTCTTTTCTTTGTACTTGTAGCCAACTGCACTAACCAATATTCTGCATGCACTTATTTACTCAAACCACACTTATCCACGAAGTTATGGTTAACATAACTATAATTATATCCAAGTAATCAAAATAGAAAAAACTTGATCACAAAGCTTACCATCCATTTCAATGATAGATTCCTGGTGATATGCCTACCTGTTATCCAACATTGCATAGATATGAGGAATGCTCTGCCTAACATCTCCAACTGTCTATGCTTCTTATGGACTATAGATCTGAGGCCTACCACCCTGATACTGCAGACAATCTCTTCTGAGATGCTCCTTACCACATATCCAACACTACAATGGTCCCATACCATCACCTCTATTATGTTGTCCTCCATGTTGTGACACATGTCTGTATCTAACTATGTTGAAATTATTGTAAGGTGCAACATTTTCTTTTTCACCTGCATCTTGAGACCTTTCTCTTTTCGACTGCCATTTACCTTTAGCTTTATCTTTCCCTTCCCGACCTTGCTGATATTTTACCTTACACTTTGACTGCTCGTAACACTGCTTCAATTTCCCAATAACTTCCTCAAGTGACCTAATCATATCATACTCAATCCAATCTCTAAATGCTAATGGAAATCCATTGACAAAACTATGGAATGTAGCCTTTTCATCCTTAAGATACGGTACATACCTCAATAACTCGAGGAACTTGGTTGTATACTCCTCATTTGAAATTGATCCCATGTTTAGCTCATAAAATTCGTTGACTTTACTGTCATAGTACCTCTTTAACAAGTACTTATTCCTGAAAAGTTTCTTGAATTCATGCCAACTCAACTCTTATGTCCTGATGTATTTGAACCACTTCACATATTCCCACTAGATGTTTTCTTTCCCTTTGAGGATGAAGATTTCTATTTTGGCCTTCATATTCTCTTTGTACTCATGCAACTCAAAGAATTTCTTCATCCCAAGTAAGCATGCCTCTGCATCCTTCGACTTCTTCAAATCCCCATCAAAAGTATGTGGCTTTTATTTCTTGAAATCATATAGCAAGTATCCCTTATCACTCCTCCTGTAAGGATGATAGCGATGATGATCATAGTGCCTGTCAGAACCAGAACTAGAATAGGACATGTTTCTATCACCTCTCCTATCCCGAGTATCCAAGATTTTTCCATCTTTGATCATGTCATCCCTATCCGATCTATGCACACCATGAGGTCTACTGCCATATTCCCCATTTGTCCTATCCTTCTGCCCATGGTTGATCCAAAGCGGTCCCTCTCTTTGCAATTTTGACAAACTTTAAATGATTACTGCATTGATTTCTGCTTGTTTCTCCTTTGTATGAATGATCCTCTCATTGTATGCCTTATAACTTCTTATTTCTGCCTTCAAACTTCTCAACGTGTCTGCTAAGACAGAAGAATGCACAACACCATGTTTCCCATCTAATCCATAGGGAGAATCACGTGAACTGTAGTCTACCATCTTACTAGTCATTTTTGATCTCTTCCCTGCAAGTATACCATGCCATCTAAACCAAACATAACATAATCAAAATACCTCAGTATAGTTCAGGGAAGGATATCTGATCTGCAAGATCACCTAGAAGAACACGATACATGTATAGTCATAATCATAACAACAATAAACATCATTTCAACTATTATCCAGTTACCAATGCATCACCATACCAACGACATAGCATGACCTCATGCATGGAAATTATCACCATGTCAACGTATGCATAACAACACATAAACATTAACATGCATAACCAATGCATAATTTATACACTCATGATAAACATAACAATCATCAAGACCATCAAATTCCACATGGCGAAACAATTGCAACCATGACCATCACCATGCATACACAACAAGCACATAGACCACAAGCATACAAAAAACATATGCAATCGATATGTATGCATGACCAACACACAACCCATCCATGCCAAGGGGTGAACCATCCTCTGATACCACCCTGTAACACCCTTCTCCTATATTTACCCAAGCTAACCAGTCCACTCAGGTAAACATGTGACGAGAGGCTACTATGATGTGAGTCAACCTCCTAGGTCGCCTTAAGGAAATGGAACCAACATAACACAACCAATTTGACATTCCTCGCATACTACAGAACCTTCAAGATCCAACCAACCCTTCCAAGTGGTCAACCCCTGAGACAACTCATCATTTGACTGACTTGGACCCTTAGCCGCTCCCACAAAAAGCAATGCAAGCGACTGAGGCCTTCCAGTCGCTCCCAGAGAAGGGCATGCTAATGACTGTGGACTTTTCTAGCTAGTTCTGTTCCAATGACCCTAGATTTTGTGCCACTTTTTCAAGGTCAGGACTCAGGCCACTGCCCAAAACTTCATGAAAACTTCAAAAATGATAAATAACATGGGAACAAAGATACTAATGCAAAATTTTATACAAATATTTGATCTAACCCCTACTAGCCATGACAGGCATTTCTTCAAACATGTCACAAATATACAATATACAGGTCTTAGAAATAGATCTGAGCATAGGTATATCATACTTATTTGATATTAAAAAAAAAAAGAAATTTTGCCTTATCACATTAGCTGCATTATCATCTATTAGGACATATATACATTGTACATTCATTTACTAATCAAACATGATGGAAACCATACACCAAGTCTCTCCTGAAACATACTCATAACAACATATAACCAACAAAAGTAACAAGGATATAACAACCATAAAATCCATATATAAGCTAGTACATTTACACACAAAATACCAAGGAGAATAAGCTCTTATTAATGAATGAAAAATCCAACCAGGTTTGGGACTTCCACGAACCACCCGACCATAGATTGGCTGAACCAAATATTTCTTTCAACCCATCTCCCCCATGCCATATTCCAAGCATGAATGTGGGACTAACAAAAAAGCCAACCAAGGCTCCCTCAGGATTTACTGAAATCCCCACCAGATCACTAGGGCATAAACAAGCATGGATACCTTAGGATCTCTCCACCTAAACCGTGAGGAATTTGTTCATCTCAACCTCTCAGCTTTATCATGTATCTTTCCATTACCGGTCAAGGGATTCCTAGGCCTACGAGGTCTCCACCCTCTGAGATTTACCTTGTATTCTGCCATTACCGATCAAGGGATTCCCAGGCCCAATCAAGGGTACTCCCCTCTGATATTTGTTGTGTATCCATCCATTCACCGGTCGAGGATTCCTAGGCTCAATAAAGGGTATTAACCTCCGAGCTTTACCGTGTATCCTGCCATTCGCCGGTTGAGGATTCCTAGGCTCAATCAAGGTGTTCACAAGAAGGATTTACCATGTATCCCATCCTGGGATTCCTAGGCCTTGTGAATAATCCTGAGACCACCCCACTCAGCTTCAAGTCCATCCGGCAATCCAACTCAACCAAATACAAGAGAACCCACCACACCATGGCTATATGGAAATGGCAAGGCAGGGTTGAAGAACATTGTCACATATGGAAAAATCTGTGCCAATGAAAACAAGAGAACCAAATACACATGCATGCTAAATCTAGCAAGGAAATCATGCATGCAAATCGATACCTGCAAGTAATCACGTTGTAGCTACTTGATCCTGCACTTCCTTGCTTAACCTTTGCTTTCCTTTGCCTTGTTTTTCCTTCCTTTTCCTTCTTGATCCAATGCTAGAGTGCTCCAAGAAAACTCTAAGTGTCGAAGAGTGTGAGAGAGAGCTCCAAAACTGAACCGAAAAAAGGTTAAACTTTCAAAAGGTACCAATTGATCCTCAAAATCCTTTTTATTAATGAAGCCTCTATTTTCTTCATTTTTCCATTATTTTCCTCCTCACATGCAAGCTGTGACCTTTCACCTTCCTTTTCTCCTAGCTTCCATTATTTTTATAAATAAATCCCAATAAATGCCACTTTGCCTTTCCAAATCCTTTGGCATCGCCTTTGCCAATTTACTTAGCCGTAATAAACCAAATGAACACCCAAACGAAGATTTTTTTCACAACATTCAATTTGGAATATGTGTCCCACGACCATGGTTATTATTTTGCCTTTATTAACTTTATTTACATGAATTTTTGACTAGGGCAATTACACTAGCAGCTGGAGTGATCCAGTGATTAAGGTGTTGATTGGACTAGATATATTGGTAGAGATGGAACAAGAAATGCAGGTTATTAAGATGCATTTAAAGGAAACACATGAAAAGTAGAAGAGTTATGTAGATCAACATAGAGCATTCAAGGAGTTTCAGGTTGGGGAGCATGCATGCTTGCACATCAAGCCCAAGAGGAGTTGTTTGAGGATTGGATCATGTGGCAAGATGGCACCATGGTATTGAGGGCATTTTGATATCCTTGATAGGACTAGACCAGTGGCATACAGACTTGCACTGCCACAAACAATGAAAGTCAATGATGTTTTCCATGTTTTGATTATTTAAGATATACGTAAAAGATGTTGATCATGTGATTGATTGGTCTGCATTAAAGGTGGAACCAGGGGGAGTGTTCCAAACAGAACCATAATGCATATTGTAGCAGAAACAACTCATGCTCCGGAACCAAGCAATAAATCATGTTAAAGTGTAGTGAAAGCAATTTGGGCCCGAAGAAGCTACACGGGAGATGGTCGATCAGATGCGAGCTTTGTGTCTTTCATTATTTACAGGTTCAAGGAATTTTTTTTTTTGGTGTATATATATATATACACCAAAAAATAATTTCCTTATATATATATATATATATATATATATATATATATATATATATATATATATATACCAAAAAATAATTTATATATATATATATTATATATATATATAAGGAAATTGTATATATATATATATATATTTCCTTGAACCTGTAAATAATGAAAGATACAAATCTCGCATCCGATCGACCATATCCCATGTAGCGCAATGAGTTGTGTTATAAGCAGTATGTTTGTTTTGCATTCAACATGATGTCATTGTAAATACTACATCGAGCTATGTTATAAAGTTCGACAGGCACTATGTTTTGTTTTCAACAATTTGCTAGTCATAGGTGTCATAGAACACCGAGGATGGTGTTCTCCTATGGGGGAGGGGATTTCAACAACCCCAGGTTAAAGTTTCATGTAATAAAGGATAATAAAGGAAAAATAAGACCAAGGTCATGGGACACGTATTCCAAGATGAATGTTAGGAAAACACTATAGTGGTCATCATTTTTGGTTTATTTATGACTATGGAAATTGGAAAAGGAATTAGAAAAGTAAAAGAGGAAATAATTGGCATTTTAATTATGAGAAATAAAGGAAAATAAGAGAAAAGTAAGGTGAAGAGATACATATTTGCATGCAAGGGAAATTAAAGGAAAAATGAAGGAAAATGAAAAAAAGGAGACATCATTGATAAAAAGGCATAAGAGAAATAATTCACAAGTTTTGGTTAGTTTTGACTTGGATCAATTTTGAGAGAGAGATGTAGAAATATATAAACACAATAATGTATTTCCAGATTCTCTTGATCTAACAAATTAATCTTATGTTAAATACAAAATCCTTCCACTTAATTCTTTGCGGAAATTAAATCGCCAATTTCAAAACACATGGGAAGCAAAATCAATCGCACATAACAAGATGTTTTACCGGGAAAGCTTAAATCTAAAAACCCCAAATATCATATATTATGTATATCATGGAATCATGAAACAATCTCATAGAAACCTCAGCTCATAGAGCTCTCAGTACAATATACAATCGTCACACGCTGTCATGCAGAAATTTGCATATATATGCACCAATTTCATGCCTCTTGATAGCCTGCCTCCACTGCGCAATCCATGCTCAAGAAGAAACCTAAATGAATTCGACCTTACCTTGCTTTGACTACACAATCCTCATAAGCATATCCAATGTGTGTGCATATGCATTGAATGCATCACTATAGTCACAATAGATAGTCCATCTCACCCTTTCACCTATCTCTCCACTAGGTCTCCACTAGATATGACATGCAAGTAGTTAACTGCTGTATTTCCTCAGTTGCAAGTAAGACACTACTTGTGAATTAATTAAATAATTAATTCACTCATATATCACTAGTGTATGTTCCGTTACAACTAGCACAACTGAGTTTAACTCACTGAACTGAGTTAAAATAAATAACAACTCACATAACTACTCTTCCAACTCTGTTACAACTGTGTCACACTCAGTTACAACGAAGTCCTCTATGCATGAGTAAAAAAAAAAAGCGCGGATAAAAATAAATAGAAACTCATCTAAAGATAGAATTTGCTCAACCATCTAGAATCAACATCCTACTAATTTTAGAATATGCTCACCATTCTAAAAATAGACATACACCTAAAAATAGCCTGTGTGGGCCCCACGTAGTTTAGGTGATTATTTTCACTAGGATCAAGGAATGATGTTTCTGGATGCCACTTTCATTGTTTCTTGTTGCAACCTTCAACACTCCCTCTCAACAAGAAAGGACTGTCTTTGCATGCGACATGAAACTCCAAGCATTCGCCCTGTAATACTTGCATGCAACACTTCCGAAACTGAATAGCCTCCAAAAAATTGAATCAATATAATGCATCTGTCATCAAATTATTCTGACCTTTGCTTAACTACTGCACATGTCTTCAGGAACCACCGCGTTTTTGAACTCTGCACCCATGCACTCTGCACTTGCTGTCAACTTTGATATGCTGTCCGGTATCTGACACTGTCACCTTTGATATGACTACATCAATCCAACTGATCATGGTACTGCTGCTCTGTGGGTGCCTCGTAGCCAGGTTCAATTCATGAGATCCACACCATCTCAATGAATCCTGCCCAGAAATCTTCTCTTGGGATTACTCATGCATGTCACCCCACCTCTCACCTGGTGGTATAGATGCATGCATTCCCTCTGCCCATCTGGCACGAAATTTCTCTACATGAGTGGTTGCTCCCACTCCATGCTCCTCATCTTGTGGCTACTCCACATCCCGAGGTTCACTCTTACCTGCATGAAAATCCTGATCCTTCTCAAGCGTCAATTGCATGGCTTTCTCACACTTCCCAACGGTAGGAAGCTCAGTAGAAATCCCATCTACTTCAAGACTATAGAGATTCTTAACTCAAATCCCAACCTTCTTGGCATGCCCTGTTGCTTTGTCTCGCAAGAAAATTTTTCCTTCACCAAAGACAACATCATAGCCTCTATCCTCTAACATTGCAACTGAGATTAAATTTTTCTTCAAACCAAGAACATGCATAACATATTTTAAATGAAAGAGTTTACCCAACACCCTCTGAAAGGTAATGGTACCAATGTCGATCGCACTGTATTGTCCATCGTCGCCCAACTCAATATGCATCTGGAGATCTTTCCCCTCCAAGTCATTAAAAAGTTTCTCATCTCCCGTTATGTGAAAGAAAGCACCACTATCAAAGTACCACCCCAATCCCAATGCACTAGACACCATGCATGCGATCAATGAGAATTCAAGCTCAAATTGCGAGGCAAGAGCCTCACTAGCTGCAGCTCCAGTAGCCATCTCGTTCTTCTTCTTATGTGGACAATTTGTGGCAATATGTCCATACTCTTGACAGTGAAAACACTTCACTTTGAACATGTTGTGCTCCTTGCCATCTTCATCGACCTCAGATTTTAAATGGAATTTCTTCCCCTTCTTCTTCTTCACCTTGGTAGCCAAAACACAATACTCTTCATCATCATGCATTGATGAAGAGCCATCCCTGGTGGTCCGCCTTATCTCCTCCTGCACTAGATCCGACCACAATCGCTCCCAATCCGGCAGTTTCTCCCATCCATTGACAGAGTCTTGATAACTATGCCAACTCTTCGGAAGCCCAAGGAGAACCAAGATCACCAAGTCATCATCCACAACACTGACTCCTACACTCCAAAGCTCATCCTTGCATTGGACAAACTTTTTCAAGTATACTAGAATAGTGTCGTTCTTCTCCATCTTGATTTTTCTAAGTTTATCCTTCAGCGCCAATTTCCTATGGTCGCTGCTGCTTTGGAAAAGATCTATCAAAGCCGATTTCCCATGCAGGCTTGACACAATATGGTCTTTCACACCTTCCAATAGAATCATCCTTGCCCTGCTATTTTATTTTTCCATGCATCAAGTACTGCAACATTCGCCGAAATGGGCTTGGGAACATCGCTATCAATGAACTCCTTCAAGCCATTATCTTCAAGCATTGCCTCCATCCTGTCCTTCCAGGCTATGTAGTTCGAGTTTCCCTCGAGTGCATACTCCAACCACAAACCATTGAAATCCATTTCAATGGATACTCAACTGTCACACCAAGAAATTATTGCAGCAATTTTGAATTGTTCCACCAGCACAAAACTCAACACCGCTTCAATATTGCAATCTCCAGTGATTAGCACTGCTCCGATACCATGTAGAAATTTATAAACACAATAATGTATTTCTGGATTCTCCTAATCTAACAAATTAATCTTATGTTAAATACAAAATCCTTTCACTTTATTCTTTGCGGAAATTAAATCGCTTATTGCAAAACACATATGAAGCAAAATCAATCGCACATAACAAGATGTTTTACCGGGAAAACTTAAAGCTAAAAACCCCAACTATCATATATTATGTATATCATGGAATTATGTAACAATCTCATACAAATCTCAGCTCATAGAGCTCTCAGTACAATATACAATTGTCACACACTGTCATGCAGAAATTTGCATATCTGTGCACCAATTTCTTGCCTCATGACAGCCTGCCTCCACTGCGCAATCCCTGCTCAAGAAGAACCCTGAATGAATTCGACCTTATGTTGCTTTGACTACGCAATCCTCATAAGCATCTCCAATGTGTGTGTAGATGCATTGAATGCATCACTATAGTCACAACAGATAGTCCATCTCACCCTTTCACCTATCTGTCCACTGGATATGACATGCAAGTAGTTAACTGTTGTATTTCTTCAGTTGCAAGTAAGACACTACTTGTGAATTAATTAAATAATTAATTCACTCATCTATCACTAGTGTATGTTCAATTACAACTAGCACAACTGAGTTTAACTCACTAAACTGAGTTAAACTAAATAACAAATCACATAACTACTCTTCCAACTCTGTTACAACTGTGTCACACTCAGTTACAACGAAGTCTTCCATGCATGAGTCACCAAACACCCTAGGAATTGCGTAATTCCTTTAGGCCACTGACGTGCCACATCTGTTCACTGAAATAAAGTGCTCCAATAGAATAAGTTACTATTTATTGTCTAATTATTATTAAGGGCTAATAATAATCGACATGCATTCTATTTTTAGATTTGTGATCTATAAATAGACTTCGCCCATCTTCTAAAAATAGAAACTCATCTAAAGATAGAATTTTCTCAACCATCTAGAATCAACATCCCTCTAATTTTAGAATATGCTCACCATTCTAAAAATATACATACACCTAAAAATAGCCTGAGTGGGCCCCACCTAGTTTAGGTGATTATTTTTCACTAGGATCAAGGAATGATGTTTAAGGATGCCACTTTCATTGTTTATTGTTGTAATATTCAACAAGAGAGGGAGATCCAAGAGGAGAGAGAAATCAATCAAGAAAATAAAAGCAAAGGAAAGGAAAGGAAGGAAAATGACAAGCAAAGGAAAGCGAAGGAAAGCAAGGAGACTGTTGGATCAACAACTTCAGCAGGAGGATTTTGCCGGTAACAAGTTGTATGTGTGCTTTCCAAGTTGAGGCATGAATGCATGGTACATGCATTTGTTTATCTGGTTCATTTGTTGTCATTGACATGGGTTTGAAAATGGTTTCAACCTTTCCTTGTCATTTCCTGGATAACCATGGTGCGATGGGATTCATTCTTGGTTGAGCTTTGGATTTATGAAAGGTTTTGGAACCGAGTGAGGTGGTCTTTAAGTAAATTCCCAAGGGTTGTGGGTGGATATTTTTTCTCTGGGAAGCCCTCAATAGATGGGTGGAGACAGGAACATTCCTCAAGGTATGGTGAAGAAATTCAAAGGAATCTAAGACTGGTTTGGTTTTGTGATATCGAGAGTGGTTTAGGTGAGATCACGGTAGCTTGAGGGTGAAGGTGCTTTAACCTCTCGAGTCCCTGGTTGATTATGTCTTTGTTTATCCCGTGAGACCCCACACTCATCCTTGGAATATGGCATGGGGGTGATTGGATGAAATAAAGATTTGGTTCAGCCCAATCTATGGTTGGGTGGTACGTGGAAGTACCTGACTTGGTTGGCTTTTGCACAAGTTAATAAGAGTTATTTTCCTATTGTGATCTATGAGCACTTGTACTTGTTATTATGTGGATTCTATGGCTGATTTTTCATGGTTAATATTCTGGTTATAAGCATGGTTCTATGATGTTCTCTAACTATGACTCTTTTTCATGATTTGATAAGTATTTGAATGGTTGATGAATGCATGGGCTAACAAGTGTTGTTGTAGCTACTTGAGAGGGAATTAGACCTTCTTAGTGATTCTCGGATGAAGTTCATATAGTTAATATCAGATATGCATTTGTGACCTATAACTTATATGTTTACCATATGTTTGGAAAAATTTCTAATGTGTACTAGGCAGTCTAGGTGAAGTTCTTGCTTCAAGTTTGAATTTTTGGAATTACTGTCACCTTAATCATGATTCTAGAAATTTCCAGGCAGTAGTCTCAATGCTTTCCTGTAAAATTGGCTTAGATCTCGGAACCGTTGGCATAGAACTGAAATTTTTGGGTCATAACCGCATAGAAGTAGGCTTATGTACGTGGTCGGGACCTCATAACCGCACTAATGTTGTGTTGTGCATGCATTTGGAAAGTTTCCCTTGTGAAAGGAGCTCCAGCTCAAGGTTTGATCACCTGGGGAGGTTTGCAGGCTCCTGAGTGGTCTGCAGTCCCTTAGGGATGTCTGTAAGTTGTTTGTGTGTTGGCCCCACTTCCATAAATGGAACTTGGAGGTCAGATCATGTCATAGTAGCACTCCCTTAAATTTACCATGGAGAGTTTGTAAAAGCAAGTAAATGCGGGGTGGGGGGTTACAGATTTGTATCAAATATTACATGTTCAAACACTTAGATTGGATGGGCTAGATGTGACTATTATGCATGCATGTCATATGCATGCATTACGGTGGTTATACTTGTCATGTATAGAGTCGGTGTTAAATTTTGAGTTATCATGCATGATTTCGATAGGTTGTTATGTTGATGTCACACACACACACACACACACACATAGATTGATTTGTGTAGATGAGATAACCTCCCATGAAATTCACTAAGTTATGATCTTCATTGTGTCTATATTTGGTTTATCTAACATGGCATGTTTGCAAGAAAAACAAGATCAAATATGATGAGCATAATGGTGTATTACAACTCATGTGAATCTCCTGATAGATTAGATGAGAAACAAAGAGATGAGTATTCTCGTTATATAAAAAATACACTGAGAAGTCTGAAGGAAGATAATGACAGGATAATAGAGTCATATCTCATGAAAATAAAGTCGAGGTTAATGCAGTGATCCTTCATAGCTTATCATATTTGTAGAGAGAAGGAGAACTACAAATCAGTCCTGGATAGGAGGAAAGGACTAATGGGGCATTTGGTAGAAAGTCTCGATAAAGATACAGGTTAGACAAGGATGACACATTTAGAAGTGGGAGATGGTTGGATTAACTTGACATGGCAGGTAGTGCTTATGGGTTCTATTCTAGTTCTGGTTCAAAGAGACATCATTGTCATCACTGCCATCATCCTTATAGGAGGAGTGAGAAGCAATAGTTTCCATATGAGTTCAAGAAATCCAAGCCTCCTACATTTGATGGAGAGATGAAGAAACCAGAAGATGTATAATCATGGCTGCTTGGGATGAATAAGTTCTTCAAATTGCAGGATTATACAAAGAATATGAAAGCGAGGATAACTATTTTCAGTCTCAAGAGAAAATCAGATATTTGGTGGGAATATGTGAAGCGTGTCAAAGGTATTAAGACAAAGGAGTTTAGTTGGCATAAGTTTAAAAGACTCTCCGGAAAGAAGCACTTGTCCGAGCGATATTATGATGGAAAGGATAAAGAATTATATGAGTTGAATATGGGTTCTATGACATATGAAGAGTACATGACCAAGTTTCTGGAGTTGTTGAGGCATGTTCCTTACCTCTAGGATGAGAAGACAAATGTTCAAAGGTTCATTAATGGATTTACTTTAGCATTCAAGGATCCGATTGAGTATGGTGAGCCTCGGTCATTGGAGGAAGTCATCAGGAAATTGAAGTATTGTTATGAGTAGTCAAAGCATAAGTATGAGCCTAAGCATGATTGGAAGTGGAATGAAAAGGCTAAAGGAAAATGTCCTAAGAAGCGGGAAATACCTCAATATGCAGGTGAGGAAGAAAATGTGACTCCTTACAAGAAGTTCAATGAAACTGAGAAGGGACATGGATCTTAGCCTAGAGAGCAACAAAATAAAGGTAGTGGTAGAGAATCATTGCAATGTTGGATTTGTGGCAAATATCATCGTAAGAAGGATTGTCCATTGTACCAGGGTGGTATACCTAAGAACTATAGTGCTCAAGAGGTGTAGATAGTTGGGGATGTTGGTCATAAAATTCCTAAAATATATGTATCACTTGATAACAGGCAGGTGGATCATCAGACATCCATTATTGAGATGGAAGGTAAGCTCTATGATCGAGTTGTTTCCATTTTGATTGATCTTGGATCTGATTATAGTTATGTTGCTCCTAACCTGTTGGATAAGTGTGGCTTGAGTAAAGAAGTGCATGTAGAGTCTTGGTTGGTGCAGTTGGCAACAAGGACCAAGATAAGAGTTCATCATTTGGTGAGAGCTTATGCATTTGAGTTGAGTGCTATGCCTACATCAACACATCTAAATGTGCTTCCATTGGGTTCATATAACATGATTTTGGGTATGGTTTGGCTGTTTACTCAAAAAAATAAGGTAGATTTTTATGAAAAGGATATTGAGTGCCTGGATAATGATGGAGAGAAGATAATATTGCAGGGAAAGCAAAATCCTCCATTAGTGAGAATGGTTACAACCATGCAAGTTAAACCAAATTGTAGGAAAGGGTGTGTATTATTTGTAGTGCATGTTTCTAGTGACAAGGGGAAGGAAGTTGAGGATGATTAAGTCATGAAGAGGTACCATGTTTTGCAATAGTTTCAAGATGTGCTTCCTGCATATATTTTAGAGTTACTGCCTCATAGAGAAGTGGATTCCTCTATTGAGTTGGTACCAGGATCAACATCAACATCAAAGGCACCATACAGGATGAGGACTCCAAAGTTGGTGGAATTGAAGTTGTAGCTTAAGGAAATGCTTGATAAATGATACATAATGCCAAGTGTGTCACCTTGGGGTGCACCAGTGTTGTTTGTAAAGAAGGATGGTATTCTTCGGTTGTGCATTGATTACATGCAGTTGAAAAAGGTGACTATCAAGAGCATGTATCCGCAAATTGATGGCTTTTTTGATGAACTGAAGGGAGAAACAATGCTTTCAAAGTTTGTTACGAGATCGTGATATCATAAGGTTCACATCAAAGAAGAATATATCTACAAGAGCGCATTATGTACTAGTTATGGGCATATTGAGATTGTGGTGGTTCCTTTTGGTCTTACTAATGTTCCAACAAATTTCATGTGTTTGATGAACAATGTGTTGCATCCTTATCTGGACACATTTATGACAATGTTTATTAATGATATATAAAATCTTCTAAGAATGAGGAAGAACATGCAGAGCACCTAACAACAATGGTAATATTGCTGAGAGAGCATTTGTTTTATGCCAAGCTTAGCAAGTGTAGTTTCTTTTAGTTTCTGGTTCATTACTTGGGGCATGTTGTTTTCAAGGAAGGTATAATAGTGGACCCGAAAAAATTAAAGCTATCATGGAGTGGCCAACTCCTAGGAATGTGAAAGAGGTTAGATCATTCATGGACTAGCAACATATTAGAGGAGTTTCATCAAGAATTTATCATAGATCTCCTATCCTATTACTGTATAAATTCTAACCAAGGGGATTCAATCTGATCTTGTAATGTACTAAAACAAGATATTTTATCCCTTCTACAATTTGCGGAAATAAACACGATCGCACAATCAATAAACAAGTAAGAGAAAGAGATAATCAATCACACAACACAAGATGTATCTGGGGAAAACGCGTTGCCTAAAACCCGACTATTTGTATATTGTATAAAGTTAAGGATCATGAAACATTACAATGATTTCTCTCACAAGAGAACTACTGCACTCTTCCAACTATCTCACACTGATCTAAGAAAAATCAAACAAATACTTAGCCAATTCTCCGCCTCTGCTTAGCCTGCCTTTCTTAGGAATTTCTTGAGGAATTAATGCCTTATTAAATAGGAAAATCCCTTGCCTTGACTGCACAATCTATCCAAGATCTCCAACTAACTCTATAACTGACCTGTACAATTTTCTAACTATACAACTGATAATTATCTTCCCTTTAACCTTTCTCTCAACTGAGTCTTCATCATAACTAACATGCAACAACTATTTATAGTGAATTATCATTTAACGAATTGGTCACTCATTTTGAATTAAATCATATTTAATTCACTGGAACTCTCATTAGCTCATCACTCAGTTAGAACTAGTTAAACCGATTTTAACACAATCAATTGAGTTAACTAATTACAACTAATGCATAACTGCAACTGGACCCCCTTAAATCATGGAATCACTCTACATGAAAGGTCTCTAACCTTCAACTCGAATTTCCTAAGTTAACTCAGTCATTCTGACTTAGTTAACTAATACAAGTTGTTATGCGATGAAATTACAATTTCTCTTCCAATTTAACTAAGGGAAAATTAAATTAGAAGCCCCTCTTTGGGGTGCCATTTCTTGGCGCCATTTCAACACACACTCTCAACAAGAAAGGGATTATCTTTTATCCCGATCCTGTCTCTGTGGAATTTGAATTTTCCTTCGTCAAGATGTCTGCATCCTACTCCCCTGTGGGAATGTACTCTAAAGACATGATCCTCCTTTGAACACAATATCTGAGATGGTGCGACAAGATATCAATATGCTTGGACCTGTCATGGAATACTGGATTAACCGATAGTTTTTTGCAACTATGGTTATCACAATGTATCACCGCCAGATCCATCTGCTGACCAAACAAAGCAACAAGTATCTTCCTCATCTAGATGGCCTCGCATGCAGCCATGTACTCTGCCTTTGCTGGACTGAGTACAACTGATCTTTGTTTCATGTTGTATGAAGAAACTGTTGCTGACCCTATGTTGAAGATGCTTCCTGATGTTCTCTTCTTGTTGGATGGACTCCCAACCCAATCTGCATCGGTGGAGCCTTGAAGCTTCACTCCCTTTGTTTTTCTGTACCATAATCCATACTGTGATGTGCCCCTGATATATCTCAACACATGCTTCCATGCCTTCCAAAAGAGCTTGGTCGTCTTAACCATAAATTGGCTCAGATGGTTAACTGCGTAGCATATTTCAGGCCGTGTGTTCACCAAATACATGAGTGAACCCACCAACTATCTGTAAACAGTAGCGTCCACTACTTCACCTGAAGTAGCATCGTCCTTCCTCCAGTTTCCTGCGAGAGAAGCCTCCATGGGTTTGCTTCCCTCCATGTGGAACTTCCTCAGAATCTCCTTAACATACTTGCCCTGAGATACAAATATCCCTCCATCTCTTTGCCATATTTCCAATAAAAGGATATAATGCAAGAGACCCATGTACTTCATATCAAATTCTATTTCAAGATCATATTTGCAAGAATTTATGAGCTGCTCATCACCTATCAGTATTATATCATTAAAATATAGTACAATAATAAAAAACTTACCATCAACCACAATATGATATATGTTCACATCCACTTCACTCTTGGTGAAGCCAAACTCGGTGAAATAGCTGTCAATCCTAGTGTACCAAGCACAAGGTGCTTACTTCAGCCCATAGAATGCTCTCTTTAATTTTCACACATGTGACTCCATGTCTAAGGTCTCAAAACCTTCCGGCTGCTCAATGTACACTTATTCCTCAATAACTCCATTGAGAAAGGCTGTATTTACATCCATCTGATGTATCTGCCATCCTATCTACACAAAGAGTGAAAGGATGGATCTAATGGATGAGTACCTTGCGACTGGTGCAAAATTATCATCATAGTCAATCCCTTCCACCTGAGAGAACCCTCTGGCCACAAATATAGCCTTATGTTTCTCCACAAGCCCATCTCCTTCCTACTTCACCTTGTAGACCCATTTGGAGCCTACCATTGCCTTCCCCACTAGTCCTAGGACAACTTCCCATGCACTGTTCCTGATAATGGAGTAATAATCCTCAACCATGGCATCAACCCATACCGACTACTACAATGCTTCCTCAAAAGAGGATTGTTTTATATCAATACCTTCACTCATAAGAGCCACGTATCTAGTGTACCACTCTGGGGACCTTCTCTTCTTACGCTGTGATGTGGGTTCTCCTACATTATCTCTCGCATATTGCAATAATCTGTCAGCCTCTCTAGTGTGCTTCTTACCATCTATGGTGGATGGCTATGCATGAGGGGTTTCTACCACTCTCTGTTCTGCTTGTGGTTGCTTCATATCCTGAGTTCCTCAACTGTATGCAACTCAAGCTTCCTCTCAAGGGACAATCACATGGCTTTATCTTCATCAAACTTCACATATCTTCTGACCATTGTCATCCGATGTGCTGGAAAGTACACTTGAAAGTTATGAGGTGTATCAATGTACCCCAAAAATATCCCCAACTCTGCTGCTGGCTTAAGATTCTGCCTAATAGATTTGGTCACATGGAAATAGACAATGAGCCAAAAGATTTAAAATATGAAGCATCCAATTTCTTACTTGAAAAATCCTCCTCTGGTGTACTCATCCCAAGTATCTGATGAGGACTTACGTTCTGCACAAATATTGTTGTATTGAATGCCTCTACCCACAGATGCAACGGTAGGCCCTGATCATGCAACATAGCTCGTGCTGCTCCCACAATAGTTTTGTTATTTCTCTCTGCAACCCCATTCTTCTGTGGGTTATGAGGTGCAATAAATTCTCTTTGAACTCCTTCTGAGGCACAAAATTTCTTGAATTCGTTAGAGATTTATTCCCCACCATTTTCGCTCCTCAGAGCCTTCACCTTCTTCCCTATATCTTTCCCGACAAGTGCTTTGAACTCACAAAAATTGTAGAACATTTGATCTTTCTTCTACATGAAGAAAATACAAAACTTTCTTGAAAAATCAAAAAAAAAAATCACATAATACCTGTGCTTTGCTGTGGACGCTGTTGAGAATGGTCCTGTTGTGGCCGCTACAACGCCCTCCAAAATTTAATCCCATTTTTAAATTTCAGAGCCCCTGACCGCTTTGATGGAGGTAAGATCATTGCACCCTCAACCATGAAACTTGAGAAAGGCCCTTTCAAGTAATTGTCTTCAAAGCTAAATTCATGACTTGTTTTCTTTGATCTAGTCGTGAGGTCGCAAAGTCGCAATCCTGATCAAAATTACACATTTGCGACTAAGTGACCTCCAGGTCGCAAGGTCACAAGGTCGATAAAAAATGCACATTTTCGACTATGCGACCTAGCGACCTTGCGACCTCCAGGTCGCATCCTTGCCCAAAAATTAACATTTGCGACTGCACGACCTAGAGACCTTGTGACCTCTAGGTCGCGGGGTCGCAAGGTCGCATCCTTGCTCAAAAATTAACATTCGAGATTGCGCGACCTAGCGACCTCCAGGTCGAAAGGTTGCATCCTTGCTCGACCGACCCAAATCTGCGACTTAGAAACCTGCATTAAATGATCACACGTGTGACCCATTTATAAATAAAAGGGTCACGTAGGTCACATTTGACCTACGCAACAGAGCAAACAAGACGTCTGACAAGTCAACTGGGGCGCCTTTTTCCTAGGTAAGTTGCT
The DNA here is from genome assembly GCA_034641835.2 of Pinus albicaulis. Taxonomy (NCBI): domain Eukaryota; kingdom Viridiplantae; phylum Streptophyta; class Pinopsida; order Pinales; family Pinaceae; genus Pinus; species Pinus albicaulis. Next base: position 1,666,599,167 of record CM076584.1, read on the forward strand.
CAATCCTCCTACTGTTTCTTGTTTTTTTTGGATGTTACCTTATTTTACCCATCCCTTAGCCTATTAATTTACCTTGGCCCCATCCATTTGCATCCCCAATCCTCACCATCTCTCCAATTAGGGTTTCCATCTCACCTGTGCTAAATCCTCTTTGCTTAACCCCTTCTGAGCCTTGCCTTTCCTCAATATACCACAGACACCCCTCCCTGGCTTTCTGAGAGGGCCATCAACCTTGATTTACCCATATCCCTTGGAGTTTTTTCCCCTCTTTCACCCTATCCCCGCGGGTCATGATCACTTTTATTTCTTTCAGAAAGACATAATGCGACCCTGCGACCCCATGAATTTGCGACCTCGCGACCTGGTCGCTAAGTCATGAAGTCACTGGGTCACAGATCATCGAATAACCTCAAAAATCATGAATTTTCAACCTATCGACCTTGCGACCTAGTCCCAGGTCGCCAAGTCGCAGAGTCGCAGTTTTTAGATATTTCACGCAAGTGCAACCTCGTGACCGTGCAACCTGGTTGCTAGGTTTCCAATTCACAAATCTCCCTAATCCTACAGATAGCGACTGACAGGGGTCGCATCAACCTAACCTGAGCAATCAAATCATCTAGAGGTCTAGTCAGTCCCGCCATATTTTGTTATCATGTCGTCCGTCTTATCGTGGGATTGTTTTTTAAACGTGACAAAGGATATTGAGGCCGAGATCGAGTGTGTTTCCATCTCTTTGGCCTCAAGCGATATGGGACCTCCAACAGTTCGGAAGAGGAAAAAAATCCCCGAGATAGAGATATCAGGAGAGGACACGCCTCCTCCACCACCCCTTATCTATGGAGACACCACCTGTGTCTTTGGAAAAGGGGATAAGATGACCTGGTATCAAGTATATCAGGAATTCACGAAGCTAGAATTCTCAAAGGATCTCCCGGACCGACAAGTATATATTCAAGTCAAAAGGTCCAAGCTTTATTACGTAGGATCTCATCCACCAATATTCCCATGTTCTAAATTAGTCGAATGGATCCTCCAAAAGGTTGATTCCAAGTGCTGGGTCATCCGCGATCACTCAGGGAAAACTTTTGCCAAATTGGTTGGGAAAGACGCAGAAGTATACTATGCACTCCTGGCTAAGGAGGAATCCTTCAACACCGATTGGGTCACCACACATGAGGTACCAGTGCCCAAAACCTTGAAGGGCTGGTGGGAAGACCCTAAGAAGTTTAAGGCGAAGAAGGATTAGGAGTATAAAATAGATGGCCTTAGGAAGGTCTATAAGCTCGTAACACCAATGATGTGAAGATTGTACGACCGTCAGGACACCACTACCTTCAATGGGGCTTGGGTCCCACTCATGTATGCAATCACCTCCTACGACACCTATTTCAACTGGGCTTACCTAACAATATCAACCCTAAGAGAAAACATATTAGTGGTATAGGCACTGGAAGAGGGATGCGCATCAGAATTCTACATGGGCTCCTAACTCTTAGATGCAGTTTGCACGAGATGCTATTTCGAGGGATGGTCGCATAACTATGATGTAAAGCGTGGTGGGCCCATTCACAAAGATTTGAACGTGTTCTAGGCTTCCAGGTACAATAAAAATATGGAATCCATCTCACACAATTTCATCCCCGTGCTCTATGGGAAGCTTTTCGGTAAAGATGCCTCTTGCATGTCTAGTCGGTCTATGGAAACAATAACCCAGGTATCCAACTAGTTCCCCATTACAGAGAGTACTTTCATTAGGGTCTTCAGATCATTCAAGGCGCCTCATGCACTACCCAAGTATGTCACTGATAAATTGCTTGTACAAGAGGTGTGTTACGAGATGTCGAGCGGGTTCTCAAAAGTCCTTGGCAAAGGAAAAAAGAAGCCATGGCCTACCCTCCCGCTTACTATCGGTGCCTACACGGTTAAGGATTTCAAAGAGGTAGAAGCAGAGGTAGAGGAAATTAAAGGTTTTCACTTCGTAACCTTCGACCATAGATCATATGATCCTGAAAGGGTCGTCCCTCCACACTGCAAATGAGCCAAGTTCAATTGGAAATACAAACACACATAATGCCCTATTGAGGAACAAGTTAGAAACTAGTACAACAAAGACAGGGAAGTTGGGCCTAAAGAATCGACCGACCTGAAGAGGGACTAAGGAAGTCAAGATGACCAATGGGAAACCGTATGGGATTATTTGAACACGATGTGATTATCCCTATTGAGTCCCTTGACATGTGCTCCTTCCAGAGAATTGTTCTACCATTTGATAAAGGCCTCTTGGAAGCCATGATCGAGGACTGTCTCTTGACATGTGTTTCTTCCATTTGAAAGCTATGACAAGGTTCCTATGTGGAGATTTCATGTTACTATATCAACCTCGTTAAAAAATGAAACATACCCTTATGAGGATAGTTCCATTCACTGTGTCAACCTCGTTAAAAAATGAATTAGGCAATGAGGATGGTTCTTTTACAGTGTCAAGCTTGTTAAAAAATGAAACATGATCCCAAAGGATGGTTCTTTTCCTGTGTCAACCTTGTTAAAAGATGAAACAGGGATCTATGAGCAGAGTTCCTGTTACTGTGTCAACCTCGTTGAAAAATGAAACAAAGCCTTATGAGGATAGGTCTTTTACAGTTTCAACCTCGTTAAAAAATGAAACATGTCACCATGAGGATGGTTATTTTACTATGTCAGCCTTGTTAAAAGATGAAACATGTTCCTATGAGGAGAGTTCCTGTTACTGTATCAACCTCGTTAAAAAATGAAACAGACCCTTATGAGGATGGTTATTTTCCTGTGTCAACCTCGTTAAAAAATGAATTAGGCAATGAGGAGAGTTCCTTTTACCGTGTCAACCTCATTAAAAAATGAAACAGGTTCCCATGAGGAGAGTTCTCGTTACTATGTCAACCTCGTTAAAAGATGAAATAGGTTTACATGAGCATAGTTCTTTTCCTATGTCAAGCTCATTAAAAAATGAAATAAATCCTCTCCTAATTGAGTCGAGCCTTTGATTAGATCTCGTAAGTGTCAAGTCGAGTCTTTCATCTGATCTCGTAAATGAACCTTCATTCCATCCACCTATGAACTAGTAGTCCACTTAGGTGAATGAAATGAAGCTTGGGGGGCATGTGCTCTAGCAAGTGACGCTCGGGGTGGGGGGGCCCCTTGAAACTTATCTCAAGCACGATTTTTTACTTTGTTTCAATCTTGTGTAAAAATGAAACAAACCAGTCTCAAGCACAGTTTTTCTATGTTTCAAGCTTATGTAAAAATGAAACCACTCTCAAGCATAATTTTTCCTATGTTAAAAATGAAAACTATCTTGAGTCCATTTCGGTTATTATTGTCAAGACTCATTAAACTCATGAAAATCTCGAGATTATTTTTCTATCTTTCATTCTCGTAAAACACATGAAAAGCCGAGTTCTTTCCATCATTTCCTGCTCGTAAATTAAATTGAAATTCGGTCAACTTATTATACTTTTATCACTTTTTCGGGCCCTTGAAAATTATGAAAAAGTGAAACTTTGGAGTTCTCTTTTAAGGCCTTTTCAGACTCTCTAAATATGAAAATATCGCTGAGTACTTGACTATTCGAACTTGTTAAAGGAAATGAACAGTCGTCCCTTCAGTATAAGCTTACCCCTTTTCTGGATTGAAATGGACTATTTACGAAAAAGGTATACATTAACTAACCATGGTCAATAGAGTTCTCTCTTGCATTATTTTATCCTTTTTTGGGCTTGACAGACTAAATTTATGAAAAAGTACAACCACAAAGTTTACTTATGTTTTTATTCTAACTCCCTAAAACTGGAAAACGCTGAGTTTCTCCTATACTAGACTCATTAAAATTTAACAGTAAAGGACCTGTCGATTACAAACAGGAACGTACCACTCCTTCTTAGGGTTCGATTTTAATAATAATATGGAATCCTCCGAAGGATGAGCTTACACAACAAGCAAATGTTATCCTCCTCAAGCTTGTAAAAAATAAAGAGGAACTTGCTAGTAATGGTGGGGGAAAAAAGAGAAAAGGAATCCAATTGTCACCCTTGTTTTAAAAGTAGTATACCACTCTTGAACACGAAACTTTTGTCACACTTGTACCTGGGTTGGGAAAATCATTTGTCTTACAGTTAATCAAACCACATTGAAAGTCTTCAGCCGATTTCTAGGTATTAGCTTTAATTCAATTGTTACCAAACCATCTGCAGTGTCGTTATGTGTTCAAGAGATAGTTCAAATAAACCATTCATTGCAAACATTTGTCTCCATTCGTGTTGACCATCCCTGAGTTAGTTCTTGCAAACATTTCTTCAAAACTTGATCTAATGGTTTCGGGTCGTGGACTTTCCTACGACGGGTCACTTTCTATCGACAACAACTCACCATCTAAAAATTTGATCTAGAATCCTATCAGTATGTTGGGATCTGCATGCCCTAATGGTAGGTTTCTCACCTTCGACGACAGGTTGCATCATTGACCTTTGATCAAATGATTCCGTGAAGTGTTCGAGTGCAAATCATTCATTCACACTTCATGGATTGTACTGAGTACTTTGAGAGCTATTATTATTATCGGTGGTTTCTCTTACACTTGTTAAGAATTTACATCATTGACTGGTAATGAAGTGGTTTCTACCATTTTTGACTTCGACACAATCAATCGCATGGATATAATCGTACTAGTTCGGGAAGCGGAAATCAAGACCCTGGATCTAGTTTCCACCATCCAGGCTGCAAGGAGTTTTATTATTCATGATACAATAGACTATTTATGACAGATGGCTGCGCCCATACTGTGTCTAATTTTGATGTAATATTAAAATCATATTTGTATTAGAAAATTTAGTTAGTTTTGATCTGAGTATGGGAATTCCTACCTTAGCGATGATATATATATATATGTATGCTTGCATTGAATTTTTTTACAAGTTTTTGATCGGTATGTCCGCAATCCAATCCTCAGAATGATAAAGCACTTCACTCTTCAGAACTACCTTAGACTTCGCACTTTAGGGGGCAATCTGATACACGTTATTTTTTCACCATGACATTTGACTATCCATATACGTTCATCACTACTTATATTGTGCTCCATTAGAAGTCAAAAACCCTAACGTTCCTAAACCAAGTCTTGGAATTGAATAAAATCTCATTAAAACCCTTAAAAGTCTAACTCTGCAATTTTCCTAGCACTTTCCTGTAGATCCGAAGATATTTATTCTATAGCCTATAGCAGATCCTGCACGTTCTGCTTATAAAACCTGCAGACGCTCATAAAAAGTCGAATTAAAGAAAAAGTAAATTCTAGAAGGCTAGCTGGGCAATTATTCTCCCAACTGAAAGCTTCTAGAGGCGCGATCAGTTCAAGCTTTATCCCTCTACTCATGGAGCTTATCCCTTGGTCCATGGAGCTCAAATCCCTTAATGAGAGGAATCCATCCCCCTTTTCATGGAACTGAAACTACCTCCATTTCCCTATAAATTGACCTCATGTTTCAGTCTCAAGGGTAGATTGTAGCTTGCAAAAGGTAATTGCTGAAGAAATTCTCAAGAGATCATACTCTCTACACTAGTTATTATTGGTATGACAATGATCACACACTCATGTCCATAACTTCATGCTAGTTCAAAGAGAGGAAATCTTGTCGATCTGAAGGAGGAACGATTGTTTGGGACCCTGGGAGGAACTTGTACGACATCAAGGCATCAGATTGTAAAGTTGCTCTTTTCATTCAAGATAATACATATGGATCTCCTTTTCTCATTGAGTTGTTCTTGTGCTTATTTGAATAATTCAATACTTAGATTCCTTGATAACTAAGTTAGATTCGCTGTTCTCAATTATTATATGTTGCAGGTGCTTTTAATTCTTTTGTATGTCTTTGATTTCAGGTTCTACTTACTGAAGAAGCCTCTTTGGAGCGACTGGATAAAAGACTGCACCAAACGTTGGATTTCAAGGTAGGAGCATGTCCTCTTTCTTTGTTTATAATAATTCAAAATTGCAAATAATCTAGAGAAAACAATTTACAAATGGATGTTTGTTTCCAGCTATTCGTAGAATACTAGGGAGATTGATCTTGTCCACAAGAGGGATTAATCCGCATAACACAATGACGACTCCACTGGGGAATAGAACTTAGTTTTCCTTTTTTATTTTTAGTTTGAATTTTAAGAGTTTTCTAATTTTGATTTGTCTGAGACTGGGTTGGGTAGATAACTTTTAAGAATCCTTGAAAATAAAAGTTGATATTTGTTTTTTCTGGATTTTTCCTTGCCTCTGCGGTTTTCATTTCAAAACAGTGCGGTAACCTCCCAGCTTTTAGTTCAAAACAGTGCGGTACCGCTCTGTTCTCCATTAGAACCTGCGTACCTTTAGAAATTTATTGAAAAAATAAAGATTCTCTTTTTAGGAGTCAGATCACATGATCCTTGTGTTTTCCCCAGTCTATCTTAGCTGTCAAACCTTATGTGTGAATTTCGTTTCAACAACTTTTGCGTCAGTCTCTGTTAAGTTAATTGGGTGTTTTGAGTCTCTTTTTTGAGAAACTCTTAATTTGATTTCATTTGGTCATTAATTTGAGGTTTGTCTTAGTCTCTTAACAATTTTTACATCTTTTTTCTTTTGTTTTTGCAAAAAAATTCCCCCCTCATTCGCTGGGGGAGGGGGGGGGGGGGCTAAATTGTGTCTGAGTGTTAATCTCCTTTGAGTGTTTTTACTTTTGATCTTTGGAACTCTCACCCAATTTTATTTACTTACACTTGATTGGTTCTTTAGAGTACATTGGAATCATCTTGTGTCTGAGAATTCCTTTGCATAGATCACATTTGCATAATTAGAATTCTCATTTTCAGGATACGAACGAAAAATGTGCATAGATTACATTTGCATACTTTTCAAGTGAATTGTGCATAGATTACAACTGCATAGTTTACATTCCGGAAAAATCAATCGTAGATTTAGATTGGTTTCTTTGATTTGAATTTACATGTTTTATGCTTGTTTTAAAAACATAAAAATAAAAATTGGAATTTATTAGCATGAGTTTTTCTTGATAAAATTAGTGCATTAGAGAATTTGTTATATTTTCTCTTATTTATCAATTTTTGCATTGTTGGAAGTGAATGGAAACTCTCTCCTTACTTTACTGAGGATTCATCGAATTGAAAAGATTACATTATCATATTTGATTGAATTTAGTTTTGGGTCAGGTCATAACACCATTGGTTTCATATCCATTTACCCTTTGAGTAAGAACAACCCAAATAACACAACGCTTAATAAAATTCATTTAGAAATTTTTACATTTTCTAGGGCTCTTTCCACCAATCTAGCTTAGGAAAGTGCTTTGGAATAGGTTGCAGTTAACTTTTCAAAGCAACTAAACAAACAATAGTATCTTGCGGTAAGGAAAAATTCCAATTGTTGCAATTGTGCTATGGGAAGCTCTTCTTAAAAGAGTCAAGCATGAGATCATGTCGGAACCAGTGAGGTAATCATACCTATCTCATTGGTAAAGATAGAGGATGTGCACGTAATACAAATGGTAAACCTCGGATTAACCATTGTCAAGGAGCTTGGGGTCACTTGTTGGAAAACCTTATATTTACCATGTCGAGGAGCCTTCAGGGGATTGAGATTGATACTCTACCTTGCGTGTATATCGGATCGTAGACTGTTCCCCCAGGTGCATTTGTCTCAGTTGGTGAACTTAGTGGCCATAATATATAGGATTTTTCCCAAGGTGACGGTGGAGGGAAGGTCCCACTGTACCTGGAGCAGACATTGACTAGACCCACTTGGACTTTCCGGAGGGTACTCTTCACTTCGAGATGGCATAGTGAAGTTATTTGCATCAGACTGTTTCATTAAGAAGGTTGTTGAGGTAATTGTTTTGACCACTAGTTTTTCACATTGATCTCTACAACGTTGGATTTCATCACCAAATAGTGATTTCGCTTTGAAAACAAACTGTTTGTGTGTGGTTTGACTCCTAGATTTGATAGCGTGTTTTCATTTATTTGTTTTTAATTTTTAGAGACCTTAGGTGTTGATTGTGAATCTGAATTGTTAATAAAATTCACTGAAGTTGAATCTAATGGCAACTGTTTTGGAATTTACCATCCAAGGAACCCCTCTTAATGAGAATCCTAGTACTTTTCCTTGCTTTGGAAATGTTGGTCCTCCTTATATGGCTACATTGTCATTACCTGGATTTACTATAGGTTTACCAATATGGTTATTTTCAACTTCATTGGCCTCGAATACTCAAATTGTTCCCCCTCAACTGGATGCTTCACCTCAACAGAGTTCACCATCTCCACATCACCAACCTTATTTTGGCCCTTTACCTTCTTCACCCAACATGTCTTCCTCCCTTTCTTCCTCTTCCCTGGGTAAAAGCCTTGACGCTAGTAGCCAGGTGGCTAAGAAGAATAAGAAAGGGAAGAAGAAGAAGAAGCAAGATAAGAAAGAATTCAACCAACCAATCATGGTTGCAAGTGTTGGTAGTGTTGAGGAAACCTCCAACATGCATTGTAAACCCAAATACCCTTGCAAGCTTTGTAAGGGTGACCACTTCCTTATCAAATGTCATGGTATTCCTAAGGCGTTGGAAGTATGGTCAGAAAGATTTCATCAACTTATTGTTGATCCATCAACCAGTGATTGCCAGGTTCCTAGGAAAAAGGGTAAAGTTAAAATCATATAACTCAGGTTGATGATCCATTAGTTGATCAAGTGGTCGGCTTGAATTCACATTCAGTCGATCCCACTCTCCTTGTAGAGAGTGAAATTCAGACTGCTCAGGTTCTTCTTGTCACATCAGATTCTTCTACGCTAGTGGGCACTTCACCTGTTCCTACAGAACCTCCTCCAAATACTGAGGTCTTTTCCTTTGATTGGAATACACTGACAGAATCTCGTCTTTCTTCCTCCATCCCTTTCCAAATCATTGTGAAGGCTTTTGGTAAGAATGTGCGTCACACAACTGTAGATGAAGGTGCTTCTGTTAGTATTTTCTCCTCAACTGCTTGACAAGCTTTGGGTTCCCCTCAGCTTGTGCCTGTTACACAGAGTCTGTCAGATTTTAACAGAACCATTAGTGAACCTTTAGGGGATCCTTCCAAAGTTTCCTATTACTTTGGAAGGTAAAAATATCTATATTGATATTATGGTAGTCCGAGGCCCCTTGGATTTTAATTTACTCCTTGGGCGAGACTATGTTTATGCAATGAAAGCTGTCTTATCGACACCCTTTCGCGTGATGTCTTTCCCTCACAATGGAAACATTGTGACTGTTGACCAACTTCCATTCGTTAGTCTTGATTGATTTTAAGTCTTGATATAGCCTTCTCTTGTTGATATATTATCAAACTGATTCTTATGTTTTTTCATCAAAGTAGTTAATTTATGCCTTGCAGACCCACTCTCCCTTCCACTATTTAACACTTTATTCTTTCCATAAGCTACAAACTTACCTTTTTCTACCATATCATGACTCAATACCCTCATTAGTGTGACTGAAATCCATTTTCAGTGATTGAGAGCTTAAAACACCTACCAATCATATAATCCAAATCATTAAATTGCCTTAGAGCTTAGTATGTGACTGGTCAAACACTTGAAGCAGTCCAAGTGCTGATTCCAACGATAACACCTTCCATGGGTACCTTGACCAAACAGAGGGTGCGAGAGGAAGTACTGCAACATATTCAGCCGTTCCTCGATCTGATCACATAGACAGCCAACACAAAGGACCTCCCATCCACCAAGGAGAACATCATTCAGTATGTTGTCACACTGGTCAGGGTATACACCCAACTAGCTTCATTTTCCAATCATATGAATATGAATAAGTGCACACTAGTTCTAGATGCACTTGAATGTTTGCACAGGCTAAGTGAGGACATGCCTCAAATCACCCCAATAGCCGCTGAATACCAAGCCTGGAAAACCTACCTCAAGGAAAAACAACAGGTGGAAACCCCAATCCTCTCTATCACAAAGCTGCTCCCATGAAAGTAACTGGATTGACAAGATGTTGATACAGCCAAGTCGCAAGTCGCAAAAGCTCTCGGGTTGCAGGTCACGATTCCTCTCAAACTGCAAGTCACAGTTGCTCCAAGTCGCAGGCCATCCCAACAATCAGGGAGGCGAAGAGATAGGTTAGCCCAAAGTCACTTTTGCTCTACATGTAATACCTCGGGAGAGAATGTAAGGACCTTTTTTCAGACTCCAAAAGGAGAGAGAGATACAATTGTACAACATTGAATGTATGTTCCGGGAATGGATACAAATGAATGTTTGGGATTTCACTATTGGATCTGATGGAAGCTTTTGTGTGTTGACACCATGGATATGGTTCTTTTACATGCTTGATACAATTCATAACTTGTTGGTTAATATTTCCAATTGCACATTGTTTATATGTTTGATCTCTCTTGATATGTTGATGATGTGTAATGGTTTAATGTAGGGATATGTTAACGACCTAGTTTGTTGATGTGTACCTAAATATTTTCTGAAACATGCTTAGGTAACCGAAGGGAATTTGATCACTGTGAACTGTTTCTTGTATGTTCAAGTGATCTTTTATATGAGTATGGCCCTAATGAATTTTTGCTAACAATACTCCTTATGGGTTGCATGCTTTAAATCTCTCTTTTCTATTCATTGTGTTTCATTTGCATGGTATCTGTTAACCATAGGTTTTGTTTCATCTAGCAATCGTACATTCTCACAATTGCCAATCCCCCCTCTATCTAAGAAAGTGCGAACATCTCACCAGTATAATGGCAACCGAGCCCACATACCGGATGGGATCCCTACCACAAACAGTGTAGAGTCTAGTTGGGATTCTATACCAGGGAGATTCCCTTACTATTGGCAAGACAATTTTCTTCGTCAATAGAATTTGCGCTAGAAGGAGGTTCTGATGGAAAACTACCACAAGCTAGTAACATCCCTTTGGAAACCCCTCAAAACCCCTTCACAGGCTCGAGCCCAGAATGGGGAGAGACCGGGTTAGATAACACCAGTCCTCCACCTCCTAAGAACACTCCCCAGAGGAGGACCCACCCTTCTATGAAGTCACGTCAAAATAGTTGAGATATTTATGTTCACTCGCCTGTGATCTCGTTAGAGGTCTTCGAAACCTCCCTATCACTAGTTCCTTGTCCAACATGCAAATCCTTGAAACACATCACACTCGCCAAAGTGTCCTAGTCAACTCTGTGCCTCATCTCATAAGCCTAATGCTTGAAGACTATGCATATGTAGTCGACCGACTCTCAGTTGAAGGCCTCGACATCCCCCGAGGGGTTAACGGAGGAGGCCCTGAAACGATTACTGCTAGAATCCCATTGGCTCCCAACCGAACACCGGACCTGTTAAACACCATGTTGAAACACACACATGGTGTATGAGAAGAATAAACACACACACACAAGAGACTCAACCCAATGAAGGATAAGCATGAGGCTTTCTTATTTTTCCATTATACATGATGTACATTTATAGTACAATGGTGTGACTCTTGGTTTCACATTCCAAGGTCACTTGGACTCCATTGTGAATTTTAAAACATTCCACTACCCATGTAGGATTAGTCATTTCAACATCCCAACAATAGGAAGGGGTATGTGTGAGTCCAAGAAAAGAGTTGTAATACAAATCTTTACCAAAGTTTACATGTGCTTACTTGAAATTTGGTATGTGAATTCTACCTAATGTTGAAAAAGAGATGGTTTAAGGATGACTACCAACCTTTGAGCCGCAATGATTCAAGCCGTTCTGGAACTCTTCCATCCCAGCAAGTGAAAGCTTGCATGGGAAAGATTGGCCCTCATAAAGAGAGACCTTCAGCACTAAAAGAAGGGAGGTCTACTACCTATGATGGTTTAGGATTACCAACAACTCTGCGGAATGCTTTGAAGCATTTCCTGGAACTCAACCAAAGGCGGCAAGAAGATGAAGGAAGCACGCACAGAGGAAGTGTTCCTCATATATGAAAGGGAGACAGCCTAAAGAAGGAGGTCTACTACTGTGATGGTTTAGGTTATCCACCAACCAAAGATGATGGTTTAAGGTTGTCCACCAACCGAAGGCATGCTCTTGGGCATCGTGTCTCTGGCTAATATTCCCGGATGCGAAATGGCCGAATTGGCTCAGGCTCCCGCCGGCACTATGTCTCTGGCTACAACTCTGAACATGGAATGAGAGATTGTGGCTCAGGCTCGCTTGATCTGTCGTCGAAGCTTGTACATGACAGCTTGTACATGACCACCATTTTCCCCCCTGTCAAGGAAAAGGTGAGATGATGGCAAAAACTCAACTGCAAGTTTGTTCAATATTTGTGAGCAAGTTCTAACATGTGTTGTAAACATCTTCTTGGCTGCTGATGCCCATTGCCAAGAAGCGATCCATCCAATATGAATCTTTGTTCTTGCAGGAGGCTTCTGTCTGAAGCATCTGTGTGAAGAATGAGTGTGCCGACCACAGTTCTTGCATGGATGAAGATCAAAACAATGATCTTTCATGTGGCCAACTTGATCATAGTGTTGGCATTTTTCAATCTGTTGTTGTGGAAGTGGAGCAGGATCTGGAACAGCTGCAGGTGAACTGTCATATAGGAATCCGACACTCTGAAATATAATGGGCTTGGTGTAGTCTGGAATATGGAAGGACATATCCTTGTCATATCCAAGACCATTTCGGTGCTTGTTGTGGACAAGCTCTTCCCAAGGTCTGATGATGGGCTTGAGAAGTGCAGGTTGAGATGCTGCATCTGCATGTACATCTGCTCTTGTGCAAAGAATTGAATGTGAATCAACTAGAACTTTATCTTCTTTCTTCTGATGAGAGTCCTTCAAAATCTTCTGAACAGAAACAGGTTCAGAATGGTGACTCTTTTGCTGAAGTTCTTCTTGTTGGAGCTGAGATTCCAACTGAAACAACTCAATCTTTTCATGTGCATCTTGCAAACAACTGTGAATTTTACAAAGAGCATGCTTGCTCATTTTTATCATGTCATCAACATTTGAATGGATGAGGTTATTCAACAACTCTAATGCCTCATTGACTTTAGCCATTTTCAACAACTTAGGCTAAAACATGAAAGGGTGTCGGCTTCAACCGAAAATGCACCCGTTTACAATGTGATTCAACAACAAATATAAATGAATCCAAAGAATTTCCAACTATGGAAATCTCAAAGTACAAAATCTGCTCCTCAAATGATGGAGGGCAATCAACAATGACTTACATCAACAACTCAAATTCACTGATTCCAACTATGAATGAAAAGGCAATATAATGTCAGTTCAATACAATATCACTGCAAAATATTTGTATGAATGTGCAGTAAAAAAAACTGTGCAAAAGGTCCTTGGGGCAGCTGATTTCTCTTCTTCAAATAGCTGTTTGAAAATGATGGCAAACTTGTCTTCTCATGTAAAATTCTTCAAAAAATCACCCTTATGCCACAAATCACACAATGTCAAATCTGCAAATTTCTCTATAGATATTCAGTCCATCTGCTCACATGTCATTTCTTCAATTCTGCTGTTCATTTCCTCTTCTTTGCTCTTCCTCTTTTCCTCTCTCTTTGCTATTTTTATTTTATTATTATTATTATTATTATTATTATTATTTTTTTTTTAAATTTAAAATAATTAAATTAAAAAAAAATGAAATTGGGAAACTTATTAAAGGAAAGGAGAACTATGAGAAATTAAAAAAAATGTGAGGGGAGGGGAATTAAGAGGGAGGGGAAATTTAAAAAAATGAATTTAAAATGGGGGAGGGAAATTTATTGGATGAGAGGGGGCTTATTTAAAAAGATGTGGAAGGAGGGGAATTAAAATAGGAATTAATTAATATGGAAATTAATTAAAAAAGGATTAATTAAATGAGAATTAATGGGAATTAATTTATAAAAAAGTTAATTAACATGGGAATTAATAATTAAAATTGGGGGAGAGAGGTTTTAATGTAAAAAGGGATTAATAGTTTAAAAATGGGAAGGGGCGGATGGAGAATTTTTAATATAAAAACAATCGATATATATATATATAATATATATATATATATATATATATATAGATTGTTTGAAAGTGCGATTAAAAAAATGGGACGAGAGGGAGCGTTGAAGCTACAGGTGAGAGGGCGCGTATGGGAGAGGGAGGGAGCACGTAATGTGAGGGCGTTGGGAACGGATTTGCAGGGAGAGTTCACGGGTGTGGGCATGCGAGAGGTGTGAGAGGTGGAGCGATAAGGGGAGAGGGGGTAGAGTGTGGCCGCAGGGTTTGGAGGGAGGGCAGCGTAGTCTGGTGACCGCATGGAAAGGAGGGAGGCCGCGTTGACAGGTGCGTTGGGTGGAGAGGAGGGCGGATGTGAGGGCCTGTGTAAGGGCGTAGGGTGTTGGGAGTGTAATGAGAGTTAGCGTAGAGGGGGTGTGCTTGAAATTCCGTGGGGTAAGGGTTAGCGTAGGTGCAGGCGTAGTGTGAGTAGCCGAGAGCTTTAACAGCAGGTGTGTGGTGTGGGTTAAGTGTTTGTATAAGGGAGAGTCAGAGGAAGGAGCGTAAGGTAGCGTGGTATGGTGTGGTGCGAGCGGTGGGTAGTGGGTAGGAGGTGGGTATGTCAAGAGATGAGAGCGTGGAGTGCAGGTAGCAGGGGGGCCGAAAGGTCAAAATTTTTTATTTTTATTTTATTTTTATTTTTTATTTTTTAAAACAACAGAGAGGAGATTCAACTTTAGAACAGCTAGAAAAAATTGCAGAAATGAGGGCAATAGTGAAAATTTCAAGTGCAGAAATACAACAGCAGATTGCCAATAAAACCCAGAAATTTTTCCAATAGCCCAGCAGCAGAGAAATGCAAAGATGATGAAATTTTCAGCAAAACTCAGACTTCTTTTCCATTAAAAACCAGAAACTTTCAGCAGTAAAAACCCAGAAACTTCTTCAGAAACCCAATATAAATAGTATCCAGCAGCTCTTCAAATTGCAGATTTTAATGAGCAGAAATTGCAGAGAAAATTTAGAATGAAAACCTTCAGATGGGCAGTGCTGCCTTTCTTTAAAGCCAATGCCTGAATGCTGCCAATTTTTGAATGCTGCTCCTTCTCCAAAACCACTTTTTGAATGCGGCAAAATGTCTGGTGCAGAAACTCTGAGTGCTGCAAAAATGTCAAGAATTTTTGCAGATATGCACAGGCCATAAACACAAATGGCTCACTCAAATTGGAGCAGGGCCAGCAATCGCCCTCTCTGATACCATGTTAAACACCATGCTGAAACACACACATGGTGTATGAGAAGAATAAACACACACACACAAGAGACTCAACACAATGAAGGATAAGCATGAGGCTTTCTTATTTTTCCATTATACATGATGTACATTTATAGTACAATGGTGTGACTCTTGGTTTCACATTCCAAGGTCACTTGGACTCCATTGTGACTTTTCGCATTCCACACCTACCCATGTAGGATTAGGTGTTCCAACAGACCCCATGTCAATCATGACAACACAAAAAAAAATGACCCACTAGGGGGAGGGGCCGAAAGAGGTTAGGGAAATAGAGGTCGGGGACACGGTCGAAATAAAAACCATGCTCATCACCTCCAACTCCACCGAAAATGAAAACCTTTTCTTTTCAATAGAAAATTGAGGAATTATAGGAATCTTGAAAATCTGAGAGTTACCCGAGATCAAGACATGCACTCTCAAAACTGGGAGCGATTCTAAAAACAAGTGATCTGAGAGTTTTCAGCACTGGGAGCGATTTTGAAAACAAAACTGAGCATGTCATAATTCCACCTTTTTGCAGGGCAAGGAAGGTGCAACCCCTGGACTGGATGGCACAATCCCCTCTAGGTGTTCAAGGTCCTCTTCACGATATGCCCTGACACCCAGAGAAGCACCTTCCCAAGTTTGATCCCAAAAAGGGGAAGTTAGCTGAAGAACACATTAGTAACTTCTACCTGGCCATGCAAATGATGAGGCTTCAGTACGATCACGTAACGTGCCGAATATTTCCACACACCTTAGAAAACAAAGTTGCTACTTGGTATCGCTCATTGCCTGTCACTTCCATCTCGACCTAGGAAGAATTTCGCCGTACTTTCCTTGAGAAATTCTCTAAGGGAAAAACCCCTTCTATGCTCCTTACAGAGTTGAGCACCTTGATGTGCTAGAAGAAGGAAAAGTTCAAATATTTCAACCAACGTTTCGTGACCATATTGAACATGTTCCCCCCTGTAATAGTCCCAATTAGTCATGAGCTAATTGGAATATTCAATTTTGTTTTATTTCCTTGTTTAAAGAATAAAATTGTAAAGGAGGTCCATAATAGTCCTAAATCATGAATAAATCAATGCCAAATGTAAAAAGGCTAAATCTTGGCTGCTAAATCAAGCACCCTTAGGTGTGAAAAAGGGCTGGACATTTTGACTGGGTCAACCTTGACCAAATCTACAACATTGTCTTGGAGGAGTGGCCATTAATGAGGCACAATGCAATTTATATGGAGATGCTTTGTGTGAAAGGAGTGATCTCATTGGAAGTGGTTTAGGGTTTGCAAGCTCTTAAATTATAAAAGGAAGAGGATGGAAGCATAAGAAGGTTGTTGATGAGATTATATTTCTGAATATATTTTCTATTTAGACATATATCATTCCCTTGCTATTTAGCTGAGAATAATGTTGTTTAGCATTGGGTGTTCCTGGTTGGGAATCCCACCTCTTCCCATTGAGTAGCTCTTGGGAGAGTTTGCATTATATTTTCCACTATCTGGCTAAAGGCCAAGCTACTTCTTTCAACTACAACACAGATCCTGTTGAGGGTTTGGTTGTCTTTGCAAGCTGCAACAAGTGGAGGTTAGGTCTCTTCAGATCTAGGCCATTTCAGTGCTCCTTTTCAGTGGAGGAGGCTTCTATTCCATTGGGAGGAGACTATTGGATGTATTGAGCTTCATTTTCTGATCTTGGCATGTGGCCAACCATATTATAAACCCTACAACGCAGTTTTACTTCCAAATCCGCGTTATTCTTGTAGGTAATGTTGCAGGGTCTTTTGACATACCATCTGTAGAGTTGGTTTTCAAGTGTTGGGGATCTGCCCTTCACTTTGGAGATCCATTGGAGGAGATCTATTCCTTGTTCATATCAGATCAGATTTGAATACTTCTGAATATCTAAATATTTCTGTAGATCTGCAGACTTCGATCTCAGATCTACTTCATGCACATGGTGTAATGCTAAAAACCCCAAGGGGATTTTTAAGAGGAGCCTATATAGTGTATGGATCTGTTATAGATCTGAAATTTCATGCACTTATTTGCTCTAGATCTAATGTGTAATCTAAAACATTTTGCAGTAAATAAAATAACGTTGTAAAGCAATTTCCAGTCTATATACATGGTTGCAACACCTCTTTTTGAGGATTTTCTCTCATTGGTGACTTGTATTTCCCATTATGCATCTTATGGGCCATCTTATACAACTATTTTGTTGCTGTAAATACATTTGAAAGGTCTCCATATTGTTCTCCTGCTTTGTCTTAGATGAAATATGTTATTTTCCTGCATATCTACATTCTATTGTTTCATTCCCCATTTGGGAATATTACAGTGGTATCAGAGCATTATCTTGGCACATCCTATGCTTTCTAAGAAGCCAATATGTCTTCTGAAGAAGAATATCCCCTTACTAACAAAGAGAAGAGGTATCTAAAGAGAAGACAAAAGAAGTAATTTGATTACACAAATGACAATGAAGACAAGGGTAAAGCCCCTGTATCTGGAAGTGAAGAAGAAGAAAAGGATTTTCCTAAGATCCTTCTTAGAGCCATGCAAGATCTTGTTAGAGAGATCAAAGAGATGAGATTGGATAGAATCAAAGAATCCCCTAAAGGATTTCATCTTGGAGAAGGCTCTGGCATGTCTCACCACTGGAATGATCAACCAGTGCATCAACCACAAGTTTCCCAACATTCTACCATGCCTACATTTTTTGCTGTGGGAAATGAAGGGTTTAAAGAGCATGAATCCCTTGAAGACTATTTTGAAGAATATGAGTCTCAAAATCATAGATTCAGAGATCAATTGATTTTTCAGGAGTTTTTTCACATAAAGGACAAAAGAAGACCAAGGCATCATCATAGAGGTGGTGGATTCATTCGGAATCATGATCGACACCACACTATGGACAGATTCTTTTTACCCAATTTTTATGGGTCATCCAAGTGTTCTGCCAAATATTGGGTAGAAAAAATTGACATCTACTTTCAGTTGAACAAGGTTCCAGAGATGGAGGCTATCAAGATTGCAACACTGCACTTTGAAGGTGAAGCACATGATTGGTGGTTCCATGACTTGTCTACATTAGGTCATTCCAATGTGACTACTTATTGAGAGTTAACTAGAAGCTTGGTGGAAATATTTTATAGAAGAGATCCAGAGGCACCATTCATGAGCCTTGCAAAGTTGAAACAATCAGGTAATACAGAATCTTACATCTTTGAATTTTTAAGATTATCTGTTATGGTTCCTGATTTGTCTGCAGCAAGACAGGTGCACATGTTCATCGATGGTTTAGATGAACCTCTTCATAAGTTGGTTAAATCTACCAAGCCCACTACCATACATGATGCTATTGAAAGGGCTAGAGACCTTCAAGATTCCTTGCCAAAAGAAAATTCAAGCTTTCAGTATAAGCCCTCTTTTCCTTCGAAGGGAAAGGAAGGAAAATATGCTCCTTCAAAGGAGAGCTCATTCAAGAAGCCTCTTGATGATGAAGTCTGGAGAGATCTAAGGAGAAGGAAGCTTTGCTTCAATTGTTAAGAGTCATGGGCACCTAGACATAGATGTGTTGCTGGAAAAGCACATTACATAGAAGTCTTCTCAGATGATGAG
Organism: Pinus albicaulis; assembly: GCA_034641835.2. Classification (NCBI taxonomy): domain Eukaryota; kingdom Viridiplantae; phylum Streptophyta; class Pinopsida; order Pinales; family Pinaceae; genus Pinus; species Pinus albicaulis. Next base: position 1,666,618,105 of record CM076584.1, read on the forward strand.
GAGGAAGAAGAAGATGAACCAAGAAGAGGTCACAACGTTGACACTGCAGGAGGAGAGCCAACACCATTAGGAGATGGGAATGGAGCATTTTATCCTATTCGAGGGGCTCTTACATATTTGAGAGGAGTACATAAGTACTTTACCTTAAGATTTCAAGGTTCCATCTTGAATCAGAGGGTTTCTGTGTTGACTGATAGTGGGGCTACCCGTAATTTCATTGATGCCCAACTAGTGCAAAGGAAGGCAATACCCATTGATGCTTTTGAGGGATTCTCTGTTTTGGTCCCAAAAGATAGAACAATGAAATGCATGCATTATGTCCCATCACTTTCAGTCACCATGGGGACTTATACACTGATTGATCACTTCTTTGTGGTTGACATACCTGACACCAATGTGATTTTGGGTGTTCAATGGTTGACTACATTGGGAAAAGTCACCACTGATTGGGAGGCTTTGCAAATGGAATGGGTGGAAAATAAGAGTGGTGAAACTCAAATGACCAAAGGAATGCATACATATCCCTCACATACCACTTCCACACAAAGAACAAAGATTTATTTGCGCAGTGGAAGCAAGGACCTTACAGTCCCATCTATCATGCTCATAAGATTGCTGCATGGGACACTTTTATCTAGTGGTAAACCACCTGGGAGGCCACTTGATTTAGTTTTTATGGGAGATATATCACAACATGATGCTCCAAGCTTAGATCCAAGAGGGATGGGAGCATTTGAAGACCATGATACAGCGCTGGGAGTCTTGGGTAGGCTTAAGGAGGAGGGATATCTTCTCCCAATATCATCATCACCCACTCTTATTTCAGATTCTGCGCTGTGAGAGGAGAAGAAGGGAAGGAATGAACTTCCAAAACATACCTTTGGCATGGGATATTTCAAGGAGGAGAGCAGCCACATGACAAACATTTCGGTTGATACATCATCAACGCTGTCATTGTTGGGGAGTTTAGATCCATATTGGAAATCCCAACTGTTGGTGGATTATTCCAAGGATCTTCACACTTGCATGATACTTGATGACCAGCTGCATGAAGAGGGTTATTTAGTCCAAGAAAATTCATCTATCATCATGGTAGGATCTTCTTGTCTAGAGCCTCCAAGCTCAAGGAGAAGTTTCTACAAAGAACCTATGAAGAGTTCTGTTTCAGCCACATATATTCCATGAAGATCTACAACATCATCATGAGGAGTTTTGATTGGGAAGGATTTGAACGAGAACTACATCAGAATTTTCAAGAATGCATGAACCATGCGGAGTTGGGGCAGAAATATGACTCTATGAAAGAGTTATTTCAGCCATCTCTTCTTTCTTTTCAGAGAGGAGAAAGATCTATGCACCCCTCCATTTGTACAAGGAGGATTTTTGGTAAAGGACATACTCATGTAAATCATGTTTTATTTTCTGATTGTATGTATTATTTCACCATGCTTATGCATGCCATGACTCCAAGGAAGAGTATTGTACCTTATAAACTTCATGGCCAACTTTGGGCCACAAAAATTTCTGAAATTGGCCACTCCCTTGGTGGACAAAGGGAGATCCCGTTTCATGATGGGTGCATTCCTAAGGCACCAATATACCTCACACTTTCAACCATAGTGAGATGACATGGGCAGCAAGTAAGTGGTGGGGAAACCACTTACCACATATTGATATGATGCAGTCAGGAGATGCACAAAACTGGTTCCACATGTGGGACTATGACCCACCTCCATATGCACAAATTTCTATTTGTATGTATGTAGTTTTGCTCCCATCCATTGATGATGTAATTGTACTTTTTATGGGAATGTATGGAGGGAGGATGGGAGGAATGTATGTGCCCTCTGGGATGGATATTATCCATGTATCTTATGCTATATGTTTCAGGGAGATCATTGGGCAAGCCATGTTTGTTTCATTTGAGCTATTGTCTCCTTATGGGATGGATTATTTACATCTCATGAGAACTTTGGAGGGACAATTCATGGAGGGATGGATTGGTGAAAACTTAGCTTATGGAGGAAGCTTATCACATGTGGGTGTAACTAATGGAGGAGGAGAAGAGTTGCAACACTCACCTTATCAGTTGCTTGAGGACAAGCAACATTTGGGAGAGGATGAATGTAATATTCCGAATTAGTCATGAGCTAATTGGAATATTCAATTTTGTTTTATTTCCTTGTTTAAAGAATAAAAGTGTAAAGGAGGTCCATAATACTCCTAAATCATGAATAAATCAATGCAAAATGTAAAAAGGCTAAATCTTGGCTGCTAAATCAAGCACCCTTAGGCGTGAAAAAGGGTTTGACATTTTGACTGGGTCAACCTTGACCAAATCTATAGCGCCGTCTTGGAGGAGTGGCCATCAATGAGGCACAATGCAATTTTAGATGGAGATGCTTTTTGTGAAAGGAGTGATCTCATTGGAAGTGGTTTAGGGTTTGCAAGCTCTTAACTTATAGAAGGAAGAGGATGGCAGCATGAGAAGGTTGTTGATGAGATTATATTTCTGAATATATTTCCTGTTTAGACATATATCATTATCTTGTTGTTTAGTTGAGAATAATGATATTTAGAATTGGGTGTTCCTGGTCAGGAATCCCACCTCTTCCCATTGAGTAGCTCTTGGGAGAGTTTGCATTGTATTGTCCACTATCTAGCTGAAGGCCAAGATACTTCTTTCAACTACAATGCAGATCCCATTGAGGGTCTGGTTGTCTTTGCAAGCTGTAGTAAGTGGAGGCTAGATCTCTTCAGATATAGGCCATTTCAGTGCTCCTTTTTAGTGGAGGAGGCTTCTATTCAATTGGGAGGAGAGTATTAGATGTATTGAGCTTCATTTTCTGATCTTGGCATGTGGCCAACCATATTCTAAACCCTAAAACGCAGTTTTACTTCCAAATTTGCATTATTCCTGTAGGTGTTGTTGCAGGGTCTTTCGGCATACCATATGTAGAGTTGGTTTTCAAGTGTTGGGGATCTGCCCTTCACTTTGGAGATCCATTGGAGGAGATATATTACATGTTCATATCAGATCAAATCTGAATACTTTTGAATATCTGAATATTTTTGCAGATTTGCAGACTTAGATATCAGATCTACTTCATGTACATGGTGTAATGCTGAAAATCCTAAGGGGATTTTGAAGAGGAGTCTATATAGTGTATGGATCTGTTATAGATATGAAATTTCATGCACTTATTTTCTCTAGATCTAATTTGTAATCTATAACATGTTGCAGTCAATAAAATAACGTTTTAAAGCAATTTCCAGTCTATATACATGGTTGGAGCACCTCTTTTTGAGGATTTTCTCTCATTGGTGACTTGTATTTCCAGTTATGCATCTCGTGGGCCATCTTATACAACTATTTTGCTGCTGTAAATACATTTGAAAGGTATCCATATTTTCCTCCTTCTTTGTATAAGATGAATTGTGTTATTTTCTTGCATATCTGCATTCTGTTGTTGCATTCCCCATTTGGGAATATTACACCCCCGAACATGGCCCTTGATGATTCTATCACTATAGACTATTACAGAAGGGACCTGACATGGGACATTGTTGTGTTTGTTAAACGCAAAGCCATAGCGACCCTAGATGAGAATTTTACCATTGCTCTCACCATTGAGAAATATATTCTTTCCATAGGGGCTCTAGACCATGACAACCAGGATGATCCAAAATCTTATAGGAAGAAGGTGCAACCCTCAAATAGTAAGTCATGGGAAAAGATAAGAACCCTTTCTATTTTGAAAACATCACTAAATCCCTAAAGCTCTTAAAAAATGAAGTCTCTGATTTGAAAAGGAAAAAAATGATCCTACGTAAGGTAGCAAACCCCAAAATCCTTTCTTTAGGAAGAACAATAGCACGCCTAATCGTCCTCTGCCCAATCCCAATGCAAACTTCATTGTAGAAGAGATTGGGAAAGATAAATCCTACTCATTCCATCAAGATTCCTACTCTGAGAGAACTTTCCCTCAATGGATCAATAGTATGATTGTAGTGGTGAATCAACTTCTAGAAGATCAGACAGTATGAGAGCTTGAGGAAGAATTTGACCCCGATGACGAAGAAGTCTCTCCTCCGAATGAAAATTTAGGATCAGTGGTCTTCACCTTTGAAGTGGTCCAAGGAGAAGGGCCTCAATCGGTGTCATAAATAAACATGGCTGACAATCCCCAATATAAGCCCCCCTGGACCTATAGCGTGAGGAGCAAAGGCCCAATAGCAGATCACACTTTTGAGGAGAAGAGGAAAGCATTTCTAAGGAAAGTCATGCCCCGAAGCAGAGAAAACCAGGCCTCGACTTCGACCTCCGAAAATTCTAGCTCCACCATTGCTCGGGGCACCCCAAAGGCTGTACCGTCACCAAATTCACCCAACACACCCGTGGAAACACCCTTGCACCTAGAGCTTGGGTAAAATATTATCGAAGACATGAAGAAAACGCGAGCCAATATATCACTTTACAAACTTGCCTGAATATCCAGCCAACGTGATTTGATTCTCAAGGCTTTGCTAACCCATCCTCGACAAGTAGGCCTACCCCGAAATTAAGAACTAGTAGCTCCACACTTTCCCAAGACTCGATGAACCTCCAGTCCATCATCAATGACGTGAATGATAATTCGCGAAGATCCACGCCCCTGCTTCTCCTATCTTTTGAGATTTTTAATTTCAACGTCCATAACTGCCTCGTTGACTCTGACACGTTCACCAACGTCATGCCCCTGTCCATGTGCAAAAAGTTGAATATTCGTCTCGAGAAAACCGATGCCAAGATAATTTAGCTCTATAGGTCCCAAGTTTCTACGGTGGGCGAGTTGAATAACGTATTAATACACCTCTCTTCAGATTCCAGATTCTATCAGTGCATCGAAATAGTTTTCGTAGACATTCCTGAGGCCTATGGTTTTCTATTAAGCCTGGATTAGTTAAGAAAAATACAAGGTTACTTCGCCATGGACTGGTCCCATTTGTGGCTCCCGTATAAAGGTAGGAATAACCAGATCTGAGTCGAAAGTGGGCCCTATATGAACCATACAGTCACTGAACTTGAGGCAACCAATGAATCCATCAGCTTTGCACAAGAATATACGGGAATGTGCTTCTTAGAGGCTGATTTCGGGTGCTACCAAGCCGCTCAATCCCCAGTCTCTCTGAATGCCCAGTTGGAATTACTCCCTTGCACTTCTTCCCATCCTGTCATACTAGAAGGTCCACCCGATGGCTCCATCCCGGGCACATCGTCTGTGAACACATGCGACTTAGATAGACCCAAGAACCAAATTTGGACCTTGTACTATGACGGTTCCAAGACTCATGATGGGGCTGGTGCCGACTGCATCCTAATAGAACCCCAGAAAAAACAAGTTCCTGATCTCTTGCAGGTTGGAATTATAGTGCACCAACAATATCGCCGAGTACGAAGCACTGATCCTGGGCCTCAAGAAAGCGATCAAACTTAAAGTTGGCTGCTTGAAAGTAATTGATGACTCCAAAATCATCACCTGACAGGTATGCAACACTATTCATTGCCTATCTCCCCATTTGAAAGGGTATCAGGAAGAGGTATGGTGTTTTATTTCCTCTTTCGACACTTTTGATATTAATTCGGTACTTAGGATGCATAACGCAGCAACCGATACATTGGAAAACACTACTACTAGGATTACCCCTTTAAGGGATGGTTTTTCTATTGAAATTGTGTATAAGCCCGCGGTGCTAGATAATGTGACTAATTTCTGTGTTTTCAATGATGATTAGCAGGTGCTAGATTTCATGTTAAACACATACATATTCAAGGATGCAGTCATCGAAGAGGAGAAGCATGAATTGGATTTTAAGGAATGGTAAGGACACAAGGGGAACCTAATACCCAAAGGGGTTGTCTCGCTTGAGAAATTACTCAACTTGAAAAATCGCTTCCGGGGGCCTCCCAATACAAAAGTGCAAAGTTCCACCCTATCGCACGAACAAGTGAACCTCGAAACAAAGAAGGACCCGAAGTTTGTTAATCTCAGTACCAAGTTCACTCCCCAGGAGCGACAGTATTTTATTGAGTTATTCAAGAAGTACTTAGAAATTTTTTCCTGGACGTACGATGAGCTACGGACGTACGACACGAGGATTATCCAACATGTGATACCGATGAAGGAAGGTGTCAAACCATTTAAACAAAAGCTAAGAAAAGTGCATCCAACCTTGGAGCCAATGATTCAAAAAGAACTTAAGAAGATCCTAGATGCCTACATCATCTGCAAGGTCCAACATTCGACGTGGGTGTCAAATTTGGTCCCAGTCCGCAAGAAGTCCGGTGAAATCCGCATATGTGTCGACTTCCGAAACTTAAACAGGTATTTCGATAAGGACAACTACCCTTTTGTTACACAACATTTTTTCATTGTCCCTACAATCCCCAACTCGCACATTGGAGGGTCGTTTCTATGACCAATAAGCAGTGTCATGCTTTGCAAATACCATCCTTGTATCCCTTTTAATGAAAGAAACATTATTCTTGTTGACATTTCCCTAAGTAGAGCTGTAAAAATCCCTATTTTTACCTTGGCGCGAGTAGCTAATTACACCCTCATGCCGACAGAGAAATTTAACACCAAGCCCGTGCCCCTTGGCGCTCTATGCTAGTTAGACACCCACGACAAGCTGTTTATGGAATGTTTTTTAAAAATAGAGGTGGAGGTTCCATTCCAACCACCTCGGGGATGAGTCATTGGGAATGGTTGAATTGAAACAACCACAAAATCCTTATTTTAGTTAGTAGTTTCCACCTCCCTTGGAACTCTCCTAAAGGTTATGACTCCCTCCCACCTTTGTAGGGATCCCAACCCCCTCCTTTTCCTCTATAAAAGAAACTATCTCTTTTAGTAGAAGCTAGCTGAATAGTTGAAGAGCTGAACAGCTGAACTGGGTGAACTATACTATAGATAAGCTGCTAGAGGAGATAGAATAAGAAGGATTGTGTTAAGAGAGCTTGATTCGAAGAATTCTGAGAGAGATTGAGTCCGAATTCCCTGACCAACATTTGAGACGCGCTTCACCTGAACCCTGCTGGAGGAGACTGCGACATCAAAGCATCAGTTGTACTCTTCCTTCTATTCATTTATATACATTACTACTATTTGGTTCCACTATTGTGTTATGATGTTTATTTGATGCGATATGTTTAGCCCTCTTTGACTGGCTAATAGTTGTGAGTGAAACTATTCTGTCGTATGTTGTTCTTGTTATTTGTCCAATGTGCAGGTATTCGAGCGCATCAGCGAACGGATTGTGATTTTCCAAGGCAAGAGTGAGAGGCCGCTACTCTTTCTGCAATGACGACAGCGTTGGATTCAGGGTAGGTCAATCTACCGTGTTTTTTTGTTCATTCATTGACTAGGAAGCAACACTTTTACGTGTCCTTTTGTTACTAGACCCACCCTAGGGCTAGAGGGTTTGTCTCTATCCGCAGAGAGGATTTACCTTCATAAAAAATTAGCGACTTCACTGGGGATTAGTGCGAGTTTTTCGTGTCATAATATTGGGTCAGTTTCGATTATTGGTTTAATTATTTGTCTTTTTCTGGTTTTTTTGCTGAGTTTCCATCCTCTGTTTGACTCCAGAGTGTCAAGATTGACCTCTTCTCATTAGGTTAGCGTTTTTCCTCTTTTTCCCATAGGTATCCAGCTTGGTGTGGTTTTTTTCTGGACAGTCGCGCCGATTGGCGTATGTTGCTCTTTTAACACTCGCGCCAACCTCTGTATGGCGCAGATTACAGCCTTACAGTCACACCAACCTCTGTAGGTTTTGGTTTGACCTCCTCAATGAGTATTTTGGCCATTTTTTCTTGCTTCTGGGTTATTTTTGAGTGTGCTTAAGCCTTTCAGACTGTATTGACTACTGTAGACTTGTTTCCCTCAGTTGTTTGTTCTTTTTCTTGTCGGTGTCGTTTAAGACCTTAGGGTTTCTAAGTGTTCTTGCACACCGAGCCTTCTGTTCGCAAACAAGTCTCTTTGATTGTTATCAGTGTTGTTTCAGGTCATTAGACTGAGTTTTTCTTGATCCTTTTGTTTTGCTGATTGAATGGTCTTTTCATTTTTCAATTAGTCCTTCTTCTTCAATACTTTGAGCATCGATTACTTTGCTTGTTTGGGTCGCTTTGGGAAAATCTCTTTTCCACTTGAAAGTTTGCTCCATTAGCTTGTATGTTTTTGTGTCTGTTTCACTTTGGTTGAGTCATTCAATTTCAAAACCTTACATTCGCAAAACTCAAACTAGTGTTTGTTTTGTTTTCCATTGAATTAGTATGTTGTGTGCTTTATTTCATTGAAAAAATAAAAAATATATCTTTGCATTTGTTTATTATATCGAAAGTGAAACGTTCCTTTACATAACTAGCATTTTCCAATCTAGGAAGGAATTTCGTTTTCTATTGATTTCATTAAGGGAATTAGAAGTTTCTTCGCATATTTTCCTTTCTTTCTTGTTTGAAATATTTCTATCCTTCTTATAACTAGCATTCATCGAATTGAAATAATGTTCATTTGCATATATCTTGCATTTAGGAAATTGAGCTCCAAATTCGATAGGGCCTGGAAATTGAAACCTAATTCAAGATTAACTTTAAAATTTACTCAATGAACCTAAGGCAACATTGAAACCTAATGCAATATTTCTAGTGGTCTTGGCTAGAGACGTGTTCCGGCGTCTTAAAACCTAGTAGCTGTCGTTCACCTATTGGCTTCAGACAACGCTAGTACGGACTTGTGCTCCTCGTACCATCGCGTATATAGTGAGAGACCCCTCTAGGTTGCAATCCTGTTATTCTTAGGAAGCTAAGTCTTCCGCCCTGTAACCATGATACATCGATCATAACATTTGGGGAGACTACCTGCACGTACGTCAAGTCCTTGGTCATTTTTGTTTCATTTGATCACCAAGTTTTATATGGTAGTTCACGGAAACCTGGTACACCCTCTTGCTTAGAATTCTCGAGAAGTCATTTCAATCTTTTCGTGACTCTTAAAACAAGAGAAGAGATCACCGAGCACTTTTCCTTTCACGCTCGTTTCAAATTGAAAGTGACTAGAGTCATCTTTTTCCTGTTTCTCGACTCTTAAAACATGAAACAATAAATTTTGGTTTCAGTGTTATAAAATTAATCACCTACGATGACACGCCCATTGAAATTTTTTTACTTGGTCTAATTGATTTCCTTGGTTCTTGATTTTGGCACCTTCTATTGGTTATATCTTTTCCTTCCTATTCTAATATATAGTCAAAGTTGCGGAACATCTAGTTTCGTCGTCCTCACTACCTCCTAGTGGTAGTTATTTTCCGGATGTTTCTTTCGAAACCCCTCAGTCCACTAGGTCTGTCGAGTTCTCGCAGCCTATTCTTCCGTCTATCCAACCCCTTACTACTCGATCTCTCCTTGACGAGCCAATTGAATTCCATTGGCCTTCTTCAAGTGCATGGTCTGGTTTTGGGGAAGAAGGAGAGTTTCCTCCTCTTACATCTGGATTGGATTTTGTTGCTGCTATGGTACCTCCTAGTCCTCGTAGTCTTTTTGAAGATATTACATTGGACTCAGATATGGATTCCTCCAATTCTATTGGCAGTGAAGGAATTCCTGTTTCCACAGAAGAATATCAACTCTTTCTTGAAGATCTTTCTCGTGCCTCCACCCAATCTTCACCGCCGTTGGTCTCACTTTCGCTTGGATATAGGTTTTTAAGTTAGATTATGTCTGGCGTTGCCTCCATTGCGCAATATAGTACAGTAACTTCTCCTCCGAGTTCAGTCCTACCTTTGTTGGGGCTATCACCTTCGCCTCCTGGTTCGTCAGTTACTGTCACATCTGTTCCAGTTCAACCAACGGTTTGTGTGGCTTCTAGCTCAATTTCCACTACTCCTGTTATTCCTGGCGGTCTTAATTTTGAAGAATATCTGTTGGCTGTTCAGGAGCAGAATTCTCAGGGTTCTCAGCAATCTCAGGCTCCTGCTAATCCTCAATTCCATCACTATGATGCTGTTGGTAATCCTGTATATATCTATCCACACCATTATGATGTGTATGGTAATTTGGTATATTTGCCTCCTATTGATCCTTATCAGGCTGTTTATGATCCTTATCAGACTGTTACTCATCTGGGACCTACTCTGCCTATGCAACCCTCTGGCTTACAAGGAAAACCCTCTCAGGGACAACCTTTAGCACAACAGGGCCCTGCTTCTAGTCCATAGGGACAACCATACGGTCCACAAGGCCAAACTTTACAAGGAAAACCTTTGGTCCAACATGGACAACCCTCTAGTCTCTCGAGTCAATCATTAAATCAACCCGGATCATCTTTTGGTCCCTGGGGGGGAAATTATCCGTTACAGGGATAACTTGTTGCACCTTAATCACAACCGCACGTTCAGTATGATCCAAATATTATGCAACCAGGACAACCCTTTGGTCCTTCTTCGGGTCAACCTGGTCATCAGGGACAACCTGGTTTGTCGCAGCCATCAGGCCAAACTTTGCCACAAGGTCAACCTGGTGGCCCTCAATAACCATTTCAACAGCCGGTTCAACCAACTCAGTAGCCATTGCAACCTGCCCTGGTGGCCCTCAATAACCATTTCAACAGCCGGTTCAACCAACTCAGTAGCCATTGCAACCTGCCCACCAGCAGATTCCTTCGTTTCCGCAGCCGGTTTTACTTGTTTGCCCTGCTCAGCAGCCTGCTCAACTTGCTTTGCAAGGTCAACCTGCAACACTGCAGGGCGCTTATTACCCTCAAGCTTCATATCAACCAGTATATAGCGCACCCCAAATTCCTTACCCTCAAAATCAACCTGTGTATCAGCAACTTCAAAGTCATACTTACATTCCGCAGCAGAATCCTTATGCTACTGAGCAAGGACCTCAGTGGTCTACTTCGACTCAATATCCTGGTCCTCAATCCCAGTATCAATCGACTTATCCTGTTTTTAATCCCTATGATCCGAATCCTTCGGGATAGAATGTATGGGGACAGAATCCCGCTCGGACTAGGTGGAATGTACACACAGGTCCTTATCAAAGACCTCCGATGACTTTTAACACTCAATTACCATTTCTTGCTACATTGGAATTACCTGATGTGTCGAAGTTGACAAATGATCCTATTCTTCATAATCCATATTGGCTTCTGGTTTTGACCAAGATTCCTGATGATTGTCCTAAATTTGAAGGTAAATCTGGTGAAGACCCCCAAACGCATGTTATGACTTACCACTTGTGGTGTTCTTCTAACTCTTGGGTTAACGATTCTATTCGTTTTTGTCTTTTCCAGCGCACTCTTACTGGTGCCGCTGCAAATTGGTACATTGAGTTGTCTCGTGGAGTTTTCCAAGATTCAATTCTTTGGCCATGGCATTCCTTACACATTTTCAGTTACCGATTCGTTATGAAACTGGGACGCATCTCCTCACTTCGTTGAAACAGGACTGAGCTACTCATATCTCAGATCATATTCATGAGTAGCAACGTCATTGTCACATGATCAAATTTGAAATACCTGATCAGCTTCTGACCCATTGGTTCACTACCTCCTTTGTCAATCAGATTGCCAAAGACATAGCTATGGAGGCATGTGTAACCGAGGAACAAGACATTACCTACGCCCAATACCTTGATCTTGTATATTCTTAGTCAGGCGCATTATATGATATCTTTCCTGATGCTCCCTGACCTAGAACTTCTAAACCACCAATGACTCCATTCGTTGATGGTATTATTGGTTCAGTTTTGCAGACTTCTCAGAAGTCTCCTTGATCTAACTCTGGGAAGCATAAATCTAATTCTTCTAATAATGTAGCTTCTCAGTTAACTTCGAATTTTGGCACACCCACAGAAGTGAATTATGTTTAGGCCAATCCTATAGACAACACTTCCAAAGGTAAGAAGAAGGGTAAAGGTAAGGCCAAATCTGATACCCCGAAACAGGATTCTCCAAAACCTCATTCTGCTGATAGTTCTCAACGTAAACCGAAGTATCCTTGTTTAATTTGTGATGATGAGCACTTCACCAAGGACTGTCCTCGATGGTATGAAGTGAGTCGATTGCTCAAAGGCACCCAAGGAGCTCCAACCATTCTTAAAGAACCTTTCCCTCAACAGACCCATATGGTAGAGCACCCTCAGTCCTCTGCTCCATCTGGTTCGAAAGTGTTCATGATGAATGGTTCTGCATCCGTTTATATTGCTACTCGATCGAAAGATTATTCTGGTTCGCATCATGCGGCGAGGAAACAAATCACTGATGGTCCTCCTCCTCCAGCTGTTTCTGGCTCTCTTGATATTGAACGACCTAATGCCAAATCCGTTGTTCAACTGCCTTATAAAGGTGTACTTCGTAAGTCTTCGTACAATCCTAACGCCTGTGCCACTCAGCATTACAATATTGTTGAGGATTTGGCTTAGGCGCCATCTACGATGTCTTCATTAGAAGTACTTCAGAGTTGTCCATCGCAACGGAAGGCTTTGCTATTTGTGATAGGTGGGATCGATCCTGCAGACAATAGCCTTCTTGCTTTCGATTTAGAGAATTTCGTCCTGTGACTCCCACACCAAATTGCACTCATCATTCAAGTTGGTATTAATGGTTTGAATATTCACCGGGCCGTCATAGATGAGGGTGCATCCACCTGTGTTATGTCATCTAGTTGTTGGAAAGCCATTGGTTCTCCAGCTCTCACTTCGTCCCCCAATGCCCTTGAAGAATTTGATGGAAGAGAGTCCAAAGTTCTTGGTGTTCTCACCAGTTTACCGATCACATTAGAAGGGAAGACAGTCAATGTCGAGGTCGAAGTCGTTGATGCAAAACTTAATTATAATCTTCTCCTCGGATGTAGTTAGACTCACGCAATGCTAGGTGTTCTGTCCAATCTCTTTCGTTTTTTGAAATTTCCACACGAGGGAAATATTATCACTATTGATCAATTGTATTTTTTTCACTTCTTCTTTCGAGAACAACGTTCCGTATGTGGATAATATTCCTACTCCTTACGAGAGCGTAGGGCCAGGCCTTTTCAAGGATCCTACCCTCATGGGTGTTTCCCCTCTTCCACCACCAAATAATGTTCAGGTCAACATGATTTCTTGAACCGATGACCCCTGGGTTATCCCTTCTCCTGACCAGAATGATTCATTTGGAGATTCGATGCCGTTGAGTTTGATTTAATTTGACTATTGTGAACTCATTGCTGCATCAGACACTCCGTCCTCTAATTATTCTCCTTCGAGCGTGACTCTTGACATTTATTCTCAATCCCCTTGGCTTGGTGATTTTGATTCACCGGATCCTTTGAAAGAAGTGTTTCCTTTCGATGAGGCCATTGTGGAAACCCTGTCTCTCGACGATCTACCGTGGGACGATGGTCATCACTGTTCGCCTTGAGGCCATGTCTACTTGTCTTGAGCGTTTTGCTTCTCAGGATCCTTCTCCTCCACTTCAAACACCTGTTCAGGTCCATGAATTTTTCTTAGAAGGTAACTTGAGTAACATTACTGAGACGATGCCTATCGACATTCCCGTTAAACCTGGAATGGTCGAGAACATCCATATTGGGGTTACTTGTTCTTCTGATGAAGTGAAAGTCTATACTAGAATTTTTCGTGAATTCTGTGATGTCTTCACATGGTCCTATGAAGAAATGCCCGGTATTGATCCTAGCATCGTGGTACATGAAATCCCTACTTACCTCGGTTCGAAACCTGTTCGTCAACGTCTTCGTCTGGTGCATCCTAGGAAAGCTGTTGCCATTAAATCCAAAGTGGAAAAGCTTCTCAAACGGTTTCATTTATCCAATTCCATTGATAGAATGGGTCTCTAATATTGTTCATGTAGATAAGAAACAGGGCACTATTCGTGTCTGTGTTGACTATCGTGATATCAATCGAGCTTTTCCTAAGGATAATTATCTTACTCCCTTCATCGATCAAATCATTGACGATTGTGCCGGGAGCGAGATTCTTTCCCTTATGAATGGTTTTTCAAGTTATAATCAGATCAAAATTCTCCTGACTGATCAACACAAGACTGCCTTCATCTATCCTTGGGGTACCTTTTCATATAAGAAGCTTCCTTTTGGTTTGAAGAACGCCGGGGCCACATTTCAGTGCGCGATGTATTATTCCTTTCATGATATTAGCCACATCATTCAGCCTTATCTGGATGACCTTCTGGCTCATTCAGCTAAGCGTAGGGACCATCCTGACCATCTTCATCAGATTTTTCTTCATTGTAGACACTATAACATTCAACTTAATCCGCATAAGTGTGTCTTCTGTGTCGATTCTGGTAGACTCTTAGGGTTTATCATTTCCAAAGATGGAATTCGCCTGGATCCTCTCAAGGTTGAGGCTATTATCAATCTCCCCTCTCCTTCCTCATTGCATCAGTTGTAGAGTTTACAAGGGAAAGCTAATTTTCTACGCTGTTTTATACCTAACTATGCCGAAGTCGCTAAAGGATTCACACGATTGTTAAAGTAGGGCTTTCCTTTTTACTGGGATGAGATCGCTCAAAAATATTTTGATGCATTGAAAACATTGTTGGTCAATGCTCCTCTCATTCTCCCTCCAAATTATCATCATGATTTTTCCCTTTATTTAGCTGCCGCTTTTAGCATGATTGCCATGGTTTTGGTACAAGACGATGATGATGGTTATGAGCATGTTATTTATTACTTGTCTCGTAACCTTCTCGACCTTGAAACACGTTATGCCCATGTAGAGAAGTTAGCGTTGGCTGCTGTTCAAGCCATTCAACGTTTTCGTCATTATATTCTTTTACGTACAGTGATGGTGATTTCTGAATGCAACCCCATGACCTACATATTGTCTCGACAATTGCTGATGGGCTATTACACTAAAAATTTTCACCATGACGTTTTAATGTCTGTATGAGTTCATCATTACTCATACAATACTCCCTTAGAAGTCTACAAACATCAAGTTCCTAAAACCAAGCCTTGAAATTGAGAGAAAAGCTTATAAATTTAAGTCATAAAAATAATTGTACCGCACTTTCTCTTAGAATTACCTGCGGTGCCGCATATGTTGTTCTAGAACATGCGGAACCGACCGCACTTTTTCTTCATTAAAAGTGCGGATTCCTGTAAAAGGTAAAGTGAAGGCAGAAGTAAAATTTGGAAGCTTAGATGGTTGAATCTGGAAGCTTTTGGAAGTAATTATTCGGTGGAAAGTTCGCTCCTTTCATGTACATTCATCCCTCCATTAAAGGATCCTACCCCTTGGTATGTGGAAATTAATCCCTTTGAAAGAGGATTCTACCCCCTGTTATTTGAAGCTGCAACCTCTTCTCTTTTGCTATAAATTGAGGCCATAGTTCAGCCTCAAGGAGAGTTAGGCTTTGAGATTTTTTGAGGAGAAATTATGGGGAAACTCAGCCTCTCTTAACTGATCATCATATGGGAATGATTACACACTCATGTATATGTTAGTCAAGAGAGTGAAAAGGCTTGTCAAAGTAGAGGAAATGCTTGTTCCGGACCCCGGAAGGACCTGTACGAAATCAAGGCAAACACGGTTGTAAGGCTCCTTTTTTCATTAAAGATAATACAAATGGATCCTGTTTTCTCAATGAGTTGTTTATTTAAATGGCTTATTTCTTGAATTCCTTGATCATCAAGATAGATTTATGGTTTATGAATTAGTCTATATTATGCAGGGGCTTCTGATTCTTTCATGTTTTTGATTGTAGATCTCAAAAGGAGACGTATTCAAAGCGACAGAAAAGAAGACTACGATCAGTGCTGGACTACAGGTAAGTCCTAAATCCTTCATTATAGATAATTCTAGATCAAATATAATCTAGAGAAAGTAGTTTACATTTGTTTGTTTGTTGCTAGTTATCCATAGGATACTAGGGAGATCTGTCTTGTCTGCAAGAATGATTTATCCGTCCAACAGGGGCAAATACTCAAAGTAGATTTTCATCCTCCAAGAGTTTGATTTGGAATTTACTGCTGCCAAGTCTAAGAAATCATTGGTCTTTGCTGATTTACTATGTTCTCTCCCTTCCAACTCTTCTCCTTCTCATTCTGAGGAATTCATTCCAGATGATTCACTTTTCTTAATTAGCACCCTTAATCCTTCGTATGGTGATATCATCGTATATCTCCAGACTTCATCTTTTAGATTTGAGTTGATGAAGGATGCCCGCCGACACATCCGCCATCATTTACAACCTTATCGTATAGTTGGAGATACTTTCTATCATGTTGGAGTTGATTCCATTCTTCGATGATGTTTGACTCTCAAGGAAGCTGAGAAAGCTCTGAATGATTGTTATAGTGGCGCCTATGGCGGTCACATGTCTGGTTATGCTACTACACAAAATATTCTTCGTGCTAGTTATTTTTGGCCTTCTATTTTCAAAGACTGTATTGTCGTAGTTCGTAACTGCCATGTTTGCCAAATTTATCAAAGCAAGTTGTGAGTGCTACCCATTCCCTTCATCCTGTCATTACCGTTGGTCCCTTTGCGAAGTGGGGCATCAAATTTATGACGTGTAACCCTCACTCGGCCGGGGGGCATGCTTATATTATCGTAACCGTGGACTACTTCACCAAATGGGCCGAAGCAATGCCTACACTTGCCGCTGACGATAAGACAGCTGCTCAGTTCATATTCAATCACATTATTGCTAGGTTTGGTGTCCCTCAAGCCATCGTTACTGATCATGGTTCCCATTTTTGGCATTATATGGTGGCGGATTTGACTTCTAAGTTGGGTTTGCGTCATGACAGTTCAACGCCGTACTACCCTTAAGCCAATGGCCAGGTTGAAGCTGTGAATAAAGTTCTTGTTACAATGCTTCAACGTGTTAGACTCCTATACCAATAGGTGTCATTTTTCATGATTGTCTTGATGGAAGTGTGGAATATGTTCAAACCTTCTTACTTGAGCAAAGGTGTTCCATATTCTTGAAAAACCAAAGAATCAAAAAATTTAAAAAATGTAAAGAGGGTATACCCTAAAAGAAAAAATCAAAGGGTAAGAAAAATAAAATGGTCAAAAAAGTGAAAGAAATGAACCCCAAACAAAAAATAGACCAAGGAAAGTGTGCAAATCCAAATGCCACTACTATTTCATTTTTGTAATAAAGAAATTGTGTGCAGCTTGTCAAACTTTTGCCACAATTTATGAAGAGTCAAACTGTTTAAACTTGACTCATTCATGTTTCAATTTCATGTTGTAGAATAGAGAATAAATATCTGACCAAACAGTTTAATCTTGGCAGATAAGGAGATAGGTAGAGTTAATAAAGGTGCTCAACAGTTTAATCTGAGCCCTTGGATGTAATAAGGGTAGAATTAGATAGATTTTGCCTTGTAAAAGAAAAGAAGATTGATAAGGGTTTGCCAGTCTAAGTGCACCCTAATAAAGAAGAGAAAATGGTAGTGTAAAGTAGATAGGGTAGGTAGATGGTGTTGCAAAGTTACATGTGATGAATGATGGCTTTAAAATGTTTGTAATCTGTTACTTTCATCACCAAGTGCAAAGGCAGAACACCACATTGGCAGAATTTCAGAACAAAGCAAGGTCAACTTAACTTCCCACATCACTTTCTCCCTAGGAGTTTTACTAATTTCCCCAAAGTGCAAAGGTATTTGAAGATTAAAAGGGCTCAAGGCATTTCCTTGACTTTTGGAGGGACCGGACCCTCGGCCTGATGATCAAAAAGACCTAAGTACTTGAAGTTATCCATCATTGCACTCATTCACTTTTAATCTTTTCCTAAGTAAAATCCCATTTTACTTAGTAAAATCATGCAAAATTCCATAAAACCCTCAAAATTACTTTTTATCCTAAGTTTAAGTGATGAAGTGATTATAGTGCAATTTGCTTCTAAAAACTTCACTTTCTTGGTTATATTTAAGTATTTTGAGTTTACATTGTCCCTTATCATATTAACTCTAACTTATATAGTAAATCCCTATGAAAATCACCTCTTCCTATTATATTTAACTTCTTTGTAAATAATATCCCTAAAATCTTTGTATTAAAACTATTTTAGCCAAAAGTATTTTATTCCCACTTATTCAAATCAAAACCCACAATATACCCCCTTTTGGCTACAATATAACATTAATATTATTCCCGCCCCCCTACGGTAAATAAATCACATTGATTTAATTACTGTATAAATAAAAATATATGAAAAATCGTTTAAACATATTATATATGTGTTTAAAAATAAAAATAAACGATTCATGACATCCACTGTACAAAGAGGTTAATTAGTCATCAGGATTAATTAATAATCTTAATCCTCCAATAAAACACCTCCCAAAATGATTAATTAACGTTAATTGTGTTGGGCCCGTCTTTTAACTTCCCCATCAAGTTCACGTCCCGTTGATCGTCTGATCACTCCATCGAAGATCCACGGCCCGCATCCATTCCGCTGCCCATCCTCCATCCGAACGTTAACTCGCGAAATCAAAGTGGTTTCCGAATAGTACCCTAGCCACGCGTCAATTACTTTGTGGAATCGCTGCCGATTCATATAATACCACCATCCCTCAAATGGCGGTGCGGAATAAACCGCTTACCACCTTTCCTCATGACTTGTCTGTCGTACATGCTGACATCATTCATAATAAATCCCGCCACCTTTTGATTTTGCGAATAAAACAAGTCTCTTTGCGTCGTTTTCATTATCTCGTACACAACTAGTCTCCCATGCACATAAATTCGAAATTCAACTGTTGATGTCCGCCAACCTTTGTTTTGTTGAAAAGAATTACAGTTGAGCTTCTCAGAAAGCGTCTTCCTCAACCAGTACCTGTCCAAAATCACCGTCATCCTTAGAAAAATAGGTATTTACCCTAGAAACTCCCTCTGAACTCTGTAAAACTTGGTTTCCATTTTCCTTTCATTGAAATAGAGTCAAAATCGATTGTTAGTTCATCCCTTAAAACTGAGAACTGTAACTACATTTCTAAACTAGAAATTATACCTGTTTCTCCAATAAAAACCCTTTGTAGCCCAGCTGCTCCACCTAAAGCCTCTGTTAACCTATTCGAGCATGGTTTACCTTCCAAAAATCATTCTAGATTCACTCCATAGACCTCTCAAAATCAAATGAAACCTTTTTGACCTCCTTTGCAAACCAATGCTTTCTTAATAATTTGTTTTGTTTTACAGGTGATCAAAAGACCACATCCTTGGATAAATAGTCTTAATACTAGTCATAAGACTTGTTTACTCCAAGAGTGTTATCAAATCTATTCAAACATTGATGGAAGATGAAACATACAGTTGAAAGACAAGCAAAGGAAACAAGATATTAAACGATTTACTGTTGAAACATACAGTAAAAATCTAAACTACACATTGAAGGTAAACGGACACAGTAAAGAACAGTGAAAGAGTATCAGTGGTTAAAGTGTATCAGGTAAAAGTTAGAATGAAAGTTAAAAAGAAGTTACAGAGCAGTGAAAGGTAAACAGTAAAAGTAATTACAGAGGCAGTAAAATGGTAAAAATAGGAGATGAAAATACTTTCACCAACATTGAAGTTTATCTAAAGTGAAAGTAAAACAGTTAAAAGAACAAAAAGTGAAAAGATGAAAAACACAACAAGAAGGAACATTTTTGCAGAAATTTAATGTTTTAGTCATTGTTTTGCAGAACCTATTGTGATCAATCCAAGATGAATTTTGAAAAACTGAAGGAGGTTTATGTTCTTAAGAGGACCATCTACAAAAACCTCTCTCACGTTTCTAACAGCTATTATGGTTTTGGAAATATTAAACAATGTTGGAAAGCACTTTTTGCAGAAAATTCCTGTTAAGTCATCATTTTTCAGAGAATATTGTGGCCAATTAGAAATACATTTTACAAAAATGAAGGATTTTTTTGTTCCTAAGAGACCCATCTACAAAAACCTATCTCAGTTTTTCCACATTGATTTCAGGCTGAGAGATACATGCACATATTTAGAGGCTATTTTTCAGACTCTGTAAAACTCTGTTTTACACATCTTTTTGCAGAGCCTATTGTGCACAGCTGGAGAGGAATTTTAGGAAAGTGAAAGAGGTTTATCTCACCAACATAAATATCTACAATAACCTCTTTCACTTTTTACATATATATTACGGATTGAGAAATATAAAGGTATCATTGGATCCCAAATTTGCAGAATTGTTGGGGCAGAATTGCACAAAGAAAGGAAGCAGTTAGTGACTTGGATGCCTCATCATCAACTAAGAGTTGGATCAAATTAAAATTCTCCTCTTTGTCATCACCTATCCATACAAAATAGTGCCAAATAGATGAATTAGTTTGAGTGTCCTTTACTTAAGTTCTATTTATGTAAAATAGTTGGAGAGATTTGTGAACTAATCTTGATATTTTTTCAAGATATTTTAGTTTAGAATTTGTATAAATAATTCACTCTTGGAAGTATTTTGGGGTGGATTCTACTACTTGGCTGTGACATTGATGTTTTTAGAATAAAAGCGTTTTGGAGAAATTTATTTGTGGCTTACTAGATGACAATTTGAAGCTCAAGACTTTTTGCAGGATTCATGTGTCGGACTGCAGTTCAATAAGTCTTTCTACCCTATGTATTAAGTTTTATATCCATTTATAATATCATTGTGTCCATTTCTGAATAATTAACATAAAGGATTGAATCATAATTTACTTAATTGTACTCTGATTTCAGATGTGATTATTCTTAATGTTTTCCTCTAAATTGGTTATAAGCACGAATTCTTAAATGCTCTTGCTTTGCTAATTTAAACATTCTTGATTACTATAATAAAGAATTATTCATTGCTCTTTGTTTGAGTCATTTCATTTCTTTCTTTTGAACATGGTGAAAGATTATTAGCTGCCTTTCATCCCTTCAAAATCATCCCATCCACTTTAAATTTTAAGGATTGTTCTCTGTCTGGCTATCTTGCCCTGCAAAGCCATCTTGTGTGTAGAATAGAAATCCAGTAAAGCCATCCTTTGACTCCATAGCCCAATGGACTGAAAATCTTCAACCTTGCCCTAGTTGACGGATTCCACCATTCAAACAAAATCAAAACTCTTGGACTTATAACTAGCCTAAAACTTTCTAAGAACAAAGATAAATTATAAAGAGAGAGCCCTCTCTGGATGCAGATTGGCTAGATTCTGCATTTGAAGGTTGGTTTGTGGTTACCTCGGGTATACTTTCCTTTTCCACAACTTCAAGGAAAACCTGAGTGATAACACAACGTACGATTGGGATCCACAAATAAAATTGGCATCTCATGTTATTTTCAGCTTTTTGGGCATACCGAACCTTAGTTAAGAACGCCACTGGGTTCAATCCTTTCCAGTTGGTTTATGGCTTGGAAGCTACTCTCCCGATTGAATGTGAAATACCTTCGCTCAAGTTGGATTTTGAATTACTTCCGAATACTTCACTAGAAGAAGAGCGTCTCCTTTATTTAGAAAGGTTGGATGAAACCCACCGCTTTGCTGCTCTCATTATTGAAGCACAAAAAAAGCGGGTCAAAGCTCATTTTGATCAATCAGTTTCCCCTCGTTCTTTCGTTGAAGGAGATATCGTCCTCTTGTATGACCAAGCTCATGATAAGATGGGGGTAGGAAAATTTAAACCTATGTGGCATGGGCTTTACATCGTTAAACGTGTGTTGCAAAATGAGGCCTATGATCTAATTGACTACGAAGGTCATCGTCTTGAACAACCCAGAAATGGGTTGTATCTCAAAAAATATTGTGCGTGAGTCATTCATGCGTAATAGGTGTACATAGGTGTTTTTTTCATTTTTGTACATGTTTTTTGTTTGGTGTGCTTTGTGAGAATTTTCCTGCTTATTGAGTCTTTCTTATTGTGCAAATGTCTATTACCCCTTATGTTGGTTTCGCGGATAGTGCTTCCTGCAGTACCAGAAATTTGTCTTCAACAGCCTGGGTAATTTATGATCCTGGTGGTGAGTTGATAGATCTGCAAGCTATTTTTCAAGGATGAAATACAAACAATGTCGCTGAATATAGCGCTGTCATTCAGATATTAACTGAGGTGATTAACCTTGGCATACGCGCATTGCTTGTAAAACTAGATTCACAACTTGTCGTTTTGCAACTCAATAATCATTATTCAGTTAGAAATCCGCACATTCTGAGATTGTATTTACATATTTGTTTGTTGGAAAGACATTTTGATTTTATTACCTATCAACATATTCCTAGACAAATGAACACATTAACTGATACAATGGCTAACATTGTATTAGATAGAAATTTGCATAATTTGTAAAAACATCATCATATGTAAAAGATCCATGTAGGGAAATAGATGTATAAATATATATATCTCATGTTTGAAACCATGTGCATAATAAATTCAAAAAATATATGTATGTTTATGTTACATCTCGAGATATCATGTCTCTCAAATATGCAGATAAAATAAAACCTAGGTGTCTAATCAGCATGGTGCTCGTGATAACATGTCACTGCCCGTACTAGCCGCCTCAACAAGCGGTGAATTCGGCTGGGCACCCCTACGGTATGTCTCTGGTAGGTGCAAGGAACATCATCAAAACGTGAATAATCTGGGACTCCTCGTGTGATCCCCTCTAGGTTGCACACTATCTCATCTTCCTCGCTGCCCTTGCCTTGAGGGTCGAAATCATGAGGGATCCGCCTCGCTATCGGTGACATGCCGGCAGGTCTTTCTGGGCCAACGTCTGCAATTACATGGATTTAATGTCAGAAAATGCATCAATAAAAAAAAAAATCATAATACTCATAAAAATTAAAAAATGAGTCTCACCCAAGTATTCATCCCAATCTTCTCCCTGTGGGAGTGGGAGGTCCGGATCATCAGTGAAATCTGTACCCGAGTAGGGCTAGTCCTCCACGACAATTAGTTGCTGGCAGAGCCAATAAAAAAATTACGGTCTCCAAGACATCTGTTGACTGCCCCCTGCCCTTGGCATCAAAGTTGCCCATCAAGCCATCCGTGGTTCTCTCGCTGGTGGTGTCGAGACTATAACCTCCTGTCGTTGAAAAATGGGTAGTCGTTCCAAGAAGAACGATACCAGAATAGATCCATAACCAAATTGTTTCAGTTTGGTCTTCTTGCTTTTTGTTAGTTGGTGCTTCATGTTTATCGTCATGACCTCTACCCAGTTGTAGATGGTTGGTGACATGCAGTCTACAACAAGAAGAAACTGTGTCTTTGTTGCTTCGTGCGGTGCTTGTGACCCTGAAGCTCGGGTGATGGTATGTAGCACCACTCGTAGTGTCAAATCTGGGATAGTTTGAATGTCAACTTTCCCGCTACCTGATCCCTTCTGTGCTCCTAGACATACCCTGTCTATCACCATGGTCATGTTTTCCATGCAAGTCCGGGTACCAGTTAGGATTGGTGCTGCTCCTCTCCGCAATAATCATGTGATGAAATACACGTTAGAGACATCAATCTCAAGTTCTTGATCTCGAAGGATGAACTTCTCTTGATTTTCGTCCCATATGTTGACTAGATACTGTAATAACTATGGTTGGGCTTGGAGACATGGCATTAGAAAGAATTTTTCAGACCACAGTTTCTGAGAGCTTCCATGACTCCCTCATTTTCCATGGCCAACTCGTCTTCTTCACTATGTTCTTGTTCTTTCTATTCAATGACCATTTTGCTTCTTTCAGCCCGAAAACACATTCATATGAGTGGTATTAGTCAATTTTGAACCTTTAATTTGAAAATAATTGGGGTATTTGCTCAGAATTTTATCTAGAAATGGTTTGTGCCATTGGCGTGCCCTAATGTAAAAAATTGGGTGGTTGGCGCGACTCCTTGCCCGAAACCCGCGCCCATTGCAAAGCCCTAATTTTTGAATTTTCTCCCTCAAAATTTGAAATTGAACATTGCAGGTAGCAAGAAATGACTCAAATGGACAAAAGAGATCTCAACTCTTTCCTAGAGTTGACGGATTTGCGATTGGTCTGCTATCGTTTCCGCAAGATTGCATAGTGAAATGGGTAACTATTTCTCCACAAGAGGTAAAAAGTGAAAAGTAATTATTTTTACCATATTTGGCATTTTATAACTTTTTCACAACCCTAATTAGGTTTTAAGACTTGTTTTTTTATTATTTTATTATATTATTTTCGAGAAATAGGTTTTACACATGTCTCTTGTGCAGCAACAGGTTTTTCATGCAACAATGATGAAGTAATGAGTTATATTTTATACTTTTTTCAGACTTGGTAAAAACACGAAAAAGTCCCTATTGGAGTCATCTTTCAGCTCTTTTCTGACTCTCTAAAATTGAAAAGATTGCCGAGATTCTTGTCGTTTTGAACTCGTTAAATGGCTATGAAACGATATCTACTCAGTATATGTTTAACCCTTTTTCGGGCTGGGATAGATTATTTATGAAAAAGGAATACCTTAGCCTATCGTGACTAAGAGGTTCTCTCAGACACAGTTTTCTACCTTTTCAGATCTGTGAGACTACCTACGAAAAGGGACTGCTGGAGCTTTATTTTCTGCCTTCTTTTCTCTCTAAACATGAAAAGATGCTGAGTTCTTCCTTTGTCAAACTCGTTAAACCCTGATGACATCGGAGTTCATCATCATGAAGTTATTCGAGTTCCTCCTTCCTAGGGCTCGTAAAATGTACTAGGTTGAATTTTTCCGAAGGACAAACTTATAGTGCAAGCATATGCTATCCCCTTCAAGCTTGTTTTAAAAAATAGTTGGAGTACTCGCCAGAAATGGTGGGGGAAAATGGAACCAAGTTTTAGTTATGTTGGCAGTATGTCGCTCTTGAACATGGCACTTGTCTGCATTTGTGTTGGGTTGGGGACATCTCATTTCATCATTTTTTGCCTCCACGGGTTTGGGTAATCTCTTTTGACCTCTCATTTGCTCTTTGCCACGTCATCATGACTTCAGATCCTTTGATGTCAAATACTGCCAAATCCAGTGTCGTGCTGTTAATATGTTCAAGAGAAGTTTTCCTCTGCAGTTTTCAACCTTCCTCTGATCTTCTATTGGTCCCGATCCACTTTCATTATGTTCCTTTGTCTTGTGTTGATGATGTGGGAAACATTATGGCCCTCCATTAGGGGAATTTTAAGGTCTAAAATGGGCCTCCTAAGAAAAATGTAAAACCAAAATAAATTTCATGAGAACCAATAGGATTCAAGATGATGGTGTCAACCATGGGGGATGCTTCACAATTTTTGGAGTAAAAAAGTAAAATATTAAAAAATAATAAAATAATAAAACTATTTTTTCAACTCGTATTTTCAACTTATCTCCCTAAGGGTTTAATCAAATTTTGAGCGGGAGTACTCGTTGGATGCAAAATTTAATTCCTCATCCAAGGAGTACCCATGTTGCATACTTTTGATGGACCCTGCTACACGAAAAATGAGAAATACATGAAAAAATGTGATTGCAATCACATTTTTCATGTAGCCGAGTCCATCAAAAGTATCCAACATGGGTACTCGTTGGATGGGTAATTAAATTTTGCATCCAACGAGTATTCCTTCTCAAAATTTGAGTAAAACCTTAGGGAGATAAGTTCAAAATACGAGTTGAAAAATTAGTTTTTTCTTTTTTCTCTCTTAGATTTGATGATGTAATCAAATATTATTTTACTATTTCCACTATTATTTTATAATTTCATTAGGAGGCCCATTTTAGACCTAAAAATTCCCCTAATGCCTTCTACCAGGTCACTTCTTGTCGACTTTAGCTCATTATCCGGGAATTTGATCTAGAGACTCCCTTCAGGTACCTTGGAGCATGCATGCCTCAATGGCAGATTCTTCGCATTTGATGCAAGGTTCACATCATTGACCTTCGATCGAGTGATTCTGTGGATGTTCGATGTCAGCTCATTTTTCACATTCTGTAGATTGTACCTATTGTACCTTGAGGGCCATTGTCATCATTGGTGGTTTCTCTCACGTCCGTTAACAACTTTCATCATTAGTTGGTAATCAGATGATTTTCCTGCATGTTCAACTTCAATTCATATACTCGCATGCTTGAAATTGTACTTGTTCGGGTCGAGATGGAGCGCAAGACCCTGGGTTTTGTCTGATAAACTCCAGGCTGCAGATCTTTTATGCATTATTATGACCTATTGCATGACTCTCTTAATTGGATGGCTACGACCATACCTGAGTCTATTTATTTGATCCTTCCTGCTAGATGGCCGTGTCCATACCTCAGATCTTGGTTTTTTATATATACTCTATTATGGATGGCTGCGCCCATGCCACATGATTCATGTATCACATATATCAGTTGTATTTGTAATTGCAGGTCTTCCAACAGCGGTGTTTGGTTTGAACGCGTTCTCATAAAGCATTTCACCCCTCCCCCTCTCTCTCAAACTTCATGCTTTAGGGGGCATCTGTTACACAACATTTTGTCACTGTCCCTGCAATCCCCAAATCGCACATTGGAGCTCATTTCTGTGACCAATAAGCAGTGTCATGCTTTGCAAATACCATCCTTGTATTCATTTTGATGAAATCAACATTCTTCTTGTTGACATTTCCCTGAGCAGAGCTGTAAAAATCCCTATTTTTACCTTGGCGCGAGTAGCCAATTACACCCTCGCACCGATAGAGAAATTTAACACTGAGCCTGCGCCCCTTGGCACTCTGTGCTAGTTAGACACCCGTGCTAATTTGTTTATGGATTAAAAAAAAAAAATAGAGGCGGAGGTTCCATTCGAACCACCTAGGGGATGAGTCATTGGGAGTGGTTGAAATGAAACAACCATGGACTCCTTCTTTTACTTAGTAGTTTCCACCTCCATTGGAACTCTCCTAAAGGTTAGGACTCCCTCCCACCTTTGTAGGGATCCCAAACCCCTCCTTTTCCTCTATAAAAGCAACTCTCTCTTTTAGTAGAAGCTAGCTGAATATTTGAAGAGCTAAACAGCTGAACTGGGTGAACTATACTATAGATAAGCTACTAGAGGAGATAGAATAAGAAGGATTGTGTCAAGAGAGATTGAGTCTGAATTCCTTGACCAAAATTTGATACGCGCTTCACCTGAACCCCGCTGGAGGAGACTTCGATGTCAAAGCATCGGTTGTACTCTTCCTTCTATTCATTTATATACATGACTACTGTTTGGTTCCACTATTGTGTTATGATGTTTATTTGATGTGATATGTTTATCCCTCTTTTACTGGCTAATAGTTGTGAGTGAAACTATTCTATTGTATGTTGTTATTGTTCTTTTTCCAATGTGCAGGTATCTGAGCGCATCAACGAACGGATTATGATTTTCCAAGGCAAGGGCGAGAGGCCGCTTCTCTTTCTGCAATGACGACAACATTGGATTCAAGGTAGGTCAATATACCGTGTTTTTTTGTTCATTCATTGACTAGGAAGCAACAATTTAGCATGTCCTTTTGTTACTAGAGACACCCTAGGGCTAGAGGGATCATCTCTGTCTGCAGAGAGGATTTACCTTCCTAACACCTATTCCCCCCATGGAGCATATTCTTCAAATTGTATAAGGTTCAGAAATTTTCTCGTTGCTGGATGGTTTCTCGGGATACAACTAAGTGCTAGTGGCCGAGACAGATCGTTTGAAGACAACATTCATAACTAAATGGGGAACATTCACATTCAGGCGCATGACCTTCGGCCTAATCAATGCTGGAGCGACCTTCCAAAGGGCCATGAAACCTCTTTCCGGGGATTGATGGGACAGAGCATGGTGGTATACCTTGATGATGTCATTGTATTCTCCAAACGTAGGCATGACCACATGCACCTGTTGGAAATACTGAGAGGGGGGTGAATCAATATTCCTTTTAATTAGAGCATTAGTTAATCTTCAATTATTATCAATGTTTGTACAATGATATCAGCAAACAAAAGGAACATGAATGCACACAGTTTTTAAGGTGGAAACCCACTTCAGGACAAAAACCACCTAATGCTTTTCTAATAATTCTTTAATATTCAACTCCAATTGGAAATAAAGCTCCAACTTCCTAGAATCTAGAAAAGAATTCTTCTCCAGCTCCCACTGGATGGATGCTCCAACGCCCGAGATTCTTCAGTAGTCAACTGAACGGATGCCCCAACACCCAATGAGCTACAACTCACCCTAGCACCACCCTACCACCCTGTAGAAGAATAAAAGAAGAATGGACTCTCGTACCAGGGAAAATGGTCCACTTTACAATGATATAGAATGATGTAGAAGAAGAAGACACAATAGAACATAACCCAAACTATGACACAACCACCTAATGATGATCCTAGACCTCTTGACACTGCCTCTTCAACTCTTGGCAGATCGACACTAGAACAATTTTTACAATAATGTATTTACAATGACTTGGTACAATGATACCTTTACAGTGACTGTATGCAGTGCTGCCCACTTGAAGACTTCATGTGATGAAATTATTGCTGCTGTTATGCACTTTGGTTGCTGCTCTTGTCATGCTACCCTTTGCTACACCTTGCTTTGCTTTGCTACCCTAGAAAGTCTAGTCCTTTGTAGCCCTTGACAACACATGATCTAGCTTTTTCTTGCCTTCTAGGAGCTTGATATTGAATACAATGTATCTCTGTTATTTCAAATCCCAAATATCTAATTTTCGGTCCTGTAGTAGTCCTCTGAGTCATATTTCCAATGCCACAGGTCTGACCCAATTTAGATTCTTCAAGAGAGAATTATTCCCAATTTCTCACAATGCCCTAATTATGGACTATTTCAGTAGAGCAAACTTGTATGGAGTGCCACATGTCACTGTTGCTTTATCCGGATCTGAAATTGATAAAACGAAAACTAGAGTCTGTGCGCTATCTTCAAAATTTTACATAATTCCAATCCGATACTCAGAGAGAGAGTTATGACGATTTTCCCAAGGTCACTTCTTTGAGATGAATTTCAGGAGCCTGCAAAAACACTGACTTCCACAGATCATATCTCCGAAAATATTGTGCATCTTGATCTAAAATTTTTACAGGAGCTTCCTCAGGATTTCAGCTTCACCTCATAAACATTTCAGCTTCTAAACCTTTGTAGAAAAAAGTTAGAGCGAAAATTCCACGATGACTTGTTTCATATGGCGAAATCCCTTACATAAGGAGGATATGAGGATCACAATTTATATAAATGCTTAGGTTGAGAGGGGCTTAAAGTATTGAACGTGGGAGTGATTTTAGGAGCTTAAAAAATATTAGTTATGACTTCTCAATGACCCATGCCACAACCCCATGGGGTTTTAGCCCACTAACTGGGGGTACAAACTTCAAACATGAATATCTCTCAAACCGTGAAGAATTACGTGGCGTGCCATATATCAACGGAAACATCTCGAAAAGTAGAAACCATCAAAAGAATTCTGGACCTAAAATATATTAATTTTGTAGGTAAAAATTCCCATGCAATATTTGGGTAACCCCTGGTGCTACTTGGGTTAAGATCAATGACAACCGCTGATAAAAAATCTCCCCCTTTGGCATTGATGGCAACACAAGTACTCCCCCTGCGATCATGACATTATCTCCCCCTTTGACATCAATGTCAAAAGGTTACAACCCCTGGCACACAACCATCTTATGGACCTGTACACACTTCCACTCCCCCTGAAACACAACCATCCTGCGGACCTGTACACACTTCCACTCCCCCTTTATATTCTGAATAAGGAAAATCTAATGAGAACTTGGGAGAATCCCAAGCTTCTAGTGAAGATATTCCAATGCTTCACGAGTACTCTCACGATCATCAACCCTTCCTGCCCAATCTTCATCTGTAAAGGCATGAATAATGATATTGTTACCCTTAGGATACCACAAGCCATATTTTGTTGTTCCCTTTAGATATCAAAAATTCTTTTGATGGCAATAATATGTGATTCTTTTGGTGTTGCTTGGAATCTTGCTACTTGTCCAGCTGCTTGCATAACATCTGACCGAGAGGCTATTACATATAGAATACTACCAATCATAGATCTGTATAACCTTTGATCCACATCCTTAGATGAGCCGTCTATGCTCAATTTGCAACCTGTTACCATCGGAGTAAGGACGGGTTTGCTATATTCCATTTTGAATTTCTTGAGCACTTCCTTGATGTAATTGGATTGAAATATAAATATTACTTTCTCTTGCTGAGATATTTGAAGCCCTAAGAAGCATGTCAGCTCACCAAGTAAAGACATCTCAAAATCAATCTAAATCTTTGTAGCAAACTTCTTACTTAGTCGATCATCATTGCTACCAAATATTATATAATCTTCTTTAGCTATTAGACATCCTTTAGTTGCTTCATCCAGAACATATATGTTGTTTGGAGCTCGACTTGCTATAGCCACAATTTCACCATACCTCCCTTTCCTAATTTCACATTTTGTGCAGTTGAATAGTATTGTGTGTCCTTGATCACACATTTGTCCAACACTGAGCAGATTGTGATTCATATTTTCAACCAATAGAACATTGTTGGCTATAACATCTTGCTTCTGAGAGTGACGGTACTTGATCCTATAGCATTTGAAGATCCATCATTTCTAAAGGATATGGTTCCATCCTTCTTCTCTTTCAGAGATACAAATTTACTTCTATCTCCAGTCATATGCGTTGAGCAACTGTTATCAACATACCACACATCTTTGTTGTTTTGAGCCTTAAGAGCGAGAGCACAATTATCAGTATTCTTCTTCTTCCATGTTCGTTCGTTCTGTGGCTTCGAAGATTCTTTTGGAGGATTTTCAAGTCTGCAGTCTCTAGCTATGTGTCCAAAGTTTTGACATTTGTAACATTCAATATTATTTCTTAAATGTTCAAATATATTGATGTTTCGCTGAGCCCTGGGAGGTTCAAATTTGACAGATCTCCTAGAATTGTATTCATTCCTGGGGTACGTGCGACATTCTACAAATTTATGACCAAATTTTGCACATGAATAACAGTAGCCATAAAAAATATGTTGGTACCTGGATGGAAATCTTCGTCAAGGAATTGTCTTCCAAGGCTGTTCTTGCGAATCTTTTCCAATGAAGTCTACATGCATGTCAGATGTCATAGGTTCATTGTATTTTGTTGTAGAAGGTCCTGCTTCTTCTTCTTTGTAACCGATGCCAGTTATGTCGTTGTAAGATCATTGATTGTTGATGAGTTATTCCAATGCCCTTGAGCTGTTGGCATAGATTTGTATAGTTTTTCATTTCTTCACTTCCTTACACAACGAGACCACTTTAGCTTCTAATTATTCCCTTTCTTGGTTGCTTTCTTCCAACTTATTTTGAAGTGACTCTTCAATGCATTTGTGTTCTTCAACTTCAACTTTGAGACCTTGAACTTGTTCTTCAAGAGTATTGGAACGGATATTTTATTCCTTGAGCTCTTTTATAAGCTTGATTGCTTCCTTAGAAAATTCTTCTATGGTCAATCCTTCTTCTTCGTTGTTTGATACCTCTTGTTTATTGTGCCTTGCCATAAACAATACTCTCTCATTGGCTTCTTCTTGACTGTCATTGTCTTCATGGGATGATGAGCTATCTTCTTTAGAGAGAAAGTTCCTTTTGGATCCTTGCTTGTTGAATTTCTTAAAGCCATTCTTTCCTTTTGAGTTTCCATCACTTCTGTTCGGACATTTTGTTGCGAAATGCCCAACCTCACCACAACTGAAACATATCAATGGAAGTTTACCTTTGAATTTTCCCTTACCAATTTTTAGTTTTCTCGTAAAGTAAGCATATTCTTCATCTGAAAGACCTTCTCCATCATCTTCCTTTTCTTCACACTTTTAGGTGAATGTCTTTTCAATTGAAGGTTGTTTGTCCTTATTGGTTTTCTTAGATGCAACGAACGCAGTTTCTAGATGTGAAGTACCCTCTTCTTCATCAAGTCTCATTTCATATGCTATGAGAACTCCATGTAATTCCTCTTTGCTGAGTTTGTCCAGATTTGCATTGTATTCTAAAACTGATACCTTTGGGTTGAATCTCCCTAGTAACGTTCTAAGAATCTTTCATATAATAGTCTTCTCGTCAACTGGCTCTCCCAATCCTTCCAGAGTATTGGTTATTTCATCAACATATTGGACGTATGTAGCAATGTTGCAATCTTATTTCATTCTGAGTTGCTCAAATTTTGCTCTATAGATTTGAAGCTTTTCTTCTTTGACATTTCAGTTACCTGCATATATTTTCTCAAGCTTGTCCCATACATTTTTGGCGGTTTTACAACCCAACACCTTATGATAAGCAGATTCAATAAGTCCACTGATAATAATATTATTTTATTTTGCATCATTTACCAAATTCTTCTTACCTTGTTCATCCGCGGTTGATGTAAATCCATTTTGAACAGTGTCCCATACTTCATAACCTTGCGCCAAGAGATAGACCTCCATTCTTCCTTTATAGAGTGCATAATTATTTTCATTGAACAAAGGTACACCATTCTTGGTATGCTCCATTACCTCCTTCCAGCTGTTAAACTGCTATTGAAGGAACCAAGCTCCGATACCAATTGCTGGAAATACCGAGGGGGGGGGGGGGCGAATATATATTCCTTTCAATTAGAGCATTAGTTTATCTTCAATTATTATCAGTGTTTGTACAATGATAGCATCAAACACAAGGAACACTAATGCACACAATTTTTAAAATGGAAACCCACTCCGGGACAAAAACCACCTAATGCTTTTCTAATAGTTCTTTAATATTCAACTCCAATTGAAAATAAAGCTCCAACTTCCTATAATCTAGAAAATAATTCTTCTCCATCTCCCACTGGATGGACGCTCTAACGCCCGATATTCTTTAGTAGTCAACTGAACAAATTCCCCAACACCCAATGAGCTACAACTCACCCTAGCACCACCCTACCACCCTGTAGAAGAATAAAAGAAGAATGGACATCTGTACCAGGGAAAATGGTCCAATTTACAATGATATAGAATGATGTAGAAGAAGAAGACACACTAGACCATAACCCCAACTATGACACAACCACATAATTATGATCTTAGACCTCCTGACACTGCCTCTTCAACTCTTGGCAGATAAACACTAGAATTTTTTTTACAATAATGTATTTACAATGACTTAGTACAATGATATATTTACAGTGACTGTATGCAGTGCTGCCCACTTGAAGACTTCATGTGATGAACTTATTGCTTCTTTTTTTCACCTTGGTTGCTACTCTTTTCATGCTACCCTCTTCTTCACCTTGCTTTGCTTTGCTGCCCTAGAAATTTTGGTCCTTTGCAACCCTTGACAACACCTGATCTAGCTTTTTCTTGCCTTCTAGGAGCTCAATATTGAATCTGGTGTATCTCGATTATTTCAGATCCCCAATATCTATTTTTCGGTCTTGTAGTAGTCCTCTAAGTTGTCTTTCCAATGCCACAGGTCTGACCCAATTTGGATTTTTCAAGAGAGAGTTATGCCCAATGTTGTAGTTCTTAGAGACAACCTTGAGTTGTATAAAGACTAGTGCCTAGGACATCTTAAATGCAAGGAGAATATGACTCAACTGATGGCAGTTAACAATGTTAGGCTCTCATGCTATTATCACTCAGATGAATGGTTTTAATCAAGGTGGAACCAAGACCCCAAATTTTAAACACAACAACTAGGAAAACTGTAGAAACTGAGTATAAACTGCAAATAGTAAATTCATCAGACAGCTCTAAAATAGAATCCTGTAAAGGGGGCCGACTTCTAAAATGAACACACAGATATCAAGTTTACATATGAGCGATGACTATGGAAGAAGGTGGAGTAAGATATCAACTATAACCAGGCTTATTCAAAGATAAGAATCCATATATACTGGGCTCATGCAAAGATAAGAATCCATATATCTAGACTTGTTCAAAGATAAGAATCCATTGTAGTTAATACTGGAAGAATGGCGGAAGAGTTAGAAGATGAAACAAAGTATCATGCCTGAGCCATATTTAAAGCGCTATAGATGAGTAAATATGAGTATCTGCTATTATAAGTTCATATTCAAACATGGGAGCACTCGCATTCGAGAACATTAGATACAAGAAATGTAGAGAGACACAAAATGAAAATTTGTATTTAAAAACATGGAGAAGAGTTACAAACTGTGAATCATCCAGAGTGGAATCCCCAATTCCAACAAATCTTCTTATTACTGAGTCCCTACAGGGTCTTCAAACATCTACTATCAAATTTCATAAAAAAATACATACAGAACACTCGAACTAGTGAGTCCTTTGGAAAATCTGGAACCTGTTGTTAGTGTTGTCTTCCTGTTTTTATAACCTCTGATTCCTATGCGCGAGAAGATATTTTGGGAAAATATCTTCCCCATGTGCTTGTATGTTGTTGCAAGTCTAAATCAAAAATAGAAATGATGATGGGGTAAACTGCCTCTCATCATCTTACAACACGGGCCTAAAGCCGTTTCTAATTGAAATGTAAACAATATGTTAACTGGAAGTAAAAAACTACATGAGTGAAATAAAGATTTCACTCGAAATGACAAAGTGAAGAGGATACGTAGGGTAGTTTTTGCCACGCGGGCCCAGTCATGCATGATCATCGCTGTTTTATGAGGCAGAGCTCCTGTTGCTACTGGCAAAGGCAATATCGTTAGTCGTGGGAAGGATTGGTCTTCTCCGCTGGAGAACGCGGTACTAATAGTAGTGGAAAAGCTGGCCTTCTGTGCTGGAGGGTCTTATAGAATGGCCAATGGTCATGATCCATCGACTAAGACGTGAAACTGACCCTTTACATCTTTTTTTCTCTGCTTCCTGGGCATGGAGGATCGTCATCCTTGGCCTCAAGCCATTGTGATTGGCTATTAGACGACCATGTGTACATTAAAAGGCCATGAAAACCTGCACAGACAACAAACAAATTAAATAAATCCTGTGATGAGGGGTTTGACTGCTTCAGATGGCTTGGGTAAAGGCAGAGGAGCAGTGCGGAGTTAGGGAATGCCGCGGGAGCGTTTCCATGGCGAAAACAGGGTTTAAATCTGATTTGGCACAAAGCTTATGCAAAAGACGGTTTTGCGGAAAACCGGAGTGGTTTTCACACAGGTGGAAGGCGGTGAGCGGTAATGAGAGAAATGAATGCAATACGGTTTGGTGGGTGACGTGTGTCCTCACAAAACTGCCTATTTCACATGGAAACAACACGATTAGGTTATTTGATGAAATGAACGCGAAAAGGAACGCGGACCGTCTGATCATAGCAATCTATATCAACGACGGAAGAAGAATATGATGGACGAAATTGCGCGGTCGGGTGGGACCGACAATGACGTCAGCAATTTTTTCATGTAGCAGGATGATCAGTTGCGGGATTATAGAAGCGAGAGTGATGTGGGCCATTAGATGAGGTAGATCGACGGTCTAGATCATCGCGGGGAATGCAATAATAGATGGGTGATCGGGAAATTTGCGAAGGAGCGATGGAGCGAGGACCGTTGGATCATGGTGGAGATCAACTGTGGGTGTGCTTGGAGGTACGGACGGGTCTGTGGGACGGGTGCCTCCGCAGTGAATATGGACCGTTGGATGAAGATCTCCGTAGTCAAAGGAGTCAATTGCGGGGGCACTGAGGAGTACGTGCCACTTTGGTCTGGTGCCCTGTTGCACTAAAAACTGTCACCCTGACATTCTGCTGACTGTATGAGCTCATTGGCACTCATAATTACCTCCTCTGCAAGTCTTACAACCTTTACTCCTCATGTCAAGCCTTAAAACAAGAGAAAAAACCCTAAAAACTCAAAAACCCTAGGGTACGCAGGTAATGTCAGGCTTACCTGCGTTTTTGGCTAGGGTATGTAGGTAATGTGAAGAGGAACTGCATTCTGGAATGCAATTTTCCAGTGTTATGCCTGCGTACCCCCTCCAAAGTCAAAAAAGCGAGAAACAAAATTTAAAAAGCTGATTTGAGGTCAATTCTAGAAGGTTCTAGATGGATTTTTTGGGGATGAGTATGCTCTAATAAAGTTCATGCATCCCACACCTTAAGGAGCTAATCCCTTGATGTGAGGAGCCTATCCCTTTGAAGGAGGATTCTATCCCTTCAAAGGTGGAACCCTAACCTCCTCATCTGCTCTATAAAAAGAGGCATTGGGTAGACTCAAAGGGAGTTCAAGCTTTAGTGTGATTGAGTTGAAGTGATGTTGAGATTTAGACTTCTTTCTGCTAAGATTTTGAGAGGAAAGATCACATACCTCTATGTGCTTCTGGAGGAAGAGTGCAAGAATTATCAAAGTAGAGGAGACTCCTGCTTCGGACCCCGGGAAGGCCTGTTCAACATCAAGGCTAAGGTCGATGAAAGACGACACTTTCTTGCGACGAAAGAACTCTTGTTGCAACGGAAGGATTATTTTTGTGACGGAAGAACTACTGATGCGATGGAAGAACTACAGTTACAAATAAGCATTTGGATCTAAGGTAGGATCGACACCTTCATAGCATTTACTTGTAAAACGAATATATTTAGAGATAGACAAACTTAGTTGTTCGTTTGTTGCTAGATTGTCTTCTGACACTAGGGAGATCGATCTTATCCGCAAGATCGATTTATCCGGCCAACAAATTGGCGACTCCATTGGGGAAAGAACTTGTTTTGATTTGAGAAAATGCTTTTTTTTTTTTTTTTGATTGATTTGTATGGGCTTGCGTAACTTAGATTTACTTTTCTTTGGAAAGTTTTGAAGTATTTTTTGTTTTTCTTGAACTTTTCTGGGGACCGCACATTGTTGCAGACCCTGTTTAAAGTCTTGAAAAACTTAGATTTCTCCTTCCAGTTTGAGTTTAGATTTAATTTAGGATTCCTAACATCTACCCAAATCTGTATTTTTTCTGTCAAAAAGCCTTGTTTATGAGTTTCTTTCAGCAAAATTTTCATCTCATCAATCTCCGTTAAGTTAATTGGGTATTTTGAGTCTCTTTTTTGAGAAATTCTTAATTTGATTTCCTTTGGTCATTACTTGGAGGTTTGTCTCAGTATTTTCACAATTTTTCATCTTTTTGCTTTTGTTTTTGCAAAAAAAAATTCCCCCTCATTCGCCCGGGGGGGGGAGCTAAATTGTGTATGAGTGTTAATCGCCTTTGAGTGTTTTTATTTTTTGATCTTTGGAACTCTCACCCAATTTTCTTTATTTGCACTTGATTGGTTCTTAGATTACATTAGAATCATCTTGTGTTTGAGAATTCTCTTGCATAGATCACATTTGCATAATTAGAATTCTCATTTTCAGAATATGAGTGAATTGTGCATAGATTACAACTGCATAGTTTACATTCTAAAAAATCAATCGTAGATTTAGATCAGTTTTCTTTGCTTTGAATTTAGATGTTTTTATGCTTGTTTTAAAAACACAAAAATAAAAAAATTGTTTTGGAATTGATTTGCATTAGTTTTTCTTGATGAAATTAGTGCATTAGAGAATTTGTTGTATTTTCTCTTAGTGATCATTTTTTTGCATTGTTGGAAGTGAATGGAAACTCTCTCCTTACTTTAGTTAGGATTCATCGAATTGAAAAGATTACATTATCATATTCGATTGCATTCAGTTTTGGGTCGGGTCATAACACCATTGGTTTCATATCCATTTACCCTTTTGAGTAATAACAACCTAAATAACACAGTGCTTAATAAAATTCATCTAGTAATTTTTACATTTTTAGGGCTCTTTCCACCAATCTAGCTCAGGATTAGTGCTTTGGAATAGGTTGTAGTTAACTTTCCAAAGCAACAAAAACAAACAAGTAGATAAATCTTGCGGTAGGAAATAAATCCAATTGTAATTTGTACAATCTGGGAAGCTTCTCTTAAAGAAGTCAATCACGAGATCATGTCTGAACCTTTGAGACAATCAATTTTGTTTCATTGGGGAAGATAGAAGATTTTGCGCGCATTACAAACGGTAAACCTCGGATTAACCATTGTCGAGGAGCCTGGGGTCACTTGTCGGTAAACCTCGGATTGACCATGTCGAGGAACCTTCAAGGGGATTGAGCTTTGTTACTCTGCCCTTGCGCGTGGGATCGGATCGTAGACTGTTCCCCCAGTTATATTTGTTACTGTTGGTAACCTTAGTGTCCACAAACTTAAGATTATTTCCTAAGGTGACGGTGAAGGAAAGATCTCACTGTACCTGGAGCAGACGTCGACTAGACTCACTTGGACTCTCTGGGGGGTTCTCTTCACACGAGATGGTTTTGTGAAGAAACTTGTGCCAGTCTGTTTCATTAAGCAGGTTGTCGGGGTAACTGTTCCAACCGCCCTTTCTGTAATAAATTCTACGATGTTGGATTTCATCACCAATTAGTGTTTTTAGTACGGGAAGTTACTGTTTGTGTGTGGTTTGACTCCTAGATTTGATAGCGCGTGTTAATTTGTTTGTTTTTACTTTTTGAGACCATAGGTGTGAATTGTGAATTTTAATTGTTAGGTGTGAATTGTGAATTGTTAATTTTAGTTTTAAATTGTTAATAAAATTCACTGAAGTTGAATATAATGGCAACTATTCCAGAATTTACCAACCAAGGAACCCCTCTTAACGAGAATCCTAGTACTTTTCCTTGCTTTGGAAATGTTGGTCCTCCTTATATGGCTACTTTGTCATTACCTGGATTTACAATAGGTTTACCGATATGGTTATTTTCAACTTCGTTGGCCCCGAATACTCCAATTGTTCCACCTCAACCGGATGCTTCACCTCCACAGAGTTCACCATCTCAACATCACCAACCTTCTGTTGACCCTTTACCTTCTTCGCCTAATATTTATTCCTCCATTTCTTCCTCTTCGCTTGGTAAAAGCCTTGACGCTAGTAACCAGGTGGCTAAGAAGAAGAAGAAAGGGAAGAAGAAGAAGAAGAAGAAGCAAGATAAGAAAGAAGTCAACCAACCAACCATGGCTATAAGTGTTAGTTGTGTTGAGGAAACCTCCAACATGCATCGTAAACCCAAATACCCTTGCAGGCTTTGTAAGGGTGACCACTTCCTTATCAATTGTCCCGGTATTCCAAAGGTCTTGGAAGTATGGTCAGAAAAATCTCATCAACTTTTCGTTGATCCATCAACTAGTGATAGTCAGGTTCCTGGGAAAAAGGGTAAAGTTAGGTTTCCTTGTAAGTTATGCAAAGGGAGTCATCAAACTCACATTTGCCCTCACATGGATGAAGCCTCAAAATTGTTGGAAAACCTTACTGTTCCACAGCAAGAATTTCCAACTGGTTATCGTAAACTTTCTCCC
Organism: Pinus albicaulis; assembly: GCA_034641835.2. Lineage (NCBI taxonomy): Eukaryota > Viridiplantae > Streptophyta > Pinopsida > Pinales > Pinaceae > Pinus > Pinus albicaulis. The sequence goes on from CM076584.1 coordinate 1,666,657,402, forward strand.
AACCTACCGTCAACTGACGGAGTGATTGATCTAATTTCAAGTACAGTCGATCCCACTCTTCCATTGGAGAGTGAAACTCATATCACTTAGGTTGATGATCCATTAGTTGATCAAGTGGTCGATTCGATTTCACATTCGGTCGATCCCATTCTCCCTGTAGAGAGTGAACTTCATACCGCTCAGGTTCTTCTTGTTACATCAGATTCTTCTACGCTAGGGGGAATTTCACCTGTTTCTACAGAACCCCCTCCAAGTACTGAGGTCTTTTCCTTTGATTGGAATAGACTGACAGAACCTTGTCTTCCTTCCTCCATCCCTTTCCAAATCATTGTGAAGTTTGGTGGTAGGGACATACACCGCACACAGGTAGATGAAGGTGCTTCTGTTAGTATTTTATTCTCAACTGCTTGGAAAGCTTTGGGTTCCCCTCAGCTTGTGCCTATTACGCAGAATCTGAAAGCTTTTAACAAAACCATTAGTGAACCTTTATGGCTCCTTCCTAAGTTTTCCATTACTTTGGAAGGTAAAACTATCTGTATTTATCTTATGGTAGTTCAAGGCCCCTTGGATTTCAATTTACTCCTTGGGCGAGACTATGTCTATGCAATAAAAGCTATAGTATTAACACTCTTTTGCGTGATGTCTTTCCCTCACAATGGAAATATTGTGACTGTAGACCAGCTTTCATTCCATAGTCTTGTTTCGACTACCAATAATATTACATCCCTGAATGTTCCTCATACGAAAGTGGTATCTACTCCACCACTGGTTAATTATGTGGCAACTAGTCCCATGTTTTCAATTACCGATGTAAGCGAGCCTCTCACTGTTTGCTCGAATTCCTATGAATTAGATCCGGTAATTGACATGGAAAACTCTATGGGATTATTTGAACACGATGTTCTTATCCCTTTTGAGTCCCTTGACATGTGTTCCTTCCAGAGAACTATTCTTCCTTTTGATGAAGACCTCTTGGAAGCCATGATCAAGGTGTGTCCATTGACATGTGTTTCTTGCAGTTGAAAGCCATGATCAAGTTTCTGAGGAGAGTTCCTTTTACTATGTCAACCTCGTTAAAAAATGAATCAATGAGTGTGAAGATAGTTCCTTTTACTATGTCAACCTCATTAAAAAATGAATCAGTTAGTCGAGAGCATAGTTCCTTTTCTTGTGTCAATCTCATTAAAAAAATGAAACAAGCTTCCATGAGGAAAGTTCTTTTCCTGTGTCAACCTCGTTAAAAAATGAATCAGGTATGAGGACAGTTCTTTTCCTGTGTCAACCTCATTAAAAAATGAATCAATAGGTAGATTGTAGAGAGTAGATTAATAGATTAGAAATAAGTAGTTTCCGAGGATAGTTCCTTTTACTGTGTCAACCTCGTTAAAAAATGAATCAATGAGTGTGAGGATAGTTCCTTTTACTGTGTCAAATTCATTAAAAAATGAATCAGTTAGTCGAGAGCATAGTTCCTTTTCTTGTGTCAAGCTCGTTAAAAAAATGAAACAAGCTTATGAGGATAGTTACTTTTCCTGTGTCAACCTCGTTAAATAATGAATAAGATATGAGGACAGTTCTTTTCCTGTGTTAACCTCATTAAAAAATGAATCAGTAGGTAGATTATAGAGAGTAGATTAATAGATTAAAAATAAGTAGTTTCTGAGGATGGTTCTTGTTACTGAGTCAAACTTGTAAAAAAATGAATCAGGTATGAGGAAAGTTCCTCTTACTGAGTCAACCTCGTAAAAAAATGAATCAGGTATGAGGAAAGTTCCTTTTACTGTGTCAACCTCGTTAAAAATGAATCAGTGTATCAAGAGGAAAGTTCCTTTTACCGTGCCACCCTCGTTAAAAAATGAAACACGTTGCCATGAGAATAGTTCTTTTCCTGTGTCAAGCTTGTTAAAAAATGAAACAAATCCTCCCATAATTGAGTCGAGTCTTTGACTAGATCTCATAAATGTTAAGTCATATATTTAGGTTAGTTATTTCAGTTTTTGCATAATTTTCTTACAGTTTTAGGTCGAGTCTTTCATATGATCTCGTAAATGAACCTTCATTCCATCCAGCTATTAATTACCAGCAGTATAATTAGTTGAATGAAATGAAGCTGGGGGGGCATGCACTCTAGCAGTTATGCTTAGGGGGCATCAAGCACAGTTTTCTCTCTGTTTCAAGCTTGTGTTAAAATGAAACCACTCTGAAGCATAGTTTTTCTCTGTTTCAAGCTTTTGTAAAAATGAAACCTATCTCGAGTCGATTTCGGTTATTTTCAAGACTCGTTAAACTCATGAAAATCCCGAGACTATTTTGGCTATATTTCATTCTCGTAAAACACATGAAAATGCCGAGTTCTTTCTGTCTTTGCCTGCTCGTTAATTAAATTGAAAGTCTGCCACAAGAGTATATTTTTATCCCTTTTTCGAACTCGTTAAAAATTACAAAAAAGTGAAAACCATGAGTACATTTTTATCCCTTTTTCGAACTTGTTAGAACTTATGAAAAAGCGAAACCCTGGAGTCCTCCTTTTAGCTCTTTTCAGACTCTCGAAAATTGAAAAGATTGTCGAGCACTTGATTATTCGAACTCGTTAAAGTAAATGAATGATCGTCCTTTCAGTATAAGTTTATCCCTTTTACAGACTGAAATGGACTATTTACAAAAAAGGTATACGTTGACTAATTACGGTCAAAAAAGTTCTCTCCCGCATTATTTTATCCATTTTCGGGCTCGAGAGACTAAATTTACGAAAAAATTACACCCACGGAGTTTTCTTAAGTTTTTCTTCTGACTCCCTAAAATTGAAAAACACCGAGTTTCTCCTATACTAGACTCGTTAAAATGTAACAATAAAAGACTTGTTCAATTTTAAACAGGAACAAACCACTCCTTCTTAGGGTTCGAATCTTAAACTAAGTTGGACTCATTCGAAAGATGAGCTTATAAACAAGCAAATGTTATCCTCCTCAAGCTTTTCAAAAATAAAGAGGTACTTGCCAGAAATGGTGGGGGAAAAGAGAGAAAAATGAACCTGTTTGTGGTATTTTGATTATTCGGAAAAACGTTAACCACTCTTGAACACGACACTTTTGTTCACCTGGGTTGGGAAAATCTTTTGCCTAACAGTGAATCAAACCATTTTGAAAGTCTTCAGCCAGTTTTTGGGTATTAGCTTTGGGTCAATTGTCACCAAGCCATCTGTAGTGTTGTTATGTGTTCAAGAGGACAATTCAAACAAACCATTCATCTGAAAAATATCTGTCTTCCATTTTGACCATCCCTGAGTCAGTCCTTGCCAATATATTTCTTCAAAACTTGATCCATGATTTCGTGTTGTGGGCTTGCCTACGACGGATCACTTCCTATCGACGACAACTCATTATCTAGGAAGTTGAGCTAGAAATCGTCAGTACCTTGAAATCTGCATGCCTCAATGGCAAGTTTCTCGCCTTCGATGGTAGGTTGCATCATTGACATTCGATCGAATGATTCCGTGACATGTTCGACTTCAGCTCATTCATTCACATTTCATGGATTGTACTGAGTACTTTGAGGGCCATTGACATTACTGGTGGCTACTCTCACACTTGTTAACAGTCTACATTATTGACTGGTAATCAAGTGGTTTCTACCATGTTTGACTTCGACACATTCATTCACATGGATAGAATCATCCTAGTTCGAAAAGAGGAAATCAAGACCCTGGATCTAGTTTCTACCATCCAGGCTGCGAGGAATTTTGTTATTCATTTATACAGTGGACTATTCATAAACAGATGGCTGCGTCCATACTGTGTCTACACACGTCTATACTGTTGATGTATTTAAAATCATTCCTGTATCAAAACAGTTTAAATAAGTTTTCTAGTTAGTTTTGATATAAGTATGGGAATTCCTACCTTAGCGATGATATGATTACATATATATATTTTGCATTGAATTTTTTTACAAGTTTCGACTGGGGTGTCCATAGGATGATCCTTGAAATGATAAAGTACTTCACTCTTCATATATAACATACTTCATCTTCATCTATTCCAGACTTCGCACTTTAGGGGGCAATTTTTTGCACTAAAAACTGTCACCCTGACATTCTGCTGACTGTATGAGCTCATTCACACTCATACTTACCTCCTCTGCAAGTCTTACAACCTTTACTCCTCATGTCAAGCCTTAAAATAGGAGAAAAAACTCTAAAAACTCAAAAACCCTAGGGTACGTAGGTAATGTGAGGCTTACCTGTGTTCCTGGCTAGGGTATGCAGGTAATGTGAAGAGGAACTACGTTCTGGAATGTAGTTTTCCAGTTTTATGCTTGCATACCCCCTCCAAATTAAAAAAAGCGAGAAACAAAAGTTAAAAAGCTGATTTGAGGTCAATTCTAGAAGGTTCTAGATGAGATTTTTTGGGGATGAGTACGCTCTAATAAGGTTCATGCATCCCACACCTTAAGGAGCTAATCCATTGATGTGAGGAGCCTATCCCTTTGAAGGAGGATTCTATCCCTTCAAAGGTGGAACCCTAACCTCCTCATCTACTCTATAAAAAGAGGCATTGGGTAGCCTCAAAGGGAGTTCAAGATTTAGTGTGATTGAGTTGAAGTGTTGTTGAGATTTAGACTTCTTTCTGCTGAGCTTTTGAGAGGAAAGATCACATACCTCTATGTGCTTCTGGAGGAAGAGTGTAAGAATTATCAAAGTAGAGGAGACTCCTGCTTCAGACCCCGGGAAGGCCTGTTCAACATCAAGGCTAAGGTTGATGAAAGACGACACTTTCTTGCGACGAAAGAACTCTTGTTGTGACGGAAGGATTATTGTTGTGATGGAAGAACTACTGATGCGACGGAAGAACTGCAGTTACAAATAAGCATTTGGATCTAAGGTAAGATCGACACCTTCATAGCATTTACTTGTAAAACGAATATATTTAGAGAAAGACAAACTTAGTTGTTCGTTTGTTGCTAGATTGTCTTCTGACACTAGGGAGATCGATCTTGTTCGCAAGATTGATTTATCTGGCCAACATGCCCCCATAGTGAACCTGCGCTGTAGATCTGGGTTGATCGGACGGTGGAGATTAAACGCGAAGGGAGAAAGGATGTGCGGGAGGAAGAAAGGTGGGAGTAATGTGGGCCGTTAGATGAGGAGAAATGTACGGCTGTGATTGAATCGGGTCCACGCACATCGGGAATCCAGAAAGACGAGAGGAGGAAACGCGGAGGGAGCGATTGCGATATGTTGAGGGAGCGAGAGCTGTTGGATTGGGGATGAGATCAACGGTGCAGATGCATTGGAGGAAATTGAGCGGGGTGAAAGGCGAAGGTGCGCTGGCCGTTGGATTGGGATGATCAATGGTTGAGAATGCATCACGATCTCGCATAAATGAGTGAATGGGGTGGAGGAAAGTTATACAGCGAGACAACTCTGACCATTGGATCAGGAGGATCAACAGTCGAGATTCCATCGTGGGGGACGAAAAATGGAGCTGAGGGGGGCCTGATAGCTATTGGATCTATTGCGATCAATGGCTCAGATTATATCGGTGGGGAATGAACATCGACGGCGGAATATAGAGTGAAAGTGGACTACTATGATGCGCGATGTGCGATAGAGCGAGGACCGTTGGATTTGCTGAGATCAACGGTGGAGATTGCGTTGGGGTTTCGCACATTGGCGGAAAAATATAAAAGGCAGATGGAAACGGGGAAGAGGGATATGTGATGTGCGATGGGTAGGCGATGTGCGACGTCCGTAGAATCTGGAGGATCGACGGTCAGGATCTTATCAGAGGATCCGCCATCGGCGAAACAAAAAACTTGGAAGCGGGAACTTGGAAAGAGAGACATGTGATCACTGATGGACTTAGCGCTCAATCACGGGGCCTGGTATCATGGCCGAAAATGGGCTCGGACTTAAAGCGAAAGGGGCTTAAGGCCTGATATGTTAAAATGAGCGCTTTTCAAGCAAAAAAGGGATTTTAGCCCTTTCAAGGGTTCCGATAGGTGAAAAAGGGGCTGTGATAGTCTATATGGTCCTAGTTGTATTTTATTTGAAGAATGAAGCTCCTTATCATTAGACTTCCCAGCTCGGAGAGGGATGTCATAACAACACCCAATTTCGCACAATTCCCTAATTATGGACTGTTTCAGTAGAGAAAAGTTGTACGGTGTGCCATGTGTCACTGTTTCTTCATTCGACTCTGAAATTGATAGAGAGAAATTTAGAGTCCATGCACTATCTATAAAGTTTTACAAAATTCCAATCTGATACTTAGAGAGAGAGTTATGACGATTTTCCCAAGGTCACTTCTTTGAGATGAATTTCAAGAGCTTGCAAAAACATTGACTTCCACAGATCATATCTCTGAAAATATTGCGCACCTTGATATGAAATTTTTACAGGAGCTTCCTCAAAATTTCATCTTCTCCTCATAAAAATTTCAACTTCTGAACCTTCGTAGAAAAAAATTTAGAGCGAAAATTACATGATGATATGTTTGAGATGGCGAAATCCCTTGCATAAAGAGGATATGAGGATCACAATTTATATAAATTCTTAGGTTGAGAGGGGCTTAAAGAAGTGAACATGGGAGGGATTTTAGGAGCTTAAAAAATATTAATTATGACTTTTCAATGACCCATGCCACAACCCCATAGGGTTTTAGCCCACTAACTGGGGGTACAAAATTCAAACATGAATATCTCTCAAACCGCGAAGAATTACGTGGCGTGCCATATATCAACGAAAACATATCGACAAGTAGAAACCATCAAAAGCATTCTTGACCTAGAATATATTAATTTTGTAGGTCAAAATTCCCATGCAATATTGGGGTAGCCCCTGGTGCTGCTTGGGTTGACATCAATGACAACCGCTAATCAACAACACCACCTAAAATAATTCTTTAAAAGGTGTCGAAAGTATGGAATCTCATTGAACCCCAAGAAAAGTATTTTCGCAGTCTCAAAAGGAAAATTTTTGGGCCACATTATAACCCAGGATGGCATAGTGGTGGACCCAAACCGTGCGAAGCCCATCGCCCAAGTTGCTCCCCTAAGTAGTAAGAAGGTCATGCAATCGTTTGTCGAGAAAATAAACTTCCTTTAGAAATTCATATCGGACTTTGCGTAAATTGTGAAACCCCTTCAGAATATGATTAAGAAGAACAAAAATTTTAAATGGAGTACACCTAACAAATAAGTGTTCGACAATATTAAGAAATCCATCGTGGAAGCACTAGACCTTTACATCCCAGATTTTGGAAAAGGATTTATCTTGTACACTTTAGCCTCAGACTCATCACTTGCAGTTTTCCTTACCCATAAAGACTGTAACAACGATGAATGAACCATATCCTTCATGAGCGCAGGGTTGCAAGGTGCCGAGTTGAACTATCCAAACATCGACAAGCAAGCATATGTAGTGTATAAGGCAGTCAAACATTTTAGGCCATATATTTTGAAGAACCATGTCATAGTGTTTGTACCTCACCCAACAGTCCACTCACTGTTTGTGCAACAGGAGCTGGGTGACAGACGAGGAAAATGGATGGTGTGTCTTCAGGAGTATGACTTAGAATTCAAGTCCGCACACACGATCAAGGGGAAAGGATTGTGCCGAATGGCTGCTAAATTCTCCGACCCACGAAACAATGATGAAGAGTGTTAGGAACATGAAATAGAGATTTACCAGACCGATTACATGCTCCCACAAAATTCCCCATCATGGTATGCAGATCTCCTATAGTATCTCGGCTGCAGTACTATGGAGCCAACCTTGACGACCAAACATAAACGATCAATAAGACTCAAAGCTACATCTTATCAGATATTGCAAGGCAAGCTATTCCGCAAACATCACAATGGCGTCTTGCTGCACTGCTTAGAATCTAGCGAGGCCCAAAAAGTCCTAAAGGAACTACACGATGGCCCGGCCGGAGGGCACTACGTAGGAGATGCTAAAAATCACAAGGTTATGCATGCCAATTTTTATCGACCCACTCTGTTTAAGGATGCTCATGCTTATTATTAGCCACCTATAAATTTTGTTATACCCAATGTTGGCTAATTTTGTTTTTCAAACCTTCAAAGAGATAGTTCCTTAAACTTATCATCTTTTCAAGTTTTTATGATGATTATTACTCTTTGAGTTAATCTTCACTGATGTTTCCCTTTTATCCTAAAAAAACCTGCTGTTCACCAAGAGAAAAACTGCTTATGAAACCCCATTTTCCTTCATTTTCACTCCTCCTTTCACTCATAAAACAATTCCATTGTTCATCCTTTTTCCTCCATAAAATCCCTCAAAAACACTTTCATTTAACCTTCAAAACATCCTAATCCTCTTTAAAACCTTATATTCCACCTTATTTGGTTTAAAAAAAAAACCCTTTTCTCCCTTATCGGAACCCTCAAAACCCTCAAAAAACCCTTCAAAAATCCTTAAAAACCTTCATTTTTTCATTAAGGCCTTAAGCCCCTTTTGGTCTTAGCTATAGCCCATTTTTCCTTATGTGACCCGGAGCCACGACTGAGCACTAAGTCTTAGCGCTTAATTTCAATTGGCAATCACAAATTCCCTTGTCATTTTCTTTTTCTCTCCTCTGATGCCGATCCGCCGATTTAATCTTAGTCGTCGAATCCACAAGAACCGATGGCAAAGATTCAATCATGCTCCACCCATAGCTCTCTGAAATCACATCCAATGATTAAATCTCCACCGTTGATCTCTCATACTGATCCGATGGCCAACGCTTAATCGCACATCGCAAATTCTAACACCCCAGTGCTTTGGCCTCTTCCTTTTCTCCGATGCGATGTAATCCCAACCGTTCATTCCGCCAGATCCGATGGTTCGCGCTTAATCGCATCGCGCTCATCCATCGCATGATCCTCCACCATCTCGACCTTCGATTAAATCTCCATTGTTGATCTCTCTTAGATCGAACGGTCTGCGCTCAATCGCATCGACACATTGCATCGCCACTTTGCCCTTTCCTCCCGTCGATGCGATTCTGCGATGAAATATCCGCCTTTGATCTTCTTAAATATGACGGCCAACATTAATTCTCCTTTTTAAACCCCACCCTTCTCATTCTTCCCCATCGACAGATCTCGGCCGTCGATTCTCATGATCTGACGGCTCCCATTAATCCTTCCCACCGCTCTTATAAAAATTCTCTTCCTAAGTAAAAACCTTCCCGAACACTTACTTTCCTTTATTTTTCCATTTCCCTGATGTGATGGTCTAAAAAAATCTATAACATTGATCTCTGCAGATCAATGGCCATCGGGCCCATCTTTCCACCCGATCATTTTCCCATTCCTTCTCCCCATTTCAAAATCTCCGCCTTTTCTTGAAATCTCGACCGTCCATCTGAGAAATTTGATGACCAGGACTTAACCTGATAGCCTATTACACACGTCCACTGCGCACCAATTTTTCTAACGTCACCATGGACCTTGCATACATCCTCCGCACAACTCTGCATCGATCACGCTCAACCTGCGCCGTTCGATCTGTTGCTCCTCATCTGACGGCCATAATTGCATATCGCGTACTTTTTGAGCCCAAGGGTTAACATTCCAAAATCACGCGATATGGGCGGTTTTTAAAGGACGCGTGTCAGCAGCTGTATGGAATCGCGTTATTTTTGTGAATACCGCCTACCCCCCCAGAGCCCGCGCGAAAACCATTAATGGTTTTTCGCCAAACTGCTGTCCTCCGCAATGTTATTTTCTACTTAAAACTCAACCGTCGATCTCTGAGATCGGACGGTCCTGACTTAATTTTTCCCCCATGCATTTGCCATCCATCTATTTTCCCAAGCGACCCCATCGATTAATCTCAACCGTTGATTATTCTAATCCAACGGTTCCGATTTTCTCTCGCGCCCAAACCTCCAAAGCAGTCTTTGAACCTATTTTTCGCAGGTTTTTTATAATTTTTGTTTGTTTTGTGCAAGATATATGGGTTTTCCCATAGTTTTAAAAATAATGCGAAGGCTAGGGATGACGATCCACATGCCATTATTCACGAATAAAGTAGATCTACAGGGTTCAAATTATGTTTTTACCCGTGCCTCATGAGCATTGGTGATAGCACAAAACCCTTTGCGCACCTGCAAACATGCTAACACAGTCAAAATCCATTAATTGAAGAGTATCAACGTTAAAAACAAGGGATGAAAGCATAAAGTGAAGAATTAAAGAGTTTGATCAGAGTTTAAAGGTATTAAGGCACAAATTCAAGAATCAAGGGCCTAATCCACAATCAGCAAGGAATAAAAGACCTGAAGATGGAGATCAAGGCTAATTAAAGCCTAAACACAGATCCAGAGATAAATCAATGTGTTTATAAAACAGAGAAATATCAGTCGAAGGACACCTCAGAGCCACATCAAAGGGGCTAATTGAATCCCCCAGCTACCAAAATTTCCACCTGCAGCCTCTCCGCCTCAAAGTAATACCCAGATCAAGTCTCAATCCGAAACAGTAAGGCCAAAGCAGCTAAACAATTATTACAAAAAAAACAAGTATCTCGATTGTCAGCGGAAGTTATTATAAAGATAAGAAAGTGCCTTAGAGTAAATATTTTTGCCCACTAAGCCTAAAAAGTAGAAATAGAATAAATGAAACAGAGTTGTAATTCGATGCATTCCTGCCTTATGCCTTGCATGGTTTTCAAGCTGGAATTTGCATTTAGTATAGAACTAATTACACTTCAATCCTAAAACTCTTCCACCTCCTCATTTATTCTATAAATACTTCTGAAGAAAATAAGAAGTTGGTTGGTTGGTCACTAGTTGTAACAATGAAACTCTCTGAAATAATACATAGCCTGTTTGAAGTTGAAGAAGAAATTGAAGTCTTGGAAGCTTGATGATGTTTAAACATGCTTGTTCTTGAGAAGGCTCTATCATTGGATCCCTGAGCTTGGCTATTGGTGATGTATTCTGAACTGTCTGATGTTTTTCCTGTTTTCATTATGTTTCATAAATTATTACTACAGTAGGATGAAACGTTTAGGCTAAGAAATGACTCCTGGAAGCACCTTAGACCTGTTTATCCTTCACTATTTTATGTTTTCTTCTGTTGAGGTATTTTAGAGTCTTTAATCTTTCTCTTTAGTCCTCATGCTTTTTTAATTCTCTACTAGTTCAAATAGTTGGTTTCAACATGATTTATGGTTTTCCCTGCTTGTCTGCTGCCACTTGAAAACTATTTTTGAAGTCTCCCTTTGAAGTACCATTGTTTATAAGTTAGCCAAGGAGGTCTGTTTTGATCATGCCCTTTGTCCATGCTTGAACAATTGTTTTAAAGGTATTTATAGTTGTGATCATAGATGTGTTAGGTGTTCCCTCTTCTATGACTGCAATTATCAATGAATCTTTTATGTTTTCTAAGTCCTTTGAAATAAAATCTTTGAGGAAATAGGATGTGCTCCCGAATCTTAGATTTCATTTTAAAAGTTTTCTTGAAGTTATCATTTGCTTAAAGTGTGGTTTGTAGAATTCATGGTTAGCCCTGTCTATCAAATACATATTTATGTTCAAGTTATGTTTTTTAAGTTCCCTTTGTTGAGAATTCAAACTCTCTTTCAGAATCATTAATGTCCATCTCATTCACAAAAATAAAGGATCCTGTGGCCAAGTTAGATTTGCCCTTTGATATCCCATATCCATTGATGAGCTTGTTATTTACTTCTTCTTTACTCCATTGCCCAATGAATCTGACACTTGTTCTCTCTATTTATACTGCCTAGACCTTTCATGTTCTGCTGCACTAATTCAACCAAACAAACAAACAAAACAAACACTTGCGCTTAATAACTAGTCTAAAATCAATACTTTAAAGCAAACAAGACATACATGTGAAATTTTTTTGAGAGATCCCTCTCTGAGAACAGGAGGACTAGATCCTGGAACTCTAAACATTGGTTCTGATGTTGCCTTGTCTTTTGGTTAGCCAATCTATCAAAACACAGGATATTAACATAATGGCGATCACGGTGGGACTCTGAGTAAAATCCTTAAAACAAAACACTCACTATCTAGTATAGTGTAAGTAGCTTTCTTCTAGCACTACCAAGAATAATGGTAATTATGATAGGACTTATTTGAATCAGTGACAAACTAAGTAACCCTTAGGATTCTCATAGAAGCCTTATCAAACCTTGAAGGAATCAGCTAGATAAGCCATAAGAGTAAACTCTGTTTGTCTCATCACCGTAGCTGAGTGTTGAAACAGGTATAGGACACTCTCATAACCCATAGGACTGTAAAAACTCAGAAAATCCAAAAAATATTTCAAATTGGCTTCATAATAAACATGGTCGTGAAACCATAAAACATTTTACCTTCACAAAAAGCTAAAATTTTTCCACCTGGTGACTCCAAAATCCTAAATAGACCTAAAGACTCCACTGGGAAACCCATTATTTTCATAACATTATACAAACTCAGTTAAGAAGACTTTGAGGATTAAAGTTTTCATGCTAAAGATCAGTTAGCCTACTGAAGATTGTCATATTTGGTTAAAATTTTCTTGTTGTTGGGTCTAAAAACATAGCATAGTGGCTTCTAGAAGAGTTCATACTAGAGCATATCCTGACCCAAACCCTCCTGAGATAGTTGATAATCATGAAATCATACTTAGGAAGTCTCCTAAGGCTCAAGCTTCAACTATTGTCAGACCAGTCCAAAGAGCTAATTCTGTTCCTGAAAACCTTACATCTCTACAAGATTCACAAGTTGACTTAAGAAATCCATTTAGAACTAGGTCAATTGATGACATAGATCAGATAGATTTAGAGTCTCCATCCTCATCCCTAGATAGAGGTGAACATCTTGGTAGAAGAGAAACTACTCCACCTGATTTAGATTTCCTTCATAATTTTGGTTTCTCTCGTCCTAGATCCGCTCAACAATCTCTTGCTGGTCCATCCACTTCTTTTCTTCACACACCCACTGTCCAAAACACTCCATTTCAACCCACTTTCCCTTTTGTCAATCCACCCCTTGTAAATCCACCTTTCCTTCCTATCATGGCAACATGGTATGCCCCTCTAGTCCTTCCTTTACCTCTAGTCAATCTGCCACAAGAATATCAGTCCAAGATACCCTTGTATGATGCCAGTGGTGCTACTGCTGCTTCACAACATGTGGAAAAGATGAATGACTATTTTGATAGAAACGAGATTGATGATGAAACTGTCAAACTCAGACTGTTTTCTCAAAGTCTAGGGGGAGAAGCAAGAAAATGGTTCAAAAGCTTAACCCCTAACAGTATTAATGATCTCCAAGCTCTCAATCAGTTATTCCTAAACAAGTGGGAAGTTAGGAAAAACCCTCTCCAAATACTTTCAGACTACAACAATCTCAAAATAAACACTGGGGAAGGCATTCAAGCTTGTTGCACTAGATTCAATAGTGTTTATAATGCACTGCCTCCAGATTTGAAACCTCCACAAGGCTCAGCCTTGAACAAGTTTCCCAAAGGATTTGATCCTGAAATGGCCTATCAGCTAAGAGAAAGAGACCCTTCAACTTTAGAAGACATGCAGAAAGGTGCTCTAGCTATGGAAGTGAATCTGATGGAGAAAAGAGCTAAAATGAGGAATGAAAAGAAAGTATTATTTAGGGAGGAATCTGCACCCTCCACATCTAGCTCAAAAATGGAAAGGATGATGGAGGAAATGATGGAAAAGATGAGCATACTTGAGAGAGCACAACCAAGAGACAATCAGAACAACCCCCAAAACAGAAATATGAATCAGAATTATAGAAGAGAAAACAATCAAGATAGACAAAGGGACAATGACCAACAAATTAGACCTCCCTTCCAACAAAACTATGTAGATCAAGACGAGGAAGAAAGGGAGATTGAAAGGTTGGAAGATGATCATGTAAACTTGGTTGGATCAGACAGTGGGGATGATGTTTTCCTCACTGAAGAAGAACAAGGTTTCTTCTCCTTAGATCAAAATGAAAACACCTATGAGGATTCTGATGATTATAGATTGGGGTTTGAGAATGCAATCATGGAGGTGCACAAACAATATGATCTTAGAAGCAAAGGAAACATATATAATTCAAATGACAAAAACACAAGCATTATTGTTAAGAAAAATGCAGAAAATCAGCCTAAGAAAAAAACAGAGAAACCCAAAATTTTGGCTAAGAAAACAGATTTAAACAAAGGGAAAAGTAGTCAGCCAAATGTTGAACAAAGCAGCCCTAGCACTTCAGCTAGTGGCTCTAACAAAATTTTCGCAAATAGAAATCCAAAAAAAGTTTAGCAAATCAGAATTGCTGAAAGGAATTCAATTGAAAAAACAGATGTAAATATGACAAAATCAATAATTCCTTTCAGCCTTGAGGGAGAGATTGCAAAGATAAAAATTACCATCCCTCTAGTTGAACTAGTAACCCAAGAAGTGTACAAAAACCAAGTTTTGAAAGCTTTGGACTTAGGAAGTGATACTGATACATTAAACTTGATAGATGACAAACCTGAGTTGTTGTTTGGTCCTAAAGTAGAAGGAAAATATCAAGAAGGAGCTGTCCCTCCCTTCTATGTCAGTTTGAATATACATGATAGAATATTACACAATGCCATGTTAGACTCTGGAGCTTCACATAATCTTATGCTCAAGGTAGTAATGGAAAGCTTAGGCTTAGAAATTACTAAACCATACAAGGATCTGTATTCCTTTGATTCAAGTAGAGTCAAATGCTTGGGTTTAATCAAAGATTTGTGTGTAAACTTATCTCAGATCCTTGCCAAGAGTCTAGTTATGGACATAGTAGTAGCTGACATTCCCCCAAAGTATGGCATGCTTTTATCAAGATCATGGGGAGCCAAACTTCAGGGGAGCCTTCAAATGGACATGTCTTATGCCACCATCCTAGTTTTTAACCAAAAAAGAAGATTATATAGGGAATCCCACATGAAACACATGGTGAGAAACATAGATAAACCAAACAACTCTCCAATCTATTCCATTCAATCAATTTTAGATTCCTTTATCTTGTACAATGAAGACCCAATCACTCAACAAGAAAAGGAAAACAAAGAGGAAATAAGTTTACTAGACCAATCAAAACTTCCCTCAAATCAAATACAAAACATTAGCAATCAACAGCAACAAGAGAATGAAAATGAGACATAAATCCTTTGGACAATAAACTTTGATGGGTCTTGTAATCAAACAAGTGCAGGGGTAGGTGTATGGATTCAAAATACAAATAAGGGATATTCATATAAACTAGATTTTCCATGCACCAACAATATTGCTGAATATGAAGCACTGCTCCTTGGCTCGCAGTTGCTTAAACAATTAGAAGCCCAGAAAATATCAATCCTAGGGGATTCTGAACTTATCATAAGGCAAATCAAAGAAGAATATTTAGCCAAAAACCACTTAGAGAATATCGAAATGCTACCCTGGATTTATTAAAGACCTTTGAAAAATATGAACTCATTTTCATTCCAAGAGCACAAAATCATCTAGCAAATGAACTTGCCTTCAATGCCAGCAATTGCCAAATACCTTAGATAAATGAACATTTTAACATAAAGGTCAAAAAAAGGCCTGCAGTGCCTGACAATGAGGACCACTGGAAAGTGTTTGACACTGAAAAACATATAGATGATTTCCTAAAATCAGAAAATGATTTTGCCATACCAGCATTAGAAACCAGCCAAGAAAAAAACTGTTTGGATAATAAACAAATCCCAGAAACAGAAATGACATATTATGCTGATATAAATCACTGTGACAATATTTTTGAAGCAGAATTGATTGGCAACGCCGACCAAAAAGACTTGGAATTTTTACAATGCAAGAATGATACAATTCCAAGAGGTCTCACACCTTTAGAACACCTTTTTGACTTTAATGATGTAGCCAAAGAACCAAGAATGGAGCCTGTGGAAACAGATGTAGAAGAACATAACATAGGTAGCCTAGCAGAACCCAATATGATCAAGCTGTCTAACACTCTCCCAGCTCATATAAAATTGCAATACATAGAGTTGTTCAAAGAATTTAGAGATGTGTTTGCTTGGGGATACAAAGATCTGAAATCTTATGACACTAGCATCATCCAAAACAAGATTCCTCTTAAGGAAAATCAGAAACCTTTGAAACAAAAACTAAGAAGGATAAACCCTGTTTTATTTCCTTTAGTTAAAAAATAAATTGAAAATATGTATGATGGTGGGATTATAGTAACCATTAGATATTCAGAGTGGGTGTTAAACTTAGTTTCTGTTAGAAAAAAGACAGGGGAAATCAGGCTCTGCATTGACTTTAGAAATCTAAATAGAGCCTCAATGAAAGAAAACTACCCCTTGCCCAAGATGGACCATATACTTCAAAGGGTAGTTGGGTCAAAAAGAATATCACTGTTGGATGGGTTCTCAGGTTACAATAAGGTGTTAGTGCTCCCAAGTGATCAACATAAAACTGCTTTTAATACACCTTGGGGCACCTTTATGTATGTCAAAATGCCATTCGGATTGATGAATGCAGGGGTGACCTTCCAAAGGGAAATGGACATAGCCTTCTTAGAAGATATTGGCTATTTTATAATCATTTACCTTGATGACATAACTGTTTTCTCAAAGACTGATGAATAACATTTAATCCACTTAAGAAAGGTTTTTGAGAAATGCAGGAGATTTGGCTTATCTTTGAACCCCAAAAAGACACTCTTTGGTCTCCAATAAGGCAAGCTTCTTGGTCACATAATTTCAGAAGAGGGAATCAAAGTAGACCCTAAAAGGATTGATGGCATATTGAAAATCAGCCATCCAAGAAGCCTCAAAGAATTACAATCTTTCATTGGAAAGATTAATTTTTTGAGGAGATTTATCCCCAACCTTGCTGAGCTATGAAGAAACATTACAAACATGCTTAAGAAAGAGGTAGGTGTGAAATGGACTACATAAGCTAAACAATCATTTGAACTGGTTAAACAAGCTCTCGCTCAAACACCAGTCTTGATTAGTCCAGATTTCACCAAAGGCTTTTATATCTTTTCTTTTGCATCTAAACATACAATAGCTGCAGTATTACTCCGAAAGAATGATTTGGGGCGAGAACAACCAATATACTTTTTTAGTAGGGCCTTAAGAGATGCACCTCTCAAATATAAAATCATGGAAAAGCAAGTCTTAGCATTAGTGAAAGCATTAAAAGACTTTAGAGTCTACATTTTACACTCTCACATAATTGCTTTTGTTCCACACACTGTTGCCAAGGATATTATAAGTCAAGACCCTGATGGTAAAAGGGAAAATGGATTGCTACTATTCTTGAATATGACTTAGAAATCTTGCCCACCAAACTTATTAAAGGGCACGGATTAGCAAAACTCATGGCTGAGTCAAACTTCCAAGCACTAGATATGAACATGGTGGATGTGTTGGAAGAAATAGAAGAATTCACTGCTCCTTACATTGAAGAAACATGTCTGAATTCTCCTTGGTATGCTGACATCATTTATGTGCTTTTATATCTAAATGCCCCTCCTTTAACTAAAACTAAAGCTATATTTTTGAAATGGAAGGCTTTGAATTATTGCATATTAGATGGGGTATTATATTGGAAAAATGCTGTTGGAATTTTGCTTAAATCTTGAGGATGATGCAGGAAAAATCATGCATGAGCTGCATGAAGGAGAATGTGGAGGACACCTCCATTGGAAGACCACAGCAAACAAAATCCTCAGATCTGGTCACTATTGGCCCACCATTTTCCCAGACACTCAAAGTTAGTCATGTCTTGCCATAAGTGTCAAATTTTTGATGGCAAAAGAAAGCTCCTTCCCTTACCATTACATCCCATCAGTGTTGAGGCACCCCTTCAACAATGGGGCTTGGAATTCATTCAGGAAATTCACCCATCTTCATTAGCCCAGCATAAGTGGATCCTCACTACCACTGACTACTTTACCAAGTGGATAGAAGCCATACCATCTAGGAATGCTACTGACTCTGTCATTATCAAGTTCCTTGAAACAAACATCCTATCTAGATTTGGTTGTCCTAGAAAAATAATCACAGATAATGCTGCTGCCTTTAAGTCTAAAAGAATGGTTGATTTCTGTCACAAATACCACATCACCTTGGGCCATTCTACTGCCTACTATCCCCAAGGAAATGGATTAGCTGAATCTTCCAAAAAAAGCCTTATTAACACCATCAAAAAGCTATTGGAAAAAAATAGAAAATCATGGCACAGTAAGCTGGTTCATGCCTTATGGGCTGATAGTTTAACTACAAAGAAGTCAATAAATATGTCCCCCTATCAGCTGGTTTATGGAATGGATGCAGTCTTCCCAACATCATTAGGAGTTCCAGTCATGAAACTCCTTCAAGAAGTGAAAACTGAAGAAAATGATATGCAGAGAAGAATAAACCAAACAATTCATTTACAACAGTCCAAAGAAGAAGTCTATGAAAGAACACAACTATTCCAAGAGAGTATCAAGAGACTATTTGATAAAAGGACTAAGGCAAGAAATTTCCAAGTTGGAAATACAATTCTTAAATGGGATTCAAGAAGGGAAGAAAAGGGAAAACATGGCAAGTTTGAGAACTTGTGGAAAGGACCCTATATTATTCATGCTGAGAGGGGTCATAATGCATTTTCTTGAAATAATTGAGTAGAGAAGATCTATATGGAGGTCCTTTCAATGGCAGGATGCTCAAGCATTACTTCTGTCAAGAGTCATGAGTTTCAAAGATTTTTTACTTTCCATTGTAAATTATCATTGTTTTAATAGTGCATTCAAAGTTAGAAAAATAAAAATACAAAAACAATAGAAAAGAGAAAAGAGGGCAGATTGTAAAACAAGAAAGGTACAGCCCCATACCAAAAAAGAGAGAAAAAATCTGAAAGTGTGCAAGCTCAAATGCCACTCCTAAAAACAGACTTCTAGTTAGCCATACAGCTTAATCATGACTAATTAGCTTTTAAATTTACTGCTGATAGGTTAGTGAATTAGATCAGCCAAACATCACAATCTTGGCTTATCATTAAGGTAGATTAGGATAGAAAAACAAAGGTTCCAACAAGCTCAAATCTTGAACCTAGGAGATTAATGAAGAACTGGTTCTAATAGGCTCAAAACTTGAACCAGAAAGAGAGAAAAGACAGCTCAAACAAAATCAAAACTAGAGCTGAAGAATAATGAAGGATGTTTTAGTTTTCAAATCTTAAGCCTTCACCATTTTGCTTTAATTTTCTACAAATAAAAATCTATGTGCAGCTTGGTTTTATGCCATAGATCTGCAATAAGTCAAACTGCTTAATCTTGACTTGGCTGTTTTTTAATTTTTGTCTTAGAATTTAGAGAATAAAAGTCTGTCAGAGAGTCTAATCCTGACATATAGTAGTTAGGTAGAGAAATTTATGAACTCAACTGTTTAAATTGAGTTCATGGAGAAATAAGAGTAGAAATAGATTAGTTTCCTGTTTTTCAAAAGAATAAAATGTTGATGAAGAGAGTTTGCTAGTCCAAATGCGATCTAAAAGAAGAAAAAATGTTAGGACCATTAGGAATGGTTAGGTAGAGATGTTGTTTTGATAGAATTCCATTGTTTTAGATTGCTGCAGAGATTATCAAATTAAAGAAAGATCAACCAAAGGAAAGAAAGGTTGCTGCCCAATGAATGAAGGCACTGGTTTACTGAAAAGCCAAAGATTTACAGCTGAGGTTCTAGACACTTAAAAGAACCAGCAGTCTTCCCCAAGTGGAGCCACTATTAGCCACCTATAAATTTTTTTATACCCAATGGTGGCTAATTTTGTTTTTCAAACCTTCAAAGAGATAGTTCCTTTTGAAAACTTATCATATTTTGAAGTTTTTATGATGATTATTACTCTTTGAGTTAATCTTCACTACTGTTTCCCTTTTATCCTAAAAAACCTGCTGTTCACCAAGAGAAAAATTGCTTATGAAACCCCATTTTCCATCATTTTCACTCCTCCTTTCACTCATAAAATAATTCCATTGTTCATCCTTTTTCCTCCATAAAATCCCTCAAAAACACTTTCATTTAACCTTCAAAACATCCTAATCCTCTTTAAAACCTTATATTCCACCTTATTTGGTTAAAAAAAAACCCTTTTCTCCATTATCGGAACCCTCAAAACCCTCAAAAAACCCTTCAAAAATCCTTAAAACCTTCATTTTTTCATTAAGGCCTTAAGCCCCTTTCGGCCTTAGCTCTAGCCCATTTTTCCTTATGTGACTCGGAGCCACGACCGAGCACTAAGTCTTAGCTCTTAATCGCAATTGACAATCACAAATTCCCTTATCCTTTTCTTTTTCTCTCCTCTGATGTTGATCCACCAATTTAATCTTAGCCGTCGAATCCACAAGAATCGATGACCAAGATTCAATCGCGCTCCGCCCATAGCTCTCCGACATCACACCCGCTGATTAAATCTCCGCCGTTGATCTCTTATACCGATCCGATGGCCAACGCTTAATCACACATCGCAAATTTTAACACCCCAGTGCTTTGGCCTCTTTCCTTTTCTCCGATGCGATGTAATCCCAGCCGTTCATTCCACCAGATCCGATGGTTCGCGCTTCATCGCATCGCGCCCATCCATCGCATGATCCTCCACCATCCTGACCTCCGATTAAATCTCCACCATTGATCTCTCTTAGATCGAATGGTTTGCGCTCAATCGCATCAACACATTGCATCGCCACTTTGCCCTTTCTTCCCGTCGATGCGATTCTGCGATGAAATCTCCGCCTTTGATCTTCTTAAATCCGATGACCCACATTAATTCTCCTTTTTAAACCTCACCCTTCTCATTCTTCCTCATCGACAGATATTTTCCGTCGATTATCATGATCTGACGACTCCCATTAATCCTTCCCGCTACTTTTATAAAAACTCTCTTCCTAAGTAAAAACCTTCCCGAACCCTTAATTTCCTTTATTTTTCCATTTTCCCGACGTGATGGTATAAACAAATCTAGACCGTTGATATCTGCAGATCAACGGCCATCGGGCCCATCTTTCCGCCCGATCATTTTCCCATTCCTTCTCCCCATTTCAAAATCTCCGCCTTTTCTTGAAATCTCGACCATCCATCTGAGAAATCTGACGATCAGGATAACCTGATAGCCTATTACACCCGTCCACTGCGCGCCAATTTTTCTAACGTCACCATGGACCCCGCATAAATCCTCCGCACAAAAATTCATCGATCGTGCTCAACCCGTGCCGTTCGATCTGCCGCTCCTCATTCGACGGCCAGAACTGCATATCGCATAATTTTTGAGCCCAAGGGTTAACATTCCAAAATCGCGCGATATGGGCGTTTTTGAAAGGACGCGTGTCAGCAGCTGTATGGAATCGCGTTATTTTTGTGAATACCTCCTACCCCCCCAAAGCTCGCATGAAAACCATTAATGATTTTCCGCCAAACCGCTGTCCTACGCAATGTTATTTTTTGCTTAAATCTCAACCGTCGATCTCTGAGATCGGACGGTCCTGACTTAATTTCGCCCCCGTGCATTTGCCATCCATCTATTTTCTCAAGGGACCCCACCGATTAATTTTAACCGTTGAACATTCTAATCCAATGGTTCCGATTTTCTCTCACGCCCAAACCTCCAAAGTAGTCTTTGAACCTATTTTTCACAGGTTTTTTATAATTTTTGTTTGTTTTGTGCATGATATATGGGTTTTCCCATAGTTTTAAAAATAATGCGAAGGCCAGGGATGATGATCCACAAGCCATTATTCACGAAGAAAGTAGATCTACAGGGTTCAAATTATGTTTTTACCTGTGCCTCATGAGCATTGGTGATATCATGAAACCCTTTGCGCACTTGCAAACATGCAAACACAGTCAGAATCCAATAATTGAAGAGTATCAACGTTAAAAACAAAGGATGAAAGCATAAAGTGAATAATTAAAGAGTTTGATCAGAGTCTAAAGGGATTAAGGCACAAATTAAAGAATCAAGGGCCTAATCCATAGTCAACAAGGAATAAAAGACCCGAAGATGATGATCAAGGCTAATTAAAGCCTAAACACAGATCTAGAGATAAATCATTGTGTTTATAAAACAGAGAAATATCAGTCAAAGGACACCTCAGAGCCACATCAAAGGGGCTAATTGAATCCCCCAGCTACCAAAATTTCCACCTGCAACCTCTCTGCCTCAAAGCAATACCTAGATCAAATCTCAGTCTGAAACATTAAGGCCAAAGGCAACTAAACAGTTATTACAAAAAAAACAAATATCTCGACTGTCAGCGGAAGTTATTATAAAGATAAGAAAGTGCCTTAGAGTCAATCTTTTTGCCCACTAAGCCTAAAAAGCATAAATAGAATAAATGAAACAGAGTTGTAATTCGATGCATTCCTGCCTTATGCCTTGCATGGTTTTCAAGGCTGGAAGTTGCATTTAGTATAGAATTAATTACACTTCAATCCTAAAACTCTTCCACCTCCTCATTTCTTCCATAAATACTTCTAAAGAAAATGAGAAGTTGGTTGGTTGGTCACTAGTTGTAACACTGAAACTCTCTGAAATAATACATAGCCTGTTTGAAGTTGAAGAAGAAATTGAAGTCTTGGAAGCTTGATGATGTTTAAACATGCTTGTTCTTGAGAAGGCTCTATCATTAGATCCCTGAGCTTGGCTGTTGGTGATGTATTCTAAACTGTCTGATGTTTTTCCTATTTTCATTATGTTTCATAAATTCTTACTACAGTAGGATGAAAAGTTTAGGCTAAGAAATGACTCCTGGAAGCACCTTAGACCTGTTTATCCTTCACTGTTTTATGTTTTCTTCTGCTGAGGTATTTTAGAGTCTTTAATCTTTCTCTTTAGTCCTCATGCTTGTTTATTTCTCTAATAGTTCAAATAGTTGGTTTCAACATGATTTATGGTTTTCCCTGCTTGTCTGCTACCACTTGAAAACTGTTTTTGAAGTCTCCCTTTGAAGTACCATTGTTTATAAGTTAGCCAAGGAGGTCTGTTTTGATCATGCCCTTTGTCCCTGCTTGAACAATTGTTTTAAAGGTATTTATAGTTGTGATCATAGATGTGTTAGGTGTTCCCTCTTCTATGACTGCAATTATCAGTGAATCTTTTATGTTTTCTAAGTCCTTTGAAACAAAATCTTTGAGGAAATAGGATTTGCTCCCGAATCCTAGATTTCATTTTAAAAGTTGTCTTGAAGTCATCATTTGCTTAAAGTGTGGTTTGTAGAATTCATGGTTAGCCCTGTCTATCAAATACATATTTATGTTCAAGTTATGTTTTTTAAGTTCCCTTTATAGAGAATTCAAAATCTCTTTCAAAATCATTAATGTCCATCTCATTCACAAAAATAAAGGATCCTGTGGCCAAGTTAGATTTTCCCTTTGATATCCCATATCCATTGATGAGCTTGTTATTTACTTCTTCTTGACTCCATTGCCCAATGAATCTGACACTTCTTCTTTCTGTTTATACTGCCTAGACCTTTCATGTTCTGCTGTACTAATTCAACCAAAAAAACAAACAAAACAAACACTTGCGCTTAATAAATAGTCTAAAATCAATACTTAAAAGCAAACAAGACATACCTGTGCAAACAATTTGAGAGATCCCTCTCTGAGAATAGGAGGACTAGATCCTGGAACTCTAAAGATTAGTTCTGATGTTGCCTTGTCTTTTGGTTAGCCAATCTATCAAAACACAGGATACCAACACTTATTTTCTAAAGTGCCCTTGTGCCAAAAGTTTTCCAGTAGAGAATCCCGACCATCTACTCCATTACAGTCTGTCGCGGTAGAAGAACCATTCTAGTAGTGGGGCTTGGATGTGATCGGAGAGATATTTCCACACTCCTCCAAGCAACACCGATATATCCTCACGGCCATAGATTATTTCACGAGGTGGGTTGAAGCGATACCGTTACACCAGATCAACGACCAAGAGGTAAAAACTTTCATTACTCAGTACATCATGACCAGGTTCAACATTCCAACCTCTCTTGTCTTTGATAATGTTACATATATTTCATTTTTTAATCTATATTAGTTCGCTTTGGAAAATGATATTGTCTTGAAACATTCCGCCAATTACTACCCACAGGGCAATGGGTTAGCTGGGTCAACCAACAAGAACCTAATTTAGACCATCAAGAAAGCCCTGCTATCTCAACATATAAACTAGCACAATGCCCTTAGAAATTCCCTTTGGGATGATCGATTCACACATAAACCATCTCTAGGAACCTCTTCATTCTTCTTTGTTTATGGTAAAGAAGCCATCCTTCCCCCTAATATATCCCTTCTACCCTTTAGTTATCCCAAGAAACACATGGTACCCCATGCCCTGCCTTGAAAACCCGCATAGACACCTTGCTGAAACTAGAGGAGGAAAGTCTAAAGGCCAAGGAAAAATTTGCCATTCACCAAAGCTGAATAAAACAATGGTTTGACAAAAAATCCACTAGGAACAAGGTCTTCGAAATTGGCGATCTCGTCCTCAAATGGGGCAAGGATAATGAAGACAGGGGAAAACACACCAAATTCCAAGCCCTGTGGATAGGCCCATTCCAGATCAAAGAGAAGGTTAGCCTGTACATGTATAGAATCCAAACCTTAGAATGAAGTATTGAGATCCTCCCAGTGAACAACCACAACCTCAAAAATTACTTCACTTGATGGCCCCTGGGCTGTGTCCATACTCTGTATCATAGTCTTGTTTTCTTTGCTTTATCACATTCCTCATGTTTATTTTGTTTTGTTTTTGTTGTTTTCAATAAATGGCTTGCCTTGAGCAAGGCCCCAAAATTTCTTCCCTCAATGCTTCAATTCTAAGGATCAACGCAACAGTTACTCAATAGGCAATCTATACTTGAATCTCTGTCTGGGAAGAGTCAACCCTGAAACATAAATGACCTAAGTATGTCTTTGATAACCAATTTTTAGGAGGAAATCGACTGAGTCATAGGACCCTAGTTCAAGTAGCCGATCCGACGCATCAAGTCGGAAATCACTGTTGAAAAGTTATTGGTGGAATAGGTGACTGGACAAAAGGGGAAGGGGGCTAACCTCTAACGGAAAAATGATATTCAGGTAAACCCAAAAGGTCTCCAAATAAAGACTAGGAACAAAATCTCTTGCAATCAACATAAGTAAAGATCCCTCATCCGCCCATGCAGTATTTGCCATGTTAGTCATGAATATTTTTTCCATTTTGTAGATGACTAAATACTTGTCCTTGATTTATAAAAACAACATTCATGAATATTGTGAGTTTTAGAAATCTCACTGCCTTCATTATCCTTAAGATAAATTTTCACTATTTCACTACTCTGCCATTCCCTGGATTAGCTTACCATTCCTAGAAGATCCCTCATGGACTCATGCCACTCATATTTGTCCCATTTTCACACCCATAAACTCAGTACTCTATTTTTCCTACCCCTAACCTTTCCACTTCCACCTAGGATTACCAAACAACCTACCCTTTCCCATGTTCATCAAATGCGTCAAGCATTGATGGTCTCAAAACTATCTCTGTAGGCTCTTTAGATAAATAAAGTACATTTGATTTTGGATCTTCAATACACCAATTTGTCAAAAACACTATTTTTTATACTTGAAGACCCTAAGCCAAGATTTCAATCAAAGCACCAAGTCAAAGAGCCTGCTCACTAGGTCACTAGGGTTTCATAGGTTGTAGGGTTAATCTTGGTGTTCTAAATCATCGTTTTTCATGTGCTAGAAGCTGAATTAAAGGGTAAAAAGATAAGCACCTATTTTTCCAAGTTAGATCAAGAAAATCATCCAAGGAAGACCTCCTTATCAAGGACAAAATTCTGCAAAAGGACAATTGTCCATTTTGACATTTCTAGAGGAGTGTCAAGGTGGATATCAACAGAAAATTAGGTAAGGTAAGAGGCCCGCTACTCATTAAAGGACACCCATAACAAGGAAGGCGGAAGCAGTCCATGTTCTAGGAATATTAGGGTTTCTAGGGCTGATTGGACCAGCAGTATGCCAAGCAAATATCAGAGCAGAAAACCACAAGGACAGAGGCACATCAGCACAACCAAGCATGAATTGAATTTTTTTAGAAACTATAAATGAAGAAGGAAAAAATGTGAGGTAAAATGGACAGAAATGAAGGAACTTGAAAGGGCTATAGAGAACTTAGAAGAAAACACTAATGATTTTTCTCTAACAACCCTAAAACCTAAGGTTTTGGAAAGATAGGCAAAGTAGGTGAAATGAAGATGAGGAGCCTCCATAATGATAGTAGGCAGAAGGTTTTAAAGGGTTGTTGAAGGTGACTTCTAGGGTTTTCCAAGGTAACAATGTTTCACTGCCTCAAAGGGAAAAAATACAAAGAGTATCAGTGTGAGGGAGTTCAAGCCTTCAAGTATAGTCAATTTCCCCCAAATGGTCAAAGGAATAAAGGCATAGGTTTGAGTTACAAGGTGAAAAACCAACATGATCATGAGGTTGCTGCTGTGTGACTAAAGTTGTAAAACTCCAAGAATGACAATAGGGACAAAAAACAGTGTGTCATGGCACCTGCAACAAATCAGAAGTGGCCAAAGAGAGTTAACATACAGGATGGTGAAAGCTGTGATGCTTGTCAAAGACAGACTTAGCATACCTAAGGATCAAGTGAGGAAGATGAAAAACATGTTTCTCAGTCACCCATTAAGCAAAGGGAAGTTTGATATCCAAGGCAAGGAAAAATAGGTCTTAAAGAGGCTGCCACCATTGCAAGTGCTTAAATTTGCTAAATTTTTTTAAGAATGTCCTAAAGGATCAGAGGAAAAGAGTTATTTCAAAGTTTTCATGGCACTCATTGACTGAAAAGTGATTGGAAGGCATGGACAAGCCAAAACACAATGAATCATATGACTCAAACAACCATTTATAAAACAAGTTCTAAAAGCATCAATGGGTCAAGGGAAATCAAAATTCACCATGTCAGCTTCCTAAAGAGCAACAAAGAATATGACCAGGAGGGAGGCACCATTTTTATGTTTTTAAGTCACCCACTGCAGAAAATTAAAAGAATATTAGTGAAATGACAAAAAGGTTAAAAAAACATTACAAAGTAGGTTTGGCAAAGATAAATTTGTTTTCCTAAAGACTATAAAGGGTCAATTTACTTATCACTTAGCTCATTATGCATTTGAGGAGAGCAAAAACCCTTTAAGGAAGAAATTTCTGGGCAAGGTTACCGGCGCTATGCTCAGGACTCGGAGCTGCTATCAGAATACCCGGCGCTGCGCAAATAGAGGTTCCCATAGTGCATTTTTTGCAATGAGCTACGTGTGTAGTTGCACGTGCTACACATACAACCCAACGCTGCGCCCAGGTAGACCTGACACACCCAGGTGCTTGGCACTGCACTAAGAGGTCGACCCGACGGGTCCGGTGCTGTGTGTAGAGGCCCGACTCACCCAATTTATACCCAGCGCTGCGCACACAAGACCCGAATCACCCAGATTCTACCAGGCGCTATGCTTATGCTAAAAACCCTCCAAACTGCAGAAAAGTGCAAAAAAATCAAGGGAGCACCCTTCAAATTGCCTTAAAGAGCCTGCAAAGGAGTCAAAGGTGGTAAGTGGACATTTTTCCTCATCCTCCAAGTGTTTTTGTGTTTTGATGATTAAGGGAAAATTATCAAACCTTAGTGCCTAAACAAACCCTAAGTCTTCATAATTAACACTCTCCTTTGACCTACGAGCTAAATCATCAGTTAGGGGAGGTGTAAATAAGGGTTATAACAGTCAGTTCAAGTTAAAGCCCTCATTAAGCTCAAAGAAACTCAGTCATAAACCCATCTCCCTATCACTCATTTGCAAAATCTGCCCTCATCATCATTTTATTTCACCCCTCGTGCCCAAGTTTTATAAGCAGGCCCAAGTTTTTCTAAAAGCCACACTAGTCATCATGTCAGGAGAAGAAAGGAGTGATAGTAGTGAAGGAGGTCAGGTGCCTGTAAGGTTAAAACACAAGGGAGGTGTTGTAGCCGCTACAACACCACCCAAAATTTTGGGTATATTTAAAATTTCTGGTCTCCCTCTGCTTGCTTAGTCGTTAAGGTCTTTCACCGAACCTACAGTCAGTGACATCCCAACGACCTATCCCTAACCCCTCATGAGTTGTCTCGCCATCATGATCAGATGCTGTTGTTGCAATCACGCCATGTGCGAAGGATCGCCATACATACATCCGAATGGAAACTTGTGTGTATTTACATTAAGAGCGCTTGCATCATGGATTGTCCAGGCACTCTGTTTTAGCACTTCGGTGAGCTCATAGTCTAATATTTATTATTTGGTGGGCATTGTTCTCTAAAAGGTAACTGTAAACTAATTAGTGTTATAATGTTACGTGCAGGTGATCCCACAGATGATATACCAAATAATATCACCAGCGCGTTGGGAGGAAGAGATTGGAACCCAACTAACAAGAGCACAATGGTTAGGGAAGTTGTCAATCACGAGGAAGAAGACTCTCTTACAAGAATACAAACAAAGTGGCAAAGCTAATGTTTTCTTGGACATGCGGTTTGGGGAAAATGATGACGCTCTTGAAGATGCAGATAAGGCTATCATTAGATTCCAGAGTTAGCGACAGTCATGGATGCTTAAGAAGGACAAATACACTTTATCAGATGGAGAAGATGAAATTATTACTCATCATGGTGTTGCTCTATCAACTCTTGATGACCTTGAGGATGAGATTGTTTGAAGATGAAAATGATGATGACACAATTACCAGGAAGCTGCATTTTGGTGGGGATGCTGATCAAGAAACAATCCCAATGCTGCTATTTTAGAAGAAGACAAAATAAGCATAAATTCAAAAAGGAAGTTTTGGAGATCCTACACAATACCATCTAAATGTCGATGGGTGCACATAAAGGAACATATTTCACCACTCTGACAAGCCTAGCCCGAAGTATAGCCTGGGCGAACAAAGTGGACTCAAAAGATTTACATAGAGAATGACAATCTCATTCAAGGCGTTGGCACACCTTTGGGAAATAATATCTCGTAACCCCGAGCTACATGGTGGGTGCAAATATGTGGACCAAGGTTATGGTTTTAAATATGATGTGATTAAACCAAGGCAAAGAAATCATATGGTTTCAAAACCATAGGAGATCGTGGAGCAAAACTATGTGAAAACATTATAAGGGGCGCACATTCGATGGGCCAAAGTTACGTTGTATATTTAATGCCAAGGTGCAAACACATATGATTTCAAAACCATATAAGACCGCTGAGCAAAAGCATACATGCCGAAGTTTTAATCTATGTTAAAGCATTTGAGGCAGATATATAAGGTGGTCAACTTTACGATTGAAATGGCGAATCAAAACTATATGAAAACACGTTACATAGGAGCCAAGCGTTCGATGGCAGGTTTTCAACTTACGGTCAGTGTTTGACATCAAATATATATATACACATCGGTCCAACTTTATTATTAAGACACGGATCAGAACCATATAAAAATGCATTACATGGACTTAAACATTTATATGGCGGAGTTTCAACCTGTGGAGTGGATATATAATAGTCAAAGTTTAAGTTTAAAATATGGAGCAAAATATTTTAACAAACCTACAATGGAAATGTTGTAATATGGTACGTTGATAGTCAAAAACTGCATGGATGAGTTTTCAACGTGTCTGTCTCAAAGTTTGCATGACAACCATCATAAAAGGACCGCGCATTTCTAGTAAGGGTATTAGGATATCATGCTGAAAAGGAATTCGAATAATTTATGCGTTACAACTGAAGTCATGGAACGAAAATCCAATGCCATAAAAGGCATGCTACGTTTGACACTAAAAGAGCTATTTTCAAAGGAACAGATAAAATCCGATTTCTGTAGCCCTGAGGGCGATATTCCGGGAGACAATCACTCTTCAAATCTACTATTAATAGCCTGCACTGGTCCCCTTTAGAAAGACGTTATCATTTCACATTCGTTGGAAGCGCAATTTTCGATAATGTCACTTCTGACCACGTCGAGCTGTCTTCACAGAGCTCAATTTTCGGTAACTCCTAGCGCGTTTTCTTTTACTCTGTCCAAAGGCACTGAAAAACTGGATCACACACCCATGTAGATTTATTCGAGACTGCATAAAGTGCGTTTTCCATTTATCTCTGTGAGACAACCTCCGAGATAGTGAGGTCGTGCGCAACATCAGCATGCATGCAAAGACCCACGTGGCATAGAGCCCTAAACAATTTTGCTGTAGGCATACATACACGTGCAGAGACTTTTCGACTCAGAGGAGAAGAAACCACACATAATTAGCCTTGCACAACGACAAATCTGGTTTCTTGGAGGTGGGATCGATGTTCACAACCAAAAAGGGGTATTCGAGACTGCATGCTCTTGTTGTAATGCGTGTTGAATTGTAGTCGGATGAAGACCACCTGTAGCTGATCGAAGAGACAGATAAGACCACAAAACAACAAAGGGAAATAATATGCCCGTTCGATGTTGTGTTGAGACGGATTATGATTCTCATACAACTTATCGTTGTTAACATGATCTTGGTAAGAGAGCGTAGCATGGTTTTCTGCTTGGCCTCGCCATTATTTAGAGGTTTCAATAGTTCACGACACATAGAAGAGTGGTA
Organism: Pinus albicaulis; assembly: GCA_034641835.2. Taxonomy (NCBI): domain Eukaryota; kingdom Viridiplantae; phylum Streptophyta; class Pinopsida; order Pinales; family Pinaceae; genus Pinus; species Pinus albicaulis. The sequence continues at coordinate 1,666,688,075 of CM076584.1, forward strand.
AAACGACCACGACGTTGTTTCTCAGCCCTGGCATGATAATGCAATAAACTGCCACGAATGTACACACCGTGAGTGCAACGATGGTTAGCACCCTGGGTTTGAAGTTGACGTGATGACCAAGGAGAATCAAAAGTCGCATGCCCCTGTATGGTCAAGAGGTCCATCCTCTATTCAGAATACTGCGCTGGATTTCGCTAGAGTTTTGCAGACCAGAACGAGAGATATCGTGCTATGTCTCAGCATGATATGAAAGTTTTCTTTTTCTTTTTCTCTCATTGCATGCTATCAGCATAGGTTGATGCTCAATACAGAAGCCATGATACACCAAAATCAAGGTTTGGAGAGCGAGAACACTGCATAATGAAGCATAGAGTTCGACCGGGACAGTGGCTATATCTACGCAGCTTCCATCGATCACGTCCTCCTCCATTAACTCATCGCTAAACCAAATTTTAGGAGCCACAACTCAACAAAGTGGAGAAATTCTGCCTCCAGCCTTCTGCGACCAGTCGCTAGGTCGCAAAGCACATGGAATTGATGAAAGTGCGACCTGCATGAATATGCGACTGTGCGACCACAGGGAGGTCACAGTCTTGCCCAGGTCGCTAGGTCGCAAATCATGCTAAATGAATGAGAGGTGTGACCTGCATAAAGTTGCGACTATGAGTCCATCGAGAGGTCGCATTCCAACACAAGTCGCAGGGTCGCAATAGTTGCTACTAGCCAGGAGATGCGACCTTACTCGAAGTGCGACTATGCGACCTCTCTAAGGTCGTAAGGTCGCAGATTGTGCTTCCACTAGAGGCTGCGACCCATGAAATATATGCACAATTGTTCATATATAGCCTACAAAACAAGAATATATAGGGGTCCAAGCTAATCGTTAAAATCCCTTGATGTTATTTATCAATATGCTCCTTATGAATTTGCATTTTCTTTTTATTGTATGTTTATTTTTTCTTCAACATGCATAAACATATTTATGTGGGTGAGGCTAATGGCTAATATAATATGCTTACACGCAGGTAGCATGAGGAGATTATGATCATGACCCAGACAAGGAAGTTTGTCGCTTACCTAGAAAATGCTGGTTCATGTGGCGGGAGCTAAGACTATCTCAACAGGAGAAATGTAGAAGGGGTAAAACCCCAGGTCACAGATTTCTTCAGGTCGCCAGGTCACGAAGTCGTGTTCCATGCCAAACGTTCAACTACGCGACCCAGCGACCCAACGACTGGGTCGTAGGTCGCATATTGATGGAGGTTGCAAGTCGCTAATCTGCCTGAGGTCCGAGGTCGCAGGTTGCAAATCCCCAAAGGTTGCAAGTCGCAGAGGTCGCCAGGTCGCTAAGTTGTATCCCCTATTAAATGTTTGACGACATGACCCAGCGACCCAGCGACTAGGTCGCAAGGTCGCAGAACCCAGTCAGGTCACAGGTCGCAACATTGGCTCAGGTCACAAGGTCGCAGAATAGGTTGGGTCACAAGGAAGCCCAACAGTCGGGAAAGTGAAAAGTCAGGGAGCCCAAAGGGCAAGCTTTGCTCTATAAATGCTTCCTTCGAGAACTTGTAAAGGGTATTTGTTTTGGGACTCGAGCTGAGTACACTGTATTATCTGGATTATACATTTAAGCATGAACACAAGCATTTTGAAAAATCCCTTTGTGGATCTGGTGTTGTCTTATGTATGAGCGCTATTGAGTATTATATTTTCAGTTTCTGAACATCTTTAGATTAAGGGAACTGTATCTTTAATTAAGATCACATTGCATGACAGTTTGCTGAGTATGTTAATGGTGGTTCAGTTTCTTAACGAACGCTGATGGCTTTGTTTATTAGCATTTGTGCTACCATTTAAAACTTTTAGGAAGTGAAAGGTGTTCTTGCCATGAGGAATTGTTTCCTTTGTGGTCAGAACAGATTACAAGCATGACCCTAATGAAGTGTTGTTAACAACACTTCCTTCGGTCTTCATGCTTTATTATTTCCTCTTGCTACTCATAGTGTCGTATGTACATTTAATGCATCATTAATATGTCTTGTATCAGTTGATTAGGTGTGTATCCACTGTTTTATAGAGTTTAAGCGAGACCCAAAGCAAAGGAGAAATCAGTGGTAGCTGGACGTACACCCCGGACGGGATCCCTAGTCCAAACGGTTCAAGGTCTAATTGGGACCTTTTACCTGGGAGATCCCCTGCTGTTGGCCGGATAGGTTTTCCCGTCAACAGAATTGGCGCTAGAAGGAGGGCCAGATGAAAAGCTGAGCCCTTAGAGCCTGCAGTTAATGTTATATCTGTAATGGCTCGTTCCCAAATCATTCTCCCGAGATGTTTTTCGGAGTTTTATGAGCCCCGATGTCTCATCCCCGATGAACTTATGCATCACTTGTCTCAGTTAAAATTCGATGGTGAAAATGGAGTGTCCATAACCCAACACCTTTTAGATTTCTATGACTTTGGTGAGTGCTACGAAATTGACAATGAAGGTTTGATTTGTTTGCTTTTCTTCCTCACTCTCGAAGGTCGCGCTAAGCAATGGTGCCGCACATTGCCGGAAGCTTCCATCCATTCATTTGAACAACTCGCCAGTGAATTACAACAAGCTTTTCACAGGTACGATTTTCAAAGTGTATTGATAAAGCTGAATGACATCAGAATGAAACCTTAGGAACCCCTAGATGAATTCTCTATCAGATTTGTTCATTATTGTTTTGAGTTTCCTGAAAAGGATGTCGATTGGAAGTTGTTAAGTGAACAGTTCAGCTATGTGATTCTCGTTTCCCTTGAACAATTTCAGTTAGCAACCCAGCCTGAGCCTAGTGTTCCCTATGACAACCCGCAAGCCAACAACTGTTCAGACTTTGAATCTTTCACGCACCATGTTGAATTAGAGTTTGAAAACCACAGTGACTCATTATCTCTCCCGGTTCATGAAACCTACCTCAAGCTAACTCGATGTCTCCCTGGATACAGTCCTAAATCTGATTCACATACTGATTATGAATCGACTCCTATCCCGGATGCAGTCGATTCCCTTACAGGGCCTGAAAGATCATTGTTTTCTCTGAATGATACAGATGCACGTGTTGAAAAGCCTTGTATGGTTAACGCCCCTGTGACTCAATCTGTTCGTTCATTATTCCCCGATTTATTTCACGATCCTGCCACACCAGTAATTTTTTTGAGACATTCAAAATTCCCTTATACTGGTATTGGAGACAATCATAAACACACAGATGGTGTTTCACAATCACAGTCCAAAATCGATGAATCTTTTAGATCTGATCTATCTCACTCGAAATATTTAGACAACCATAGGAGCGATCTCCTATCTGGGCAACTTCAAGATGTCCTCTTTATTGATCCATCCCAGTTGGTAACTCTCGGGGAGCCCAACATGCCAGGTACCCAACTTGATCAAATCAATGGTTATAGCGATCCCTGCTTATCTGAAAACATATTCAATCATATCGCTGAGGATTGTCACTCGCATCTCTTTGCTGACCATCTGGAGACACCAGATTTCAATGTTTCGCTTTGGGAAGATTCAAGTAGCCATCATAAAATCAAAGCGCTTCCTCTTTTGCCGGCCGCTACCCCTAGTCGTTATGATCCTGACAAGACCCCTCAAACAACTCCAACTAGGGTTTCTCAGCTTAGGGTTTCTAAAATAATGACTCCCGAGTACCATGCTCCTCCCAACATCACCTCATCGGATATCATTTCATCTGGGAAGATTTTTCATTCTAGCAAGGTTTCCCTAAGCAAATATTCCTATCTCCCAACAGCTGGTGTGCAACAACCGATATACCCTAATTTATTCACTGGCAAGAAAACGCCAGCCATTATCTCTAATATTTCCAGTTGTTGCCCAGCCAGTACCAGTTGCAATCAGGCACTAACATGTGATTTTTCCCAAATTCCTCAACTTCCCGGAAACCTTACGGTAAATCCACCCCATCCTGGCAAATATAAAGAATATGATATATTGGAATATCAATCTGTCAGCGCGCAAACATTTGGACGAACTGATATAGATCCCACTGATATCTTTCCAATCACTACAATTTATGGTCACACCCATTCGCCTGTTAATCTTGCCAAGCAATTAAAGTTGGAAAACCCCCAGCTCGAAGGTCTGGGGTTTGATCCTCACACCCTTGACCAAACCCAGGAGCAACCCCGAACTGGGGTTTTCAAAACTAAGGTTTCTGCACTCGGATGCGCAAGCATTTATAATTCGCCTGGCACATGCTTATTGTTTCCATTCCATAAAACTGATGGTCCTCAACACCATGATGAGATTTCCAGTCAACTCGACCAACCCTATTCGGTGGATGTGCCTACAAATAGGAAATGGCTTACCTAGCACCCATTAGGCCCAGGATTGTGCATGAATGATTATGTGTCATTTATAAACGTTGAGTTTCAAGAACATATTGCTGTGTATCAAGATGAGAGTGGGATTCAGCTTGCACAATCTATTCTGGCATGTTCTTTGGTAAGTATCTATGACCGTCTTGCCGTTGCCCCTGCTCCTCAGGTAAGTTTTGTTGTTACTGCACTTTTTTGGATACTAGCTCTGATCCTGATCATTTTTGTCGTTGCAGGATGCGAACTAATGCGGTGGCTGCACTGGAAAATTAATTTTACATAACCCGGTCACCTCATGGTTAAGCTAGGGTTTAGGTGTAGCCTAGTTAGAACCTGTTAATAAAACTTTTAGTTCGAAGTTAATTAGGTTTACTTGCCAAATTTTTACTTCATGATTAAAAAGTGTGTGTACTATTTTTGCTTACGATTAATATCCTAGGCATCATCATGTTACAATTTCTTTGCACTCATTTCTTTTCAGTTTTCTTGTTGCTGCATAAATAATTACTGCTTGTATCGCGCCTCTTTTCCACCTACAACTGGTTGATCGTTCTCGCACATGGCGTTGCATTGCATCTTGAGCCTTGCCTATTACATTGTGTCATGCACTGTTTTCCTCACATCAGTTTCATATATTGTTGATATAGCTTTGAAAATATTCCACATATCACCAATCATTGCATGAGCCCTCATTGAAACTCTACCGTCTTGCGGATTTGTTCTGCCCCGATTGCTGAAACAGTAACCCCATTGTTTTGCGTGAGGTTGCGGTGGCTATCTCAAGAGGTAGCTTTCTCTTAGGACCAGTCATCGAAAGCCGCATTCTCAACAAGATGCCTATGAGTCTAAACTTATTTAGCCAGCGAGATATGAGCCGGTTTCTTATGGGAGACCTAATGAGTTTGAATGGCCCATACCCGTAGCCTAAGCCTTGTGCCCAGCATAGTCTTGGACATCTTAATGATCTGTTTTGCATGCTTCACCTATTGTGGTAGATGGGATGTGAAGGTTTGGCACTAGGGAAAACCAAAATCAGGATATCTTTCAGTTTCTGTAAAACAAGAAACAACCTCTCTTGCTCGTAAAATAAGTCGGGATCCCTCATCCGCCCATGAAAAATAAGTGCCATGAGCACATGAAAATAAGTGCTGCAAGCACATGAAACAAATAAGGGTAAAGGATCGAGAAAGGCTTCCTGCGCAGAGAGGTAATGCAATGACTCCGCCGGGGTACTGACCAGGCTCACTGGCAGCGGAGCAACGTTTGCGATTTCTTGAAGTGACTCCGCCGGGGTACTTTCCAGGCCTGTTGGCTGCGGAGCAACACCGGAAACTTACTTTAAAAAATCTTGAGAATAATAAAACCACTACCTTGATCTTCACATTATCAACAGGCTACTGGTGTCTGTGAGCTTTCTCTTGGATGTGTTTCTAATTGATGAGACCTAGCTAAGGCACAAGGATTAGGCATACCTGTAAAGGGCCAAAATAATACAAAGGGTACCTGCGGAACTTGTTCAATATTCCCTTGCATCACTCTCTGAACTCAGACTATTTTTGTGATAGTGACAGAGATGCTGGGGTCTACCAGTAGTTCGCCATTTGTTGTAGCCGCTACAACACCACCCAAAATTTTGGGTATATTTAAAATTTCGGGTCCCCCTCTGCTCGCTTAATTGTTAAGGTCTTTCACCGAACCTACAGTCAGTGACATCCCAACGACCTATCCCCAACCCCTCATGAGTTGTCTCGCCATCATGATCAGATGATGTTGTTGCAATCACACCATGTGGGAAGGATCACCATGCATACATCCGAATGGAAACTTGTGTGTATTTACATTAAGAGCGCTTGCATCATGGATTGTCCAGGCACTCTGTTTTAGCACTTCGGCGAGCTCATAGTCTAATAATATTTATTATTTGGGGGGCATTTTTCTCTAAAAGGTAACTGTAAACTAATTAGTGTTATAATGTTACGTGCAGGTGATCCCACAGATGATATACCAAAGAATATCACCATCGCGTTGGGAGGAAGAGATTAAAACCCAACTAACAAGAGCACAATGGTTAGGGAAGTTGTCAATCACGAGGAAGAAGACTCTCTTACAAGAATACAAACAAGGTGGCAAAGCTAATGTTTTCTTGGACATGCGATCTGGGGAAAATGATGACGCTCTTGAATATGCAGATAAGGCTATCATTAGATTCCAAAGTGAGCGACAGTCACAGATGCTTAAGAAGGACAAATACACTTTATCAGATGGAGAAGATGACATTCTTACTCATCATGGTGTTTCTCTATCAACTCTTGACGACCTTGAGGATGAGGTTGTTTGAAGATACAAATGATGATGACACAATTACCAGGAAGCTGCATTTTGGTGGGGATGCTGATCAAGAAACAATCCCAATGCTGCTATATTAGAAGGAGACAAAATAATCATAAATTCAAAAAGGAAGTTTTGGAGATCCTGCACAATACCATCTAAATGTCTATGGGTGCACATAAAGGAACATATTTCACCACTTCGACAAGTCTAGCCCAAAGTATAGCCCGGGCGAACAAAGTGGACTCAAAATATTTACATAGAGAATGACAATCTCATTCAAGGCGTTGGCACACCTTTGGGAAATAATATCTTGTAACCCCGAGCTACATAGTGGGCGCAAATATGTGGACCAAGGTTATGGTTTTAAATATTATGTGATTAAACCAAGGCAAAGAAATCATATGGTTTCAAAACCATAGGAGATCGTGGAACAAAACTGTGTGAAAACATTATAAGGGGCTCACATTCGATGGGCCAAAGTTACGTTGTATATTTAATGCCAAGGTGCAAACACATATGATTTCAAAACCATATAAGACCGCCGAGCAAAAGCATACATGCCAAAGTTTTAATCTATGTTAAATCATTTGAGGCAGATATATAAGGTGGTCAACTTTACGATTGAAATGGCGGATCAGAACTATATGAAAACACGTTACATAGGAGCCAAGCATTCGATGGTAGGTTTTCAACTTACGGTCAGTGTTTGACAACAAATATTTATATACACAGCGGTCCAAATTTATGATTAGGACATGGATCAGAACCATATAAAAATGCATTACGTGGACTTAAACATTTCTATGGCGGAGTTTCAACCTGTGGAGAAGATATATAATAGTCAAAGTTTATGTTTAAAATATGGAGCAAAATATTTTAACAAACCTACAGTGGCTACGTTGTAATATGGTGCGTTGATAGTCAAAAACTGCATGGATAAGTTTTCAACGTGTCTGTCTCAAAGTCTGCATGACAACCGTCCTAAAAGGACCGCGCATTTCTAGTAAGGGTATGAGGATATCATGCTGAAAAGGAATTCGAATAATTTATGCGTTACAACTGAAGTCATGGACCGAAAAGCCAGCACCATAAAAGGCATGCTATGTTTGACACTAAAATAACTATTTTCAAAGGAACAGATAAAATCCGATTTCTGTAGCCCCGAGGGAGATATTCCGGGAGACAATCACTCTTCAAATCTACTATTAATAGCCTGCGCTAGTCCCCTTTAGAAAGACGTTATCGTTTCATATTCGTTGGAAGTGCAATTTTCGATAATGCCACTTCTTACCACGTCGAGCTGTCTTCACAGAGCTCAATTTTCAATAACTCCTAGCGCGTTTTCTTTTACTCTGTCCAAAGGCACTGAAAAACCGGATCACACTGCCCACGTAGATTTATTCGAGACTGCATAAAGTGCATTTTCCATTTATCTTTGTGTGACAACCTCTGAGACAGTGAGGTTGCGCTTAACATCAACATGCATGCAAATACCCACGTGGCATAGAGCCCTAAACAATTTCGCTGCAAGCATACATACACGTGCAGAGAATTTTCGACTCAGAGGAGAAGAAACCAAACATAATTAGCCTTGCACAATGACAGATCTGGTTTCTTGGAGGTGGGATCGAAGTGCACGACCAAAAAGGGGTATTCGAGACTGCATGCTCTTGTTGTAATGCGTGTTGAATTGCAGTCAGATGAAGACCACCTGTAGCCGATTGGAGAGACAAATAAGACCACAAAACAACAAAGGGAAATAATCTACCCGTTCGATGTTGTGTTGAGACGGATTATGATTCTCATACAACTTATCGTTGTTAACATGATCTTGGTAAGAGCGTGTAGCATGGTTTTCTGACTGGCCTTGCCATCATCTAGAGGTTTCAATAGTTCACGACACATAGAAGAGTGGTAAAACGACCACGACGTTGTGTATCAGCCCTGGCATGATAATGCAACAAACTGCCACGAATGTACACACCGTGAGTGCAACGATGGTTAGCACCCTATGTTTGAATTTGACGTGATGACCAAGGAGCATCAAAATCCGCGCGCCCCTGTATGGTCAAGAGGTCCATCCTCTATTCAGAATACTGCGCTGGATTTTGCCGGAGTTTTGCAGACCAGAACGAGAGACATCGTGCTACGTCTCAGCACGATATGAAATTTTTATTTATTTATTTTTCTCTCATTGCATGCTATTGGCATAGGTTGATGCTCAATACAGAAGCCATGATACACCCAAATCGGGGTTTGGAGAGCGAGCACACTGCATAATGAAGCATGGAGTTCGACCGGGACAGTGGCTGTAGCTACGCAGCTTCCATCGATCACGTCCTCCTCCATTAACTCATCGCTAAACCAGATTGCAGGAGCCACAACTCAACAAAGTGGAGAAATGCCACCTCCGGCCTTTTGCGACCAGTCGCCAAGTCGCAAAGCACATGGAATTGAGTAAAGTGCGACCTGCATGAATATGTGACTGTGCGACCACACGGAGGTCGCAGTCTTGCCCAGGTCACAAGGTCGCAAATTGTGCTAAATGAATGAGAGGTGCAACCTGCATAAAGTTACGACTGTGAGACCATCAAGAGGTCGCATTCCGACCTAAGTCGCAGGGTCGCAACAGTTGCTACTAGCCAGGATATGTGACCTTACTTGAAGTGCGACTATGTGACCTCTCTGAGGTCGCAAGGTCGCAGATTGTGCTTCCACTAGAGGCTGCGACTCGTGAAAGATATGCACAATCATTCATATATCGCCTACAGAACAAGACTATACAGGGGTCCAGGCTAATCGTTAAAATCCCTTAATGTTATTTATCAATATGCTCCTTATGCATCTGCGGTTTATTTTTATTGTATCTTTATTTTTTCTTCAACATGCATAAACATATTTATGTGGGTGAGGCTAATGGCTAATCTAATATGCTTACACACAGGTAGCATGAGGAGATTATGATGATGACCTAGACAAGGAATTTTGTCACTTACCCAGAAAATGCTGGTTCATGTGGCGGGAGCTAAGACTATCTCAACAGGAGAAATGTAGAAGGGATAAAACCCCAGGTCACAGATTTCTTCAGGTCGCTAGGTCGCGAAGTCGTGTTCCATGCCAAACGCTCGACTACGCGACCCAACGACCTAGCGACTGGGTTGCAGGTCGCATATTGCCCGAGGTTGCAAGTCGCTAATCTGCCCGAGGTCCGAGGTCACAGATCGCAAATCCCCAAAGGTCGCAAGTCGCAGAGGTCGCCAGGTCGCTAAGTGGCATCCCCTATTAAATGTTCGACGACGCGACCCATCGACCCAACGACTAGGTCGCAAGGTCGCAAAACCCAGTCAGGTCGCAGGTCGCAACATTGGCTCAGGTCGCAAGGTCGCAGAACAGGCTGGGTTGCAAGGAAGCCCAACAGTCGGGAAAGTGAAAAGTCAGGGAGCCCAAAGGGAAAGCTTTGCTCTATAAATGCTTCCTTCGGGAACTTGTAAAGGGTCTTTTTTTTGGGACTCGAGCTGAGTACACTGTATTATCTGGATTATACATTTAAGAATGAATACAAGCATTTTGAGAAATATTTTTTGTGGATCTGGTGTTGTCTTATGTATGAGCGCTATTGAGTATTATATTTTCAGTTTCTAAACATCTTTAGATTAAGGGAACTGTATCTTTAATTAAGATCACATTGCATGACAGTTCGCTGAGTATGTTAATGGTGGTTCAGTCCATTTCACTTTCTTAACGAACGCTGATGGCTTTGTTTATTAGCATTTGTGCTACCATTTAAAACTTTTAGGAAGTGAAAGGCGTTCTTGCCATGAGGAATTGTTTCCTTTGTGGTCAGAACAGTTTACAAGCGTGACCCTAATGAAGTGTTGTTAACAACACTTCCTTCGATCTTCATGTTTTATTATTTCCTCTTGCTACTCATAGTGTCGTATGTACATTTAATGCATCAATCATATGTCTTGTATCAGTTGATTAGGTGTGTATACATTATTTTATAGAGTTTAAGCGAGACCCAAAGCAAAGGAGAAATCAGTGGTAGCCGAACCCACACCCCGGACGGGATCCCTAGTCCAAACGGTTCAAGGTCTAATTGGGACCTTTTACCGGGGAGATCCCCTGCTGTTGGCCGGACATATTTTCCCGTCAACAGCAGGGAAGGTCAATATATTTTAACTCTAGAGCACAATGGATATTACTTCATCTCCCATGATTCTCACATGCTTTCAGAATGTGGGGTGTTTTCAGTTTTGTGAGAAAGTCAAACAAGTGCAAAATCACACAGAGCTTACAAGGTTGTTTGTCCTTAACCTACACAACAAACATGTAAATCTTGCAGGGGTAGACTTTGAACTATTAGCATATGCCATCTCTAATGCTACAGGCATACCTGTTGTTGGTGAAAAGTGGTTCAAGAAGGCAAAATTAGACATGAGCCATTATGAGCCATTGCACAAACCTAGGTACAAAGGGGGCTGAAAAATCAATTTTCCTTTCTCACACTTGCTGGACATGTATACATCCTTGATGAGGGTTATCATGAAGTAGTTTACATGTGAGGGAAGGTACTCTAGGCTCTACTCCTACCATGTCAGATTACTCATGCATTTCACTAGGGTCAAGATGCTTCATTTTCCCTATTAATTGTATAGGAGTATATACAATATGTCTTCTGTTGTCCGAAAGAGAAGTTATGCCCAGAAAATGCATAGTTTGTTCCACCACTCCTTGATCAAGATGGTGGTATTACATTAGCTTGAGCAAAAAGGCATACCTTGGGATGTGTTCATAGCTCATGAGATATTCACAAGCCCACAACCTCATCATCAACCTAGTTTACCCTCATCATCTCATCCTCCTCCCTCCACTCCTCCATTGCCTCCTACAGATCATGCCTCATCATCTACACAAGTAGCCTCTCCTCAAGAAAACCTACCTTCCTCACCTTCTCCTGATGCATCAGAACAAGAAGGAAGTGGCAGTGAGAAAGACAATGACAATGAGGGTGAAGGTGACAATGAATCAGTCCAATGTGTGCCAGAGGCAGATGATGAAGAAGAGGCGGAAGATGATGAAGAAGAGGTAGGAAATGATGAAGAAGAAGCAGATGATGAGGAAGAGAACAATGACCAAGAGGTCAACAAGGAAGAGAAAGAAAAGGGCAGTGATGAAGGGACATATAAAGAGGTAGAGGCATAAAATGATGAAGAGGTAGAGGATGATGATGAAGAAGAAACATAAAATTAAGAGACAGGGATAGATAATGAAGAAAAGGGCAGTGAGCAAGCTAGCGATGAAGAAAACAGTGACAAAGATGTCAATAGTGACAAAGACGCAGATAATAAAGAAAGTAGTGGACAAGACATCAAGGAAGAAAAAAATCATGACAGTCATGACCACAATCATGACAGTCATGACAACAGTCAGCTCCACAGTGATAATGAGGATGATGAAAGTGCAAAAGATAAAGAATAAAGAAGTCTCAATGATGAACAAAATAAAAGTGAAGAAAATGCAGAGGGTGATAATGAAGATGATGATCACAACAGTGAAAAGGCAAGCAGCTGCAATGAAGGACAAAGTGAAGAGTTTGGTGACAGTAACAAGGATCATAGCCATAATGAAGACACTAACAAAACCAAAATCACACCTCTTTCATAACATATCAAAGAGGGCCAAGGCTTGTGTTTTCTGCCTCCAAAAGGAAAGGGACCATGCCATCCACCTCATCTCAGCCACTAGACAAAGGCAAACTAAAGGTAAAGGAAGAAGAAGAAGATCATGAGGTTGAGAGGGAGTTTGAGATCATTTATGTGGAAAATGATGAGGATAATGAAGCAAGGATCTCAAAATTTCTCATCTAGAACAAAAATGTGCTCATTGAAGACCTCCAAGCAAATATGAATAGGGCCGAGAGTGTAAATGATGCCCTTGACATGGAGAACAGACAGCTAGGAGCACAAATTGCAATTTATGAATCTAGAGCCATCAAGGCCTGGAAAGAAGCCAAAAGGGCACAGGTAAAGTTATAAGAGTTCATGGGCACTTATGAAGAGAGTGAGGATGAGGAATGACAGTCTAGGAGGAGACCTAGAACCATGGGGTTGAAGAAGGCATTGGAAAAGCAAAGGGAACAAGAATAAGCCTTCGCAGAGCAACTCCCTCTAAATGAGCTGTTGGCCATGGAGATAGCACATGATCGGGAGCCTTGGTTGGAAAGAGCCAACATACATTTGGAGAATAAATTGAAGAAGGCAAATTAGAATCTTGATCTCCAAAGAAGGATGACTAAGTATTATGCCGGGAGAAACCAAGTTGCAAGGGCTAAACTGAAAAAGGCCCAAACTAAGATCCAAGCACTAAAAGAGGCAAAAGGCCAAGCTAATATTAGAATTTTGGCGCAAGCTTCTCTACAGGTCTCTCAAAACCCATGAGGCACATATCCACCAAATTTGAGAGAATTTTGACAATTTTTGGTTTTTTTGTGAATTTGGAGGCCTATAAGCGCAACACCCCTAGCGCTACGATTTTTCCTCATACATCCTCAGAGGGAGAAATTTGCATTTTTGGAATCCTTATGTATAGTGCATTATTCTCACCAAATTTCAGGGCATTTGAAGCATTTTTGACCCCTCAAAAGGTCAAAAACACCTCAATTTTCACTTTTCTACCTCATTTTCAGGCTTGGCACTACGCTTATAGTAGTGTTGGGAAAATTGCCTTTTGGATAGGTAAATTGAGCTCAATAAGAAAACCAATGGTATATTTGGAAATTAGACTTAGCCATATTTCCAACGGGCCATCACAGGGCAAATTTTGACATCGGGAAGGTCACCAAAAATTAGCTGCAAGTGGACCTATTTTCTGCCCGGGAAGGTGCTGTGCGTTCAGACCAAATTGGGCAGTTTTGGCCAAAAGTCAACAAAACACACTCATTAATTGAGAAAATATATTTTAATGTTTTTTGAGGCAAATCACTCTAAAATTAGGTGCTCAGATTTATTTTGGCATTTATTTCATGGGATATTTTGTGCCTTGGGCCTTGCATGTTCTCTTGGGCATTAATGACATTTATGAGTGATTTTGACATTTTCCAACCCTATCTAGGGTTTTTCCCCTCCTTTGCTAGATAAATAGAGCATGAGGGCTTCATTTTAAAATTTTTGCATTTCATGACTCTTTGGAGCAGAACATAGTTTTTTTTGGAGATTGGAGAAGAAATTGGTGTTGTGGAGTTTCGGAATGGCTTGTCTTGATTGATGATGGAGAAGGCTGCTTGCAGGATCCCTGAGCTTGGTTAATGGTGGTGTGATTCTATTCATTTATTTTTTTCTCATGTATCATTGTGTTTCATCCTTATTTATTGCAGTAGGAAAAAGGTTTTAGACTAAGAAATGTTTTCAAAGGCACCTTAGCTCTGTTTGTTCTTCACTGCCTCTATGTTTTCCTCTGCTGGGCCTTTTTAAAGAATTATTAATTTCTCTCTATACCCCCCAAGCTTGTTTATTTCATGAATGGTTTAATATAATAGGTATCAAAGATGATTTATGGTTAGCCCTGCTTGTTTGATGTCTCTAAACACTTTTCTTGAGGTCTCTCTCCAAAGTACCATTGATTAGGTTTGCCAAAGAGGCTATGTTTCGATCATACCCTTTTTCCATGCTTGAAATTGTTTTGGAGATCTTCATATATATGATCAATGATATTTAGGCATTCCCTCTTCTTTGGTTAAATTTATATGTGTATCTTGAATGTTTTCTAATATTGAAGATGAAATCACTAGAAGTTAAACGAGTTTCTCACCTTCTATATTTCATTGGATTGTATGTCTGAAATGCTTATTGCTTAAGTTGAATCAAAGAGTTATTGGTGTGCCCTATATATTGATTTCTTATTCATGCTAAATAGTGTTGAGGTCTTTCCTTGTTTTTAAGTACATGTAAAGGATTATTAATTTCCCTTTGTCCTACTTTATTCACAAACTTGATGTTCACTCCATTTCACAAAAACCTTGAGAATCCATTTGACCAATGCTAGATTTGCCCTGTGATCCACCCTGATTTACTATTGAAACTTTCTATGACTTTTATTGACTCCATAGCCCAATGACTTGAATATTTCCTCACTCTATCTATTCTACTTGATCATCTTAACCAGTCAAAACAAACAAACAAACCCTACACTTAACAACTAGCCTAAAACCAAAACCCTACAAGCAAACAAGTTCACATCCTTTGCAAAAATAGAGAGGGCCCTCTCAGATTCCAGAAAGGCTAGGTCCTAGGACTCCAAAGACTGGTCTGATGTTACCCTGTGCATTTGATCTCACCAATCTAACAAATCACGGGAACCTAACATACCACATACAAATAAGTGCCCTGAGCACATACAAATAAGTGCTATTAGTACATGAAATAAGCGTAAAGGATTGAGAAAGGCTTCCTGCACAGAGAGTTAATGCCAGGGCACTAATCAGGCTAGATGGTAGTGGAGAAACGTTCGTGACACTGCTAGGGCCCATCAAGCTCACTGACAGCAGAGAAACATAAGAGACCAATAATTATACTGAATCCCTTGACTCTCGTGATGTTACTCTGACCCCTCTCATCTGGTCTCTAGGAACAAAAGGGCACGATGAACATCATTCTGTGTAGTGCAATAGGGTGAATTGAATGCACGAAGGCCAAAGAGGAGGCCACTGGGACCCATGGGACTCAAGGAGAAAATAAGGTGCTGTCTAGAGGTCCTCTCAAGGCATGGAGTCTGAAATTTATTGGGAAACATCATTCCCATGTGGATCCTCCATCCCCAAGCAATCATCCATACAAAATGAGTCACCTCCCAACATGACAACTCCTGAAAATGTTCCTCCACCTTGAGCTCCGGAAAAGTAGGTGGGCTGAAAATATGAACATGGTAGACAAAGAAACCTACCCCACACTGTCTTCCTCTCCACTTATGATAAGTGTAGAGCATATTATTATCTTGGGATGCAATACAATTTCCCTCAAGTGGCAAGATGAAGACTAGATCTCCAAAGATCTCCTCTCCAATGCTGTGAATCAAGCCGGCCCAAATCATTCCATATGTGATGGATAGGAAATCATCACCATATGGCATCCCATCAATCACATGGTCCACCTAAAAAAGGAATAAGTGTTTGGCTGTGGTGGCCATATCTCCTCTCATGCTCCCATTAGAACATGCAATGCAAAAAGTGTGGGAATCCTCTTCTCCAAAGGACACATCCAACCCATGTCTCTCTCTCCCAATCATGCTTCCAATACAAATAATATCAATATCAGCAAATGAAA
This sequence comes from Pinus albicaulis, assembly GCA_034641835.2. Classification (NCBI taxonomy): domain Eukaryota; kingdom Viridiplantae; phylum Streptophyta; class Pinopsida; order Pinales; family Pinaceae; genus Pinus; species Pinus albicaulis. The sequence continues at coordinate 1,666,704,100 of CM076584.1, forward strand.
TCATGATCAACATCAAAATGAGGGAAATAATGAAGGTTTCTTGTGGTGCAGGAAGGTACCAACAATTTCCCCAATAGTGACAACATAGTTTTCCTAACTGCTGCTTCAGAAAATAGTATGGAAAGTTTTTTTTTGATACATGGATAATTATGTATGTCATGACATCTACTGATAAATAGAAAATAGATGGGTACATAAACTGAACATACATGAAATAAAACACTTTCCCAAGGCCATATAAAATATGGCTGTCTCCATCATACAATTTGGCCCAATGTTGACCATGGAGCTCAATGAAAAGCTTGCCTTCTTGTGGAGCAATGCACTGAGTAGAAATGGTAAGAGTGTGCAAATAATACGTTAGACAATCAATGGATGCAAAAACAATATTCTTACCATGTGTTGAGAGTAAGATGATGCATATGTATATGAATAAATTCCCCATAGTGGTATGCAACATTTCCATGAAGAGAAATGAACCATGTGCTGCATGAAGATCACCCTTCTTATGCTTGGAAATCCAAGTTAAGAAGATCATATCTCTGTAATAGATGTGTGCATTCACTACTTCATCATTCTCACCTCCTCCTTTCCCATCAATTGCATCAAGTGTGGGGTGATCCTAGGGACACTCCATTAATTTCCCCAAGCTCCCAAGTGACATCGTTGTTTGCCTATGCAAATAGGATCCTTCCAACTCATAGCTCCATTCTTTGACATGCATATTGTCAAATAAATCTCCCATAATGCTGCTACAAATAAGAAGTTCCTCCCAAAGTGGAAGTACCTCTTAATCCTCTAAGGCCAAGGAGTAGCCCTTTCGCACCATGATAGTTCCGTCTCCTACTCCTACAACATCATGCAAAGTGTGAGAGAAAATCTGCCCATGCTCTCCCAAGAACAACCCAAGCAAAAATGGATTTTGCTGCCTCCCCATACCTCCATCATACAAATTAAGTGGTGAAAACATGGTGATTGATATGAAGAATGTCATATCAACACAATGTGTCCATACTCCTTGCTGCCCAATGATGTAATTATCTTGCCACACCTTCTTCACCCACATACCCTTAGAAAGAAGATGATGGCCAAACTCTTTCAAGATTAGCCAACACAACCAAGCCTCCTGCTGCCCAGTATCATAGATTTGCAAGTAGCTTTCCATCTTCTTGCTCTCCATCCACACCCATCCATCCACATGTAGGTGCCTCCCATCATGTTCTTCCTTAACACTCTCCCAGGGAAGACTACCATCCTCCCATGTTGGCTAGAGGGGTCCTGACCCAGGTTCAGAGGTTAAGGTTTGCCAATAAACCCCTATACTACTAGCCCTTTCGGCAGTGACCTACTTGTGCAGGTCAAAGTCTCACTTGAAGTAGTATGGGTGGGTGCCGGAACCAGGTTTCCGCACCCTGAGAAAGGATAGGTAATGCAAACAGAGTTGCGTCCAGCTTTATGATGACCAGATCGCCTATTACAGAGATGGATCTATAGGTATCCTTCACATCCACGTGCGTAAGGTTAACTATACTACGATGCTCAATAAATTATAAGCTTCTAAAACAGTAACACAATATTGCACAAAACATAACAGAATACATCCAGATGCAGTAACCACACTTACACAGTATTTTCGTAGCTTAACACAGAATATGCATAATACAACAATTACCACAGATTCACATAAACAATACACATAGATCAGTAACTCAAACAACCTTTCTTATTCATCAATCCGTGCATTCCTTCTTACAATAATCAACCCGACCTTCGCACACAGCAGCAGGGTTCGCACACAGTAAGAATCTGGATCTCCGCGCACACAGCCAGCGTGAGTCCTTTCCCCAAAAACCAAAAAAGATCTACTAAGCCACAATTCGAATCAAGAGCTCATCCTCTTCTTTCTACCTTACAATTCAAAATGTTCCTCTATTTATAAAAATCTAGCCTAATCTTTCCTATGGTCCAAAACCCGTGGTTTGTGGATTTCGGATCTACCCTTTAACCCATTACAATGCTTTTTGGGGCTTTGTCCCACCCCAAACCCCGGCGCTATACTAAATATAATAAAAATTATACAAAATCGGACCAATTTTGCAGCTTGTAGGAGACCTTGTTCCAACAGTCCCCCAACACAATCTTGTGACTCGTCCCGAGTCACTGTGGTGGTGCAGTCTCTATCTATGCACATAAGGTATTGAGGGCTACGATCAATGGAGGTAACACTTCTTTGCTCTAGGCAGCTGCAGTTTGTGCAATGTCTACCAGCTTCTGGGAGGTCGGTTCTTTAGTTGCCATGGTAACCTGCTCTAATATCTGGTTGAGCCGTGCGATTGCGTCATGAGCACCCTGTGATATCTGGAAGGCGACGTCGCCCCATGGCTTCAATCTCTTTGTGATGGCATGATTTGCTTGTCGGAGATCCGTAACCGTGTCTCAGAGGGCATTGCTAGTATTCAAGAGTGCCAGACACTGCGCAGGGACTAGGGAGGGCAAGGTAGCTTCGATCTAATCGAAAGAAGCTTCCTTCTGGCGTAAGTCCTGCTTGACGTTTTGAAGAAATGAGTTGAACTGGACCGCTGTCCAGAGCTGCATGGCCGCTTTGAGCAACTGCGTACCCAGAGTAAGCTGTCCCATAATGATGGACGTAGCTTCTGTTATCAGCGCAGCACGCTGTGCGCGTACCTTCAAAGGTGTGGCAGGCTGCACTTGGGCTTGTAATGTGGTGACTTGGCAGGCTAGTTGGGTCCTGAGGGTTTGTATTTTGGTTCAGGACACCTTTAGTGTTGCAACCAAGCCTTCTATGGTGAGCTCCTCTAGGACCTCTGTGCCGAGCTGGTGAACTACTGGTTCTAACTACGCTGTCTGGGAGGAAGCAAGGGAGACATCGAGCTGTTGCTGCGCAGTCTAGTCACGATGATGGATCTCTTGAAGCACGGTGGTGTGTAAACCTTGTAACTCCTCGCGGGGCAGCTGCGCCAAGTCCAATTGTAGTCCCGTAGTCATTGGAAGGTGGGAGCCGTCTAGGACAGTGCTAGGCAGTGAACAATAATGGCTTGCGTTCGTAGTTAGCTCGGTACTGTTCGTAGGGTGCAACGTATCCCTGTGTCGTTTCGTACCCCTGGGGGATGGAGTATCCTGGTTAGTCAGTCCTGTCATTCGCGGGACTATCGGCGACTCGACTGTGTCAACTCTCATAGTGATTTGCAGTATTTGCGTACCAGCTTGCATGGATACTTTCGAGCCCATTCGGCTGGAGCTTGCGATCATCCCAGGGTTGGACAGGGTGTGAAATTTCATTATATAGCTTCAATGCCAGTCTGCGCAAGGTTCAAAGTCAATTTTCCCTTTAGGGAGCCAGAGGGAAATCTGCTTATCAATCTCAGCGTCCCCAGACCTTCTTAACATAATGTCGACATGCTATAGACTGGCAGGCACCGCTGCGTCCACGGGGTTAGGGGCTGCCATAGCAACGTAAGGAGGGGATCCTAAATTTGGAGACTCGCAGACAACGGAAGTAGGTTGATTGGGTATGGAAAAACTGCCAAAGGTCCAGAAAATCAAGAAACAGAATAATATATGAAGATTATAGAGATGATATGGAGCCTTAACCAGAGTTATCCTTTCTCCCTTATAGTGCCCGTGGCTATCCAATAGTAGAGTGAATCTAACTTGGAACTTACCATCAAGAAAACAGTAAAAACTCACCATATATTGCTACATTAATTTCTAGCCGCATGTTTTCCATAATGGTAATATTCCCTTTTTACCAGAGTTCAGTGTTCCGACTGTCATTGTTCGCACTCGATTGCCTTCCCACAAATCTACTAACCTTGGATGAAACATTCGTGCTACTTGTGCATCCTGAATTATAGCCGACGTCGGGTGTGTTGTAATACGATTCAAGTATAGTCTAAACAACTTGGCAACTGTGTGCATCCCGTCCAGTGCCGTGGTTGGGATAGTTCAGGGGTCATCCTTTTCGTCCATTGGACTGAAGCTGCAGTATTCAACCATGTGTGGTACCGATGTTCCCCAGGGTTCAGATGCGATGTGCAGGCTTGGGCTACTCTGAGTCAAGGCGTTAGCATTCTGCAGAGCTGCATCGAGCACTCCTATGCTATCTACCACCATAAATGTTCGCAAAAACTCATCTCGCAAATTCTCCCAATGGCGAGTGCGCTGATGTAGCTCTGTATCTAAATACCATGCAGCTGGACGCAGGCCTAGAGCATGGATAAATAGGTGGACCTGTTCATTTGGGGTTATGTCGCACCATTGCATTTCCCATGCAAGCAGATATCTGCGTGGGTCTTCTGACCCAAGGAACTTTTGGATCTGTCCCCTATCTGGGGCTTCAAATTGCATGATCATCTTATCCCTACATCCCCCCAAATCGCAGAATACCTTCCCATGCGTATCCCACCAACGCATAGGTGTCCCGCGCAGGGCTAGCTGAAGGGCCCATAGCCGACGTTCCTTGGGAACTTCTGCTTCAAATGCACATAAGAATTCCCTAATGTTACCTGAATCCCTAAAGTAGGGCAGGTCTCTTACCTCAGAGGAGATGCAGTGGAAGTTCCTAGTGACCCAAAGACATCGCAGCGCCGACACCTCATGCAACTTGCCTTACTAATTCTCTAGTTCCCCATCAGAGTCAGAAAAGAATTCACTGTCCTTTTCCCAACAGAGTACTCCTTCTGCCGTGGGTTTAATCCAATCTTCATCCTACGTAGTGACCTTATAAATGTCATCCACTTCCTCCTCATCTCGCACTGGCTCTATATACCGTGTGCCTTCCGCGGGATCCAACGGTACTATTACTCGGGTGCCGTTATTTTCGAACACCATGCTGTGATTTTTGAGATTGATAACACCCCCCATATCTATAGCCCAATACAGCCCTAAGAGCACAGGGTAGGGGTCCGCATCTTCTACGATTTCTATTACCTCAAAGTCAGCTTGGGCCTTTACTCCTGCAATATCTACCATGACTTTTGGTAGCCTTCCTAGAGGGATGATCTTCTGTTGATTCGCCATGTGCAACTGGATGGTGGACCATTCTAACTTAGGTTATCCCATTCATTGCTATGTCTGTTTAGGTAACACGTTCACATCTGATCCAAGGTCTAAAATAACTTGATCCATCTCGTAGTCACCAATCTGCGCAGTCAGCCGCATTTCTCTTCCGGTGCGTTTTTTATACCTATATAGTTTGTGTACATCCTTGGTCGAATCGGGCCGCGTTGCACAGCTATTCATTAATGCTTGAAGGTTTTCTACAACCTTTGGGTTACGTAGAAAATTCATATATGCCTGCAGAAAGGGCTCAACCCCCTCATCTGTCTTAGGGTGTATTGGTGCCTGCGTAGTAGTTGCTTCTTTCTGAGCTTGTCCCTTTTCTATGTTCGATCCTTCTTGACAGGTCAAAGGATCCTTGGCAGTGCTTTCCTTTGGTCCCCGGGTGACCATCCCACTGCGTGTTATGACGTTCTCATTTGGGTCTATGTTCCTTAGCTCAGCTTTAACTCTTTGCACATTCTGCGTAGGGGTGGGCTGCTTTTCTTGCATTTTGGCTATTAAAATTGGGCAATCTTCGATCACATGGTCTAGCTGTCTACAATATTTGCAAGATTTCCTTGTAGGGTTTGGGCAGTCCCTTGCAAAGTGTCCTACTTCCCCGCAGTTGTAACAGATTAGTTGCCCGCGTCCTCGACCTGCGCTTCCTCCCCGACCTCCCCTGCTCCTTGCTGGAGAGCCACCAAAGCTTGTGGGAGATCTAGGTGACACAAGGTTTGAATGCAACCTATATAAGTTCCATCGATCTATCATCAGGTCGTAAGTTCATCAGTTCTTCTCATTGTGTCCTACTGATTGGCAGAACCTGCACCACTATTGCTTCAGTTCTGGGACATACGCTCCGAGCCAGGGGCAATGGTTTGTATCGCGCAGCCCTGCTACACGGCAGTCATTGCACCATAACACAGACTCGCTTGAGCCTAGATGCACTAAGTTGGGGTCTCCATTTTCTCCTAGGCGGACCGGACTAGGTCCTCCTGCCTACATGTAATCTGCCAATAGAGGGCACTGATCCTTCGCATGGCCAGACACCCAGCATCATATGCACCATAGGTCTGCACTGGCGCCTTTTCCTCGTTCCTTTCGCAGGGTCTAAATTTCCATGTGCATAGCTCCGAGCTGCTCCTGAATTTGCTGTACTCCTAATGAAATATCTTCTATGGGCGCAAATTCTAGTTTCATGGCGACTTCCACAGCTTTTTCCTGTGACTCGAAGGTTTTATGACTCATTTGCGTGCACAGGTGGGGCAACAACATAACGATGGACCATTCTGTATGTTTTCTATCGTCATATTCAAATCCTCCCTCCCCGATTTCTCTCTTTAGTCGTTGATCAACCTCCCATACAGATTCAGACGCTCCTTGCTTGAAGTCCTTCACTTCTACTACTAACTGAGAGTAAGATTTTGGCTCCCGGAATTGTTGCTTCAGAGCGTCCTTAATATCTTGAATAGATGCATTCCCGTTCTGAGATATGTATTGCATATACCAGTCCAACGCTCTTTCTTCGATTGTAAGGGACAACTGTGCCCTTTTCACCGTATCGTTTGTCACATTTTTCGCAGTCCATACGGAATCTGCAACAAACCAAAATTGGTCCATATCCTCATCCCCTAACCCCTTGAAGGTAGGTAGTTTTAGGTGCGCAACCAGATCTCTGTCCGGTGGAGGTGGTGGTATAGGTGAAATCTTACCTTTGTGCAGGCTGGACGGTGGTGTAGCAGGGGGGATTTGTGCAGCCGTCTTTTGCAGAGGGTTATAGACAGATCTTCCCCTTGAAAGGTTGGTTTGATAGAATTTACCGCTGCGTGTCATGCTCTCATTCAGATCTGAGGTCATTCACTTGGTATGACTGCACAAAATACTCTTCTCGCATAATAATATCTTAATCAGCAAAGGTAATGTCTTTAGAAACTTGCCCCAGAATCCCTTAAAGAATCTCCGTTCTACTTCAGAGTAGGAGACGAACTAATCATTGGAAAATTCTGTCACAAATCCTCTTAGCACACTGCCCACCCAATGATCCACCGTGTGAGTGATAGTATTATCAAGTCCTTTCCAGCTGCTGGATCAGGTCTGGAGTCCACTGAGTGACTCGTTTGTCCTTCCAACACTTCTGGAACTCTACGAGCCTAGCCAGCCACTCTTGAAGCTCGGTTGAAAATGTCACAAAGAAAATTTCGTAGCTTTCTGTTAGAGTACCTATTTTTCCACGTTTCTGCCGTTAACCTTGTGCCACGATTCTCTTTTATCGCAAATTCCTAAATCTGCTTTTCGAACCACTCTTTAATTTCCTTCCTTTTAGGCTTCTAGTATTCTCTTGTCATTACCCGATCCCTCTCAAAATGCTCCCGATCCCGGCAACAGAACCATTTTTTGGCTGGAGGGGTCCTGACCCAGGTTCAGAGGTTAAGGTTTTCCAACAAACCCTTATACTACTGGCCCTTTCGACAGTGACCTACTTGCGCAGGTCAAAGTCTCACCCGAAGCAGTATGGGTGGGTGCTGGAACCAAGTTTTTGCACCCTGAGAAAGGATAGGTAATGAAAACAGAGCTGTGTCTGGCTTTATGACGATTTCCTATTACAGATCTGGATCTATAGGTCTCCTTTGAATCCACGTGCGTAAGGTCAACTATACTACGGTGCTCAATAAATTATATGCTTCTAAAACAGTAACACAGTATTGCATAAAACATAACAAAACAGATCTAGATGCAGTAACCACACTTACAGATTATTTTCGCAGCTTAACACAGAATACGCATAATACAACAATTACCATAGATTCTCATAAATAGTACACATAGATTAGTTACTAAAACAACCTTTCTTATTCATCAATCCATCCATTCCTTCTTACAATACCCAACCCGACCTGCGCACACAGCAGGACTCTGGATCTCTGCGCACACAGCCAACAGAAGTCCTTTCCCCAAAAACCCAAACAGATATACTAAGCCACAATTCGCATCAAGAGCTCATTCTCTTCTTTCTACCTTACAATTCAAAATGTTCCTCTATTTATAACAATCTAGCCTAATCTTTCCTATGGTCCGCAACCCTTGGTTTGCAGATTCTGGATCTACCCTTTAACCCATTACAATGCTTTTTGGGGCTTTGTCCCACCCCAAACCCCTGTGCTATAATAAATATAATCAAAATTATACAAAATCTGACCAGTTTCGCAGCTTGTAGGAGACCTTGTTCCAACGTCCCAAATAAATTTTTTCCTCCTAAATTTCATGGGATGTTGAAATGCAACTCCTTGGAGATCTTCTAGAGAAGACCTCTCATCAGTGTCCCCGTTGAATCCACAAAGATCCAAGTGTGATGAGGGAAATATCACCTCAAACCGTTGAAGAACCTTGCACTCCATGATGTGTTGAAGTGCACCTCCAATGAGATCTCTCCATGAGACCTTCTTCTCATCAATGGCCTCCCAAAACCAATAAGGCTTTGGATTTGCTTTAGGTAGAAGTTTCTCTTTGAGATGGGGAGTGCTCATTGGGAAAGGGTCATCTAGAAATGAGAAAATGTTTCTCACTTCAAGATGTCTAATATATATCACTTCTTCCTCCATTTCTTCATGAAAGAAGCTGCCATTTGGGTGCTCCCATAAGGAATGGGTCCTCTTTTCTTCACTACTGCTCTTGTACATCACAGTGCCATTCTATTGCTCTAAATTAACAGTATGAAATGATGCAGATCCCTCCATAAGATTTGATGAAATGACAAGAGATGAAAACTTAATCATACCTTGGTGAAATTTGGAAGCATTTTGTGGGGCTGCAAGAGTTCCCTCTTCAAATGTGTTGGCTTCCCAAACTGCTGAAGATGAAGGCTGCTCCTCCATAGCTGTACCAGCATTGGTACATGCCTCTTCCAATGGTGGTGAGCACTTAGAATTTCAGATTCCAAGTGTCCTTTATGCTCCTTGTCTTCTCCTCTTTGAGAATAGGAAGTGCATGGCCCTTCCTCTTCTTGAAACCTTCTAGGAGTTTCATTGCATTTCTCGTTCATATGCTTAACCTTCTTGGAGAGGTTCTTTCTAGATCTGAAAAGTGATGAGATCAAGCTCATTATTTCCATAATTCTGATGTGATTCTTCTCTTTGTCTTCTTATCTTCTTGATTTCATAATGGCTGAAACTCACAGGCTGAGCCAAGACTATGCTCCGATACCACTGTAATATCCCAAAATGGGACTGCAGCAAGGCATAAGAAAAATACTGGAATAGAAGCAAGAAATTAACTCATAAAATGTGTTAATAACACATATCCATCAAATTAATGTTGCAGCAGAAAAATATGATTCATTATATCAGCCAAAAGTGGGGAAAAGCAGCAATATGAGTCCTAAAAACGTTATTTTCAGAGAATTGCATTATAATAGGGAGAAATAATGATGGGGTCCCCTAGATCATGTATTATGGGGCTTATATCAAGAAAATATTAAGAAAAAAAATCCCTTTTGAGGGTTTAAACAGATCTCCCGGTCCCGATATGGCTAAAAAAGGCCCAAATCCCATGACTTGACTTATGCAAAAATTTCTGAAGCTTGCACAATGTCATTTAAAGAGGGTTTTTGATAAAATATGATGAAAAATTAAGATCTGGAGTTTTCTTGCTCAAAACATGAAGAAAAATTGGGATCTAGCCCCTTTTACACATCAGAAAGATAACCCGGTAAGGGTTTCATGAAAGCACAATGTACAAAATGTTAGATCTGCAGATCTGGATCTGAAATAATTTAGTCTGCTGGAGAAATGTGTATAAATGGCTGAAGAATACAAAAATGAAGGAGGATCCTTCTTACAAGTATTTCCGAGAGAAGGGTTGGCCCTTTCCCGGAGAAAGCAACTCAAAATTGAGGGGATTGATCCTCACACTGCAACTTTGCAAGGAAGGATGCAGTTCCTGCAAGGGACTATACTGTAGATGATGGAAGTCCTTTGGCCAAGTTCCAAGATATGAAATTCTACTCCAAAATCTTCCTTACTGATCTCCCAAAGGAATGGAGGCTCCCTCCTTTGAAAAATGAGTGCAGGAAGTGGTGTTGTGAACCCTCACTGCAACACCCTGCAACACAACGTTATACTGCTGCAGAAATAATGCTGTAGCTGAAGGAGGATGCTTGGCCTCAAGCCTGGATGTGAGGAAAATAATACAAGCTTCTTTAAGAGGCCTCTCAAGAAAGGAGAAGGATTCCTAAACAAGAAATCCTTGTGCTAAGCAACACAACAATCTCAACTAAACAGTTGAAGAAAGAAGAATAGTCTAAGCAGACAAATCAAAATATCATTCATAAGATGTCTTGCTATGGATGCCTTGCCATCCTTTTATACATGTGTGAGCCTTCTTGCCTTGGGCCCCACTCATTAGGGTTTCCTTCACCAAGGAACCTTCCTCCCACTATCTCTACGCTGTCTCACAAGATGATCTCCATCTCCTATCCCAGCGTTGTTGACTTGGTCAAACTTGACCTTGTCCACATGCAAAAGTCCCTGTTCACACATGAAGGTGTGGAATCCAGATTTCACGTTGATCCCCTTTCACATTATGAGGGATTTTATTCAGATTTTTATTATGCATGGGTCCCCTTACCCATTTATTCATCTCCCAAGTGAAATCAACAAAATTTAATATTCCAATTTGCTGCATGCAAATTTTGGAATATTACAGTCCTCCCCTCCCAAATGTTGCCTATCCTCAAGAAACTACAAGGATAAAACTAAAGAGTCTCCCTTCCTCCTATTGTAGCATCCACATATGATGAAATCCTCCAAGTAATGAGATGCTGTCTCATCAATGAATCTCCATATTGCCCCTCCCAAGCATGCAAGCTAGCCAAATAGCTATCATCATGAATAAGTAAAGTACTCAAGGAGGCAATAAGGTGTTGTCTAGAGGTCCTCTCAAGGAATGGAGTCTGAAATGTATTGGGAAACATCATTCCCATGTGGATCCTCCATCCCCAAGCAATCATCCATACAAAATGAGTCACCTCCCAACATGGAAACTCCTGAAAATGTTCCTCCACCTTGAGCTCCGGCAAAGTAGGTGGGCTGAAAATCTGAACATGGTAGACAAAGTAGCCTACCCCACGCTGTCTTCCTCTCCACTTATGATAAGTGTAGAGCATATGCTTATGTTGGGCTACAATACAATTTCCCTCAAGTGGCAAGATGAAGACTAGATCTACAAAGATCTCCTCTCCAATGCTGTGAATCAAGCTGGCCCAAATCATTCCATATGTGATGGATAGGAAATCATCACCATATGGCATCCCATCAATGACATGGTCCACCTCAAAAAGGAAGTAGTGTTTGGCTGTGGTGGACATATCTCCTCTCATGCTCCCATTAGAACATGCAATGCAAAAAGTGTGGGAATCCTCTTCCCCAAAGGACACATCCAACCCATGAGTCTCTCTCCCAATCATGCTTCCAATACAAATTTGATCAATATCAGAAAATTAAATCATGATCAACATCAAACTGAGGGAAATACTGAAGGTTTCTTGTGGTTCAGGAAGGTACCAATAGTTTCCCCAATAGTCACAACACAATTTTCCTAACTGCTGCTTCAGAAAATAGTATGGCAAGTTATTTTTTGATACATGGATAATTATGTATGTCATGCCATCTACTGATAAATAGCAAATAGCTGGGTACATCAAATGAAAATACATGAAAGAAAACAATTTCCCAAGGCCATATGAAAGATGGTTGTCTCCATCATACAATTTGGCCCAATGTTGACCATGGAGCTCAATGAAAAGCTTGCCCTCTTGTGGAGCAATGCACTGAATAGAAATGGTAAGAGTGTGAAAATAATACGTTAGAAAATCAATGGATGAAAAAAAAATATTCTTACCATGTGTTGAGAGTAAGATGATGCATATGTATATGAATAAATTCCCCATAGTGGTATGACACATTTCCATGAAGAAAAATGAACCATGTGCTGCATGAAGATCACCCTTCTTATGCTTGGAAATCCAAGTTAAGAAGATCATATCTCTGTAATAGATGTTTCCATTCACTACTTCATCATTCTCACCTCCTCCTTTCCCACCAAGTGCATCAAGTTTGGAGTGATCCTGGGGACACTCCATCAATAACCCCAAGCTACGAAGTGACATCGCTGTTAGCCTATGCAAATAGGCGCCTTCCAAATCATAGCTCCATTCTTTGACATGCATATTGTCAAAGACATCTCCCTTAATGCTGCTACACATAAGAAGTTCCTTCCAAAGTGGAAGTACCTCTTGATCATATAAGGCCAAGGAGTAGCCCCTTTGCACCATGATAGTGCCATCTCCTACTCTTGCAACATCATGCAAAGTGTGAGAGCAAATCTGCCCATGCTCTCCCAAGAACAACCCAAGCAACAATGGATTTTTCTAGCTCCCCATACCTCCATATTACAAATTATGTGGTGAAAACATGGTGATTGATATGAAGAATGTCATATCAACACAATGTGTCCATAATCCTTGCTGCCCATTGATTTAAGTACCCTGCCACACCTTCTTCACCCACATACCCTTAGAAAGAAGATGATGGCCAAACTCTTTCAAGAGCAGCCAATGCAGCCAAGCCTCCTGCTGCCCAGTATCATAGATTTGCAAGTAGATTTCCAGATTCTTGCTCTCCATCCACACCCATCCATCCACATGTAGGTGCCTCCCATCATGTTCTTCCTTAGCACTCTCCCAATGAAGACTACCGTCCTCCCAAATCAAATTTCTCCTCCTACATTTCATGGGATGTTGAAATGCAACTCCTTGGAGATCTTCTAGAGAATACCTCTCATCAGTGTCCCCCTTGAATCCACAAAGATCCAATTGTGATGAGGGAAAAATCAACTCAAATTGTTGAAGAACCTTGCACTCCATGGTGTGTTGAAGTGCACCTCCAATGAGATCTCTCCATGAGACCTTCTTCTCATCAATGGCCTCCCAAAACCAATAAGGTTCTGGATCTGCTGCAGGTAGAAGTTTCTCTTTGAGCCGGGGAGTGCTAATTGAGAAAGGGTCATCTAGAAAGGAGAAAATGTTTCTCACTTCAAGATGTCTACTATCTATCACTTCTTCCTCCATTGCTTCATGCAAGAAGCTGCCATTTGAGTGCTCCCATAAGGAATGGGTCCTCTTTTCTTCACTGCTGCTCTTGTACAACGCAGTGCCATTTCGTTGCTCTAAATCAACAGTATGCAATGATGTAGATCCCTCCATAAGATTTTCTGAAATGACAAGAGATGAAAACTTAAGCATACCTTAGTGAAATTTGGAAGCATTTTATGGGGCTGCAAGAGATCCCTCTTCAAATGTGTTGGCTTCCCAAACTACTGAAGATGAAGGCTGCTCCTCCATAGTTGTGCCAACGCTGGTACATGCCTCTTCCAATGGTGGTGAGCACTTAGAATTTAAGATTCCAAGTGTCCTTAATGTTCCTTTTCTTCTCCTCTTTGAGAATAGGAAGTGCATGGCCCTTCCTCTTCTTGAAACCTTTTAGGATTTTTATTGCATTTCTCCTTCATTTGCATAACCTCCTTGGAGAGGTTCTTTCTGGATCTGAAAAGTGATGAGATAAAGATAATTCTTTCCATAATTCTAATCTGCTTCTTCTCTTTGTATTCTTATCTTCTTGATTTCATAATGGCTGAAACTCACAAGCTGAGCCAAGACTATGCTCCGATACCACTGTAATATCCCAAAATGGGACTGCATCAATGCATAATCACAATAATGGAATAGAAGAAAAAAATCAACTCATAAAATGTGTTAATAACACATATCCATCAAATGAATGTTGTAACATAAAAAATATGATCCATTATATTAGCCAAAAGTGGGGAAAAGCAGCAATATGAGCCCTAAAAACGTTATTTTCAGAGAATTGCGTTATAATACAGAGAAATAATGATGGGGTACCTTAGCTCATGTATTATGGGGCTTATATCCAGAAAATTTTAAGAAACAAATCCCTTTTGAGGGTTTAAACAGATCTCCCGGTCCCGATATGGCTCAAGTAGGCCCAAACCCCATGACTTGACTTATGCAAAAATTTCTGAAGCATGCACAACGTCATTTAAAGAGGGTTTCTGATACAATATGAGGCAAACATTAGATATGGAGCTTTATTCCTCAAAACATGAAGAGAAATAGCCCCTTTTACACATTAGAAAGATAACTTAGCAAGGGTTTCATGAAAGCACAATGTACAAAATGTTAGATCTGCAGATCTGGATCTGAAATAACACAGTATGCTGAAGCACTATGTATAAATAGATGAATAATACAAAAATTAAGGAGTAACCTTCTTACAAGTCTTTCTGGGAGAAGGGTTGACCCTTTCCCTGAGAAAGCAAATCAGAATTGAGGGGATTGACCCTCACACTGCAAATGTGCAAGGAAGGACACAGTTCCTGCAAGGGACTACACTGTAGATGATGGAAGTCCTTTGGCCAAGTGCCAAGATATGAAATTTTGCTCCAATATCTTCCTTACTGATCTCCCAAAGGAATGGAGGCTCCCTCCTTTGAAAAATGAGTGCAGGAAGTGGTGTTGTGAACCCTCATTGCAACACCCTGCAACACAACGTTATACTGTTACAGAAATAACATTGTAGCTGAAGGAGGATGCTTGGCATCAAGCCTGGATGTGAGGAAAATGAGTACAAGCTCCTTCAAGAGGCCTCTCAATAAAGGAGAAGGATTCCTAAATAGGAAATCCTTGTGCTAAGCAGCGCAACAATCTAAACTAAACAGTTGAAGAAAGCAGAATAGTCTAAGCAGACAAAACAAAATATCATTCATAAGATGTCTTGCTATGGCTGCCTTGCCATCCTTTTATACATGTGTGAGCCTTCCTGCCTTGGGCCCCACTCATTAGTGTTTCCTCCACCAAGGAATCTTCCTCCCACTATCTCTGCGCTGTCTCACAAGTTGATCTCCATCTCCTATCCCAGTGCTGTTGACTTGGTCAAACTTGACCTTGTCCACATGCAAAAGTCCCTGTTCACACATGAAGGTGTGGAATCCAAATTTTATGTTGAACCCCTTTCACATTATGAGGGATTTTATTCAGATTTTTATTATGCATGGGCCTCCTTACCCATTTATTAATCTCCTAAGTGAAATCAACAAAATTTAATATTCCAATTTGCTGCATGCAAATTTTGGAATCTTACAGTCCTCCCCTCCAAAATGTTGCTTGTACTCAAGCAAATAAAAGGATAGAACTAAAAATTCTCCCTTCCTCCTACGATAGCATCCACATATGATGAAATCCTCCGAGGAATGAAATGCTATCTCATTAATGAATCTCCATATTGCCCCTCCCAAGCATGCAAGCTAGCCAAATAGCTATCATCATGAATAAGTAAAGTACTCAAGGAGGCAATAAGGTGCTGTCTAGAGGTCCTCTCAAGGCATGGATTCTGAAATGTATTGGGAAACATCATTCCCATGTGGATCCTCCACCCCCAAGAAATCATCCATACAAAATGAGTCACCTCCCAACATGGAAACTCCTGAAAATGTTCCTCCACCTTGAGCTCCGGAAAAGTAGGAGGGATGAAAATATGAACATGGTAGACAAAGCAGCCTACCCCACGCTGTCTTCCTATCCACTTATGATAAGTGTAGAGCATATGATGATCCTGGGCTATAATACAATTTCCCTCAAGTGGCAAGATGAAGACTAGATCTCCTCTCCAATGCTGTGAATCAAGCTGGCCCAAATCATTCCATATGTGATAGATAGGAAATAATCACCATATGTCATCCCATCAATCACATGGTCCACCTCAAAAAGCAATAAGTGTTTGGCTGTGGTGGCCATATCTCCTCTAATGCTCCCATTAGAACATGCAATGCAAAACGTGTGGGAATCCTCTTCCCCAAAGGACACATCCAACCCATGTGTCTCTCTCCCAATCATGCTTCCAATACAAATAAGATCAATATCAGCAAATTAAATCATGATCAACATCAAAATGAGGGAAATACTGAAGGTTTCTTGTGGTGCAGGAAGGTACCAACAGTTTCCCCAATAGTCATAGTGCAATTTTCCTAACTTCTGCTTAAGAAAATAGTATAGCAAGTTATTTTTTGATACATGGATAATTATGTATGTCATGACATATACTAATAAATAGCATTTGGCTGGGTACATAAATTGAACATACATGAAAGAAAACACTTGCCCAAGGCCATATGAAATATGGTTGTCTCCATCATACAATTTGGCCCAATGTTGACCATGGAGCTCAATGAAAAGCTTGCTCTCTTGTGGAGCAATGCACTGAGTAGAAATGGTAAGAGTGTGCAAATACTACGTTAGAAAATCAATGGATGCAAAAAAAATATTCTTACCATGTGTTGAGAGTAAGATGATGCATATGTGTATGAATAAATTCCCCATAGTGGTATGACACATTTCCATGAAGAGAAATGAACCATGTGCTGCATGAAGATCACCCTTCTTATGCTTGGAAATCCAAGTTAAGAAGATCATATCTCTGTAATATATGTTTCCATCCACTACTTCATCATTCTCACCTCCTCCTTTCCCACCAAGTACATCAAGTGTGGAGTGATCCTGGGGACACTCCATCAATAACCCCAAGCTACCAAGTGAGATCACTATTGGCTTATGCAAATAGGCTCCTTCCAACTCATAGCTCCATTCTTTGACATGCATATTGTGAAAGGCATCTCCCATAATGCTGCTACACATAAGAAGTTCCTCCCAAAGTGGAAGTACCTCTTGATCATCTAAGGCCAAGGAGTAGCCCCTTTGCACCATGATAGTGCCATCTCCTACTCCTACAACATCATGCAAAGTGCGAGAGAAAATATTCCCATGCTCTCCTAAGAACAACCCAAGCAAAAATGGATTTTGCTTGCTCCCTATACCTCCATCATAAAAATTATGTGGTGAAAACATGGCGATTGATATGAAGAATGTCATATCAACACAATGTGTCCATAATCCTTGCTGCCCAATGATGTAAGTATCCTGCCACACCTTCTTCACCCACATACCCCTAGAAAGAGGATGATGGAAAAACTATTTCAAGAGCATCCAATGCAGCCAAGCCTCCCGCTGCCCGATATCATAGATTTGCAAGTAGCTTTCCAACTTCTTTCTCTCCATCCACACCCATCCATCCACATGTAGGTGCCTCCCATCATGTTCTTCCTTATCACTCTCCAAAGGAAGACTACCATCCTCCCAAATCAAATTTCTCCTCCATTTCATGGGATGTTGAAATGCAACTCCTTGAAGATCTTCTAGAGAAGACCTCTCATCAGTGTCCCCCTTGAATCCACAAAGATCCAAATGTGATGAGGGAAAAATCACCTCAAGCTGTTGAATAACCTTGCACTCCATGATGTGTTGAAGTGCACCTCCAATGAGATCTCTCCATGAGACCTTCTTCTCATCAATGGCCTCCCAAAACCAATAAGGTTTTGGATCTGCTGCAGGTAGAAGTTTCTCTTTGAGCTGGGGAGTTCTCATTGAGAAAGGATCATCTAGAAAGGAGAAAATGTTTCTCACTTCAAGATGTCTACTACCTATCACTTCTTCCTCCATTGCTTCATGAAAGAAGATGCCATTTGAGTGCTCCCATAAGGAATGGGTCCTCTTTTCTTCACTGCTGCTCTTGTATAACACAGTGCCATTCTGTTGCTCTAAATCAGCAATATGAAATGATGTAGATCCCTCCATAAGATTTTCTGAAATGACAAGAGATGAAAACTTATGCATACCTTGGTGAAATTTGGAAGCATTTTGTGGGGCTGCAAGAGTTCCCTCTTCAAATGTGTTGGCTTCCCAAACTACTGAAGATGAAGGCTGCTCCTCCATAGTTGTGCCAATGCTGGTACATGCCTCTTCCAATGGTGGTGAGCACTTATAATTCAGATTCCAAATGTTCTTCAGGTTCCTTGTCTTCTCCTCTTTGAGAATAGGAAGTGCATGACTCTTCCTCTTCTTGAAACCTTCTAGGAGTTTCATTTCATTTCTCCTTCATTTGCTTAACCTCCTTGGAGAGGTTCTTTCTGGATCTAAAAAGTGATGAGATCAAGCTCATTCTTTCCATCATTCTTATCTTCTTCTTCTCTTTGTCTTCTTATCTTCTTGATTGCATAATGGCTGAAACTCACAGGCTGAGCCAAGACTATGCTCCGATACCACTGTAATATCCGAAAATGGAACTGTAGCAATGCATAAGCACAATACTGGAATAGAGGCAAGAAATTAACTCATAAAATGTGTTAATAACACATAGCCATCAAATGTATGTTTCAACAACAAAAATATGATCCATTATATAAGCCAAAAGTGGGGAAAAGCAGCAATATGAGCCTTAAAAACGTTATTTTCAGAGAATTGCATTATAATAGGGAGAAATAACACTGGGGTCCCTTATCTCATGTATTATGGGGCTTATATCCAAAAAATATTCAAATATAAATCCCTTTTGATGGTTTAAACAAATCTCCCGGTCCTGATATGGCTCAAAAAGTCCCAAATCCCATGACTTGACTTATGCAGAAATTTCTGAAGCATGCACAAAGTCATTTAAAGAGGGTTTCTGATACAATATGATGAAAACATCAAATATATAGTTTTATTTCTCAAAAAATGAAGAAAAATAGGGATCTAGCCCCTTTTACACATCAGAAAGATAACCTGACAAGGGTTTCATGAAAGCACAATGTAAAAAATGTTAGATATGTAGATATAAATTTGAAATAACGTAGTCTGCTGAAGCACTGTGTATAAATGGCTGAAGAATACAAAAATGAAGGAGGATACTTCTTACAAGTCTTTCCGGGAGAAGGGTTGGCCCTTTCCCTGAGAAAGCAAATCAAAATTGATGGGATTGACCCTCACACTGCAACTCTGCAAGGAAGGATGCAGTTCCTGCAAGGGACTACACTGTAGATGATTGAAGTCCTTTAGATAAGTACCAAGATATGAAATTCTGCTCCAATATCTTCCTTACTAATCTCCCAAAGGAATGGAGTCTCCCTCCTTTGAAAAATGAGTGCAGGAAGTGGTGTTGTGAACCCTCACTGCAACACCCTGCAACAAAAAATTATACTACTGGAGAAATAATGTTGTAGCTGAAGGAGGATGCTTTGCCTCAAGCCTGGATGTGAGGCAAATCAATACAAACTCCTTTAATAGGCCTCTCAAGAAAGGATAAGGATTCCTAAACAGGAAATCCTTGTGGTAAGTAGCACAACAATCTCAACTAAACCGTTGAAGAAAGCAGAATAGCCTAAGAAGAAAAATCAAAATATCATCTATAATATGTCTTTCTATGGCTAACTTGCCATCCTTTTATACATGCGTGAGCCTTCTTGCCTTGGGCCCCACTCATTAGGGTTTTCTCCACCAAGGAATCTTCCTCCCACTATCTCTGCGCTGTCTCACAAGATGATCTCCATCTCCTATCCCAGCGCTATTGACTTGGTCAAAATTGACCTTGTCCACATGCAAAAGTCCCTGTTCACACATGAAGGTGTGGAATCCAAATTTTATGTTGAACGCCTTTCACATTATGAGGGATTTTATTCAGATTTTTATTATGCATGGGCCTCCTTACCCATTTATTCATCTCCTAAGTGAAATTAGAAAAAAATAAAATTTCAATTTTCTAAATGCAAATTTTGGAATATTACAATTAGATTGGAATTCTGTAAAAAGTGGCTGCAATTACACGGATTGTAGTTTCCTGTGTATCAATTTAAGAGCCGAAGGAGGAAATAGTGAGACATGGCACACCGTACAACTGCGCTCTACTAAACCAGTGCATAATTAGGTCATTATGGGAGAATAGCAGCACCTCTAACAACATTATTGAAGAAAGATGAATTTTATTGGAATCCTAAAGCAACTAAGGCCTTTGAACATCTTAAAGAGGAAATGTGTCTGGCACCGGTCTTAGCTACGCCAGACTTCACAAAAACTTTTATTGTGGAATGTGATGCCTCAGGAAATGGAATTGGTGTTTTTTTAGTGCAAGAAGGAAGACCCATTGCTTTTAAAAGTCATCCAATCAAAGGAAAGTATTTATGAGAAGGAAATGTTGGAAATACTACATGCACTAAAGAAATGGCGACCTTACCTAATGGGAAGGCACTTCAATGTAAAAACTGATCATGATAGTCTTAAACACTTTTTGTAACAAATAATATCTTCAGAAGAGCAGAAAAAATGGGTCACAAAGATGTTGGGTTATGACTTTGAAATCATCTACAAAAAAGGGAAGCTAAATATTGTTGCACATGCACTCTCAAGAAAGGATGAAGTGGTGGCAGCATTGATTTGTGCAATTTCTATTATCCAACCAGATTGGATAACCAAAGCAAGGGATGAATGGAAGAAAGATGAAGAAGTGTGGACACTCATTCAAAAAGAAATATCCTAGTACATCTAATACATTTAGTTGGAAAAATGATCCTTATGGTACATAGATCACTTATATCTTTTTAAGAATTCCCAACTAAAACACAAGATTCTTTTGGAGTTGCACACTTCTCCTTTAGGAGGACACTCAAGATTTTTAAAAATTTACCACAGGGTGAAGAAAGATTTTTTTTGGGATGGCCTTAAATATGATATTCAAAAGTTTGTGGGAGGAATGTTTGGTCTGCGAGAAAAATAAAGTTGATACAATTAAGACCCTGGGTCTTCTACAACATTTATCAATTCCAAGCCAATGTTGGGAGGAGATTTCAATGGATTTTATCACAGGTTTACCTAAGTCCAAAGGAAAGAGTGTCATCATGGTGGTAGTTGATAGACTTACCAAGTATGCACAATTTTGTGCATTATCTCATCCATTTAAAGCAAGTATAGTTGCTACTGCATTTATGGAAACAATTCAAAAGCTACATGGAAACCCAAATATTATGGTAAGCGACAGAGATCCCATTTTTACTAGAAATTTTTGGACGGAATTATTTTCTTGTTTGGGTAATCAACTAGCTCATAGATCATCTTATCATCCTCAATTTGATGGTCAAACTGAGATAATGAACAAATTTTTGGAAGGATATCTTCGTTGTTTTGTATCTGATAAACAAAAAAAATGGGTCAAGTGGTTACCTCTGGCTGAATGGTGGTATAACACTTCCTTCCATACTACAACAAAAATGACCCCATATATGGCAATTTATGGATATCATCCACCATCCATCACATCATATTTAAGAGAAAATTCTAAGGTGCAAGCAGTGGAAGATCACATCGAGCATCAATAACAAGTTCTCTAACTCTTAAAGGATAACCTAAATTTAGCACAAAATCGAATGAAACAATAGGCAGATCAACATCGCAGTGAGAGAAGTTTTGTTATATGAGACTGGGTATTTTTACAGCTACAACCATACAAACAAATGTCCCTCAAGCAAGCTAAGAAGGATAATAAATTATCACCAAAATACTATGGTCCTTACAAGGTGTTGCAAAATATTGGTACTATGGCATACAAATTGGAGCTTCTTGCTTCTTCGTGAGTGCATCTAGTTTTCCATGTTTCATGCTTAAAGAAGGTTATAGGTGAAAAAATTCCAGTTCAAACAATATTTCCAGAACCTGATGAGGAAGGAAAAGTCATAGTGGAACCTGAAACAGTCACGGAAACAAGAACTTGACAACTACGAAATCGATCAATTTCAGAGTATCTCATCAAGTGGAAGAACCTAACCACTGAAGATTCTACATGGGAGGATGAGAATTTTATACAGAAGCACCCATAACTACTCAAGCATTGAGGGCAACACTTTTTTGAAGGAGAGGGGCAAGTTAGGTCCCCATATTACTAGTGTAGTCCCTTATTGTTTTTAGTGTAGCCCCCTTATTGTTATTGTTGTACCCCTGTAACCCCCATATTGTTATTATTGTTCCCTTACATTATTATCGTTAGGTTGGCTAAGATTATATTGTGACCCCATGGACCCCTATATATAGAAGGAAGTTTTGTCATTTGTATCATCCAAGAATTGTTCATTTATGTAATGTATTGGAGGTTTCCCCCTCGAAGTGGCTGATTTCTAAGGTGTTGATCTCTCTTTTCTTCTATTTTTGGAGCTGGTTTCATAACACATGTGACCTATTTATAAATACAAGAGTCGCGTAGGTTGCATTCAACCTGCACCATGGAGCTCACAAAGTGTTTGACAAGACAATCAAAGTACGTTTTTTTCCAGGCAAGTCGCTAAAACCTCCTGCAATTCATGGTTTTATTGGCTGTTGACCCTACCTACCACTTTCTAGGCTATTAATCATCTTAGACTCCTCTCAGGTGCAACCCTTTCCCTCACACCACTCCCCTGCTCATCCTATCATGTCCAGACTAGTCCTGATCCCTTTTTCTGCCTCCTTCTACTTTGGATACCTTGCCCCATACCTCCTATGGTCCCTTGAAACTTGATTTGCTTCCTTCCCTTGGATTTTTTCCCCAATTTCCTCGTAGGTCGTACCGACATGCTTTTCTACCCAGAAAAAACCTAATGCAACCTCGCGACTTCTCGACCTAGTCACTGGGTCGCAAAGTCGCAAAGTCCTGATCATTCACATAGACGCGACCTTGCGACCCTGCGACTAGGTCGCCAGGTCACATCCCTTCCAGACCAAAACCTTTGCGACCGATTCAGGTCGCAGAGACCTAATATTATTTTTTGTGACCCATCCTGCTGATCACTTAGCCTCTCGAATCGACCATGAACCTAGTTGGTTTAGTCAGGTATTTATTCTATTTTCCTCCATGCCGCCTGTCTTATCGTGGGACTATTTTTTGAATATGCCATGTAATATCAAAGCCGAAATCGAGTGTGTTTCCATCTCTTCGACCTCAAGCGACATGGGGCCCCTGACAGTTCAAAGAAGGCACATGAGAAAGATCCATCATAGGGTGACATGCCTCCATCAACGACTCCCATATACGGGGACACTGCCCGTGTTTTAAGAAAAGGTGCAAGGATGTATTGGTATGAACTCTACTAAGAGTTCACGAAGCAGGAATTCCTAGAAGACCTCGTGGACCAGCACATATTCATACGGGTGAAGAGCTCCAAACTACATTATGTGGCTTCCCACCTGTTAATATTCTCGTGCATAGAAATGATTGAATGGATCCTCCAAAAGGTGGATTCAAGGCATTGGGTAATCCAAATCCATGCAAGGAAAGCTTTCGCCAACCTGATCGAAGGGGATGTTGAATTATATTATTCACTCTTGAGTAAAGAGGAATCCTTCAACACCCGATGGATCGAAACAAATGATGTTCTGATACAAGACACCCTCAGGGGCCGGTGGGAAGACCCTGAAAAGTTTAATGGAAAGAAAGATCAGGTAAGACCGAGGGTTTGAGGAAGGTGTACAGGCTCATCGCAACCATGATGTGCCTAATGTATGGCAGGATGTACGCCACTACCTTTAGTGGGGCATGGGTTCCCCTCATATACGCAATCACCACCCACGACACTTGTTTAATTAGGCACATCTATTAATTTCAGCTCTAAGGGCCAATATATTAGCAGCATAGGTTTTGGAGGAAGGATTAGCCTCAGAGTTCTATATGGCTTCCTACCTTCTAGATGCAGTATGCTCACGGTGTCACTTTGATGATTGGGCACATAACTGGAATGCAATGACTAGTGGACAGATTCATAAGGATCTAAATGTTTTCTAGGATACAAAATATCTACAAGGCATTGATGTGATCTCCGCTAAGTTTATCACCGCACTATACCGTCATCTCTTTAATGAAGATCCACCCTGCATGTCCAGAGAGCCATGGAGACGATCATTAAGGTAGCACACTGATTCCCCATCTGAGAAGGAACCTTCATTTGAGTTTTTGGATCATTCAGGGTGCCCCATGCATTTCCCAAGTTTGATAATGATAAAATGCTACTACAAGAAGTATGCTACCAAATGACGGACGGTTTCTCCAAGAAACTGAGTGTAATGTTCCCAATTTTAGCCTCAAGTTAAAATGGAACATTATAGTGACATGTTTTTATTTTGTTTAATAAAATGGGTAAGGAGACCCCTTAACCCATTTTAATGGAAAATAACACTCCTTTTGTGAAAGGAGAAATAAATAAGCAGCTGAAATAAACACCTAAAGGTGTGAACATGATAAGGATCACCTTGAGTGGCCATCTTTGACCAAGTCAACAGCGCTGCCTTAGAGGGTTGGCTTGCTTGAGAAGATACCACAACTTTTGGAGGGAAAGCATTAAAAAGTGAATGGAAACCCTAATTGTGGGGCCTATGGTGAAAGAGAGTTCATTTTCTTTATAAGAACGAAGGAGCAGCTCATTGGTATTATTCTTTGATTCAGAAATTTCGTGGTGAGGCCAAGGACTTGCATATCCGGGCTGTTTAGCAGGATTGTAGTGCTCTTGAGCACTGGGGGGTGTTACCGGTGGGGATCCCCCACCTCTTCCTCATGGGAGGAGAGGATTTGAGCTGCATTTCCTCATTCTAGCATTTGGCCAAGCTTACTCCTTTAGTTGTAACATTTTCCTGTAGCAGGTTGGTGCTGTGTAGCTGGGGTAGCAGCAGAGGAACTCATAGAGTTCTTCCTTACTTGAATTTTCAGTGGAGGATGGATTTATTCATTGGAGGAGATGTAGAGAAGGCTCTTGGAATTCATTTCAGATCTGTGGCATCATGCCACTCATTCACCATCTCCCACTGTGCAGTCACTTGGAGAAACTGCATTATTCCATGAGAGTAGTGTTGAGGGAGATTCTTGTGCTCATTAGGAGGAGTGCTTTTGAGATTAATGGGATCAGACCCTTTTTCCTTGAGGGAATTATCAAAGGAGGGCATCAGCATTTAAGATCAGCCACAACCTCATATTCATTTGGTTTTAGTTGCAGTGACAACTAGTTTGTCATTTTTGTATTTTATCCGACATTTCTAGCAATCTCCCTGAGGTTGGCTAGAAATCCCATATTGAGCCCATTTTCCTTTCTTGGGCCATTTTCTTTGTATTCCTTCAGCTACATTTCATTTTTATACATTCAGCAGCTGCATCTCCCATAGAGACTGCGCAGTTATGTTCTTCCGGTATTCTGTGTAGCTGCAGCTACTCGGACATTATATTGTATATCCATTGGAGATTGGTTCTAATGCTTAGGGGCTTTGTTCCTCATGATATTTCTGTATAATCTTGCTGATATATTAATGCAATTATGGCTGTGATATTTATCCTCTTATGGTATATTCATATTTGCAGAGTTCTAGACTTATGTTTTGCATATTGCTGTAAGATCTTTCATTGAGCATTGTTTTAGAGACCTAGATTGGGGAGATCTGAATAACCCATCTAGTGTTATTTATTTGAGCTAATTTTCTATAGGGGAGTTATATTATAAATTTTCTAGGGAATACCAGTGCTGGTTTTCCTTATTTATGTAGCAGCTTCCTTATACAGTGTCCTCAAGGACTCTGTAGCAGAAATTCCCAAAGTGGAATATTGCATATCCACAGGCAGAGTCTGTGAAGGGCCAGCTAGCCTCAGGATCTCCCCCTTATTTGAAGGAGACATATCCTGTAAATGCCCCAACATTCAATCTCTGAAATGGACTTGGAGTGTCTCACTGAATAAGGAAAAATGGAACATCTTAAGATGTTCCCGATGGAGCAGAAAATCTCTCATTTGGGACATTACAGTGGTATCAAAGCATGATCTTGGCTCAGCCTGTGCCCAAGATCCATTGCTATTAGAAGAGGAGCTTCTCTCCAAGGAGAGGAGATTTACAAGGAGAAAAGGAAAGAGGAATGAAGGAAGAGTAGGTTTCCTTTCTTCTTTTCCAGACCAATGAGGAAATCATTGAAAATCTGATGAAAGGGAAAAGTGGAAGATTTTCTTAGAGCGTTTGTTGATGAGGCAAATCCTAGCTATTTCACATAAACGGTGTGGGCATTCAGCCACACATGCAGATCCACAGCGCAGTCCCTTGGTCACTTTCATTGCAAGGGAGTAGAGGAAGAAAGGAGGCCATGGGAGGAGCAAAACTGCAACTCATGGTATGGCTCATGATTTTTTGGTTTGGAGGTTCCATTTTCATTGTCGTGCAAATGCAAAAAAAAATGATGCCTTCACTAAGGGTTTGATGGGAAAACTTAGTGAAACCCATTGTGGCATAAATTCAAACACTTTTCATGCATTGGGAGGAACCAACAACATTGTCACTTTTGGAGGAGATCCATCACCACATGGAGATAAAAAGGGAACCAATGCTTCCACTAGAGGAGCCCTTGTGTCTTGCAAGGAGTTCCAAGTATTTTGCATGTGGGTGCCAAGACACAATTCCAGAGTCACATGTAGCATTTGTTGGGGAATGTGAGATGGAGAAAGAAGAGCAGAAGGATCATCACAGAGGGATGAAGAGAATTCTCCCTTATCTATTCCAGGAATTTTCTGCACAAAAAGAAGATACTGCACTGTGCAGAGGAGGAAGGGACAAATCAGTCCACTCATACATGCAGTCTATTTTCAGATCTTGATGTATCACTTTTGGTGGCTTTCTATCTAGGAGGCCATATGATCTAGAGATGATGAGAGGCATCATACTATTTGATTCACCACTCATGGATTCCGGAGGGGTGGAGACACTAGAGGGATCCAACACAGCGTAGAGGGTTTGAAGTAAACTCAAGGAGGAGAGATATACTCTCTCATTTTCAGTATCACCCCTCTTCATCAGCTTTATTGCGCTGACAGAGTTTGCTGCATGGATGGAGGGTAGCATCTTCATGTTGTGGGATGACTGCTTCGTGGATTTAGTGAGAGAGAGATTACTTCCTTTGGGAAAGGGCTCTTTCATGCTTTGGAGTAGATGGAGGCCACTCATGCTTAAATTGCCCAGGATCGGGAGATTCTCTGGAGGTGATAGTCTCTCATGGGAGGCTTATTTTCAGAGATCATCATTTCTTTGAGCATGATCAGCTGCATGGTGGCATGGAAACAACTTGGAGGATGAATTTGACATGAGGGGATGTCAAGGTAGTAGGAAACAACATGATGGAGCACCACATTGCAGAATACCAGCGCTGTCTATGGGGAGGATTGATCCAGGATGGAGGACTTAGCTTTGTTTGAGTATTTCCCCAAGATCTTGATGCATGTATGATTCTTGATGACCAGGAGGGATATGAATGATGCATATTTTATGATATGGTCATCTAACATTATGGCAAATTCTTCTTGGCTAGGGCTTCTAGTCTCAAGAAGAGATTATTGCATGTAGCATATGAGGACTTCCTAGCCATGCACTTGGATGCATACTTTGATTGGATAGAGGAGTTCACTTGGAGGGAATTCACAATGGCACCTATCATCATAGGGAGAGATGCATAGCCCACTTGTTATGGTGGAGAGGACCTCACAGCCACTTCCCTACTCATTGGAGGTAGAGGGAAATTATCAGTTGGGCCATTTCAGCTCAAGAGCCCAAGTACAAATTGGAGAAGGTATAACCTCACATTTTATATTGTACTTTCCTTCCTTGTTGGAGTAGCATGATGAGTCAAGAAGAGTTTATTTCTTCTTGCATAATGTACAAGGATGTATTTGTAGGCTTTGTGGCAGGAGAATGGACCATTCTTATGGTGGTTTGTGGAGGGAGCCACATGCTCCTTGGTGTGCACCATTGGCACCAATTTATATTTTCATGCTCATATCTTTTGAGGTGTGTGTGGCAGCAAACAAGTGACTGGGAAAGCACTTGTTGTTTTGATGCAGGCAAGAGGCTCACTGTGCTGGTCCCATGAGAGGAGCAATGACCCACTCTCTAGTTGTCTTATGGCAGCTTGTTTACATTGTATCATGCTACCTTGTATTGCCGATGCTTATTTATTCACCGGGAGCACCATTTGGAGAGTGACTTATATGTTGGGACAGCCCATTGGGAGCACTATTCTTCCCATTACACATGTTCTATATTGCAGGAGACACCATTGGGAAAACCATGATTTCCATACTATTACTTTTCTCTTCTTGTGGGGCAAACCACTTGGAGAATTTGGAGAGGCATTTCATGGATGAATATTTTGATGGGGTAGCTTGGGCCACTCTTGGAGGCCACACCATTTCAGCCCAAGGACAACAAAAACCCCATATGTACTACAAAGGGAGAGAGGAGCTTATTGGGATGAAGCAACAAAACTCTCCATTCAACCCCATTACATTGCACAGAACTGGGGGGCAAGCTTTTCATTTGGATGATAGCGTGGATGAGGAGATCACTAATGTGATTATATTTTCCCATGCATGTCATCACTCCTACCTTGAGAAGGCCATGGTTCAACAGGGAGATTTCCACCTACACCTTCTATCTTTCCGTAAGGTGCACCATTCCGGTTTGCATACTTGGGAGGAGGCATTGGAGGACAGTTTTATTGCAGTATATCTTGAGAAACGATGGAGATTGTTGATGAGGAGGCCACAAGAGAAGAAGGGGGAGAAGTTTTGTTCTCTCTATGCAGTTGCTTGAGGACAAGCAACATGTGGGAGGGGAGGATTGTAATGTTCCCAATTTTAGCCTCAAGCTAAAATGGAACATTATAGTGACATATTTTTATTTTGTTTAATAAAATGGGTAAGGAGACCCCTTAAACCATTTTAATGGAAAATAACACTCCTTGTGTGAAAGGAGAAATAAATAAGCAGCTGAAATAAACACCTAATGGTGTGAACATGATGAGGATCACCTTGAGTGGCCATTTTTGACCAAGTCAACAGCGCTGCCTTAGAGGGTTGGCTTGCTTGAGAAGATAATGCAGCTTTTGGAGGGAAATCATTCAAAAGTGAATGGAAACCATAATTGTGGGGCCTATGGTGAAAGAGAGTTCATTTTATTTATAAGAACGAAGGAGCAACTCATTGGTATTATTCTTTGATTCAAAAATTTCATGGTGAGGCCAAGGACTTGCATATCCGGGCTGTTTAGCAGGATTGCAGTGCTCTTGAGCACTGGGGGGTGTTCTCAGTGGGGATCCCCCACCTCTTCCTCATGGGAGGAGAGGATTTGAGCTGAATTTCCTCATTCTAGCATTTTTCCAAGCTTACTCCTTCAGTTGCAGCATTTTCCTGTAGCAGGTTGGTGCTGTGTAGCTGGGGTAGCAGCAGAGGAACTCATAGAGTTCTTCCTTACTTGCCTTTTCAGTGAATTATGGATTTCTTCATTGGAGGAGCTGTAGAGAAGGATCTTGGACTTCATTTCAGATCTGTGGCATCATGCCACTCATTCACCATCTCCCACTGCACAGTCACTTGGAGAAACTGTGTTATTCGATGAGGGCAGTGTTGAGGGAGATTCTTGTGCTCATCAGGAGGAGTGATTTTGAGATTAAGGGGATCAACCCATTTTTACTTGAGGGAATTATCAGAGGAGGGCATTAGCATTTCAAATCAGCCACAACCTCATATTCATTTGGTTTCAGTTGTAGTGACAACTAGTTTGTCACTTTTGTATTTTATAAGGTATTTCTAGCAATCTCCCCGAGGTTGGCTAGAAATACCATATTGAGCCCATTTTCCTTTCTTGGTCCATTTTCTTTGTATTCATTCAGATACATTTCATTTGTATACATTTAGGAGCTGCATCTCCCATAGAGACTGTGCAGTTATGTTCTTTTGGCATTCTGTGTAGTTGCAGCTACTCCGACATTATATTGTATATCCATTGGAGATTGGTTCTAATGCTTAGGGGCTTTGTTCGTCATGATATTTCTGTATAATATTGCTGATATATTAATGCAATGATGGCTGTGATATTTATCCTTTTATGGTATATTCAGATTTGCAGAGTTCCAGACTTATGTTTTGCATATTGCTGAAAGCTCTTTCATTGAGCATTGTTTTAGAGATCTAGATTGGGGAGATCTGAATAACCCATCTAGTTTTATTTCTTTGAGCTCATTTTCTGCAGGGGGGTTATAATATACATTTTATAGGGCATCCCAGTGCTGGTTTGCCTTATTTATGTAGCAGCTTCCTTATACAACATCCTCAAGGAACTTGTAGCAGAAATTCCCGAAGTGGAATATTGCATATCCATAGGCAGAGTCTATGAAGGGCCAGCTAGCCTCAGGATCTCTCCCTTCTTTGAAGGAGACATATCCTGTAAATGCCGCAATAGTCAATCTCTGAAATGGACTTGGAGTGTCTCACTGAAGAAAGAAAAATGGAACATCTTAAGATGTTCCCGATGGAGCAGAAAATCCCTCATTTGGGACATTACACTGAGTTAAGGCAAGAAGAAACCATGGCCTACCCTCCCACTCACCATTGGTTCCTACATGGTAAAAGAATTCAAGGAAGTGGATACAGAAGCTGAACACCTAAAGGGATTCCATTTCGCGAACTTAGCTTTTCGATCCTATGACCCCGAGAGGATCGTCCCCACACACTACAAGTGGGCCAAGTTTAACTGGAATTATCAGCACACAAAGTGCACTACAGAAGATGAAGTCAAGAACTTGTACAATGCACTCAGGTATGCTGCCCCTGAAGAGGAATTTGACTTGGATGGAAACCAAGGAGGTCAGTCTTAGGATGACAAGACCCTACAACAAAGAGTGGATGCCATGAAACGGAAAACACCAACAGGAGGAGCATTGACCTCTCAGCCAAAAAAGCCAAAAAACACCATGGGAAATGAACCTCCTAAGGATCCAAAAGGAGGAGGAGACAAAGAGGTCGAGGCATAGAAAAATGCCGAGCAAAAGAAAAGAGAGGAAGAAATTAAGAAAACCCAAGATGCTCTGGCACAATAGCAAGAAGAAGAAAGGAAAATGCAACAAGTAGAAGAGAAATGCAATATTCCAAATCAGGAAATGCTCATGAATCCAGCAAATGAAAATCCTTTTTCAAGAAAACATTAAAAATCAACAACTGGATCCATTCCAGAGATTGACTGCAGGGGCATTTACTGGATATGTCACCTCTGAAAATAGGGTGAGATCCAGAGGCTAGCTGGCTCACTAGCAGACTCTGTCTATAGAACTCTGTCAAAGGCTAATATTTCCCTTTCAAGACTATTGACTAGCAGCTCAAGGAAAACGCTGTATAAGAAAAAATATGCAACAGAAACATAGATGAATGTATGTGACTTATGTATTGAATTTCAGCTGAAACAAATGAGCTTAGAGACCTTAAACAGATCTCCCACAAACTAGACTAGCTGAAAACTGCTGAAAGAGGAAGGTTGCAGCAAAATGGAAACCCTACTTTAGAATGTGCATAAATTCTTCAGAAACTCAAGAGGAATCATAAAATTATCATATCAAAGGCCATATCAGATGCATAGCTCATCATTTGACAAAAAATACAGCAAAAATTACTTCAGAAAGACAACCAAGTAGGGAAAAGCACCACTAGTGACCCAGAAACGCTGTTTTCCTGAGTATTGAGTTAAAGCAGTATAAAATAATGGTTTTTTCCCTTATATTAGTAAATATAGGAGCTGCATAGAATAGGATTTTAGAAACAAATACCAATAGCAAAGTTAAACAGGCCTCCCATGCTCAAATAAATGAAAATGGACAAAAACCCCAAAACATGCAAATGCCGGAGCTGCTGCAAAAGACACTGCACAGTATATTGAAGTAAATACTCAAAAAGATAAGAGAGAATGAATGATATTTATATTATAATTCTCAATGAAGAATAAATACAGAGATCCAATCCCTTTTACACAATTTAATGATCACCCGGCAAGGGTTTACCCACAGAAAACAATATGTAAAAGAGAAGCTGCAGATATAATACTGAAATAACACTGTAGAAATATAGCTCTACATAAAATGGCTGAATACACATAAGAATTTCTGTAGACTCTCTTTTGATCATCTCCCAGAAGAATATTGAGCTTCCCTTTCGGAAACTAGCTCCAAACAATGGGGTTTTAACCCCTTCCGCTGCACCTCTATAAAAATAACGTAGTATCCTCAAGGGACTGCCCAGATATGGAGCACCAGTGCTTGGCCTAACACCTGAAAGTGGAAGTTACAGATCAGAATCTTCCCTTAGATCTCTTGCTACAAGATCTCTAAGAAAAAGCAGGGCATTCCCACATGAGAAAACCCTTGCACTAAGAAGTGTAGCAACTTAGCTAAACAACTAAGTATGTAGGAAGTCTAAGTAGACCTCATGAAAGTATAATCTCCAATATAAACCCAAATGGATTCCCTTCCTTCATTATATAGAAAATGAGCTTCTCCTCCAAGGGCCCCACTCCACTAGGGTTTGCTTCCTTGCCAAGCTTTCCCCCTCTAGGGTTACACTGTCCCATTAAGTGGAGGAAAACTAGATGCTGCGTGGTTTGATTGAGTCAATGTGACTAAATGCATCTTCTAAGAATATTCCTTGATTGAGTCTCTTTGCCTTGCCCCTTTTCACATTTAAGGAGTCTTCAAATTGTTTTTTTGAATTTGCCTCCATTCACATTGAGCTGCCTTATTCATGGATCCATTCTTTTAAAGACAGGTTGAGTTGACTTGGTCAAATGAACCTTGTTCACACATGTGGATGCTTGAGCTAGTTATTTCATGGCCCCTTTTTACTTTGTGAGGGGTTCTATTCATGCTAGAGTAGTTTTCATGAGCCTCCTTGCTCACTTATTCATGCATTTGAATTTATTGACAAAAATTAATATTCCACTTAGCTATGAGCTAAGCTGGGAATATTACAGTCTCCCCCTCCCAAATGTTGCTTGTCCTCAAGAAACTGCAAGGGTGCTACAAAATTTCTTTTCCTTCCTTTGTGGCCTTCTCATCCATAGCCTCCATCCCTGCATCAGATTTTCTGCCAAAGTGTTTGTCTTCCAATAGTTCTTCCCAAGTGTACAAGTTGGTCTGTGGTGAATAAGCCCAATGGCTTTTGTCATGTAAGAATGCAAGGCTGATATGGGAACTTTGTTGCTGATCCAAGGCCTCCACAAGATAGGAGTGGTGAAAATCATGGAGCACTTCATCATCAATGAAAGACTCTCCTCCCCATGCTATCATCCAAGCAAAATTTGTTGCCTCCCAGGATGGCAACTCATGGTAAATCTTCCCCACCTTAAGCTCCTGTAAAGAAGGTGGGATGAATGGCTGAACATGATAGGCAAAATAGCCTACCCCACACTGTCTCCTTCTCCACTCATGGCAAGAGTAGAGCACATACTGATTTTGGGCTGAAATAAGGCTTCCCTTTGATGGCAAAACAAAGGTTGGATCTCCAAAGATCCTTCCTCCAAAGTCATGGATCTTGCTGGCCCAAATCAATCCATTCAAAGGGAATGACACATCACCACCATATGTCATCCAAATCAGAAATTTTCTAAAGTTTATGTGCAAGTGAAGATGATACATATGGCCTCCAAGGTGGGTACAACGCAGTTTTCCTCACTGCTGATTTAAAACATCAAGTGGCAAGTTTCCTCCCAAAGAATTTTCAGCTATGCATGCCAACTCATCTACTAGAAAGTAGTGAGCAACAATATATATCAGCCGCATACAATAAAAAAAAAAAAGCACTTGCTCCAAGTCATGTAGAGATGGGTTATCATAATTACAAAATGTGGCCCTAAAGTGACCATAACACCCATGAATAATCTTGCTCTCTTACAGAGCAATGCATTGCTTGCAATTAGTGAGAAGATACAAATTCTTAATAGGATAATCAATAAGCACATAGATGTATTTCTTACCATGCCTCATGTGTGAGTTGAAGATGTGATCCATGAGTGAGCCCTCCCATAACAATCTCCTCATAAATTTATGCAAGATGAAAGGATGCACACTTCTTTGGAAATACTCCATCATCAAAAACTTGCTCTTAGAGGACAGCGCTGTAGGCTTAAGTAGTAATGCTCTTGTCACTCCATGACTCTTCCTCTTGAAATTCCAAATGCCAAAACTATTCACCCTTGTGCTACTATGTGAGAGGATCTCCCTCTCTTCCATCAATGCTGAAAGGTAGCCTTCTTGCACCTTGGATGTGCCATGCGTTCCTCTTGGAATGTTGTGCTGAGTATGGAGAGTTTTCAACCCATACTCTCCCAAAAGAATCCATAGCAACAAGGGCTCTTGTTGCTTCCTTACATTATCAATGTGTGGATCATGGAGCAATTATGTAATGATGGACATGTGGGGTGCTCCATCAACATAGTGCAAGCTAGATTTCCCATTCCACACCAGGCAGGAGTTGTTCCTCCTCCCAAACCAAGATACATACTTGAAATATATCTCAACCCAAAATACATGTGAATGCATGAGACATACCTCAAACATGGGTAAGTATTTGGACATAAGATTCAACATATAGTGTCCAAAACCTCCTTGTGACAACCATAACAACCATGCCTTCCCATTATGCAACCGTGTCTTGGAGTACGAGGCACGAGTCGTGAGAATCAGAAATTTTGGGGAGTACCCACACTCACCCAACAGAAACCAACGCAAGTTTCCTTCTCCCTGCTTCATATTAGGATATGGTAAGTGGTTTGCATGCCACTTACTTGCTGCTCTTATCACTTCACCATGGCTGAATATGAAATGTATATTTGGGGCTTTAGGGAAGCACCCATCATGGTGCATCACCTCCCTCAACTCATCAAGGAGGTGGCCATACTTGAAAATAATCTTGGCCATGAAGCTTATAAGGTAGAACACTCCCCTTGGGAGTTATGGCCCGCACATATAAGGTAAGAGAGAAAATGAAATCATAAAATAAAATGTTACTTTCATAAATATGCTTCTTACCCATAACCTCCAGCGCTGTGACAATGTCTCCTCTGACCTCTGGTGTCTTCACTGTATCATGTTGAGGGAACACTTTGTTTTTCTTCTCATCAGGGAATTGCCCTAATGGCCCTTCTTCAAATAAGGAGGCATAAAGACATAGATCATCATAGAGAGATGGATGAACTGATGTGCATGGATCTTCCTGCCTTCCTTGTGCATCATTCTTTTGAAATAAATAGGGGTAGATATTGCTTACCCTATGAAACTCTGCAATATTCCAGACCTCACCATTTGATAATGATGGCACATACTGCACATGGATTGTGCCATAATATCTATGTGTGAGATTCTCTGAGACTCCTTGCAAAGGTGCAAGAGCTTCTCTCCTTGGTGCAACTGTCCTCATCACTTCTTTTCCTTGAGATGCTAGAGGTGCCTCTATTATGACTGAGTTGTCACCCCCAGCTCTTTCTCTGAATATAGGAAATGTCCCATTCTCAATAGGAAACCCTAGATCTTGGTCTTCCCTTGAAGGAGGAATTCCCATGTATTATTCTTCTTCTTCTTGAAACCTCATAAAGGTTTTACTGCAGTCCTCTTCTCCTTGAAAAACTCTTGGAGTTTCACTGCATCTTTCTGCTTCCAACTGTTCAACCCCCTTTGAGAGGCTCTTCTTGGATCTGAATATTGATGAGAGCAATCTCATCCTATCCATAATTTTGAATTTATGCTTGCTGATTCTCCTCACCACTTCTCTAATATCTTGATCTCACAGGCTGGGCTAGAGATCATGCTCTGATACCACTGTAATATTCCAAATCAGGAAATGCTCATGAATCCGGCAAATGAAAATCCTTTTTCAAGAAAACATTAACAATCAACAACTGGATCCATTCCAGAGATTGAATGTAGGGGAATTTACTGGATATGTCACCTCTGAAAAAAGGGTGATATCCAGAGGCTATCTGGCCCACTAGCAGACTCTGTCTATAGAACTCTGTTGAAGGCTATTATTTCCCTTTCAGGACTATTGACTAGCAGCTCAAGGAAAACGTTGTATAAGAAAAAATATGCAACAAAAACGTAGATGAATGCTTGGTTCCTCTCATATGGGCTGTATGTGACTTATGTATGGAATTTCAGTTGAAAAAAATGAACTTAGAGACCTTAAAAAGATCTCCCACAAACTAGACTAGCTGAAAACTGCTGAAAGAGGAAGGTTGCAGCAAAATGGAAAACCTACTTCAGAATTTGCATAAATTCTTCAAAAACTCAAGAGGAATCAGAAAATTATCAGATCAGAGGCCATATCAGATGCATAGCTCATCATTTTACAAAAACTACAACAAACATTACTTTAGAAAGACAACCAAGTGGGGAAAAGCACCACTAGTGACCCAGAAACGTTGTTTTCCTGAGTATTGAGTTACAATAGTATAAAGTAATAGTTTTTCCCCTTATATTAGTCAATATAGAAGCTGCATGCAAGATTATTTCAGAAACAAATACCAACAACAAAGTTAAACATGCCTCCCATGCTCAAATAGCTGAAAATGGACAAAAACCCCAAAACATGCAAATGCTAGAGCTGCTGCAAAAGACACTAGGCAGTCTATTGAAGTAAATACTTAGAAAGATAAGAGATAATGATGGATGTTTATATTATAATTCTCAATGAAGAATAAATACAGATATCCAATCCCTTTTACACAATTTAATGATCACCCAACAAGGGTTTACCCACAAAAAACAATATGTAAAAGAGAAGATGCAGATATAATATTGAAATAAAACTGTAGAGCTGTAGCTCTGCATAAAATGTCTGAATACACATAATAATGGCTGTAGAATCTCTTTTTATCAGCTCCCAGAAGAAGATTGAGCTTCCCTTTGGGAAACTAGCTCCAAACAATGGGGTTTTAACCCCTTCCACTGCACCTCTATAAAAATAACGCAGTATCCTCAAGGGAATGCCCAGATATGGAGAAAAAGTGCTTGGCCTAACACCTGAAATTCGAAGTTACAGATCAGAAGCTTCCCTTAGATCTCTTGCTACAAGATCTCCAAGAAAAAGCAGGGCATTCCCACATGAGAAAACCCTTGCACTAAGAAGTGCAGCAACTTAGATAAACAGCTAAGTATGTAGGAAGTCT
The DNA here is from genome assembly GCA_034641835.2 of Pinus albicaulis. NCBI lineage: Eukaryota > Viridiplantae > Streptophyta > Pinopsida > Pinales > Pinaceae > Pinus > Pinus albicaulis. Next base: position 1,666,741,114 of record CM076584.1, read on the forward strand.
AAGCAGACCTCATGAAAGTATAATCTCCAATATAAACCCAAATGGCTTTCCTTCCTTCATTATATAGAAAATGAGCTTCTCCTCCAAGGGCCCCACTCCACTAGGGTTTGCTTCCTTGCCAAGCTTTCCCCCTCTAGGGTTACGCTGTCCCATTAAGTGGAGGAAAAATAGATGCTGCGTGGTTTGATTTAGTCAATGTGACTAAATACATCTTCTAAGAATCTTCCTTGATTGAGTCTCTTTGCCTTGCCCCTTTTCACATTTAAGGAGTCTTCAAATTGTTTTGCTGAATTTGCCTCCATTCACATTGAGCTACCTTATTCATGGATCCATTCTTTTAAAGACAGGTTGAGTTGACTTGGTCAAATTAATCTTGTTCACACATGTGGATGCTTGAGCTGGTTATTTCATGGCCCCTTTTTACTTTGTGAGGGGTTCTATTCATGTTAGAGTAGTTTTCATGAGCCTCCTTGCTCACTTATTCATGCATTTGAATTTATTGACAAAAAATAATATTCCACTTAGCTATGAGCTAAGCTGGGAATATTACAAGAAACAAAAGAAGCAACAAGAAGAAGAATAGCAGAAAAAGCAACAGAGGGATGAAAAAAGAAAGAAGCGAGAAAAATAGGCTCGCAGAAAGAAAGAAGAAGAAGAAAAATAGAGAAGGGATCTGGAAAATAGGCTGAAATAGGAACATGATAAAGGAGAAGCAGAAAAAAAGAGGGAGGAAGAGGAAGCTCAGAAACAATGGGAGGAGACATCCAAGGAGGCAAAGGGGAGTGGGTCACAACCCTTACAAAATGGGAAGCGAACAGACCTGCCACCTATTTACATACCCCCAATAATTCCCATGACAAGAGGGCACCTCCCACTTTCATAACTCGGTATCTTAGAGGAACAAGAAGATGATGTACTGGATCTAACAAGATTATCTTACGATAAATACACTCACAAGATCGGCTAGGAGAGAATAAAATGTCTTGCCTAGAATCTGACCGAGCCTCTGGCAGTAACCACAGAAAAGGACATAGTCCTGTACACCAGGAAAAACTCCATAATGATAGCATCAGTCGGAACTGATTTTGCAACTTCCACAGAAGAAAATGTCAGTAGAATGAGTAGAGAAATATTATTTCTGCAAAACAGGATTCGTATATCTGAGCAAAGGGCCACTCAGGCAGAGGAGGATCATAAGGCCTTGGAGACCAAAAACAAAACGCTCTAGCTTGTACTCACTCAAGCCAGCGGAATACAAGACTTTGTTGAAGGAGAGTTGGACATCTTGTGTAATACTATGATACAAGTCTATGAAGAAATGATGAGGCTGAGGAAAATAGTCACTCCCTTGGCATGAGTACAAGTAGAAACAAGGAAAAATTCTGCCCAGCTAAAAGAGGCCTCTACATCACTTGAAAACATCCTGGAATGGTTTGAAAAATACCCACAGGCCCCCGCCACTTTGCCAAAGAAGGATTGGATCCGCACTCAGGATGACAAAGTATAGTTGCGGATGAAACTAGAATCCATAGATAAACTCGCAAAAGATGTGGACAAGGTAATGACTGCCTACGAGCATCTCATTAGCGGTATCGACTCGATGACGGAAGTGAACCACATACCTTCCATGGGTACCTTGACCAAATAGAGGGCATGAGAGGAAGTATTGCAAGATATTCAGTCATTCCTAGATCCGATCAATCAGGAAGCCAACACAAAGGACCTCCCAACCACCAAGGAGAACATAATTCAGTATGTCGTCGCAACGGTCATGATCTACACCAAGCTAGCTTTGTTGTCCAATCAGATCAATACGAAGAAGTGTACACTAGTTCTAAATGCACTTGAATGTTTGCACAGGCTAAGTGACGACATGCCTCAAATAACCCCAATAGCCATTGAATACCAAGCCTGGACAACCTACCTCAAGGAAAAACAACGGGTGGAAACCCTAGTCATCTCTACCACAAAGATGCTCCCATGAAAGTAACTGGATTGACAGGTTACATATACAGCCAAGTCACAAGTTGCAGAAGCTATCAAGTCACAGGTCACGACTCCACTCAAGTCGCAGGTCACAGTTTCTCCCAAGTCGCAGGCCATCCCAACAGTCAGGGAGGCGAAGAGACAGGGTAGCCCAAAAGTCACTTTTGTTCTATATGTACTCCCCCGGGAGAGAATGTAAGGACCTTTTTTCGGACTCCAAAAGGAGAGAGTTATACAATTATACATCATTGAATGTATGTTTCGGGAATGGAAACAAATGAATGTTTTGGATTTCACTATTGGATTTGATGGAAGCTTCTGTGTGTTGACACTATGGATATAGTTCTTTTACATGTTTGATACTATTCGTAACTTGCTAGTTCATATTTATGATTGCACATTGTTTATATGTTTGAGCTCTCTTGATATGTTGATGATGTGTATTGGTTTAATGTAGGGATATGTTAACGACCTAGTTTGTTGATGTGTACCTAAATATCTTCTGAAATATGCTTAGGTAATCGAAGGGCATTTGATCACCGTGAACTATTTCTCATATGTTCAAGTGATCCTCCATATGAGTATGGCCCTAATGAAGTTTTGCTAACAGTACTCCTTTTGGATTTCATGCTTTAAATATCGCTTTGCTATTCGTGGTGTTTCATTTGCAGGGTATCTATTAACCATTGGTTTGTTTCATCCAACAACTGTACATTCTCACAATTACCAATCACCCCTCTATCTAAGAAAGGGCGAAAATCAACAGTATAATGGAATCCGGGCCCACATACCAGATGGGATCCCTAGCACAAACGATGTAGAGTCTAGTAGGGATTCACCGGGGAGATTCCCTTACTGTTGGAAAGAAAATTTTCCCTTTCAACACAAAGATAATATATGTAGGTAAAAAAGTTTATGGATGGATCAATTAAAGCATCGAGTGGACATATAAATGTAGGCACAATCATGTGTGTGATTTGAGGTAAGATAATAGTCAATTTTTTTGGTTTCCTAAACATTGAATTACACATAAAATTATATAATTATTTATATATGTAATTACATATGTGTATAATAACACATATATGTAACAATTGGCTCTATTCTTCCCCTTGTCATTTTCATCTTGGCACACACCTTTTTCCATGGAAATTTTCTTAGTAACAACCAAGATTTTAGTCCATTGAAGGGTGGTACTTTAATAAATCCATGCCACTAATGCCAATAAATTTTGGAGACCAAAAAATTTGTTTGGTCTCCTCACATGTTTCTTGTGCGCAAGTAGACTTGCCAATTTTGGCTTCCATGCCATCATAAACAAGCTAAGTGGTGACCATTGCTTCACCTTATTCGATACTATTTTTGTCTTCTTATTGAGCACTCCATTGTGTGCCCATTCCTATTCCTTAATGTTGGATTCATTATTCCTCTCGTTGTTTTTCTTATTCTATGCCTCTTATTTTATTCAAGCACATGCCTAACACTTTTCTTGGAAAACCCCAATTTTTTGTTTTGTTTTGTTTTATTTTATTTAGGGTGGCTCTTCATTTAATCCATGGAATTCATCTTGAGGAATTTTTGAAAACCCCAAAATTCATTTAGTCTCTGATGAATGCATAAAATGTCATCTTTTCCACATCCATTTTCCACCTTTTTAGTTATTTTTTTCTTGTTATGATAATTATCTTGGAGCTTACCTTTGCCAATAATGATACATTTTTCCTGAGGTATGCTTCCCAATATTTTATATCATTTTAAATAGTTATGATAGTGTGACTAGGGGTAAACTAACCATTTTATGCTCACCAATGAAAAGACTTGCAATACATTGTTATAGGCAAACTACTCCAAGTCCTATCATGGGTGCTACTAGAATTGTTGTAACACCTACTAGGTCATTGTTGTAACAATTTTTGTTGTAAAAATTATTGTCGTTATTGTTGTAACACCTATATTTTCCATTGTTGCAACACTTTTCATTGTCATTGTTGTAACACATGTCGTTTTCATTATTACACCAACACCACAAAGTTGTTACACCAATTGTTACAATGTTGGATGCCATGGATATTATATTTGATGTTGCTAATTGATTAAGTGGCATGGTGTACTGTTTGGGAAAAAAAAACTATGTAGTTTTGAAAGTATTATTATTTTTTATTGTATTTTATTTTATTTCTTTTCATTCGGGGGTTGGGGGGGGGGGGGGGTAGCTGAAATGGATCCTGGGTAGTATATCACCTAATGTACATGTCAATATGCCAAGGAATCCCCAAAAAACTAACAAGTTAATATGAAATGACATAATGGTGCAATATTTTTTTTTTTTCGAAGTAAGATTAAATTCTATTAGTGAAACATAATATACATGGAGGCTCTGGCTTCTGCAGTTCAAGCCTGTATCAACAGCATAGTTTGCAACAAAAAAACAAAAAAGGAGCTGCCCATGTAGGGGAAACCAGCCCAAAGAGAGTTTGATTCGCTGCGTGGCGTGAGGAAACCAACATTATATAGACAAAATTGACTGTGCCAAATAGAGATAGTAAAATTTAACAAAATTATGATGCTGAGATCCATAAACCAGAGAAAACCTGATAGCCTAAGTGTCATGGGGCGCAGGAAGAGTCTCTTCTACAATGAGACATCTGTATTCATCGGCGTCGGTGTCCTGTGTGGCAAGTGCTGCATGTCGAGGCACTGTGGCTTCACCACCTTTGCCCATGGCCTGCTTGCTCTGCTCCTTGTCGTCCTTACTGTTTCCCGAGTTGCTACTGCTGTCCGAGCGTGAATTGTGCTTGCTAGAAACATGATGATTATCTTCATTCGCAGAGGAGCTGAGGTCACTGCGAGGGCACTTATGCAAAATGGGCGGACCGTGGCTGGGAACCTCAGCGGGCTCCTCCCGGAAGGAAACCAAGATGGTGGCTACAACATGGGGGCGGTCTAAGAAGCAATGAAAATGCAATTAGGCAGAACTGGGGGTCTGCGAGATGACAGAGGGGACCAAGCGAGACGGAGGCTGAGGAGAGGGATTTGAGGCATAGGGTCGAGCTGAGGAGCGAGGAAGACCAACCAAGCGTCTGCATCCGCTGCAGGTTTCAGGATACCTGCCCCAAGAATGTTCCAAAGAAGAAGATGAAGAATTGGAACAAGAAGAGGGCGACAAATGGGCAGTGCAGCCTCTGCTGCTGCCACGCCTGCATCGCATGAGATGCCTGAGTCAGGGCATAGTGGCATAGTAGGGGTGGATGGCGCTCTGGGTGGTAGAAGAAGCAGGGCGGTGGCGCCACCGTGACTGAAGCTCAGAGGTGGTGGTGAGGCCAGAGGCAGCAGAGAGGTGCAAATGACAGAGGATGCTCTGCGAGTAATGGTGGCCCGGGAGGAATTATATACAACACCGAAGGCTACAGTGTCTCCCTGTCGGCGTGTGGGAGCTTGGCTCCGCGATTTCAGAGGGATAGCAGCTTCGCAGAGGAGGAGAATGGAGAGGCATAGAACCAGGAGGCCGAAGAGCAAAACTAGGAGGTCGAAGAACATAACCAGGCGAATGAGTGAGGAAAGTCATTTTGAGGCGGAGGTAGCAGCCTCGACGTTTTCAATGGATTAAATGCAGCTCTAGGTGACGACCGAGCTCTTAAATGTTCGTTGGTGTGGCTTGTGGGTGGCCATGTGGCCCTGCCACATGCCGACCCACAAGTCCATTGCCGTATGATATTCATAAAGCACCTGCATCCGGGGATAATGGTGCAATATTATTGGAGGATATGATAACTACTTTGATAGGTCACAGGGTTGTTGATACAATATACACATCATATTATGAGATACATGGAAAATAACTAGAAAGATGACATGGTAGGTGATGTGGAGCATGATTTCAACATGATGTATGGTGATATGACCCTCAAAAGGTTTAGAAATTAATTTCTAACTTGGTCTTTAATGAATAGGATGCTACCATGTACTTTATAACAATCAAAAGCAAGGGTAAAAGGGGGGAAAGCTAATGGAAAACCCCATTTTTTTATTCTTATATACAAGAGAAAGGTTTTGGAAAAGACAAAGATAAAAACGAAATTGTTCAAATCATTTGTTCTTGGTGCCAAGTCAAGGTTTTAATATCAAAATGCCCATTGCTTGATTACACGTACTTGTTCCAACTATCCTTATCTTGTTCTTTGCAACCGAGCTTTGCAACTACTATAACTCATCACACACCAACCCTTGAGGAAATTGTTGGGGTTCCTATGTTTTCATAGATTGGCTAACCAAAAGACAAGAGAACATCAAAACCGCTTTGGGATCTCAGGATCTAGCCCTCTTGGATCCAGAGAGGGATCTCTCTATGTTGTTTAGATGATATGTCTTGAAAGCTTTAGTAGTTGATTTTAGGCTAGTGATGATGTGCAGGGTTGTTTGTTTTGTTTGTTTGGTTGGACAAATGTGTTTCATGTGGTATAGATAGAGCATGGGAATCTACAAGCCATTGGGCAATGGAGTCATGTGAAAGTCCCAAAAGTTCTGACTAAGAAGGAAGGTAAACCAAAGGGCAAATATAACTTGGTCAAGGATCTGTTGAATAACATAGGTGAAATGGGATGAACATTAAGGATTAAGAGTGAGAAACAAGCTAAACCCTTTCACAATGGCTTAAAAATATCTGGGAAATGCCCTATTTCCTCTAGTAAGCTCACTGCTTTGGACTTAATCAATATAAAAACTTGAAGAAAAGGAGAAATGCAGACTAAAACCTTCTTAATGAACCATAGGATTTGAGGAACGCCCTATTTACTCCTATGATTTTACTGCTGAAGGCTCAATCAAAAAAGACATACAATTGCATTAAAAGAAGAGGGAACGCCTTAGACATCTAGGACTACAATTATAGGGACCTTTAACACAATAATTACAATAAGAAACAGAGGGTATGATTGAAACGAACCTCACTGTCAAACTACAAACATTAATAATCAAAGGGATATTTCAAATACAATATTCAGTGGTAAAGAGAGAGGGAACGCCTAAACAGTCTTTAGCACAACTGAATTAACCATTTCTGAAATAAAACGAACTGAATATTTAAGAGAGTTGTTAGACTACCCTGTCATAATTCAGTAGCAGAAAACATATAAACAGTGAAGGATAAATAGGTCAGAGGTGCTTCTAAGATACATTTCTCTGCCTAAAATTTTTATCCTACTGTAAGTCAAAGCATAATGGAACAGAGTGATAAACGAGAAATAACATTAACAATAGAGATTACTTCACCATAACCAGGCTCAGGGATCCAATGGTCTAGCCTACTTCATCAACAGAAAACACAGAGACTTCCACACTCTTTTAGAACACCAATGCTTCTTCAAAGCAGCAATATGTATTACTTTAGAATTCACAAAATGCCAACCTTTTACAATGAGAATTTGAAGAGTCTTTATAGGAAAAATGAGGAAAAGTAGATGAGGAAAGTTTTAAATGATAAATCAGAGATAGGAGAGAGCATTCGAATGCTCCATGTTGTGTCATAAACATAAAATTAAATTTAGACAGGATCAATAAATTTGTAGCTTGTTGAGACCATTTTGATATGATAGAAACCACCCACAGGGTGTCCTTGAGAGGAAAAACCATCTGGAGTGGTACCGTTATCTTCTTGGTGTGAGTTAAGTGAAGAATGGGCTATGAGGACTCCCATACTTATAAATAACTGCTTCTGACAGTTTTTAGTAGCTTCCCTGGTGTAATAACTGTTTGACAGGCTTGCATGCATGGGATGGGCTACGTCTGTGTCAGTCAACATTCTGCACTAATAAATGCTCTATCTCTTTGTACTTCAACCTGTTTTAACTCTGTTTATGCTTTCACTTTGCTGATTGCTCAAACTGCTTCTGCATTGATGCCCTTTGACGTTGTTTTGTGGCCCTGAGATTTCCATCTGAGATTTTGTGCCCCCTTTGTGACTGTAAAATATTAATTCCTTCATCGGCCATGAAAAAACCTACAAACACATGAAAACACATTATAAAATCCTACGGGCTAGGTTTATACTGCTTGTAGAGGCTCTGGGGTGGCAGAGGAGTAGTGAGGAAGAATGTGATTGCAACGGAAAATGGATGAAAAACCTAGCAGAGTAGCTAACCAGGTGCTTTGGAGTTTTGGGTGTGAGGATGAACGTGGACCGTTAGACCAGGATGATCAATGGTGGAGATTGGTTAATGAAGTCATTTGGGAGATCAGTGAAATGGTAGGTGAATGAAGTCATGATATAACGTGGACCGTTAGATCAGGATGATCTACCGTTGTGATTTAAAGTGAAAATGACGTTGTGGGGAAGGGTAAATGGTATGGAGGAAACCGTGAATGGTTTTCGCGCAACAAAATGGGGGGAAGCGGTTTTAACTTTTGGAACGTGATATAGGTTAGCGTTCGGCACGTGGATCTCTGAAACCACTTTTATCGTGTAAAATTTGCGCACTGTGGGAAAAACTCAAAAATTACGCGAGATTGATCGTCGACCGTTGGATTGGAGGCTCCAAATCCAACTGTGCAGGTTGAACGCTATGGATGAAGAGCTGCGGGGTAAAGTGTATGCGGGGCCCATGGTGGAGAAAGGTTTCATGACACAATACCAAGAAAACCAAGGTTTAAACAGGATAGGTGAAAAAAAATGACCTTTAGTGTTAAATTGTAAAAACTTATGCATGGGAAAATATAAAGGAAAAAGGTGAAAATGAGGGGAACGGGGGCACTAGTGGTGGGACGGGGAGTACGGAGGAAAATATTGGCGGGTTAAATGAGGACAGTCGGATCATGATAGAGATCAACGACAAAGATTGAAGATGGGTCGATGATGAAGGGCTTATGAATGGAGCGCGATACGATCTTAGCTGTCGGTTCTTGTGGATTTGACGACTGAGATTAAATCGGGAATCGACATTGGAGGAGACAAGGAAAAGGGACTAAGCCTTTGTGTTTTGCCGATGCGATGGAGCGACGCAATGTGGGCCATTCGATCAGAAGAGAGATTGACGGTGGAGATTAAATCAGAGGTCAGGATGGTGGAGGCTCATGTGATGGAAGGGCGTAATGCGATGAAACGCTGGCCGTTGGATCTAGCGGAATGGACGGCTGGGATTACATCGCATCGGAGAAAAGGAAAGAGGCCAAAACAACCAGGGTCTTTGAGTTTGCGATGTGTGATTAAGCGCTGGCCGTCGGATCAGTATGAGGGATCAATGGTCAGGATTGAATTGGCGGGGTGATGACGGAGGGCTATGGATAGAGCGTGATTGAATCCTAGCCGTTGGTTCTTGTGGATTCAACGGTCAGGATTAAATTAGAGGATCAGAGTGATGAGTGAAGCGAAGAACCAATGGAGCGATGCGATGGAACGCTGACTGTTGGATCTGAAAAGATCGTCGGTGGAGATCTAATCGACGACCAGTGGAAAAATGAAAAGGGGAAAGGAAAATGCGAAGCGCGATTGAATCCTGGCTGTTGGTTCTTGTGGATTCAACGGTCAGGATCACATTGGGGATTGGAGGAGAAAGGGCTCATCGCATTGGAAGATTTAAAGAATAAAGGAAAAGTTAGGAAAAGGAAGCTCCGATTGCGATTAGAGATAAGTGCTAGCACCTGGTTATGGCTCCGAGTCACACATGGAAAAGGGGCCAGGGCTAAGGTCGAAGGGGGCTTAAGGCCTTAGTGTAAAAATGGGTTTTTAGGCCGAAAACGAAGGTTTTTCAAGGCTTTTTTGGCTTTCGGTAAAGGGGAAAAGGGGTGTTGTAAACCTATAAAAGGGATTTTTAGAGGTTTGAAGGGATTTTGGAGGCTTTTAAAAGGAAATGGAGGGTTAAAAGATGAAAATAAGGCTTTATGAAAATGAAGGGAAATAAGTGGACATGGGCAGTTTCAGTGGCCTTTGGAACAACTTTCTTTGGTGAATCAACATAGATTTAAGATGGAAACAACAGTGAAGATGAACCTCCAGGATAGGAAAAACATAAGACTTCAAGGATGATATATTTTCATAGGAAATAAATATCTTGAAGGCTCAAAAACAAATTTAGCCACCACTAGGTATATCAGAATTTATAGGTGGCTAACAGAAATGAGTCTCGTGGACAAAGACAATGATGTCTTTGAGGCTATAATATCTAAATTTGACCTTTATGACCTTCATAAGAAAGCTTACACCCGCTTCAATAACCAATGACATTTTTTCCATGCTTAGGTGTCTAACTTTAATAAATTTACTATCCCACAAGCATTCTCATTTCCTAAATTTTTCATGTGGTGTTCCCAGGACTATGTGCTTGGAAATAAATTTTCCATTTCACATAATAGTGTCATTATTTTCCAAATAAATCCTAACTCCATCTTCAAATTAATTAAGTTAGTCTTACCATATGATACCAAAACACTACAATAATAATATTTTTTCCCCCCAAAGAAACTACAATAAGAAGAATTAATAACATCCTATACATAATTTTATATTGAAGAGAAGAATACTTTGGTTGAGCCCTTCCTTTCCCTTGGTGTTGATGTTCCTAAAAATCCACCACTCTATACTACCAATATCTTCCTTGAAATTTCAAGATAATTCATTGCCATAGTGTGTTCTATTAGGTTATGATAATAACTAGGTGATTGATGAGATAATTGTAGGTTTTTTGTTGGCACTTTGTCCCAATAATGAACCTTTTATAAAACTCAATTATAGTAGAAAATTCAATAAATATTCAATTGGTCTAATTTAATTTCATTGGGTATTTTAGATTTTAGTCCTATTTAATCTACATGTTTCTATGTTTTCAAGTTGATAAATTTAGTAGCCTTCACCTAAATCTATAAGATGAGGTTGGAAATCCTTCTTTTTTCATCCATTGGACTTAAATTGTTGAGAAACAACTCCATAATGTAGGTTTCTCTGAGTTTTTCAATAAATTTATGTAAATTATTTATGATATCATTTATGAAGAGTGCCACCCAAGATATTCTAAGAAATGAAAATGCTTCTTTAGTTGAGTCATTACACTAGAGTTAGTGATTGATTCTTGTTTGAAAACTATATTAAAACCAAAATATATGGATGCAAGTCTTCTCCATTGTAGTCACCTATTTTTCTCACTATGAGAAACTTTTCCAAGGAGTAAATTAAACAACGGTTGGAATATGACAAAGTACATTATGTTTCAAAGAAGCAACAATCTGCCTTCAAATTGAAAAAGGAAGTTTGGCCTTTCATTTTTAATGGAATAAGGACCCTAAAAAAATTGGATAAGATGTTGAAGAATTTAAATCCAGCACAAAGAGAATCTTGGTTTTATGACCCACACCAAATTATCTCTTAAAATAATTAATTAGGGAATGACTCCTTATGGATGCTTAAAGAATCTAGAACCACACAAATTAGACAATAAGGAGGTCTAGGAACCAAAAGAATAGGTTTCTACAGTAACCTCAAGAAACAATGTAGTCTTATTAGCCCCCTAATTTGATACTCCTTCGCGAAAAGAAAAGGCCCATAAGAGGACCCATTTTGAGACCTCTCAAATATTCGCAAAAAAGGAGGATGATCAATAATCATCAAAGAGATAGAGAACAAAGGAGTTAGAAGGAGAGAAGGAATTATCGGTTCAAAGTATCAAGGAGGATTCATCAAGCAAGCTCGTGTTTACTTTTGATATGTTCCATTTGATCCTATTTCAAGTTCAACAGAACAAGATAATCAAGTTTCTACACCATCATCATTTTATGTAGCTAAGTAAGAGAACATTTTCATAATATTTAGATATAAATAACAAGAATTTGAAAATGAACTAGGATTGTTATTCTCAAATGTGGAAATAGTGGTTTTCTCAGACAATATTATTATCATCTATTGATTTCAGAAAAGTATAGTTCAATATGGATATTCTAGAACCTAAAGCTCAAGCTATTAAAACAAATAGAGACTATAAAGAAATGAAATTCTACATGGATTTAGATATAATCAACCTTATTGATAAGATGAAATTTCACAAATAGACATGAGACATGGTATTTAGAGATTTTATTAAAACCATAGTAAATACTCCCAAAGCAAAAACCATGCTCACTAAAATGCATACTCAATTAAAATAGGAAAAACAACAAAGAAAGGTTAAGAAAATGAGAATTGGAGAACTGGAGCAATGGATAGTGATACTGTGAGCTAATCCTAATGATGAAAATTCCATTGACGCTTTGGTAAAATCAAAGGATACTAATATCCTTTCCCTGAAAAAGAGACTTAAGGTTCCTAATTTGGAACATGTAGAAACACTAGAGCTATTGGTTATTCAAAATGAAAGGGATGATTTATTAACTCAAATGATTAATTTAAATAAATAATTGGATAATTATGAGAAGCATATTGAAGTATTGAATAAGGAAATATCAAAGCATATTTGATAGGGAAGTTCACCAGCAACACCATTAACTCCAATAATTGTGCTATTACTAGGGCTGTTAGCAGATCCATCTAAAGATTTAGCTAAAACTCTTTAAGATTTAAGTTTAAGAGAGGAAGGTGTGGATAATTTAAAGAGAATAATAAATAACAATGATGATGAAAGTCACACTCTAAAAGAGCACATTTCTAAGAAAAATGACACCATTTTAGCCTAATATGAGCTTAAATAAAAATATGTAATATTCCCAAATGGGAAAACCATGAATATAGTGCAAAATGATGGAATAGCAGTGTTAATCATCATATAAAAGAAAGAGGCCAATATGGAGAACTTCTAATCATTATAATAGTAGAAAAATATGCATAAGAAATGGGCCATAAGATGTACAATAAGATAGAACAAGCCTCCAATGGACAAAATCCTCAAAAGAGGTGCTGCTACTATATATCAAAATACTGAAACACTGCTACAACGTAGTTTTAAAGGCACTGCTACAACAAATGAATATAAAAAATATCATGGGCTGATATATGCCTCAAAAGATATATCTAATACATATCTACGCACTATACAACCTCCAATGAAGAACCCCTCAAGGGTTTTTAGAAATACACCATGTACAAGATAGGGATCAAAGCCCTAGGGTTGAAGATTCACTGCAACATATAGATCTGGAAAGTGTGGCTGATATGATATGAGAAATAGTGCAGCCTCCTGAAATGGATCTCCTAGATGAAAGGTTGATCCCTTCACTAGAAAAACCTCCTCCCCAAATGGTGTGCTGAAATCACCCTGCAACTCCTCCCTCAAAATAACGTAGATCTGGAATGAAACTACGCTGTAGGGGAAAATAAATATGTGGCCTGATGCCAAGATCTGAAAATATTCTCAAGGGCCTTCCTTACTTTCCTCCCAATGGAAAAGAACCCTTCTCCACTGAAAATAAGCACTGAAGTGACCCATGCGGTCTCCACTGCTGCAACCTGCAAAACAACTCAACCCTCAATAGGATCTGCGTTGTAGATGTAAGATGAAGCTTGGCCCAAAGCCTGAAAGTGGAAGTGAAGTACAATACTCTTTCAAGATCTACTCAATGAAAGAGGTGGGATTCCTGATCAGGAACACCCAGTGCTAAACAACACTTTCAATCTTAGCTAAACAACCAAAGAAAGCTATATGTATAAACATACCATATATTCAAAAATATCACATACCAATACATAAAGAATATGCCTGCCATCCTCCTCCTTTTATAAGATATGATCTTCCAAACCCTAAGCCCCATTCATTTATTACCTTATTTCCATGCAAGGTGTTTCCATCTAAACTGCGTTTTCCCTCATTGATTGCCACTCCTCCATGACAACGCTGTTGATTTGGTCAAATTTGACCCAGTCAAGATGTGCCAGCCCCTTTTCACACCTAAGGGTGCTTAATTAAGCTTCTAATATGTTTTAATTTTACATTGACATTTATTTATTCATTATTAAGGAGAATTGTGGACCTCCATTGTCCTCTTATTCATAAAACAAGACAACAAAAAAAAATTAATATTTCAACTAGCTCATGGCTAATTGGGAATATTATAGTCCTCCCTTCCCAAATGTTGCTTGTCCTCAAGCAATTGACAAGGTGAGCACTGCAACTCTTCTCCTCCATCATTGGTGACACCATCATGTGATAATATTCCCTCATAAGCTAAGTATCTCCCAATCCATCCCTCCATGAAATGCTCCTCCAAATTTCTCATGAAATGCAAGTGATTCATCCCACAAGGAAGCAATAGATCCAATGAAACAAACATGGTTTGCCCAATGTTCAACCTGAAACATGTAGCATAATGAACATGGAGAATTTATCTCCCATAGGGCACATACAATCCTCCCATCCTCCCTCCAATCATTCCCATAAAAAGAATAAGTACATCGTCAATGTATGGGATCAAAACCAAGTACATATAAACAGAAATATGCAAAAATGGAGGTAGGTCATAGTCCCATATGTGGAACCATCGTAGTATATCTCCTAACTGCATCAGATAATGGTATGGTAAGTGGTTTTCCCACCAATTACTTGCTTCCCAAGTCTTCTCACAATGGTTGAAAAGGTGAGAAATGTTTGGTGCCTTTGGAGTGCATCCACAGTAATACAACATCTCCTTATATCCTCCAAGGGAGTGGCCATGTTCAGAAATGTTTATGGCCCAAAATTGGCCATGAAGTTTATATGGAAGAATTCTTCTGCTTGGAGCAATGGCCTACATATACATGGTAAAGGAATGCAAATATTCATCAAATAAAACATTATGTACATAAGCATGTTCCTCACCAAAATTTCTGCTCATACAAATGGAGTGGTCCATAGATAGATCCCCTCTCATTCCAAAAGAGGAAAGAGGTGGCTGTGATAACTCCTTCATTGAGTTATGTATCTCTCCCATCTCCACATGGTCCATACATCTTTTCAAATGTTGATACAGTTCCTCTTCAAATCCTTCCGAAGTGTAGCTCTCCACGATAGTGTTGTAGGCTCTCATGGAATAAATATGGCTGAAGAGAAAGTCTTCATGTGCTCTTTGTAGCAACTTCTCCTTGACCTTGGAGGCTCTAGATAAGGAGATCATACCATGATAATAGATAACTTCATCTTGGACTGAATAAAAATCTTCATGTAGCTGGTCATCAAGTATCATACATGTAAAAATATCCTTGGAATAATCCACCAACAGCTGGGATTTCCAATATGGATCAATCTTCCATAGTGACAGTGCTGATGATCTATCACAAAGAACATCTGTCATATGGCTGCCCTTCTCCTTGACATCTCCCATGCCAAAGGTATATGTTGGAAGGCTGCTATCCTTCCCATGCTTCTCCTCCCACATTGCAGAATATAAAATGAGAGTGGGTAATGATGATGTTGGGAGAATGTCTGCCTCCTCCTTGAGTCTACCCAAGACTCTCAGCACTGTATCATCGCCTCCTAATTCTCCCATTCCTTCTGGATCTATGAATGGTGCATCATGAGGTGAGACATGTCTCACCAAATTTGGATCAGGTGGCCTCCCAAGTGGTTTGCCACAAAATAATAATGTCCCATGGGCCAAAGTCATGTGCATAATAGATGGGACTGTTAGGTCCTTTCTTCCACTGCGAAAATCCATATCTGATTTATGTGTGGAAGTTTTATGTGAGGGATATGTGTGCATACCCTTAATAATCTGAGTTTTACCACTCCTTCTATCCACCCATTCCATCTGCAAAGTCTCCCAATCTGTGGTGTCTTTCCCCAAAGTAATCAACCATTGCACACCAAATATCACATTGGTGTCAGGTATGTCAACCACAAAGAAGTGATCAATCAATGTATATGTCCCCATGGTGAAAGATAATGATGGAACATAATGCATGCATTGCATAGTTCTATCTCCTGGGACCAAAATAGAAAATCCCTCAAAATCATCAGTGGGTATTTCCCTCCTCTGCACTAGTTGGGCATCAATAAAATTGTGGGTAGCCCCACTGTCAATCAAAATAGAAACCCTATGATCTAAGATGGAACCTCGAACCCTCAAGGTAAAGTACTAAGGTAATCCTCTCAATGATGAAAGATCCCCTCCAATTGGAGTAAATGCCCCATTCCCATCTCCTGATGGTGTTATTTCATCTCTTGCTATATCAGTGCTGTGACCTCTTCTTGGTTCATCTTATTCTTCCTCCTTATCATTTGAGAAGACCTCTATGTAGTGTGCCTTTCCTACTGCACATTTATATCTGGGTTCCCATGATTCTTGGCATGTCAAGCAAAGCTTCCTTCTCCTCAAATCTATTCAGACATCACCATCAAGAGGTTTTTTTATTTTGGCTCTCCTTTGAAAGAGGAGCCTTCTCATCTTTTCCCTTTGATGGAAAAAAGGGCTTGTGCTGAAATGTTGCCTTTGCTTTTGGAAAAGCATCTTGAAGATCTCTAGCCCTTTCAATGGCATCTTGAAGGGTAGTGGGCTTGGTAGACTTAACCAACCCATGAAGAGGTTCATCTAACCCATCAATGAACATATAGACCCTTCTTGCTGCAGATAAATCAGGAACCATAATAGAAAGTTTCAAAAACTCACTACAAGGAAAAGACCCTCTAGCGGAGGTTATAAAGGAGGTTTTTGGTGTTATAAAATTGGCCAAAATTGTCAAAAAAACATAAGCTACCACATTCGTTTATGGTTACGGAGGTTTTGGCGGAGCTTCTAATGTAAATTCAATACAACTAAAAAAAAAAGGGTGGCCGAAGGTTATTACGGAAGTTGTTTTCCTCGGTGTGCTAATCAGGATTTAACGCACCGGTGCGTACCTGTGGACGGTGCCCCGGGGCGGTCGAAGAAGAATGCACCAGGCCATTAAGGTATAAAACATCACTGGGTGTAGTTTTGCTGATACAATGCACAGGGCTATTATAATTGGTCTTGGGACTTGAGTGGTGCCCATAGTTCGTATCAATGCGCCAGTGTGTAGACTTATAAAAACGCACTGGTGCATCCTTTCACATAAATGCACCGAGCTTTATAATTGGTATCGGTATTTGTGCTGTGCAAATATGTCATACAAATACACCAGTGCGTATAGACTCTTAAAATCCCCGGTGCACAGTCACACAAATACACTGAGATTTATAATTGGTATCGGTATTCATGCGGTGCCCATAGGTCATCTAAATGCACCAGTGCGTATATACACAAAAACGCCCCAGTGCATAGTATCACACAAACGAAACGAGATTTATAATTGGTATCTATATTCATGCGGTGCTAATAGGTAATAAAAAGGCACCGATGTGTATATAGACATAAACACACCGGAGCGCTGTATTGCACAAACACCTCGATATTTTTAACCGGTTTTGGTATTTTTGCGGTGCCCATAGGTCGTAAAAACACACCGAGGCGCTTAAGAATACAAGTGCACCAGTATAAGTATACACGCACTGGTTTTCATTTTGTATTTTTTAGAAACATCGACCTGTGAAAATGTAATTATTGTGATTGTTTTAAATTCATTATTCATCAAAAGTCGACAAATCTTATAACAATATTCATATTAATTAAATTTTTATTAATGCATTTGAATGTGATGTTTGAATTAATTTGTTATACCATATCATAATTATTATGGTTTTTTAAAATTCATTATTCATCAAAAGTCGACACATATATATCTTATAACAATATTCATATGAATTAAATTTTTATTAGTGCATTTGAGAACGACAATGGAGAACGCAATAGTGACAATAGAGAACACAATAGAATAAATTAATTTATTATTATTATTATATATATATATATATATATATATATATATATATATATATATATATATATATATATATATATATATATGAATAAGACATTCTTTGTCATACAAAATGGGACAATTATTGTTATCCCTTTATCTTTCAATTGGGACACTATGTCCATTACATTAAAGAAAATGTCTGATTTCACAGACATTTTTCAAAAAATACAACGCCTTGCTTTGATATCCAAACATAGTGATCATCATTATTTGCTTGAACTACTGTCACTGCTAGAGCTACTTCCATGACTTGGGTTATTTTCAAGAATTTTTTTTTCATGGTGTTGATTGTTTTCTTCTTCTTCACCTTCCATCTACAAACATAAAAATAAACTGTAATGAGTGTATATACATTGGTGATAATAATGAAAATTGCAATATTAAATAATATACATTAATTTAAATCTCAAAGAAATAACGTACCAATGCAACAATTTACTCATAAACTATACACATTCTTTCAAAACCATATAACATGCCATCTTTCAAGATTTGATCTGTTGGCACAGTGCCATACTTTGTTTCTTGCAAGTTTTATACCCCATAACAAATCATATATTTAATAAAAAAGATTTATTTTTTTCTATTAATTATAAACGGAGCTAAGTAAAACAAGATCTATAGATGCTTACAAATTCCACAATTAAGTTCTGATATGCCAACATATACTCACAACCCATATTTAACCCAATTTCAATAAATTCCTCTGATGGTTCTTCTTTGTATGTTAGCACCTGTTTGAAGACATTCAATGATGATTTTTGTAAAACAACTTAAAAAATACAAAAATTAAATATAGTTAAGTTGTTATAAGGAAGTAACAATTACTCACAAACTTAGATATCAATCATTTTCTTCCTTGTCGTCCTGTTTTATGTGCTGAATGGGTTCCATTTTCTTTTCTTTTCTGCAAGAAAATACTTGAAAATTAATATTTAATGCTAAATTTTTTATTTATTGTACCTAATGATCGAAAAATTATATGAATACATATTACATTTGAAGCACGTTGTTATTGAGATGGCTCCTCCCGCAATGCAATTTTCCCCATTTCTTTGACCATCTCCTTGTACACCTTTTTGGACATTCCTACTGGCATATTTCTGATATCAGCTCGTTCATCTTTTGAGATCTTCATAATCTTCTTGAAAATGTAACATGACAATAAAATATTTAATTTTTATATTGATATATGAAAAGTAAGTATATCAAAAGTGATATTTATAAATAATTCTAGACAAACATCTAAAGGAATATTGCTTTTTCATTCCTTTTTTTTGTTGTTGTATGTTTTTTCTATTAAAATTATGACATGTCTCATTGACCAATTCTCTAGAAACTCTTCCTATAGTTTAGATAAAATTTGGTTCTTGGAATCATTCGATTGGTTTTTGTATTAGATCTAAGACTTTTGTGATCCATAATGTAGATAGATAGAAAATATTTTGGATTAATCACATCATTAGGATTTGGTCGACGTTTTGAACCATCTAATGTGGTTCATCCTCAGGACAAGGCGAAGAAGGAAAACGATCTCAGTGAATAAATAGAAAGGATGCATCATAGCCCGAAGTTCGCTGATAAACTAGCCGTTATTTAGTTAATTAGTTATAAAATTAAAATTAAAAGTTTTTTAATTATTTAATTAGTTAGAAAATTAAAAGCTTTTAATTAATTAGTTATGGAATTAAAAGTTTTTAAATATGTAAAGATGTAACAATTTGGAAAAAAGGGTTACATTATAAAAACCCAAAAGGGAGAAGGGGTAGCTTATAGTACAGGGAGAAAAAAAATTAAAATTAAATATAAATTTTTTAATAAAATAAAAATAAATATATAAATAAATAAATAAATAATTTTTTTTAAATAAAAATAAAATAAAATAAATAATAAATAAATAAATAAATAATAATAATAATAATAATAATAAAAAATAAATAAATAAATAAATAAATAAATAAATAAATAAATAAATTAGAATGAATAAGTTATAAAACTAGAAAATAAAAATAAAATGAAAAGGTTAAGGGAAGATTTATAACTATTATTACAAAGGGCGGAGAGCGGGGCAGAATATAAAACACCAGTTAATATATATATATATATAAGAAAGGAGATAATATAATAAAATAACTTTAGAAAAAAGAAAAAACCAAAGGGGGAAGGAGAATAAAACCAAAGGAAACAATGCAAGGGGGCTGAGTCACCTTGAGAGGGATGGCGTCCAGCTCTTACTTAGCTTCCATCCATCATCTCTGTTGAGATTTCTAGGATGTATCTCAATTTCAATAGCCTCCCTCAGCTTTTTATGATGGAAGTGATCAACCCTAGCAATGACGTTGGAGTCTTCAATGCATACATGGTGACACGATTTCCCAGCATGCTCCGCAAGAGCAGAAGTGTGGGATCAACTATGCCTAATGTCTGCAGCATGCTCCTGGATTCTCTGTCTAATGGATCGACCGGTTTCCCCAATATAGGGAGTACCACTGGAGCATGGAACTAGATAAACACCTTTCATATCCTTTGGGTCTATAGGGTCCTTAACCAATCTAAGAGAATTCTTGATGGTATTGATAGGCCTAAAAGAAGAGGCAACATTATTTCTCTTGAGGACATGGGCAATTCTGTCCGAGGTCCCTTGGATAAACGGCAGATTCACCTTAGATATAGGATCCAACCGAGAAGACTTGTCTCTTGAGCCTTTAGAGGCCTTTTGGAAGGCCTTAAGACCTTGAGATCTGCAGGTCGATCTATATTGTAAGTGGAAAGAACGTCTATACATTCGTTCCACTCGATCCCTCAAAATTTTGTAAAATTTTTTTCCCCCTTTTGTTAACCTCCAACACCACTCCAGATGAGCTAAGGAGAAATTCATTTTCATTTGCATGTTCTATTTTTTTTCTTTTCTTAGAACAACATTCATTTTTTGAGTTGTTGGTCCCTGTAGAACATTAAACATATGTGAATTAATAGACTGTTTCACATATTTTATCTAATAATTTTAATTATATTATTAATGAAAACTAAAAAAAGAAACTCATATTGGATCGATCGTATCTTTTCATTCACCTGATTCATCCTTTTGCAATTTTTCCATCAAGCTTTTATTCTCTTCTGGTCCTAGATTAGAAATAATCTTATCGATTTTCGTCATTTTGTGGCTCTGCATGATACACAGTAAACAATACATATTAGTTAAACTTACATATAGTTCAAAAATAATATTTTTTGTAAAAAATTTACAAAGAACTTGCCTTTTTTGCTTTTCTTGATGTGTTATCAATATTTTTGTTACTTGATCTCTTGTCAGTCATTTATTTATCAATCTCAAACCTGTACCATATCATTCATTAATATATTTATAAATAAATTGTCAAATTTTCAAATAAAAAAAAAAATCTCAAGACACCGGTGCGCCATTCATGGTGTATGCATCGACGCCGGTGCGTGGCTGTCTTCCAAACACACCACACAAACAGTATAATAGATCGTATGGTGCTCTATGTCAACAAGGAGCACCAGTGCGTTACGTGTCAATCATCGCACTGGTTAACCACGATAAAATAATAAAAATCGTCGAGTGTTAATTTTTGTAGCATAAACCAGTGCCATATTTTGCATATGGGGCACCAATAAAAAGATATTGTTTATTAGTTTTTTATCAAATTACTTATGCGGTGCACTTGGAAAATACAGAGCACTCGTGCTCTATTATACAAAAGGTGCACCGATAAAAAAAAATTGTTTTTTTAAATTCATGCAAGGGCCCACATGGATTGGGATCCGACTATGCTAATTGTCCTGTCGGTTGGATGTCTTAGGTCTATATTTAGCAATACAAACCCTATAAATCTAAATTGAAAAGCCCTAATTCTGAAATCATAGAAAGAGGGAGAAGAAAGGGCAGAAACAAAAAGAATGTAAGGTTTGTATATATATATATATATTTCGAAACAGAACGTTCGCAGTGCGCCATAATGAAATAGCGCACTGACTGCATATTTTAAAAATGGCACATTGACATAATTTTTTGATCAGTACTTGTGCAGTGCGTTGGGATAATAGAGCACACCGGTGCGCTTAGGTACACAGGGTGCACCGACAATTTTTTTTTTTTATAATTTACGCAAGGGCCGACATGGATTGGGATCCGACTATGCAGGTCCTCCCGTGGGTTGGATGTCTTAGGCTTATATTTAACAATACAAAATCTATAAATATAAATTGAAAAGCCCCAATTCTGAAATCACAAAAAGAGGGAGAAGAAGGGGCAGAAGCAAAAAAAATTTAGGGTTTGTTTCTAAGATGGTTTTTTGGTAAAGCAACACATTTGCGGTGTGCCATAATGAAATGGTCACCGGTGCTATATGTTAAATATGGCGCACTAATAAAAAAATATTTTATTTTTTTATTTTTTGTCACTGTACTTTGGTGGTGCGCTGGTATAACAGAGTGCACTGGTGCGCTATGTTATGCAGGGTGCACCGACAAAAAAAAAGTTTTTTTTTTTTTTTAGATTGATGCAAGGGCCAACATGGATTGGGATCCGACTATGAAAGTCGTCCCGTGGGTTGGATGTATTATGACTATACAAACCCTACAAATATAAATTGAAAATACCTAATTTAGAAACAAAAATAATCTATGGTTTTATTTCTAAAAATGGATTTCTTTTTTTATTTTGTTTCTGAAAACTGCAGAAAAGGTAAAAAAAACCGCAGAAAAAAGTAAAAAAACAATATACTTTGATTTTGTTATTTTACTTTATAAAAAAACTACAGAAAAAGTAAAAAAAACAATAGACTTTGATTTTTTCTTTTACTTCTTAAAAAAAACTGCAAAAAAAAGTACAAAAAAACAATAAACTTTACTCACATCATTTGAAATTCTATGGTACAAGGTTTGAATCACCAGAGGTTTGGAATTCTGATTGTCTGAATACTTCTATTCGAATGTATTTCCTTGCTCCATAGTTCTCTCGTGCTCTATTTTCTCTAGGTATGTATCCTGCAAATCTCTGGCTGAATTTTTTTGCAAAAATAGTGAAATAATGAAAAGTGTTTAGTATTTAAAGAAATGTTTTATAAAATTATATTTTCGAAAATATTTTGCCGCCCGTTTTTCAATTTACCGCTTTTTTTTTTTTTTTTTCACTTAAAGAAAATAGGGTTTCACTTTTTTTATTTGTGTTTATTCGTTTACCGGTGCATCCTTTAATCTAAACGCACCAGGGCGTCGATTTATAACACAGCATCGGTGCGTCATACCAAAAACACACCGGTGTGGCTATCTGTAAATTACGCACCGAAATTACATTTAGGTTTGTGCACCAAAATTTATTGTTTTTTTTCTCAAATATAGGGAGAAAATATCATATATTATATGGAATGGACAATTCTTCAAAATCTAGCTCGTTCCATAATATTTCTCAAAGTCCATCGCGGAGTTCTCCCTATCCATCTGGAGACGTAATATTTACTTCAGATTTGTTTTATTTTTTCACTATCTAATTGAATTTACGTTTTTTATCCATGCAGTCAATCATACACAACTTAATTAAATTTATAATGTATACAAATTTGCAGGTTCATGCTGATTCAACATCGAGTTCAGATGCAAAAAATATTCAAAATGCTCCAAAACGTCGGAATTTCTTATCAGGAGCTGCATACTGCAAGGTGCATTTGGTAGATGAAAATGGACAACCGCTTCACCTTGCCAATTGTAAAAATATTGCATCTTCTAGCCACAATCTCTGGACAATGATGGTAATTATAATTATAATTGTTTGGTATATATATTGATTAATATGTAATTATTTCAACGTTAAACCAATTTATAATCATGCAATATTGTCAACGTGGTTACTAATTGATATCATATATTTTGTACTAATCATGTTCAATTTTTTTTTTTTTTAATTATTAGGATTCTATTGATGATGAATGACCTACTTACCATCTTCTGTTGCACCCCAGGACAATGTAAAATTGAGAGAAGACTGAATTAAGAGAAAAAAATCGGAGAGGAACGATACCAAGAATGGTTGAATCAACCATCGATTCAATTCCGCTACGTCCAGATTCACGAATTAGGAATGACTTCAACAATAGTAGTTCTTCACAAGCTGGCAATGGAGGCAATAAAATAGAGGTTGGTATGGATGATTACTTAAGGGATACCACTGCCATGGAGATAATGTTGTTAGATGCATTCCAAAATGATGATTAGCTAGGGGATGATGCTCATATCGCTGACACCTTTTTCGAAAGCCTTAAATTTGCTTCCATCACCCCTCTCTTTAGACTTGGCGGTTAGTCAAAGTCTACCCAGTTGGGGAAAATGATGTTACTGTACAACTTGAAAGCAAGGTTTGGCTTGTCGAATGCATGTTTCTCAGAACTTTTGAGGTAAGTTACCATACAGTACTCCCCTTATATAAATTTGAAATATAATCAGTACACTGCAATGAACATTACAAATGGTAAATTTTATGAACGTTAATAATTATATCGACATTAATGTACATTTATTAATATATTTTTCCATGATCACCAACTACAGGTTATTCAAAGATAAGGTTCTTTCGAGTGATAATGTCTTGTTCGGTAGCTGCGAAGAGGCAAAGAAATTGTTGAAAATGTTGGGTGTTAAGTACATATCATATCATGCATGTCCAAATGATTGTATTCTATATAGAGGAGAATATGCAGACAAAGAGATGTGTCCGAAATGTGGACATGACATGTATGATAAATAAAAAAAGAAGGGTAAATCATGTACTGGTCCTCCTTTTAAGATATTGAGGCACATACCTATAATCCCAAGGACTCAAAGGCTCTTTCATTGCAAAGAATTAGCTATGTTTCAGGGATGGCATGCCTAACACAGAAGTGAGTTGGGAGTTATGCGAATCCCAACTGATTCAATAGCCATGAAGAATATAGAGGATACATGGCCCGAAAAATTCAAGGATGAAGTACGAAGTCTACGACTCAGAATAGCCATGGATGGCGTCAAACCATATTCCCTCTAGAACACCAACTATTCTGTTTGGCCTGTAGTAGTGATTGATAACAATACCCCCCCATGGTTGTCCATGAATAATGAACATATTATGTTGGCTCTCATAGTCCATGGTAGAAGACAAGTGAAGAATATGGATGTCTACTTACAACCACTGGTAGATGAATTGAAGGAATTATGGGATGGGATAAATGTATACGATGTATCAAGACCCATAGCAGCAGAGAGGATTTTTACGTTGTATGGCATATGTGCTTACATGACACATGATTATCCAGGCTTAGGAGTTTGCTCTAGTAAATTACATGTTTAATTTATTGATTTGTTTATATATGTACCAATATTCTTTCACATATTAGTTATTTAATTTGTTGTAATATTTGTTCTGATCTTCATGATATTCTTTAACGTGCCATGCATATTAATTAATGTATACAAATATAATCTCGCAGGTCTTTTAACAAAAGGGTATTTTGGATGTAAATGTTGTGGACCTTCTCTGAAAGCTAGATGGTCCAAGGACCTATGAAAGCGAGTGTATGATTGCTCCAGGGTATTCCTACCAGAAGAACACCCTTACAGAAGAGCAACATCCGCTTTCAATGGTAAATGAGAGAGAACCCAAAGGCCTCCAATAATGACACCAGTTGAATGGCTTAGAGCGTATGAGAGAGAGAAGGAGGAGGAGTTCATAGAAATGTTAGATTCAAATGGGGAGCCTATATTCAATGATCTAGATTTCTTCGACACCTATGTTGAGAAATTGCTCATTGGGATGAAAAGGAAATCTATCTTTTATGACCTCCCATATTGGGGGCATCTTAAGATTTCCCACTTATTAAATGCCATGCATATATTTAAAAATGTTTCATCTTCTTTATGGAGGCACATATCATCAAAAAAAAGTGACACATTAGCTGTTAGGAAAGATCTTATTACTTCAAAAACTAAAAAGAAACATTGGCCAAGACGATTAGAAAGTACGAGATCAGAGGCAAGCACTGGTCCCTCTAATTCATGGTTTTTGAAAGAAGGTGATGTCCCATGGATTTAAAAAAAAGATGATATATCTTTGGAAAATGAAGTTATAATGGATGTGAGGGTGCCAACTTCGTATGGGTCTTCACTATGGTGTTGCTTCACCGTGGATGACCATTTGTCAGGGTTGAAATCGCATGACCATTTGAATCTTCTAAGAGTACGTATAATGTCAAAAACATGATTTAATTATTTTTTATATTCATAAAACATAACTAATTTTTTATATTATTGCACGTGTTTATGACTTTGCAGTGTCATTATCCTTTGTTCATGCGTGGTTGTGTGAAACATGAATTCCCTCAAGACCTAGGACGTGCCATATCTAAATTATCTGCATTTGTATGTTGGATCACGTCAAAGGAGATTCATGTGGCTAGCATTCCACGATGGCGTCAAGAGATAGTTGAGATTGTTTGTATGTTTGAGAAGGAATTTCCGACGAGTTTCATGGATTTACAGGTTCATCTTGCAATCCACCTGGTAGATGAGGTTGAATTAGTTGGGGTTGTTTCTTTTCGTTGGATGTTCTTCTTAGAGAGGTACATAAAGAAATTGAAAGGTTTTGTTCGACAAAGGGAAAAACTCGAGGGGTATATGGCAGAGGGGTACATATCGTATGAGTCTTTATATTATGCCAGTGAGTACATCAAGCAGATCGACAACATACTAGATGCAGTGATTTGGGACGATGAAATGGATGAAGATAAAAGAGAAGGAGAGTTTCTCCAAACGAGTGGAAAAAAGCACTTGATAAAGAGTAACGAATTATAATTTGTCAAATTTACAAAAAGTAATTAATATTCATGTTGGACTTCAATATAATGATGTATATTTTGATCTCTAAGTACTATATAATGTTGGTTTGATTTCATCAGCGAATGTAGAAATTGAAGCAATCAATAAATTTGTTCTTTACAATTCTGAAGCGACACAACTGTGGGTCGCATTGTACGAACAAAACAGGATGAAATGGGATAGTGACAGGAAAGAATTTAGACAGTTGAATGGTAGAAGTGTGCCTTATCCCGATCATTTAAAAGAAAATATGCCAAAAATATGCCCCAACTGTTGGGTTGCTGACCAAGTTAGAGAGAAATACGATGCTACCGGTCGTTACCCGCGTGCTGAAGAGGATGTGCTAAACGTAGGGATTGGGTGCAAAAACTCGGTAATAATCTTTTTAATTTATATGTAAATTTGAAACTTATATTAAGAAATCTACATTTCATATTTTAACTATTGGATTATTATTTATAAGACACATGACACTATACTTTTTTTAAACTTTTTTATAATAGGTGCATTTGTTCCCATCTATGTGGGCATATAGACACCATTTTCGCACAGAAAATGCGAATGCTGGAAACATCACACAAGACTGTGGAGTGGAAGTCGAGTTCGATCAATCTAGTCAATCTAGCCACCGTGATCAAAACCTAGTATGAGGGATGTTAGGTTACGTCGGAAAGATACAAGAGATCATTGAAGTGTATTTTTCTTCTTTCCAATGTGTTATTTTTAGGTGCAAGTGGTGGAACATCTTTGATCGGAATAATGTAAAGGAAGATCGCGATAGTAGGCTGATATGTATCAAATCTAGAAAGATGTGGGATGAAGCTAAGGAGCCCTATGTTTTCCCTAAACACTACAACCAGGTGTTTTTTTACCCATATGTGTTGGATAGGAATTGGTGGTTCGTATTCACACGACCCTAGATCAAAACATATTTTTGAGAACAATAGTGTTATCATGCCATGTGAGCTAGAAGATAATGAGGGTGATCATGAGAACCGAGAGTGATATGGTACATGTGTTATTTCATCAATATTTGTACTTTTTAAGATGGGTTTTTCGAAATATTAATATAATATGTATTTTGAATTAATTGGTAATTTGCATTGTGTTAATGTTAAAATCAATAATTCACTTGATAATTTGCATTAATTATGTTGATCTAAAAAACAATGGCGTACTGTATAAATTAATTCGTTTTTTTGTATCTAAGATCATAATAAAATAATGATAATTCTAAAGTACATGAATTTATTTGCATTATTTTCTAAACTTTATTATGTTACAATAAATCATATTATTCTAGATTTATTATTTTACAATTATTTAAAATTTACAAATTTACAAATTTAAAAATTTTAATAAATTCATTTCACATTAATACAATTAAATTTTACAAATATTTTACATACAATTACAATTATAATTAGAATTAGAATTTTACAATTTCATGTACAATTACAATTACAATTGCAATTTTAGAATTTTACATATATACAATTAAAATTTTACAAATTAAAAAATTACAAAAAACCATCGTACAAACATCAAATTTGACTAAAAAGCACATTCTGCGAAATCGCTAATTACATCATCGTGATCATGATCATCTAATAAAACACAATTAACATTATATATTAACATCATCACAACACAAACATCAAATATACATCTCATGTCAAATAACTCATGCTATCACATACACATCTATCTGCAAGTTGCACATTAAATGAACATATCTAACATGACCTAACAACATACACATCATGATGATCACCAACATGTAAATTAAGTACATAAAATACATGGACCATATATATATATATATATATATATATATATATATAAAATTGAATAATGCTAAAAATATACAACTGTAATATAAATGTCATGGATCAACTGGTGGTAGTACAACATCAATATCAGTACTAGTGGATGATGGTTTAGCCTCATATCCATGATCATGACTCCTGCTAGATGATGGTACACTGCGCCTCACAGACTATCCATCACGTGTTGCGGCTCGATTGTAATGTGCAACAGTCCTTGTTAGTCGCGTAAAAGCTGTCGTAACTCCTACGACATGCCGCATCAGGCTGTACATGTCACGCGGCATGCCTCTCCACATCCGTAATAGCCTATCATCGACCTCTATGTCTCTGTAATGAGTGGGCTTGATGCCTGCCTCAACAATCAATGCAATGTGTTGGTCGGCCAACTCCATCCTGTATCTAGCATCACCAAGTCGACCGCGCACCGGCGCACCAGTAGGAGCAGATCTCTGATCTACATCAGCCTCCTGATGATCATCCTCGACATCTGGCATGCCCTCATCATGATCATCAAGATCCACACCTGGATCAGGTGGTGGTGGCGGCATCTCATCGCCATCAAAAGAGCCAATGTATGCAAAATATATACAAGTACACAACAATAATTAGACAATTTCATTACACAATTTAATAAAAACAAGTTAAAGAACATGTTAGAATACATTTAAATAAACCAATAATATTACCTCTATCATATGGCGGCTCATCAGCTGTGAAGAGGATGTTGGCACACCTTCGCCAATCCAACCTCGCATAAGGACAGGGGACCATAATGAAGGGATGCTCATCAACACTGGATAACAACTCCAGTGCATCATCTGATATCCTCGCTAGAAAAAGACTCTCCTCCCTCTTGGGCATCATCTACCCTCACATGTGCATACGTGCCTCAGTAACCGACCTACGAGGCTGCTGAAGAAAACTAGGTCTTGTCTCTGGAAACCTCTCAAAAAATAAACAAAAAAGCTCTGAAGCAAAAGGGAAGTTGACCCTCCCTTGTGCATGAGCACGACATCTATCTAATACTGTACAAAACTGCCATAAAAAAATGGCAGATCACCTGACAAGTCGTGGCTGCTGTAGTAAGGAATCAACATAATATAAAAGCGAGAAACTAATGCATTTCCCGTCACTGGTGTTGTGCGAAATGGTAGAAATGATAAGTGAGAGATGCTGGACCTCCTCACAACCAAACACACCAATACGTAACTGCCCTCCAACGACCTGAAAATCTGTAAGAGATAATAAATGTGCTCTAATGTATCTCTGGGAGTAAACTAACTGACTCCCTTCCACACAACCAACTGGAACCTCGGGGAATGAGGGAAAATCCACCCCTCTCCTCAATAGCCTTGTAATAAAATATACATCCTACTCAGTGGGTGTGTACCACTGGTCGATACCAACCTGAAAATCCTGTCGTTGGGCATTCCACCTTCGGATAAGATGTCTAAAAAACAAACTATGGGAATTTAGGGAAGTAGCCTCCTCATAGAACTTGAGGAGGCCTACCTCCCTTAGGATCCCCTACGTTGCTGCTGTAATAGGGCGAGGGTACACATCTCTCTCCCTCTCTCTTGCCTCCCACAGGCGAACCATGTTATACTGTTCCGCCTGTTGTTGTTGTGGTTGCCCCTCTTCTCTCATTTCACGTCTCTGAGTGATTGACATATTAAACACAATTTGTTTATTAAATGACACATGTATTTAGAAATATACGTATATAAATATTTTCTGAAAAATAAATAAAACAACAGTCAGTGTGCCAAAAACAAAGTCATGCACGGGTCCCGGTGCATCTTTCAACAGAGCGCACCGAATACAGTGCCCCTAATGATATTTAGTGCAATGAGAGCGATGCTCCAGAAAATGTTTTTAGCGCACCATTCATTACATGTGGCGTCAGGAGAGCGGTGTACTGAATACACTATACACCCCAAGGCATATTTCTAAGTTAGCGCACCGCCATCCTACCACCATACAAAGTCGTTGATGCAGTATTCTAAAAGGCCGCACCGCTGACACAAGCCAAATACGGTAAGCCATGCGCTAAAAAAAATAGTCATCCCAGGGCGGTTATATCGGTCAATGCACTGTATCACCACTATTCAACTGGGTTAACAGTGCGGCCAGGTAACCGACCACACTGCTCTTTATAAGGAAAGTTAACATAACACGATGCGCCTTTGGTACTGCCCCGGAACCGGTGCGGATACCCTTAGCACCGGCTTACCAGGCCGAATTGTTGACAATGTCAAATTGTGGTATGTAGTGTGATGACCACATTATGCGCCCCGGGGTGCATATGTCCGTTAATGCACTTTGTTACCACAATACCTCATTGTCAACGGTGCAGCCTGGTAAACGACCGCACCGCAGTTTTTAATTTTTTTTAAAATAACACGGTGTGCCCTCGAGGCCGAATTCTCGAATCGGTGCGTACAGGCCGTTAGCACCCGCCTGTGCGATGCGACCTATAAATTTACAGGCAGCATCGCAAACTGGTGTGAGATGAACGGCTCAAGCACACTGCGTGACAAATTTTTGTTTTTTAATGGTTAATTTTATGGTTTTTTGAAATTCTAATCCACTAAAAGGTTTAATTATGGAAAAATAGTAAAAATACCTGTACATTTACCCGTCGAGGAGGCATATTGGCTGTATAATTTGCAAAAGAAAATTTGTCCACTGTTTTATAAAATTCAAGTTGGAGATTGGTGGCAATGCACAGTAGCAATGCGTGAAATAAGTGTAAAGGGAGCACGGATGTCAGGGCGGCTCAAACAAGGATAGCTTGCAACAGTGCTTGAGAGCTCTATAGCACTGAAAAAAGTGAAAAATGCTGTTTTTTGACTGGAATTTTTATTATTATTTAACCCTGTTCCAGTGCGCGGGATTTTTACGGGCGTATCGGTGCGTTTACTGTATGCCGCCCTGGGCCAGTTATATTTTCGTGCACTTTTATGAAGCACTAGGGAGGCGTATCTGTCATGCATCAGTGCTCTATAGTAATATGACGCACCAAGAATGGTGTTCGGTGAGCCAATGATTTGTGCGTTTTTTTGGCCGCAATTTATTTTTATTTTTTATTTAAACCTTTTCTGGTGCGCGAAATTTATGGGGATCCCCATGCGTTTTTTTCATTCCGCCCCGGGCGAATTCGGTGGCACACAATTTTTTTGAGGCACTGGGGTTGATGAATTGACATGCACCAGTGCTGCTCCGTAATTAAACGCATCGGTGTTGTGTGTACGGAGCACATGGTTTCTGGTGTACCAATGTTTTGTGCGGTTTTTTGGCCGTAATTTTTTTAATTTAACCATATTCCGGTGTGCCGGGTTTATGGGCGCCCCGGTACTGTTGATTTATTCCACACCGGGCGGTATTTGTTTTCGCACACGTTTTCAGAAAAATTGGTGTGGTAGAGCTGTAACGTGCTGGTGCTGTACAGGAATATGACGCAACAGGCGGGTGTGTTAGGAGCGCATGGTTCCCGGTGTGACTATGTTTTGTGCGGTTTTTTGACCATAATTTTTTATTTATTTAACCCTGTGCCGGTGCACGTTGATTTTAGGGCGGCCCGGTGCGTTGGCGACCTGGTGCATTTAAGGGCGACCTGGGCGGTTTGAGTTTTCGCGCGTTTTTTATGAGGCGTTGGTGCGCAAGTTACGTGAAGTACTGGTTCTCTTCGAAAATACAACACACCGGGCGGGTTTGTACGGAGCACACAGTGTTTGGTGTGTCAATTTTTTAACCGCACCAGTGCGTTCTCGTGTTTAACGCACCGGTGTGTTTTACGGTGATAAGAGCACCGGACGAAATACATTCGAAAAAACCTCTTCCCGCCAACCTCCTCTAGGAACTTCCGCTAGAAACGGATGTTTGGGGTATTTTTATAAGGAGTTCCTCAAAAAATTCTGCTAGAGGGTATTTTCCTTGTAGTGACTTAGAAATATAAGTTTATGGATTACCTGATTGTTTAAGCTTTGCAAGCCCCATGAATGGTGCCTCAGGATCTCTTCTATCAAACCTCTCCACCAACCTCCCTGTGAACTCTGAATATGCAGTCACATTAGCATGACCCAATGTAGACAAGCCATGGAACCACCAATCATGTGCTTCACCCTCAAGGTGTAGCACTGCTATCTTATGGGCCTCCATCTCCGGTACTTTGTTCAGCTGGAAGTAGATGTCAAGCTTATCTACCCATGATTTGGAAGTGCATTTAGATGACCAATCAAAGTTAGGTAGGAAAAATCTACCCATAGTATGGTGTAGATCATGATTCTAAATGAATCCTCCACCTCTATTAAGATGCCCGAGTCTCCTATTTAAGATTCCTGGGTCTCCTATTTAAGATGCCTGGGTCTCCATGAAATAGTCTTCAAGGGATTCTTTTTCTTAAAACCCTTCATTTCCCACTGCTAAGAATGTAGGCATTGTAGAGCGTTGGAAAACTTGTTGCCGCTGCACTGGTTGATCACTCCAATGATGATAAATACCAGAGACTTCACCATGTTGAAATCCTTTAGGGGATTCCTTGTATCTATCCATCCTCATCTCCTTTATTTCTCTAGAAATGTCTTTCATAGCTTTGAGAAGAATCATAGGAAACTCCTTCTCCTCATCTTCTCCTCTTGATATAGGGGTTTTACCCTTGTCTTCTTTATCATTTGTATAGTCAAACTTCCAGTTTCTTCTTCTGAGTTAACTCTTCCCTCTATCATTAAGAGGATCTCCTTCTTTAGATGACATATTGGCTTTTCAAGATGCATAGGCTGTGCCAATATTATGCTCTGATACCACTATAATATTCCCAAATGGGAAAAGCAGGAATATAGTGCAAAATGCTAGAATAGCAGTGTTAATCATAATATAAAATCAAGAGGCCAATATGGAGACCTTATAATAATTATAAAAGCAACAAAATATGCAGAAGAAATGGGCCATAAGATGTACAATAAGATAGAACAAGCCTCCAATGGAAAAAAACCTCAAAAGAGATGCTGTTACTATATATCAAAATACCATAACACTGCTACAATGCAGTTTTAAAGGCAATACTACAACAAATGAATATAAAAAATATAATGGGCTGATATATGCCTCAAAAGCTAGATATAATACAAGTCTAGGCATTATACAACCTACAATGAACAACTCCTCAAGGGTTTTCAGAAATACACCATGTACAAGATAGGAATAAAAGCCCTAGGGCTGAAGATTCATTGCAACATATAGATCTGGAAAGTGTGGTTGATATGATATAGGAAATAGTGCAGCCTCCTCTAATGGATCTTCTAGATGAAAGGTTGATCCCTTCACTAGTGCAGCCTCCTCCCCAAATGGTGTGCTGAAATCACCCTGCAACTCCTCCCTCAAAATAACGCAGTTCTGGAATGAAACTACGCTATAGGGGAAAATAAATATGTGGCTTGATGCTAAGATACGAAAATATGCTCAAGGGCATTCCTTACTGTCCTCCTAATGGTAAGGAACCCTTCTCCACTGAAAATAAACATTGAAGTGACCCAAATGTGGTCTCCACTGCTGCAACCTGCAAAACAACTCAACCCTCAATAGGATCTGCGCTATAGATGTAAGATGAAGCTTGGCCCAAAGCCTGAAAGTGGAAGTGAAGTACAATAATCTTTCAAGAGCTACTCAATGAAAGAGGTGGGATTCCCGATCAGGAACACCCAGTGCTAAAAATCACTTGAAATATTAGCTAAACAA
This sequence comes from Pinus albicaulis, assembly GCA_034641835.2. Taxonomy (NCBI): domain Eukaryota; kingdom Viridiplantae; phylum Streptophyta; class Pinopsida; order Pinales; family Pinaceae; genus Pinus; species Pinus albicaulis. Next base: position 1,666,775,311 of record CM076584.1, read on the forward strand.
CCAAAGAAAGTTATATGTCTAAATAGACCATATATTTAGAAATATCATATACCAATACATAATGAATATGGCTGCCATCCTCTTCCTTTTATAAGAAATGAGATTCCAAATCCTAAGCCCCATTCATTTATGATCCTTCTTCCATGCAAGGTGTCTCCATCTAAAACTGCGCTGTCCCTCATTGATTGCCACTCCTCCATGACAATGCTGTTGATTTGGTCAAATTTGACCCAGTCAAGATGTTCCAACCCCTTTTCACACCTAAGGGTGCTTAATTAAGCTGCCAAGATGTTTTCCTTTTACATTGGAATTGATTTATTCATTATTAAGGAGAATTATGGACATCCATTTTCCTCTTATTCATAAAACAAGATAGCAAAACAAAAATTAATATGCCAACTAGCTCATGGCTAATTGGGAATATTACAAAATAAAAAATAGAAATAGATCAAACACAAAACAATGATGATGATAGGGAAAACTTATTCAATTGGGGAAAGACATATATCATGGTATCAAATTATATCTAAAATAAAAAATTTGTGGAATTAGTTTAAATTAATTTTAGATGAGTCTGCGTCGACAAATAAAACATAAGTTATTTTACAAACTTGGGATAAATTATAGATCAAAAAAGAGCAGCCATCGTAAGTGGGGTTGTTTGAGAGGAAGAAATCAACCATGATATCCCCTGGGCCTACTTTGATGGGGCCTGTGATGAACATGGAAAGTATGGAGGAGGAATGGTTTTACATTTAAATCAGCGTTGAGTTCTAAAATATAGCATTAATCTGGGATTAGGAACCGATAAATATGTTGAGCTCATTTATTTAAAACTTCTTGTTTACTGGGAATTGGAGTTGGCATGTTTATCCATTCAAATATTTGGAGACTCTTTAAATGTGATAAAAATGTTCAATGTTGTCCAAAGATGCCATAACCATAGACTTCTACCCATTTTAGAAGAGGTTCTATGATTAAAATCAAATTTTGATTTTGTTTCTTAGCATAATATTTATAGGGAGTGGAATTCAATGGCATATCAACTCTCTAAGGACCGTGCTAGGCAAGATCTGGGCTCTTGGCAGGTCAACAAACTACTATGTAATGTTCCAAATCTGAAAATCTGCAATGAATAAGCTGTATAACGGTCTTGTTATGATGAATAAGCTTAAAATATACATAAGAAATACATAAACATCATTTTTAGCTACAACAGAAACTTGTACTGCGTTTCATGATTCGGAAAGTGGGGAAAAAGGGTGTTTTATGCCCTAAAAAGGTTTTTTTTTTTTTTTTTCTCAGAAACGAGCATGAAAACAAGCAGGGGAAATGGCTGGATATGATATCTTAGGTCATGAGGGACCTATTCTCTGAATTTAAGCTCAAAATAATTCTTATAGCTATATTAAACAACTCCTCCTTTCCCGACTAGGCTAGAAAACACTAATTTCCCATGAATTTACTAAACAGAAATTTATGAATACAGTGAGAGCGTAATTCCCATGCGGGTTTCTGCAGAAAAAGAAGAAATAGGTCTGATATAAAACTTATATTAATCACACAACAAATAAATGGAGTTTTAATCACTTATACAGTAGAAACAAGGCTCCTGACAAGATTTTCGGCAAAATGCATGTACAAAGGTAGGACTGCAGAAAATAACGTAGTCTACTGTAAATATACATTAAAAATGACTGAATATAACATATCAGAGCTGAATAATACAGAAATATGGCCCAAGGCCTCTCTAACAAACTCTCGGAGGGAAATAAGCACCTCCTCTTACAATATGAGCACAAAATCAAAGGGTGCAACACTGTTGCTGCTGCCCCTGCATCAAGGATGCAGTTTTCTGAAGTAGACTGCGCTGTGACTAAATGTGAAGGAATGGAATCAAGACAAATATAGAAAGGAATCTCAAATCACTCCCCATTTGATCCCTTAAACAAGTTGATCCAAAGAGAGGATGGAATTCCCGCACGAGAATTCTTTGCACTAAGCAGTGCAGCAACTTCGGCTAAACAACTGAAGCATGCAATTGGTCTCAAGAAAAAAATAGATGAATACATGAATGATTTCCCTTTGATGCTATGCCTTCCTTTTATCTTTGGTGAGCCTCCTCACCCCAGACCCCACACAACATTGAGGTGACTTCTTCATGAAGCTTCCTCTTTCAAAACTGCGTTGCCCTAGCTTGCTTCCCTCCTCTTGTGGCTGCGCTATTGACTTGGTCAACTAATCCACCTCCAATGCCTCTTTTCACACTAGGGATCTTAAATCTAGTTTATATATGTGTCTTAGGATTATCCTTGTTCACATTGAACCAGTTTTCTTAGGTGATCTCTTCCTCCTCAAGAATGCATGTTGACTTAGTCAAACTTGACTATGTCCTCATCTATTTTTCCCATGTTCACACTTGTAAGTGTAAATTTCAGCTCCTGAAGTGATCCCCTTCCTTCTTAAGGTGGAAATTATTCATATTTTTATTTTTCATGGGCTCCCTTACCCATTTATTCCTCTCCTAGGTGAAAGTAGAAAAATCTAATGTTCCAAATTGCTATGTGAAAATTTGGGAACATTACAGTCCTCCCCTTCCAAATGTTGCTTGTCCTCAAGAAACTTCAAGGATAGGACTGAAGAGCACCCTATTCTCCCATAAAAAAACCTCATAAGATGAAATCCTCCAAGGATCAAGGTGCTGCATCATCAATATATCTCCAAGTTTCCCCTCCAAAGTGTGCAGGCCATCTTTTGGCAAGCATCCCAAATAGCTAACGCTGTGTGACAATGAAACATCCATGGAAGCAACAATGGGCTGTTTGTAGGTCCTCTTGAAGCATGAGGGCTGATATAGATTGGGATTCATCATGCCCATTTTAATCTCTCCTCCCCAAGCTATCAACCAAAAAAAATGAGTCACCCTCCAGTATGGCAACTCATGAAGGATCTCTTCCACCTTGAGCTCCTGCAAGAAAGGTGGGTTGCATAGCTGATTGTGTGGAGTTAATATGTGCATCTCTTGTTGCTTCTCTCTCCACTTATGATATATATGGGGATGCTGCTGATATATTTCTGAGATATAACGGTCTTCAAGAAATACCCAAGCCACCCCATCAAATCCAACACCCATGAGGTGTCTCCCCAAAGAACTAAAACCTCCCAAATGAGTCCTCTCACTTGAAGGCAAGATGAAAAGCATAGAAATCAAGGTCTGCCCCTTGTTCTTTCTAAAATATGTAGCTTGTATAATGTGAAGAACCATATTTTCATTGGGCCTCTCCACCTCTTGTGCCACTCCTCCAATGGTGCTTCCTACAATCAATGTTTTAGCAGCATAGTATGGAAGCATAAACATATGAAAACAAGGAGGTAGAACATAGTCCCAAACATGGAACCAACGTAGGGAATTCTTTAACTTCCTCAATACATAGTGCAACAAGTGTCTTTCCAGCCACTTTTTTTCTGCCACATTCATTTTACAAAATGGAAACATGAAAGCATAATTTGGTGCCAATGATGCACACCGAAAACCATGTGGCATGCCCCCACAATCCACAAATAGAATGGCCATCATAAACGCTGCAAGTGGCCTCAAGTACATAACAACATAATATGTAAGAAGGAAATACCCTTCTTGGTATGATATGCTGCTCATATAGGTAAGGAAGTGTAAAATACAAAACAAAATTTTACCTTCTTCATCATGTACTTCGGTCATTGAGCTGAAATGGCTCAAGTGCAAATTTTCCCTTGCTGCAAATGAGTAGGGAAGTGGTTGTGCCAACCTTTCCTTCATCTTCCGGGCTGTTTATCTCTCCATATGCTGATATACATTCAATTTAATGCCCTCCCAAGTAAACTCCTCCATTGAGGGATGGTATGCATAAAAATGCATGGAAGGAAAGTCCAAAAATGCTGCATGTAGATCTCTCTCCTTGTGCTTGTGAATCCAAGCCAAGAAGGTCAAAAAATAGTAAGGGATACTCTCATCCATTACTTTCTCATGCCCATCTTCTACATGCCTCCAAGGTGTATTACTTGTGAAGTGGTCTTGAGAACACTCCAGCAAGCAATCTGAGCTCCCAAGTGACAACGCTGCTAGCCCTTGGAGTAGAACCACTGTCAACTCAAAGCTTAATTCTTTGACATAGATGTGTTAAAGAATCTTCCCAAAATGCTGCTGTGTATGTAGAGATCCTCCCAAGATGGAGGTGCTGCTCTTTTCACTATGCTAGTGCCATCCCTTACTCCTACAACATCATGCCAAGTGTGAGAGAAAATCTGCCCTTGCTCTCTCCCAATCCTCCAAAGCAACAAATGAATTTGCTACCTCATCATACCTCCATCAATAACCTATGTGGTGAAAACATAATGATCACATCACCATAATGCATCCACCCTCCTTGCTGCCCATGATGAAAGTATCTTGCCAATCTCTCTTCCCCTTCTCATCCCATGGGAAAGGACATGTCATAGAGTGACCAAACTCTCTCAGGAGTAGCCAACGCAGCATTGCCTCTTGCTGCCCAGTGTCATAAACTTGCAGAAGGTTTACCAATCTCTTGCCTCTCATTCACATCCACTCAACTCCATGTGGATGCCTCCTAGCTTGCTTCATCTTGGCATTCCTCCAATGAGGTCTACCAGCCTCCCATATTAGTTCTTCCTTCTTGCATTTCATAAGAGGCTGAAATGCAACTCCTTCGAGATCTCCAAGAAAATATCTCTCACTAATGATTATCTTGGACCGATAAGGATCCAAAGGGACTGAAAGCAAAGCCTCCTTGCTGCTACCTCTTGACAGTGCTGTAACCCTCCTCTATGGTGTTTTGGCTATCTCATGTGTCAACTCTCGGATGAACATGTGGTTTTGCATGAATTTGCTTGGAGCAAAGTTCACTCCAACCTCCAAGAATTCACACTCCAACATCAAGGGTTGTGTGTAACTCATTAGTGATACATGAGGTTGATGGTTCAAATCTCCCTTGAACCCTTCAAGCTTGCACAACACAGTGAAATCCTGTTGCTTTATCTCAGCAATATCATTTGATCCTAGGCTATATGCAAACAAATCTCCAACCCCTTCCATAAAATTTTCTGAAATGTTAAGACATGGAAATTTATGCATACCTATGTGAGTCTTTGGGACATCTTCTATGGCTGCAAGAGGTCCTCTCTTCAATGTGCTGGCTGATCCAACTGCTGATGTAGAAGGCTGCTCTCTCAAGGCTATGGCAGCGCTGGTACTTGCCTCCTCCCATGGTGGTGTGGGTCTTCTCTCCTTTGATCTATCAAAGGTTCTGATCAGCTCTTGAGAGAACTCAGAAAAATAAGTCACCCTTGTGTGGTTTAAGTGACTGCACCACCAAGCATTGGCTTCACCCTCTAGGTGCAGCGCTGAAACTTCTGCTGCCTCCCTCTCTTCCACTGGATGAAGTATGAAGAATGCCTCAAGATTTCTTGCCCAAGATCTTGTTGTATTTGACCCATCAAATTTAGACAATAGGAATCTATTGCCTTTGATCTCTTCTTTGCTGCAAGGTCTTCTTTCTTCTCTTAGTTGAATAAACTGAGGAAAATCTAGGGTCTCTTTGAAAGCCCTAGGTTGGCACTTATATTCTGCCAAATACCCACTCAGAATTTCATGCTCTAAGTGCTCTCCTTTCTCTTCACTCCCTTTACAAGAACAAGAAGTGCATGCATCTGTTTCTGCTTCTTGAAACCCTCTAGAGGTCTCTCTGCAATTCTCTCCTCCTTGAAACCCTCCTGGAGTTTCAATGCATTTCTCTTCTTCTTTCTTCTTAGATCTGAAAATGGATGAGAGTAAGCTCATCCTCTCCATCATTTTTTTCTCCTAATCTTCTTCTTCTTTCTTGGGCTTGAAGGCCATAGGCTGAGCCAAGAAAGGTGCTCCGATACCACTGTAATGTTCCAAATATGAAACTCTGCAATGAATAAGCTGTATAATAGTCGTGTTATGATGAATAAGCTTAAAATATACATAAGAAATACATAATCATCATTTTTAGCTACAACAAAAATTGGTACTACGTTTCATGATCCGGAAAGTGGGGAAAAAGGGTGTTTTATGCCCTAAAAAAGTTTTTTTTTATTTTTATTTTATTTTAGTTTATTTATTATTATTATTTATTTATTTATTTATTTTTTTTTTTTCAGAAATAAGCATGAAAATAAGTAGGGGAAATGGATGGATATGATATCTTAGGTCATGAGGGACCTATGCTCCAAATTTCAGCTCAAACTAATGCTTCTAGCTATATTAAATAACTCCTCCTTTCTCGACTAGGCTAGAAAACACTGATTTCCCATGACTTTACTAAACATAAATTTATGAATACAGTGAGAGCGTAATTCCCATGAGGGTTTCTGCAAAAAATTAGGAAATAAGTCTGATATACAACCTATATTAATCACACAGCAAAGAAATGGAGGTTTAATCACTTATACAGTAGAAACAAAGCTCCCGACAAGATTTCCAGCAAAATGCATGTACAAAGGTAGGACTGCAGAAAATAACGTAGTCTACAGCAAATATGCATTAAAAATGTCTAAATATAACATATCAGACCTGAATAATACAGAAATATGGCTCAAGGCCTCTCTAACAAACTCCCAGAGGGAAATAAGCACCTCCTCTTACAAGATGAGCACAAAATCAAAGGGTGCAACACTGTTGTTGCTACCCCTGCATCAAGGATGCAATTTTCTGAAGTAGACTACGCTGTGGCTGAATGTGAAGGAATGACCTCAAGCCAAATACAGAAATGAAGCTCAAATCACTCCCCTTTTATCCCTTAAACAAGCTGATCCAAAGAGAGGATGGAATTCCCATACGGGAATTATTTGCACTAAGCAGTGCATCAACTCCGGCTAAACAATTGAAGCATGCAATTGGTCTCAAGACCAAAATATCTGAATACATGAATGATTTCCCTTTGATGCTATGCCTTTTATATTTTGTGAGCCTCTTCACCCCAGACCCCACACAACGTTGAGGTGACTTATTCATGAAGCTTCCTCTTTCAAAACTGTGCTGCCCTAGCTTGCTTCCCTCCTCTTGTGGCCGCACTATTGACTTGGTCAACTAATCCACCTCCAATGCCTCTTTTCTTGCTAGGTATCTTCAATCTAGTTTATATATGTGTCTTAGGCTGATCCTTGTTCACATTGAACCAGTTTGCTTAGGTGATCTCTTCCTCCTCAAGAATGCATGTTGACTTGACTATGTCCTTATCTATTTTGCCCATGTTCACACTTGTAAGTGTAAAGTTCAGCTCTTGAAGTGATCCCCTTCCTTCTCAAGGTGGAAATTATTCATATTTTTATTGTTAATGGGCTCCCTTACCCATTTATTCCTCTCCTAGGTGAAAGTAGCAAAATCTAATGTTCCAAATTGCTATGTGCAAATTTGGGAACATTACATAATATATGGGAAGGTACACAGATACCAACACCATTTATTTTTGGATCTATAACTATAGGAATATGGTTACTACCATATTTTTTGCACAAGTTCATAGTTTCTATTTTACTGAACAAAATGTTAGCTAAATCAGTTTAAATGATGTAATTAAGCTGGTCGAGTTTTTGTACTGAACATTTAACTGATAGTGATAGTTTTGATGGTATTTTTGGGTATGATAAAAAATCTAAAGGGACTCATGGACTAGATTAAAAAAAAAAAATCCTAATGGTCATATGATTTTATATTTTATATTTTTGTTCACAAACATGCTAGATATATAGTGAATGAAATGGGTATGTACAATGTAACTTTTTATATCTCAATGAAAAAAAAAAAACAAACTTGGGATGAATTGGAATATATAACTTAGAATTATTGTATTTCTCAATTCTAAGTCTTGGCAAGAAATAAATTCACTTGAAGTCAAGAAATGACATCATTAATCATGGAAACCAACAAAATATTGACAAAGAAAAATATTACTCAACAAGCTCAACATGCCTTGCAATACAATATACAAAGGTGTGAAACGGTTTATAAACAAGTTCAAATTTTTTTCAGAAATAGGTTTACCCACCTGTTAGGGTAAAAAAGGAAATATAACTTCATAAACATATAAGGAGTTACTATTGAGAGAAATAAATAAATCGAACGAGTTTGAAGATATGACAAGTACGTTAAAAGGGGAAAAAATTGTGGATAAATTAATTGGTGATTTCTATCTCTTATGGAATACCAATAATTTCTCTTCTACACATCCTACATATATAGAATTGTATATACCATATAGAAAAATGTCTATATTCAATTATCCTATGGGCGCTTATTTGGATTTCCTTGCATGGTTTTAATTATGATGATTCATTAATACAACTCGAAAATGAAAGATCATGATTGATCTAGGATATTTCCTTTGGTGATGTTAAACAAAATTTCTTATAGAGCGTGAATATACCATAAATGTAACTTCCACAAAGTAACAAAGACGCAACATGAACAAGGCAGATTTATTACGCAGAGTTTGATCACAATGTATAGAGACCTCTATATTATATAAGAAAAATAATGGCAAATACATGGCAATACCTCACATCTAGGGATGACCTGAAATTATGTTGCTCACATCCCAATTCTGAATACACTATTGGACTCATCTCAAAATTTCATGAAAAATGACTGTAAAATTCCTATGTTTCTATCACTTCCACCTTTGGACCCTTAAGGAATCTTCAAGATGCCACAAAAATTCAAAATATTCCAAGAATATTCTTGTATACTATTCCCTAGAATATGCTCTAGAATCTATATCAAAATTCACACCAAGGGTAGGCCTCGTTGTTAGAAAATCAAATATTACAGAGCAATGCAACACATAAAATATGCAGAAAACACAAGCACTCAAAACACATAAAAGCAGAGAGACACAGATATACGTGGTTCACTCGGTTTGGGCTACGTCCACCCCGAACAACCAGTCCTTCCTTTCTATTATCCATCAAAATGAAGAGACACAACCATTTATAGCATATCTGTTTTAATATCCTCTGTTCTCTCTCACAGTCTCCCTATCTATTTCTCGCTCTGATAATACACATACAATACACAGCCGCAATACAATACCCTCATATAAGCAAGGGGTTGCCTTTTAGGGAAAAAAAAACCCTAAACTAAACATAACTTCAAATAGATCAATAGCCTAATGAGCAGTACCGGAATTGACTTAGAAATTCTTATACTTTTACAAGGCAATTTTACATATATTTTTAGCTTTAGAAGACACTTGCCGTAGAGGCCATCTCATTGGGGGCTCCATAAAGTCTGACTACCCCCCTGGACCCCCTAAGTAGCGTTTAATTACGGGTGACAGCTCCGCCCCCATTGGAGTATAGGGGTCCAACGCGTGATACAAAATAAACAAGATAATCGAACTCCACACAACAATATCCCATGGAAGTGATTGTAACTCCTTCTTCCTTCATTTCTTGGACAATGACTCCTCTTTGGACTTAGGCATTTCCTCTTCATCATCATCCTTGAAGACCAATTGAGCGAGCATATTCTTAGTTTCTCCTAGAGGTACAACTTTGTTATGTCTATGAGGATTACGGTAGGTATGTGTATCTTTTCAGCTTCTATTATCCATCTTCCAACACTGACCGTATGAAATGGTACTTGAGATGTATGTGTTTAGTCCTGGAATGAAATTTTGAGTTATTTTCAAGATGAATGACACTTTGGCTATCACTGTATAATGTGCCCATATCATACTTCTTACCCAATTCATCCATAAACCTTTGTAACCAAATCATCTGTTTACAAGCCTCTATAGCAGCAACATACTCTACTTCTATTTTTGAAAGTGTAACAACACTTTGGACTTTTGAAACCCAACTAACAATTGTTCCACCTATAGTAAATACATACCCTGTAGTGCTCCTCATGTTATCTCTCTCACCTGCCATATATGCATCAACATATCCATGTAGAGAAATGTTTGAACCACCAAAGCATAATGCTTGATTTTTGGTACCTCTAAAATATCTAAGAATCCATTTCGCTTCCATCCAATGTTCTTTTCCTAGATTGTTCATGTACCTGCATACAACTCCCACTGCATTTGCAATATCAAGCCTTGTGCAAACCATTGCATAAATTAAGCTTCCAACTGCTTACGCATATGAAACTTTAGACATATAATCCATTTCTTCTTGGGTCTTGGGGCACATCTCCTTACTAAGTTTGAAATGGCTAGGAAAAGGTGTACTGACTGGTTTTTCATTGTGCACATTAAATCTTTTCAACATCTTTTGTATGTACTCATTCTGAGATAGTGTTAATTTTCGATTTTTCCTATCTCTAGTTATTCTCATACTAAGGATCTGTTTTGCAGATCCCAAATCCTTCATTGCAAATGAATTTGCCAATTCTTGTTTGAGCACATTTATTTCCTGCATGTTAGACCCTGCAACAAGCATGTCATCTACATACAATAACAATATAATATAACTGCCATCATTTTGTTTTTTCAGATAAACACAATGGTTAGAGTGACATCTAGTATAATGTTGTTTAGACATAAACTTGTCAAATTTCAGATACCACTGCCTTGGAGCCTGTTTTACGCCATACAAGCTCTTCTTTAACCTGCACACCAATTTTTCTTTCCCTTTGACCTCATATCCTTCTGGTTGCTCCATATAGATATATTTATCTTGTGGTCCATGAGTCATCTTTACATCTAACTTTTCAAGATGTAAATCTTCTGCTGCTACAAGACTTACAATAGTTCTGATTAAAGTCATCTTAACAACAGGAGAAAATATTTCATCAAAATAAATACCTTTCTTTTGTGCAAACCCCTTCACCACAAGTCTAGCTTTGTACCTCTATTTTCCTCCATCTTCTTCCTTCAGCCTGTAAACTCATTTATTTTGCAATGTAGTTTTACCTGCACGAAACCTGACTAAGTCCCAATTCTGGTTATGCATTAAGGATTCCATATCTTCTTCCATGGCTAGCTCCCACTTCTTCCTGATTTCAACCTGCATTGCTTCTTCATAACATTCAGGTTCACCAGAATCAGTTAACAATAAATAATATAATGAAGGAGAGTATCATTCAGGGGGTCTACTTATCCTGCTAGATCTTCTAACACCACTTTCAGGGGTTTGAGGTGCTTGTTGCTGTTGTGGTGGTTGTTGTTGTTGTGGCTCTTGATTATTATTATTTTAAGGCACCTTTACTTTTTATGTGATCTCATCAAGAACTGTGTATTCTTTGTTTTCTTTTTCTTGTTTCTTTTCTTGCAACTGATTCTTATACAAGACCTTTTCATTTAATATTACATCTCTGCTCCTAATGATTTTTTGATTTTAATAATCATATAAGCAATAACCAAAATCATTAACACCATATCCAATAAAGGTACATTTCTTTGATTTTGCCTCAAGCTTTGTTCTATTTATTTATTAATATGGACAAAGGCCTCACAACCAAAAGACTTTAAAAAAGAGTAGTTTACCTTTTTACCTGTCCATGCTTCCTCTGGAATACCACCATCCAAGGAACTTGAAGGCCCTCTGTTTATTAGATAAACAACAATATCTACAGCATCTACCCAAAATTTTAAAGGAAATCCTGCATGCAATCTCATGCACCTTGCACACTCCATGATTATTCTGTTCATCCTTTTTGACACACCATTTTCTTGTGGTGTTCTTGGAAATATCTTCTCTCTACGAATTCCATGCTCTGAACAGTACCTATCAAACTCTTTGCTGCAATATTCACCTCCATTATCTGATCTGAGACACTTCAACTTCTTTCCTGTCTCAATCTCAACCAAAGCTTTCCATTTCTTGAAAGTATCAAATACATCCGATTTATTCGAATACAATAAATCCAAGTTTTTTCTAGTTGCATCATCCAATAAAAGTAACATAATAACGAGAGCCACCAAGAGATGATACTTGGCTTGGGTCCCCATAAATACGTATGCACAAGCTCCAATTTTTCACTCTTCTTTTCTTTCCCAACTCTGAGAAATCTGACTCTCTTCTGTTTTCCATAAATGCAATTCTCACAGAAATCCAAATCAACATTCTTCAAACCTGGCAGCAAATTTCTTGAGTGAAAAATTTTCATCCCCTTCTCACTCATGTGTCCGAGCATATGATGCCATAATGCTGCATCTGTTCCTTTTGAAGTTAAAGCATTAACAGAGTTAGGAATACCATTGCATAAATACAATGTACCAACCTTTTTCCTGCTTTCGACCACTATCCCCGATTTTGGACTTGGATCTTGGACTTGGATGCGCCTTTCCTTGATTTACTGTGATATCCTGAGCTCTTTCCTCTTTCCATTTTTCTTCCCCTAGACTCTGCACTCAAAGCATTGCCCGATGTCTCACCAGAGCTTTTTCGTCGCATTTCCTCGCTAAGGATGGCACTAAAAACGACATCAAAATTTAAAGTACTAGATCCAGAGACAGAGTTACTAATGGCCATAATTAAACCATTCTAGCTTTCTGGCAATGAGCACAAAAATAACAGAGCTCGAACTTCATCATCAAATTTTACCCCTACAAAAATTAACTGACTGGTAACTGTATTAAAATCGTTTAAATGGTGCATAGCAGATCCACCTTTCGACATCTTCATAATAAATAAGGCGTTTATAAGAAATACCTTGTTTTAAGTAGGGGTTTTTCATATAATTTCGCCAATAATCAAACCACTGTTGTTGTTTCCTTTGAAATATTGAAGAGTATCGATGCGCAAGGCACAAAATATCTTTGTTCAAGTCTGCTTTCTATCAAGAATATCCAGTACGCGTTTTTCATAGTTACTGGCTTCTGTGTTTTCCACTGATGGTAGGTACAGATCTTTCTGATACAGATAATCTTCCATTTGCATCTTCCACAGCGCAAAGTTTTGGCCGTTAAATTTCTCGACCCTAAAATTACAATCGTCTGCCATTGCTCCCACTCGAACCAGGAACCCATTTTTCCTGCGAGTTTATCAGCCAAATATACTTTCGGCTCCGATACCAGTTGTTAGAAAATTAAATATTACAGAGCAATGAAACACATAAAAATATGCGGAAAATACAAGCACACAAAACACATAAAAGCAGAGAGACACAAATATACGTGGTTCACCCAGTTTGGGCTACGTCCACCCCGAACAGCCAGTCCTTCCTTTATATTATCCAACAAAAATGAAGAGACAAAACCTACGGCCAGTTCCTTTGTAATATCCTCTGTTCTCTCTCACATTCCCCCTATCTGTTTCTTGCTCTGAGAATACACACTCAATGCACAGCCGCAATACAATACCCTCATACAAGCGAGGGGTTGCCTTCTAGGGAAAAAAAACCCTAAACTAAACATAATTTCTACCATCAGATCATCCGCCTAATGAACATCCCAGATTGACTAGAAATTACTATACTTTTACAAGGCAATTTTACTTTTGTTTTTAGCTTCGGGGGCGCTGCCCCCGAAACCCCCCGCTAGGGGGGGGCTCCATAAAGTCACAGCCGCCCCCCCTGGACCCCCCAGGAAGCGTTTAATTATGGGTGGAATTGTCGCCCCCATTAAGGTACAAGGGTCCAATGCTGTGATACAAAATAAACAAGATAATCAGGCTCCACACCCAACACTCGTTCCCTGCACGCTAAGTTCCACCCTCTTTATTCTGCTGTGTGTTAGTTGGAGGCTCCCCGTTGAATGCCAAGGTGTGGGTTTAAATGATTTGTGCAGTGTGGACATTACATCATCCTGCATGGTTGATTTGTTAGCAAGTGGCAATAGTGTTTCGTGGATGGCCCAACTTCAAACCCCATGGGATCCCATTTTGGCTATTGGTTATAACAAGTTTTAATATATGGAATCCAAAACCATTGGTTTGTTGATACAATATGTGGAGGTCACGGTTGGTTGGGAAGACTTTTGGCAGAGTCGCCAAATATGGTGGCCCGCCAAGCATTTTTTAAATCTACATACACACATAAACACATACATATATACATATATATGTATATATGCGCACACACACACACACACATACACATACATATGTACATATATATGTATATATGCACACACACACACACACACACACACACACACACATTTTAGGTTGGTTCACAGACACTGAGTGGCCACTACATCAACACGAAAATATAGGTAGATCAACCCGAAGGGATCTACCCGCCGACCAAACTAGCAAGGCTTGACCCCAAGGGCATCGATGAGATTTGACCTCGTGACCTCCCAATAGGTGAGGTACTTAGCAACAAGAACTCAACCAACTGAGCTATCCCTTGGGGATATATATATCCATACTTTAAGTATGATTTATCTCAATTGTTTGAGTAAATTGTTGTGGTGGTTCATAGGTTAAGCCATCATGATACCTCTGCATAGGTCGCATGGTCAAATCCTGTGGGCTCCACTTGCTTGGTTAATTTTTCTTGGGAGGTTAGCTCATTTTTCTCCCTTAGGGTGCCACATGGTGCCATCTGGTTGGGACACATGGCACTATCCCTTTGGTCCACTTGTGTGCCACCTTGTTCCATGTCATGTGCCATGTGTCGACCCTAAAACCAAATCAAACTATATGGGTACCACCAAAATATGACTATAATTCCACGTGGCAGCTTGTGGGAGTGCCATGTGGAACCCTATGGACCCCACCTATACTTTCCTTATTTGATTTTTGCTAAAAAATTCAGATGAACATAACTTTGTCATACAGAATCAGATTGAGGTGCCTTTCATGCCGTTGGAATTGTCTCGATGATATCTATGACTTGGTTTCGATTTTGCTGAGATTTGTGTACTTCAAAGTTTGAGCCTTTTTGGATCCTCTAGATCAATTATTCTTGCATGTGGTAGTCTTACAATTTATTTCTCCAATCAAGTCTATTTGTCATCTTGGTCCTACAAAGTTTCTCAATGTAACTAATAATTATTAGGTTTATTTTGGATAAAAACAATTGAAGGATTGACACCAAGGGATCAAGGTTTTTCATATTTTGGATACTTGTAATATTGGACAATAATTATTTTATCAGATTGTATATATTCCATATTTTTGTTGGTGATAGTCTCTGTAAAGCTCTATAAATGTTTTCCATTGTTAATGAAAAACATTATTCCTCTACTTTCTCATTTCATTTTATGAACATATTTGGAAAGCATTTATTGGGCATTACTTCCCCATTCCTATGTGTCTACAATTAATTCTATTGAAAGTGATTTTACGAAAGATTTAATCTATCTCCAACATAATTCCCTTTTAATTGAGTGTGTGCGAAAATAATCATATGATGAAAATGAATATGTTATGTGACTACTAAATTTTCATGCTTAGTACATCTTCCAACACAAAAGGGTTTGAATGCATTTTTAATATTCATAATATTGTATGTTTTTTATCTCCCACTCTTCTATCCATCATATTATTAGGTCCCTATCTATACTAATTGATTAACTAATTGTAAGTTGGTGATTTGAAATATTGTCCTAAATCATTGAAAGAGGGATATAGATAAAATACAATTCAAATATATGTTGGAAATATTGTCATTGATGGCAAAGGAGCATCACCTGATTTATCACTAAGGCAAAGGAGCAGAGGCAGCTGAGGAAGAAAAGGTAACAGTGAAGCAAAAAATACAGCAGAGGTAGCGAATGCAGCTAAGAAGGCACCAAAGGCAACAAAGGCAACAGAAAGAAGCAGAGGCAGCAGAGAAGCAGTTAAGGAAGAAAAGGAGCAAAGGAAGCAAAACAAGCTCAGGAGAGATCAACGCACTTAGAAACTAAATAAAGCTCAGGGAGGAGCAGCGTGGAGGATCCGATGAACAAAAGCGGAAACATGAATCGATGGCTTGCTTGAACGTTTTACCAAACATGCGGAGAAGCGCATTGAAGAGTTGAAAGCGGAACCATGAGTCAACGGTGAAGATGGAACAATGAAGGTGGTTTAGAAAACCATCAAGGTTTTATCGCACCGCTTTTGAAAGATAAGCGGTAAAGGTTGAAATGAACGTGATAGCGTTAAGAAGGTGAAGCGTGGCAGACTGAAACTACCTATTTTATGCACATCTTATGAGAATGGTTAACATTGATCTGGGATCAATGGTACCGCGGGGGCACAAACAACCCGATGGTTAACCCAAGGGGGTGCCTCCGCAGTTGACCCGCCCATCGGGCATTGACCGCAGATCGACGATTGTCATTCACTGTGGTAGCACAAGGCCAATGATCATTCCGTACCAAGGAGTGCCTCTGCAGTGCCATGAATTGGGACCCGCTTTCCTAAAGCCCAAAAGTACAGTCATGGACCGACGCGATCAACAGATGAGATTAAAGGAGATAGACAGCAGAGATTATATCGGAATCAAGTGGTACCCGATCACATATCGGACATCACAAGCGAATGCGATAGCTGCTGGATGGATTCAAAGTTGCGATGCAATGTGGCAATGTGAAGGGACACGTGGTGGCACAACGCTATATCGCACACCGGCGATGTGAAGTCCATCGCATACTGAGAAGTGGCGAAGCGATGAGATCGCATATCGCATATCGCATATGATATGAGTTCGCATGGTATGGTAAATTATATGCAATAACCGATATTGCAATATTGTGATAGCTGATATTGCAATGCAATATTACCATCGCATATCGCAATCGGGGCAGGAGAAAAATCGCACAAACACATGGGAATGCCAAAGTGCGAAGTGCGATAAAGAAAGAGGATGCGATGAAGACCAAAGCCAAAGCCTAAAGATTTTAAAGTTTGGGAGTATGGGATTTCCCGTTGTTAAATCACATCGGAGAACAAAGGAGCATTAGAACATAAAACATTAAAACCTGTGGGCAAGCGAAATGCGATGCACTGTGATTGGTCACTGTGGTGTGGGACCCTATAAGCCCTTGTTTTGTATATGTTAAATGCACCATAGAATAATGTTTACACTGTTGATTGTTTTAAACGTATGTATGATGACTAAAGCCTTGATTTGTAATCCGTCGCGGGCATAAAGGAAATAGTATGTGGGCCATACTCTACAGGTCACAAAGGAATGGAATGAACACATAACAGGAACTCGTGCAAGACAGTGGTGTGGCAGCACGTGCAGATGAAAAGGGTGAACATAGCACAAAAGACACAGGTAATGGAAGAAACAGGGAAGTTATGCAGTAGAGCTGGAATATAACCACATAACATAAAAGACAAAAGGATAACAAGCAGAAGAGGACGAATGCTTAGCAAAGCTAAGAAACTGAAAGTGCTGAGTAAATGTTTGATTGTAACTGTAAATGTATTATTGAATTTATATTGCTTGTGATGCAAAGGCAAGTCTCCATAGGCAAAGAAAAACTCCAATTTGATACTATAATGATTGTATATATTGTTGTAACATCTTGAAAGTCCTGAGCGAGGAAATGAGAAGGTGGAAGGCAAAGAGTCGTGCATATTCACTTCATATTCCCTGTAGAATTCAAACAGTCATAAAGCTATCTATATAAAACATGTAATATTGGTATGCATAGGGGTGAGAGAGTGTAAGAAGAAGAAGGAGCAGACAGAGAAGATGTGAAGATCCCGAGATAATATAAGGCAGATATGAAGGATGGAGGACAACAGTGAAGAAGGAATATAAAAGAGTTGATATCCAGGTAAATCAGCATGTGTTTTCATAGTAGCGTGAGGAAGTTGGTGCTTCCATATCAAGTTGTAGTTTGACAGATGTCCAGTTGTAGCTGGCTAAGGTAGAGCCTCCTATAGGTTGTAGCCTGCAGAAAATATATGGGAGTTGGAGCTTCCTTGCAAGTTGTAGCTTGCAGAATTAAGGTAGTAGCCCCCTGTAGGTTGGAGCCTACAGAAAATTAGTGGTGAGAGGGATTTGGAGCTTGCCTTTGCATCACAACAATAATAAGATGTGGTTTTCTCCCTTATGGGTTTCCACTTATATCTATTGTCTATGTGCATGATGATTATGTGTTGATATTCTGTATTTAATATGCGTAATACCTGCTGCTCACTTATTAAGATTGTTGTTCCATTGTATATTAAGTTGATCACGAAATGAAGATGTAAATAAGTGTAAAAGAAAGTTTTACAAGACCATGACTATATTAAACTGATTCACTGCCCCTCTCAGTTTAACCAAGGGTTCAACAATTGGTATCAGATTAGGTTCCTTCTATATCATTTTAACAACTAGAAGGAAGATCCTAGGTCCCCAAGATGGCTAGTCTAGAAGGATGCTCAAAAAATAAAGCCCCTTTGTTTACTGGCACAAATTATGCCTTCTGGAAAATAAGAATGAGGACGTACATAATGTCTCTAGGAATAGAAGTTTGGGCTGCTGTGGATTTGGGATATGCCCCAAAGGATTCTGACACAGAGAAAGAAGCCAAACAAGATTTTATAGCTAATGCCAAAGCCATGAATGCTCTCTTAAGTGGTCTATGTGAGGCAGAATTTATCAAAGTAATGCACAACAAGATTGCCAAAGAAATATGGGATACATTAGAAAGTATCCATGAGGGAGATAAAAAGGTGAAGATGGCCAAAATACAAGTCTATCGAGCTCAATTTGAAAATATAAAAGTGAATGAAGAAGAAGATGTTGCCAGCTTCTTGTTAAAGGTTGCAGAAATTGTGAATAATATGAAAGCTCTAGGAGAAACCAACAGAGAATGTGTAATTTTTCAAAAGATATTGAGATCTTTACTATCCAGTTTTAATCCCAAGGTTTCTACCATAGAAGAAACAATTGATTGGAAAAGTTTGACCATGAACCAATTACTTGGAAAATTAACAGCCTATGAGATGAGACTTCCACAGAGGAAGTCAAATGTGAGGGAGGCAGCCTTTAAGGCTGAGAAGAGCAAAGAAGGAAAGGATGATACATGCTCCTGCTCTGATGAAGAAGAGGCCAAATTTTTCAGAAGATTGGATAGAGTCTCAGGTAATTATAAAGGTAAGCTTCCATTTAAATGCTTTAACTGTGGAAGATTTGGGCACTATGCATCAAAGTGTCCTTACAAGAAAACAAAGAATCAGACTCAAGAGACAAAGAAAACCAAAACAAATAATTGGCAGAAAGGGAAGAGATTCAATAGAAAATCACTTTATGCTCAGCAAGATAGCAGTGCATCTGAAAACTCAGATGAATCCTCAAATGAAGAAGGAACCTTTGAATTTGTGTTGATGGCTAAGGAAGAGTTTGAAGGATTCCTTCTAGAAGATGAGGAAGAAGGTGAGGTAGATCTTGAGGGGGAGCTAAAAAGTGCCTTGGAAGAAATAGACAGACTTCAACTCAAGTGCAGAGAATAGAAAGACATTCTTCTCAAATATGTAAAAGAGGTACCAAATTTAGAAGACTTCATTCAATTGAAAGTAGAACTTGACGAAGCTAAGAAGGTGGAAGACATTTTGCTAAAGAAAATTAATTATAAACATCAGGAGCAATAGAAATTGGAAGAAGAAGTGGTATGCCTGAGAAAGAAACTAGAAAACACCCAAAGGGAATTTTCAATGAACACTCCTCGAATGACAAGCATTGAACAATTGGAAAAGATTCTAAATGCTCAAAGGTCTCCCCTCATAAAGGCTGGGATAGGATATGAAGGAGAAACCAGTAAGTATAAGGTAGAAGATAACAAGAATATCATTTTTGTAAAAGCTGTAAAGGATAATGAAACAACTAAAAAAGGAACCACAGAAGCAGAATCCAACAAGAACTTGATGTGTGATGAAACAAACAGAAACAAGCAGCAACATCAAGAGACAGAGAATGAGAGGAAGAAGCAAGCAGTTGCAAAAAGCTCAATTGTTCCTGAAGATCAATTGAACAAGTTCGGAAGATCTCAAAGGAGATTATTTCCTCCTATGAGAAATGTCACTTGTTTTACCTGCCACAAACTGGGACATATTGCTGCATACTGTCAGAAAAAGATAATCGATTTAAACCAGCAAAAGATGCAGAAATTGAAAAGATTGCCTCAAGCAAACAAATGGAGAGGACAACCCTACACCAGGTACACTGATCGTTTCCATGGGTATTGTTTTTGTTGTAAGGGGTTCAAACATAAAGCCATGGAGTGCAGAACGTATGGAAAAAGACTGATGCTTAAAAACCCTAGGAGATTTATGAACAATGGAGAGTTCACTCGTACACATAATCCATTTAAAAATATAATCAAATGCTTTGTATGCCATCAAATTGAACACATGTCTTCCAAATGTCCTCTCAAAGAATGTGGTCCATCTTCTTATAAAAGGTGCCAAACAAATAGCTACCTGCAGTGGAAAAAGAAGTTGAATAAGTGTGACCTGGCTCTAATAGCTCAAGATCAGAAAAGCTAATGGTATATGGACAATGGATGCTCAAAGCATATTACTGGAGATCGAAGCAAGTTTGTAACCTTTGATGAAAATAAATCTGGAAATGTAACATTCGGAAATGATAAAGCAGGGAAAATCAAAGGAAAAGGCTTAGTCAGTTTGAATAATGGTAGAGGAAAGGCTCAAGATGTACTATTTGTGGATGGGCTAAAAGCCAATCTGCTAAGCGTCAGTAAAATGTGTGATAAAGGCTGTGAGGTCATTTTCAGAGCCCAAGATTGTGAGGTAAGATCAAGCACCACAGGAAAGACCTTGATAAAAGTTGTTAGAACAGAAAGTGATGTCTATATAGTGAAAGAAGAGAATGAAGCATGCCACATAAGCAAACTTGATGAATCACAGTTATGGCATAGAATATTAGGACACCTAAATTTTGACCACATCATCAATATAAGCAAGAAGAATGCAGTCAGAGATATGCTTGCAATAAAGAAGCCTCCAAATACCATATGTAAATCTTGCCAACTGGGCAAGTAGACCCGCACATATTTCAAGACCAAAGAGAAGCTATCTACAAGTAGGCCTCTCCAGCTTGTTCACATGGACCTGTGTGGATCTTCAAGAACTAATGCACCAGGTGGAGACATTTTTTTAGTGTTCAATATTAAATAATTTTATCAACTTTTAAATTATATATAATTGTAAATATTTGATGTTTTTTTTATTTATTTAAATTATTTATTTGATAAGAGGTGTGACTTCTTAGATGAATACACACTTAACCTTTGGCTTGAGAAGCCATGGCCTAGGAGCATCTACGTCATCAAAATCACTTGGGGATCACACCTGACTTTGAAGGTGCGACCTAGGCCACACTAACCTTTAACATGGTTGGATTTTTGCACATGCGGTTTTGTACTAATAACATTCTCATTAAATAGTACTTTAATAGTACACCCCTTCACCATTCATTATTATTATTATTATTATTTAATTATTATTTTTATTTAATATTTATTAAATATGAGCTCACTTTTATAAAAAAATAAAATTCTATGCAAATTAAAATAAAAATTATTATTTTTAAGAACATATTAAAAATATAAGAGAAAAATAGTGAAATGCTACAGTAACAAAAATAAAATTACATAATTAATCTGAATGTCATGCTTACCTTACAAAAAATAATCTTCAATCCTCCTCTTTTTGGACTTCATTTTCTTTTAACCTCATGCCACCCATGTGAAGAAGAAACCACATTGTTCACCTATAAGTTAGATCACCAAGTGTAAATGCAACTAGTTCTATACAAGAATAAGAGGTGTGAGATAAATAAAATTGCTTCATTCATCTATAAAAATCAACATGTACAACTTCCATCATCAAAAGGAAATCTCAATATCGTTGACTTCCTCTTTTTCCTTCAAGAGAGAGTTCTCCAAGAAACATTCCGTACAAGTAGCGCTAGCTCTCGCAAAATCTTGTGTTTTCTTTTCATAAGCCTTTTCCTCTTTTCATTAGGCAAAAAAGTCCAATTTTTTAATTTAGAATTAGACCCTTTTTTCCATGAAGAATGAGCTTGTGCATCATAACAAGGATCTTGTAAATATCTTGGAAGATGATAATATGACATCATAATGCTATATTTTCTTAATCCAAGACCTAAGTCCATAATTTTTTTTTTTTTTTCCATTTCAAAATCATTTTGTTTGGAAGACCTATATTTTATTTAGATTTAGCCCTGTTTTCTATGAAAAATGAGCTCATGCATCAGGACAAGAATCTTGTAAATATACTAGAATATGTTAGTATGACATCATATTTCTATATTCTCATAATCCAAAACCCAATTCCATCTCTTTTTTTCCATTTCAAATAATTTTGTTTGTAAGAGCTTTGTAGAGGTCATTCTCAACACAAAGTCAATCATATGTGCACGTTATATATATATATATATTAAATGTGAGTGCCTAAACTATTCCCAATATCATTTATAATCATCATATGTCAAGAAATGTAAGGGAAAATTGGGAAGACGAACCCAAAGTGACAAACATTTCTAGTAATAAACATTGAATTCAAGTTAATTTCTAGAAACCGAGTTATAAATAGTCCTATTCATTCTCAAAACTAAGAGCCTTCTTCTAAAAATTTCCTATATTCAACATTATATAAAAAGAATTAACTATATAAAACTCTTGGAATAGAGTAATTATTTAAAAGAGTCATGTGAATTCATAAGTACAAATCAGATGAAAGAGGTTGATAACTATTAAATATCTAGAGAATACAATTTTAATTTGAAGAGACCCTAAAGCCTACCACTCCTCACTGAATTATAAGACCTAATCGATAGTTGAATCTTTTCATAAGCTAGAGTTAGATAACAAAGATTGAGCTACTAGTCGTTCTCCCCCAAAAAGATACATTGATGGTCCACATGAACTCTCATTAAATACCTAATTGATACTTTAAATATGCCATATAATCACTTGAATAGACCAAAAAAAACATGGTATTCCCATTGAGAAACTTGATCATCGACTAAAATTTGTAGGCCCGATAATAACAATGTAAACATTTACTTGTGATGTTGACAATACATCAAAAAATTGACTATCAAGTGTTTGGGCATGAAGATATTTCATCAAATAGTTTATGTGTAGAATTTGGTATGGGGTAGTAGTTACAATCGTATTATGAGAGTCAAGCAAGTGCGGGAAAAAAATTGAGAGAAACGAATCAACGTTAGCAATCAGCGTTGATAAATTCATGCGTTATTAGGTGCAACACGTGCATGCATCGTATCATAACAGAGATGCACATTTCTCCTCTGATCGTGTTCGATGTATTGTATAATAATAGCAAGTACGCCTTTCTCCGGTGGGGGGAGATATAATGAAACGAAAAGCCACAGTTTTCTGCTAATTTAGTCTAAATTAGAGAGGTTACAACTATGTAATGAGTAGCAATAATATAAGGCATAGGCATTACTTAGAGGGTAATAGGCACTAAAGTTTAAGGGTGAGTATGCGACGGAGGAGGAGGAAGAGAAGTATGTGGATCCTAAGATTAAGGAGAAGCTATCGAAGATGGATGCAACTATGATCATATATATAAATATATGAAAATAGACATTAACAAATATGTTGAGAGATAACAATGCTCTTCTTGCCCTTACCTACAGGATGTTGATGAGAGCAACCCTAAAGTGAAATCCTTTAAATATTAACACACCTCACACATGGCATCTGACATCTATTGAGGGAGGGCTAATAGAGATAGTTATAGGTGTAAAAGGACACTTATTAAATGTGAATTTAAGAGACACATATTTATATGGGACCCATCATTTATACACCAAGTACTTTTGTGATGATCCACATCTCCGGGTCAAGCACTGATGAGCACATTGAACTATCCATGTGACTAAGAGCCTTCATAGTCCAGGCACAACGACGTGATTATCAGGGGCATGCTCTACCACTGAGCTAATAACCCATCATGCAGGCCTTGGGTATGGAGGCCTGCCCCTACACCAACACCAATATATTGGAAGAACTCATATAGAAAATAAGCTAATAGCCTATCCAAAATAGTAGAAGAGAAACCCTAACTCTTTTTTTTTTTCCACGGATAGTATTGAAGGTTGTATATTCACTCATGGTCCTAACTTAGAATCCCAAAGACTACCTCACATGAACCTAAAGAATTATAGCCATAAGTGCCAACAAGAACAAACATCCAACATGCTTTGGCATGTACTTGAAGAATCTCATCAAACAAAAAATCTACAATGTGAGCCTCATAATTTTAATCCAACAAGATATTTTTGGGCTTGATATCTCAATAAAGAATTGGTAGCTAGCATCATGATGGAGATAAATCAACACATTTATCGCATCTAAAGTTAGCTTGTAATGCATATTCTAATCAAAATCCCCCCTACGTGCATCTTTGTAACAATTTTGACAAAATGCTTTTGGGCACATATTTGTAGGTCAACAAGTTTTAATCTCCATTTGAGAAATAACAATATATTTTCAAATGTTCTTGTTCTAGAATTTTCCTTATGTCTCAATCTCTAATTTTACTTTGAATATCCAAAGGGTCTATCTACCATACCCTCCATTTTTTTTAAGAGAGAGCCATAGATGAAGGAGAAGTCACTTTGTGGGTGTGAAGCTAGAAAAATAGGTGTTACAAATAACATGTTCAATTTTTATTCGAGGCTTAAAACTACAATGCTTTTAAAATCATGGTATTAAAATCAAAATAATAAACTAGTAAAATAAACAAACAAATAACAAATATATAAAACCAAAAAAAGAAAAATATTTTTTTCCTCAAAAAATAAATTTACATATGATAATTTTGATTTTTTCTTTAATTATTGAAAATTGCAAAAAAATATTCCATAAGGTATATCATAGTTCGTGATAGGGTGTATTATTAACCCACTTCTTGTATGAAAATTATTGATTCAAAACCTTATGAATTTAGCTTAAAAATAAGAAGCAATTTAAAGGAAAAACATTATTGATTCAAAACTCTATGAATTTAGCTTAAAAAAATAAGAAGAGGAAAAAATAATAGATTTTATTATACATATATATAATTAAAATAATAATAAACCAAATTTAATTGTTATTTTTTGTTTTAAAATAAAATAATGTATACATTTATTAATAAAGTAATTATAATTGAAATTAAAATTAAATAGTTCACGGGGCTTTGGATAGATGGTGATCGGGTACTTCATTAAGGAACCCCTTTATGTGAAGTCACCAGTTCAATTCCATACCCAAATCAGGGTGATATATTGGACATGATGAAGATGTAGTCTTGCTAAGCTTAAAAAAAAAAAAAAAACAAATTAAAAAAAAAAACTAAATCGTAAATTAATAATAAAATAAATACATTTTTTTTAATTAGAAATAAAAAATATACAATTAAAATTAAAAAACATAAACAAAAATAAATAAAAATGAAAATAATTGGAGCTATGGGAAGGGAAATTTTCATAATTCCCCATTGTATTTTACTTGAAATTCTAAGTGGTATACATATATATGTATGTGAATTTATTATTGTTTCTATTATTATTATTATTATTATTATTGAACTAATTGTTTTTTTATAAAAATATATTTTTCTAAATATTTTTTTTTTCTTTCTAATTTTCAATTTCAATTTTTTTACATGTTTTTTTTTCTTTCTTTTAATCGATTAATTAATTATAATAATTGTCAAGTCCTACTAGCACAACCAGTTGAGGATGAGCCTCGTCAGAATGGTGACCCAAGATCAAACCTTACAGAGGCTGTTGCACCCATGCTAGGGGAGGAGACAAGTTAAACCTAGTTAGCTTAGTGCCAGGTGTGATCCCTGGGTGATTTTAACGACTTAGATTCCCCTGGGTCGCGGTTTCTCAAGCCACAGGTCAAGCCCGATGCAATATTTGGTGAACTCAGACCACTTGAAAATAAATAAATAAATAAATTATAATAATTATTTTTTATAATTTTATTTGTAACAATGTTAATTTTCTAGATATTGATATAAAAAAAGTTGCAACTTCAATTATAGAAAAAACCAAATATACTACTCATAGCACCATATTTTGATTAAAATATTGATTTTGTCGGTTCAATTCACATTGATACCAATTGTCAAAGCTGTGGTTTGAAACAAATTGTAATGTTAAATATTATGAAAAGGGGGTGCTACTAGTAGCAACACTTTTAGTTTCATTGGTTGATTTTAATATTTTTTTTCAAACGATAATGGTTGGTGAGATCATGATTTAAACCACCTTGTATTTTTAATCTAAAAAGAAAAGGGTGATGCTATGAGCACCACAAGCTGTTTCAGATGTTGATTTTAATGTTTTTCTTTTGTAACTTTACAAAATTTGACAATTGAAAGTTTCGTAACAATTTTGTCATTGAAAAAAAGAAGTGTTATGATAACACCATTTTGTGAAACACAAGTAAAGATAGCCATTAAATGGGACCTCTAAAAAAATGAGAACTCTGAAATTTTTTCAATAAGTTGATAAAATTGTTATACTGTAAAAAATTATCCATCTCTAAATATTTATAGAAACCTTGTAAAATAAAAGTCATGGTTATAACCCTGAATTCTGGTGCTCCATGGACGACTTGTGGTAATGCATGCTCCCATGCCAACTCACTACAACTCATTTAAAGTTGGTGAATGGTGACGCTCCCAATTTTCCACTCTCACTGACCACATTCATTGCAAGTGATGGGGTGGATGAACGTCAAGAACCACACATTCATTTTCGACTTGGGAAGTAGAGATCGACCTTACTACATAGGTGACTGCTCATTCAATCAATTGTAGAGCTCTGTAGGTGGATTTTCATTCCAACATTCACAAAGATAAGAGGGAAAAAAAGCTTGGAGGAAATGACAGAGACCATTCTTACTAGAAAAATATGGCTTATGTATGCCATCACTCTATGATTGGGGGATACAAAATATGCTAAAAAATGAAAGTGCTCAAATTCTCTTGAAATCGACACCAAATCGTAGATCCTGTTTTTTTGATTCCAATGACGCTTGAATCACCTCAATCCGACATCGTATGAGGAAGTTATCACATTTTGAAGCTTTTGGAAAATAGTAAATAATTCCACTTATAGGGTTGAATGTGCAATGTATAGATGCCACGTGGAAGTCCATATGCTAATGTGTCGTTGACATCAGTAGGATGATTGGGAAGTATGGAGCCAATCGAGAATTGACATGTGGCATGTGCAGGAGGAAACAAATGGGTGCTTCTGATTGGTTGAAATTAGGCCAATCCCATTGCACCATGTGGCCCAATCAGAGGGTGCCACGTGGCCCAATAAGGAAATGCCATGTGTCCCTTTGTGACTTGTCAAATTTTTTTTATGGACTAGAATTAACCTCCGTAGGGATCGAACTAAGGACCTCCGATGAATAAACTCACTGCCCTACTAGTGGGCCACATGTGTCACTTGACATATAATTCCGACGGGTTATATTTAAACATTAATGGTGGAACCGTTGGGGAGAGAGCCGAGCTGGTGGGCCTGCCCAATCAACGGCCGAAACTGCCCTAGGATTTATGTAAACAATGTGACCACCCGTGAAGGAGCAGGAGCTACGATTGAGAGGGCGAAGGGATATGGTCGTGGTCATTGGTAATGTCACGTGAAGTAGGCGAAGTATGATTGGGGGCTAGGGAACATGGAATACCGCCCACACCCACGACCCATGACCATGTGTTGTCGGGGAACTAAGGGCGCAAATTTCGGAGAGGGCTTTGCCCCACATTTAAAAAGCATTTAATTTTTTTTAATGATAAAACAAAACCTTTGCCACCATTCGCGTGTGGAACTTGAGACCTAAGAAATGCTAACAATCGATCATACCAACACACTGGTGGGAAACTTTGTTTCCCAAGCTGTAGAGAAGGCGTTTTTGTAGAACAATTAATAGGGAGATTTGGAAAAATAGGCCTAACTTGGTCATTTTTTACCTTTTTTTGAGCCCCAGAAGAGCCTACACAGGGATCTTTTGGAATTTTAGATGTAATGGAAGTGTTATTTTTGAAATTCGAGCATTGTATGTTGATATAATTTTACATTTGAGCATATAGTATAAAGGGCCACCATTGGAAGATGGACTTAGAGACGTAGCCCAGGAGAGGTGAACTTTGTCATCAATTTGCTATATTGTGATATTGCTTATTGTCCATTTTAATTGTTAAAATTATGTAAAAATCTAACTTAGTTTGTGTACTTTTTCAATCACGATCCATTGCCCAAAATACATAAAATATATTGCAAAAAATTACATGAAACCTTCTATTCTAATTTCAGATAAGTTTGGTATTAGAGCATGGTTTTTGTGAAGGTTTGACAAAATTTGCAAGTGTTTTTCTTGAATGATTACAAGGTATAAATTGAGAAGAGGAGGAGGAGTGCTTGAAGAACCAAACCCTCAAATTGGTTCAAGGAGGCCAAAAACACCACAAGTCATGGCAGATGGAGAAGGACAAGGACCAAAGTTGATGTATGAGGATGAGAGAGCTTTTAGAAAGGCTTTCTATGATATTATTGAGATGGTGAACGTGTTGTACAATGAGAGGACAACAAGTTTGCAAGGAGAAAGTTCTAATCAACCAAAAGGTAATGGTGGTTATGGGAGAAAACCTCCACTTACACCTCCTCCTTCACCTCCATAAACACTTCCATCCTCACCTCCTTTTTCTCCTCCATCCCATATACCTACTTCTAAATATCCAAAAGGACATGCTAAGTCTCCTTTGATTAAGCTTGATGTCAAGTTTGAATTGCCTATGTATAATGGGGAAGTGAATGCCAAAAATTTGGTTAATTGGGTTCGCCAAATCGAATTCTGTTGTAGGATTAAAAAGATTGATGATAATGTCACAAAGATACAACTTGCTTCTCTTTTTCTGGAAGGTGAAACCCTCATCTGGTGGAGGGCCAGCATTGAAAAATGTGTAACTAGGTTCGATCTTCATAAGTATGAAATGTATTTTTGATTCTTGTAAATTATAAAATAAAAATAAAATTATTTTTATTATTTTGGAGCATGGGTTTGATGCTCAAGTTCTTTTGTTTTTTAGGTCAAGCACCCATTGAGTGCTTCTATGGTTTATCCTAGGTCAAGAAGTCAAAGGAGTCATTGTCATAAGTTGAATACCCCACTGGGAACATTGTAACTTGTAAAGAAATTGATTTGTCTTTAAAAGTGTCAGAATACCCCCCAAAACCGAGTCGGCCTAAAATAAGAGCCACATCCACCCTTGAAGAAGCCTATATATAGAGAAGAAGTTATCCTCTATTTGGAACTCACACTCATCACTCATTCTAGCGAAGAAGAGGAAGAAGAAGGAAACGAAGAAGAGGAAGGACAAATGAGATTTGGCTTTGGGCTAATTTTCTCTCTCACATGCTAAAGAGGACTAGGGTTTCTGCGCAAACCTAGGGCATCCATCTATGAGTTAGATCTTGGAGAAAATGAGGCAAAGAGGTCAAGCGAAGGTCAAAAGGGTCTCTCTCAAGCTCCATAATTTGAGGAAAGGCAAGCGAAGATCAGAGGAGGGCTCTAGAAGGATATTCATTAGAGGAAAATTTAGCCTAAAAGTGCCCATGAAATTTTCACGTAATTTCCATGTCACAATATGTAAACCAATCAAAATCATTTAAATTTAAAAAGAGGTACATGTAAATATTTTGGAGGGAAAAGAAGAAAAATCACTTTTTTAAAGTGTATTTTTGGCTTATCTCCTTATAGGTTTACTCAAGTTTCAGGTGTAGACACTCATTGGATGCAAAATTAAATTTTACATCTAACGAATACCCATTATGCATACTTTTGAGAAGAATCACATTGATAAAAATTGCAGATACATTAAAAAAAATGTGTTGAACACACATTTTTAATGTATCTGCTTTTTATTTTTATTTTTTATTTTTATCAATTTGGGTCTTCTCAAAAGTATGCATAATGGGTAATCGTTGGATGCAAAATTTAATTCCGCATCCAACGAGTATTTACACTTGAAATTTGAGTAAACCTATAAGGAGATAATCCAAAAATACAATTAAAAAGGTAGTTTTATTCTTTTCACTCCAAAATTTATAACTCTTATTTTATTATTTTAACTATTGTTTTATGATTTTTCCTTAGGAGGCCACTTTTAGGCTGAAATTTCCTCTAATGGAAGTTCCCACGTGTGACAAAAACAGTTGTAGGGAAGCCAAAATTTTAGATCTGCAGTAGGAGGGCAAGAATCTTGTAGCGGGAGGCCCAGGAAGTGTTACTGGAAGAAATTTGACTGGGTTTGGCTAGATCAAAGTTGGATCATCATCTTAAGAGTTTGGTCTTGGTCTTGGAGGGACTTGGTATCAATTGTAAGGTCTTGGAATTCATCAATTGAAGAATCTATAAGGAAGATAAGAGATTTAAGGGTTTTCCTCTCAAGAGGAGAGGTTTTGGCCCCGGCTTGTAGCCTATATACTGTGTCATTGTTTTTATTGTTTTGGTAGCTATTTTATGCTCCACACATATAATAATAAGGAACAAGGCTAATAAGTAAAAAAGAAACAAAAGCAGCTATCAATTAAAAGATAATTAAACATAATAATTTCCCTATTGAACTCTCAACATGGTATCAAAGCTAAGGTTGGCTGAGGGAATCATGAAGATCTCTTTTACATTGAAGAAATTCATCAAGAAGTGTTGAAAGGTAGCAAGATATTTCAAGAAAGGCATCAAGGAAGTATGAAGTATCTTATTCTCTTCAAATAAGGAAGTAATCAAGGAAAAGGATGAAGGTCTCTTCTCGACACTCACTGACACATTCCAAGATGAGAGAATTTGGGTAATCGATAATGGTGCATCTAGGCACATGACAGGTCATAAAAAAAAATTTAAGACTATTATAGCATCATTTTTCACCCTCATGTGAATAATGATTGTCTCTTTGGCCCGAGGCACCCTTTCCCTCCAGAATTGAACAAATTCATAAAAAACAGTGTTAAAATTCCCATACACGATTATGCCTAGACTTTTCCGCGTATATATGCGAGTCCGTTCATACTTTCCACATATGCCATTTAAATCATTAAAAAATATATAAATTCCTTATTTTCGTGGCAGGGTGATGGTTATTCCTGTAATTCAACCACCCCAGCCTGTGGTCCAACTGTTTCCAACTGCTGAAACTACTTTGAGGGAGTATAAAAGCCCCTCATGTGTATGACCTAAGGGAGAGAGAAAATTATAGACATTATACTCTGTTGGATCCCTATTTCAAGTCCGATGTTCTCGTGCCTCCTGCACTTCCCAAGTATATTCAGGAAACCCTTTTTTCCTTGAAGATGATCATCATGCTATATGACATCTTGTGTGCACACATCTTGGAAGAATCCTAGCGAAGTGAGGGCTAGACAGATCTAGAGGATGGTCTACTCGAAGGCCGTGGAAGGATTCAGGTGATCTCTCCACTTTCTATTTTTGTACATGCCATTTATAATAAAAAGTACCATCTTGTTCCCGAATATTCATGTGTCTATATATGTGTGAAGATTGTTAGTTAAACATTCAATATTGCTTATATGATATTATACATGAATTATACTGACATCTAGGAACAATAGATGTTGTACAACTAGTGTTTTGTGTTCGTTCTTTCTTGATTTCCAGGTTACGAAGCACAAGGAGTTGCTGGGGGTTTGAACCTTGCGAGATCTACATCAAACATAGGACTTTCGGGTAAGTTCCGCAATTGATTAAATCTAGTTTTCAACATAAAAGATAGGTTGAGTGAGTCCTTCTTGAATGGTATGCCCCTGATCTGTGAAGGTTTCCGACCCAAAAACCTTTAGGGAGTTATTTCCCGAAACAGAAATGGAGACTCCATTGGGGATCACACTTTTGTGATTTCCCTTTGGGTTGTTTCATCTGTCTTGAAGGTTTCCAATAGTTTTAATCATTTTTTCCAGTTCAATGAATCTTTTTCTAGTCAGACTGAAGACTTGGTCTCTTGATCAGGCTTGACTTTTTTATTTTTTCCTTATTTACTTTTCCATACGCGGTTTTTCTTTTGCACAGTCGCATATATACACTATTTTGTGTAAAGGAACTCGCGTATATGTGAGTTGCCTTTACAACAGTCGCGTATGCACGCCTGTTGCAAAGTTGTGAAAGCGTGTATGTTTGAGTAAATTTTGAAATTTTTGGTTTAAGAGTTTTTTTGGTCTTGTCTGCCTGTGGAGGTTTGTTCCTGTGATATCTTTGAAGTCTCTGGACTATGTTTAAAGTGGTTTTATGCTTGTTTCTCTCTTAGTTATTTGAAAAATGACTCATTTGGTGAAGTCTTTGTTTGTTGTGCTTGCAATTCTGGCTTGAGCACCAAGATCTTTTTCTAAAGACTCTTGGCTGTTCTAAGTATTCAGGACAAATAAATTTTGTTCATTTTCTCTTTCCTAACTTTATGAGTTGCTTTGCATCTTGATTTTTGCCTATTTTTGCATTTGGTTTTCTTGATTTCATTGACTAGGTCTTGTTGCAATTTTCGAAGAGTCTCCTTTGATTCTTTGGAGTCTAAGTTTGTTGCAAGTTTATACTATTGTGCTGAGTTGATTTTTTGAGTTTCTTATCTTCCTTTTGCTCATATAAGTCCTACTATGAGAGTAGAACAATTGGCTTAGAGAATTTTGTTGAAGTTTTTCTTGAAATTCGAAGTTTGTTTGACTCAGTAATTGGATAGTTTCTTGATTTTTTTGGAGTCTCTTTTCTTTATAAAACTCAAAAAACACAATTTTTTTTTTGTTTCCCATTGATTTTGTTTTGGTTAATGGTTTATTTTTATCTTTTGAAACCTTGTTGAAGTCTTTATTCTTCGGTTCTTGACTTGATTAGGAAGGGAGTCTTCTTTTGATTTCATTTTGTTATATCAAGTATGATTTTGGCGTTTTTATACCTTGAGTTTCTGATTTGGAATTAGATTGGTGGACTGCCAAAAAGTGATTGAACCTTGGTATCATTAGATATTTTTCTTTACTTTCTTAGATCTTGCATCTTAGAATTTGCATGACATTAGTGATTTTCATTAGGTGCACATAAGCATTTTAGTCTTTTTTGCAATTTTTTGAGGTGTGTGAAGTCTGGTTATCTGAAAAGAAAAGTAAAATATATAGTCTCGTAGAACTTGTGTAGAAATCACTCTTCATCGAACGGTAATCAGTGCATTTGCATATAGTTTGGTTTTCATTGGTTTCTTGTTGCGTCATACAAACATCATTGGTTTCACTTCCATATTCCCTTGACATAAAATAATAGCCAAATAAAATAAGCGATATAAATTAAAAACAACTAGAAATTTTTGTTTTAAGTGTCATACATCAACTAGCTAGGTTGTAGGGCCTTGGATTAGGTGAGTGGAGAGTTAACTCTCCAAGGCCGCTCAGATTTTGAAACATAGAGGTTTATTAATGAGTGAAATCCAACATTGTTAGGTGGACCGGGAAAGCTCTCCTCCAGAGAGTCAAGCACGAGGGAAAGTGCAGCTAGAGAAGAGAGATAACCCCTCTTTGATTTGCTGAATCTTGACCTAAGACCGTTATACCCAGCTACTGATATGGATTGGTGTCCTTAGTTTCCCATCCTAGGTGTCACATAGGTGACTGCGCGGGGGAAATACTTGTGGTACCTGAGGCAGACCTTGTATCACTTCCAACAAGACTTCTGGAGGGTGCCCTTGCAAAGCTTGGGTACTTGCACTGGTAAAGGCTGTTGTTAGGAGGTCAGTGTAATTGCCTCTATTACCTTCGCTAGTGAATTTGGGTCGTAATTACCCTAGAATACTTTCGGGAGGTCCTATTTTCGCTTTCCTGTATTTTGGTGTCCGGTCCTAATCACCCGGAGTAGAAATACTTGAAAGCCGCTTGCTTAGCTGTATCTTAGGGACTTTGTAGTGAGTGCTCTTTTCTCCTAGCTTGCTTAGCTTTATAATTTTTTGAGTCTAATCAATCTTTTAAAGTGGCTGACCGATTGATTCGTCGATCGAGACGGCTTTGTGGGTTGTCTCCCGTGAGTGCTGAGCCTTCTTCAATAAGGCATAGGAGCAATTCAGAAAGTGGTTATCACTCGGTATTATCTGACGTAGCAGAGCGAGATCCTCCATTAGGGCTTGAAGTTTCTGTAGCTGGTATTGGTGTCGGTGTCAGTACTGAGAAGAGTACTCCACCCACCTTGAGAGTTTTATTTCCAGAGGAAGGAGTAGAAGTAGAGGAAGTACCTCAGTCTCCTAAATCACTTCCATTCCCTCTTCCTTCTAGTTCTCAATTTATCATCGAGTACATCGGACCTGAGTCTGAGAGACCTGAGAGTCCTTATCCATCACATTCTCACCTTTCGATGGCCACGACTGGGAACACAACTTCGGCTGTGAGTGCTGCAAGTATTCAGACTCCTCCTAAAGTTGAAGGAGGAGGCACTATTGCTATATATTCAATTTCTTCTAGTGCTGCTGTGTTTGGTTCCGGTTATACCCAAGCACAGGCTTCTCAATTTGGTCCCTTTTGTCTTGGAATGTCCGTTAGTGGAATTCCTCCGTTTTCCTTTTCTACTGCTGTAATTGCATCCACACCCATATCCTCTATGGCTAGTGGATCAACTTCTTTTCAAGGGTTCCCCTTTGGAAGTGGGAATATTCCTCACTCAAATCCTTCCTTAGGGTCTTTTCCTTTTAATTCCCAGACTCAAAATTTTAATCCATGGTCTGGAGGTCAAAGTTCTAATACCTTCATGGGGTGGAACCCTATCTTTACGGCAGTAGAGGCAGGGAATCGATTTCTTGCTGGTCACCAAGGGAATGTTCCTGTCTCTTCATCTAGTGCTTATCAGGCTTTTTCTACTTTTTCAAATGCTTGGAACCATTATCAGGGGGTTTCTTCTTCATTCACTACTTCAGTGGGGGGAACTGGTCGTGTTTATAGTAACTCTATGTTGGGAGGGGGTCCTTCTCCGAATGATGGGTCACAAGGGTTTTCCTATGGCCCAAATTTTTCTACGAACTCTTTCTGGCAACCTGGTGCCTCATCAAATCCAGGGTATTCTTTTCAGAATGTGGGAAATTCATCTTATCAGGGATGGAATTCCTAGGCTCCTCCTCGTTTACCATTTTTGGCAACATTAAACTTGCCATATTTGTCGAAATTGACTAATGATCCAATCCGATATAGTCCAGGGTGGCCTTTGGTCTCGACCAAACTAACTTTAGACATTCCAAAATTTGAAGGAAAGAATGGAGAGGATCCTGCATATCACATCACCACTTTCCATCTATGGTGTTGATCAAACTCCTTGATTGATGATTCAATTAGGTTGAGATTATTTCAGCGCACCTTGACTGGGAATGTAGCTAAGTGGTATATTGAGTTAACTGGGGGCAGTTTTTCCACTTTTGGAGATCTGGCTACCATGTTTTTAAATCATTTTCAGTTGCCTGTTCGTTATGATGCCGGGACTGAACGCTTGGATAATTTTAAGCAAGACAAGGCAACCCACATTTCTGATCATATTCAGGAATGGAAGAGAAGGAAGTGGCTCATTAAATCCTACATTCCAAATGAATTTCTTCTAGAATGGTTTTTGAAATCATTGCAACCAGATATTTCGAAGGATGTATCCTTGTCTGGGGTATTTTCTGAGGAACAGGCTATTTTTAGGGCCCAGCAATTAGAACTGATTTATTCCCATCCTGGAGTCCTCAATACAATTTTTCCTGATGCTCCTCACTCCAAATTGGACTTGTCCAAAACTAAACCTGGTCCTCATGGTGATGGACTTATTGGGTCGATTGATAGCGGTGCAACTAACATGCTTAACCAATTGCAGCAGTTGTCCATACAATCTACTTCTTCAGGTTAGGCTGTACCTTCGATACCAACCTCTTCCCAAGCTTTGTCAATAAATGATGTCCAGACTTCAAACCCTAAAGGAAATCAAAAATCTGAGGGGAAGGAGAAAGGAAAAAATAATAATAGAAAGAAGGGCAAAGGTGGGAAGGGCGATGCAAATAAATCCAACCAGCATGTTGGTGAGGGACAAAAGGATAAAAAGAAAGTGAAATTTCCATGCAAGTTATCTACTGGAGATCATCTTACTCACCTTTGTTCTAAAATTCAGGATGCGCAGCGCTTGTTAGCTCAACAGAGATCTTCCAGTTCCCAGGCTGTGTTAACAAACCCTTTTCCCCAAGGGCAACAATTAGTTGTTGGCACGAATCAAAATATTGGGGCTTCCTCTAGAGGCACCCAGGAAGGGGAAACCCCATCAAACATGTATATGATGAGTGCTCACGCAGATATTGCTACGAGATCTCATGATTATGGTATAGATGAGTCTTCAAAAGCTAAGGGTACTTCTGATACTACTGAATCGCTTCACATTACAAGGCCCACTGTTGAGCCCATACCTCAGATTCCCAAAGCATCTGCAAAGCATATGACGATAAATCCAAATGCTAAGGCTGCCTAGAACTACTCTGTTGTAGAAGATCTGGCGCAGATTCCTTGTGCTATGTCTGCTCTCGAGGTGCTCTAGTCTTGTCTAGCTCAGTGAAGTGCTCTTCTCATTGCTATTGGGGCTGTTGATTCGAAAAAATCTCTTATGATTACATTTGATATGACTAATTTTAAAAAGAGACTCCCACATCATATGGATTTCCATATTAGATTGTCATTTCGAAGATTCACTATATTTCGAACGGTCGTTGATGAGGGTGCTTCCACATGTGTGATGTCTCTCGCATGCTGGAAAGGAATCAGATCTCCTGCAACTGTTCCATCAACCACTCTTTTGACTGCATTTGAAGGTCATTCTCACAGGCCACATGTTATTTTCCCAGCTTTGCCTATCTGTGTTGGGGGAAAAAATGTAAATATAGAAGTTGAGATAGTTGATGCAAGCTTGGACTACAACCTTCTGTTGGGGAGAAACTGGATTTATGAGATGGATGCTATTGCGTCCTCCTTGTTTCGTATTATTTGTTTCCCTCACGAAGGGAGAATTGTCACAGTTGACCAACTGGATTGTTCTCCTATAGACCAAAATGCATCTGCTTACTCAACTATCCCTTTAGTGGATAATTTCAAACTGCCTGTTGAGAATCTCGGGGTTGGAATGTATTCTTCTCTGATGGGTACTTTCGATATTCCACCTCCTTCCATTCATATAAATGCAATTTCATCCTCCAGGACTCCTGTTCGACGAGAGTTCTTTAGAACTCATTATTTTTCGGATCCTTGGACCTTACCTTCCCCTACTTCCACATTAGCGGAAGGTCAAGTGGGTGGAATGGCATTTCCGATGTCTGCAGCAGAGATTGCTTATAAATCCATTGTTGAATCTACAGAATCCATTCCCGTTTCTCTTTCACCAGAGGAATTGGATGGTGATGTGGCCCTGACTTGGACACTTAGTTCTTCTTCCGCCCAAGATTTCCTAGATACCACTCTTCCATCCGAAGAGGCTATCCTGGAAGCTATGACTGGTGTAGATAGACCGTGGGATGATTTTCATCATCGGTATTACTTTCTACTAGACTTGAACGAAGTTGAGTCAAGTTTTCCAAGTCCTCAGTCTTCTGGTCCTGTTCACTCAGTCCTAAACCCTTTAGCACCAACATAAGTATTTGCTAAAGGGAACATGGCTGTGATTTCTCCGACTATCCTGGTGAACATCTCCAGGAATCCCAACGTTGTCGAGAATGTTTTCATTGGAGCTGAATGTTCCCCTGAAGAGATTCAAATTTACACTGATCTCTTTAAAGAATTTAGGGATGTGTTCACTTGGTCTTATGAGGAAATGCCTGGTATAGATCCATCTATTTTCCAACATGAGGTCAAGATCTACAAGGATGCTAAGCCTGTGAGGCAAAAGCTTCATCCGGTCAACCCTAGGAAGGCTGCAGCTATCAAAGTTGAGGTAGAGAAGTTGCTTAAGGCAGGATTCATTTTCCCTGTTCCTTTCACTGAATGGGTGTCAAATCTAGTCCCTGTGGAAAAAAAACAAGGAAAAATTCTCATTTTCATTGATTCAAAGATCTTAATAAAGCATATCCAAAAGATAATTACCCCACACCATTCATAGATCATATTATCGATGAGCGTGCGAGAAATGCGATTTTCTCCTTCATGGATGGTTTTTCTGGATATAATTGAATTACTATCCATCCTAAAGATCCGCATAAGAGTGCCTTTATTTGTCCCTGGGGTACCTTTTCTTACAAAAAAATGCCTTTTGGCCTTAAAAATGCTGGAGCCACTTTTCAGCGGGCCATGTCATATGCCTTCCACGACATCAAACATATTATTGAGGCGTACTGGGATGATTTAGCTGCTCGTTCTCGTAAGAGAATTGATCATCCTTCTCACCCCCATCAATTATTTGAAAGATGTTGATTTTACAAGATAAGGTTGAA
The DNA here is from genome assembly GCA_034641835.2 of Pinus albicaulis. NCBI lineage: Eukaryota > Viridiplantae > Streptophyta > Pinopsida > Pinales > Pinaceae > Pinus > Pinus albicaulis. The sequence goes on from CM076584.1 coordinate 1,666,813,693, forward strand.
TCCGAACAAGTGTGTTTTCGCGGTCACATCCGGTCGGTTGTTGGGGTTTATTATGTCTACGCAAGGGATTCAGGTAGATCCCTTCAAGGTTGAGGAAATACTTCGGTTGCCTCCCCCGTCATCTATTTGTCAACTTCAAAGTCTACAAGGAAAAACTAATTTTCTACGAAGATTTATTGTAAATTATGCCGAGATTACAAGAGGATTCATGAGATTATTAAAGAAAGGAGTCCCATTTTTGTGGGATGAATTTTCTCAACGCTCATTCGATGCTTTGAAAAAATCATTGACCTATACTCCTATCGTGAGTCCACCTAATTATAGCAGGGATTTCCTCTTGTATCTCACAGTGACAGAATCTACTATCGGTATGGTTCTGGTTTAGGAGGATGATACTCTTGCAGAGCATGTTATATACTACCTTAGTTGAGGTTTGGTAGGGCCTGAAATCTGGTATTATCCGATAGAAAAGCTCACTTTAGCAGCTGTCCATGCTGTGCAACAGCTCAGACATTATATTCTCCTACGAAAAACTTATGTTTTGGCAGTAGTCAATCCATTTCAGCTTGTTCTCAGCAGACGAGTGATTGGGGAAAATATAATCGATGGATTGTGATTTTGTAGGAATTTGACCTTGAGTTTATGTCTGCCAAGTCCAAGAAATCATTAGTTTTCGCAGATTTAATTTCTGAGTTTCCCTGTGGAGAGGAGATAGTTTATGACGAATCATTTCTGGATGAACATATTTTTCTCATCTCTTCACAAGATCCTTGGTTTGGGGATCTCATTGTATATCTTCAGACTGAGAATTTTCCTTCAACTTTTTTGAAATATGAGTGTCATAAGTTACATCACCTGGCTAAAAATTACTTGATCATTGGTGATACTTTATACCTTCGAGGGGTCGATTTGATCCTAAGACATTGCTTAAATCTCGAAGAAGCTGAAGTTGTGCTGAATGATTGCCACAGTGGAGCTTGTGGAGGTCATTTATCTGGGCTTTCTACAACCAAAAAAATCTTGCATGCTAGATAATTTTGGCCTTCGATTTTCAAAGATTGTATGGAGTCGGTCAAACAGTGTCATCCATGTCAAGTGTATACTCGAAAGATGCACGCTCATCTAGCTTCGCTCTTCCTAGTTGTCACTGTCGGTCCGTTCACAAAGTGGCGTATTGATTATACTACTTGTAACCCGCCTTCGGATAAAGGTCACAAGTACATTATTGTAGCAGTAGACTACTTCACGAAGTGGGTCGAGGCTATGCCTACTTTTGGGAGTGACGGTGAGACAACAACTCTTTTTCTCTTCAATCAAGTTATTGCTCATTTTGGTATTCCTAAAGAGATTTTCACTGATCATGACAGTCATTTTCAGAACAACATGATGGCTAAGTTAGCTCTCAAATTGGGTTTCCAGCATGAGCATTCATCTCCTTATTATCCTCAGGCCAATGGGCAAGTGGAAGTTGTGAAAAAATCCTTGAATACTATTCTTCAATGAACAATTGATAAAGCTATATTTGACTAACACATTATGCTGTATCCTACACTTTGGGCATTCCGGATGTCAGTAAAGACTGCAACTGGTTTTACTCCATTTCAACTAGCTTATGGGTTGGAATCAATATTTCCCATTGAGTGTGAGTTTCCTTCTCTTAATTTAGCTGTAGAAATTCTTCCTAACACTTCTAGTCTTGAAGAATGCCTCCTTCATCTGGAAAATCTTGATGAGCAGCGTCGAGATGCCGCCACGATGAACGAGGCACATAAGAAACAGGTACAAGTTCAGTATGATAAAGCGGCCAAACCTAGGATTTTCTCTAAAGGCAACCTTGTTCTGGTTTATGCCCAGGAAAAGGATGCCCTAGGGGCAGGTAAATTCAAGTCTATGTGGTATGGCCCATTCATCGTTAATAATGTCCTTAAAAAAGGATCTTATACCTTGGTTGATTTTGAGGGAAATGAGTTGGCGGAGCCCAGAAATGGGCTCTATCTGAAAAAGTATTATGCCTAGGCTTCAGCCTGGCATCTTGCTTTTTGTATATTATTTTTTGTTTTTGTACATATCTGAGTTTTCAGTCTATGGGGTGATGATGATGTTTTTGATCTGCTTTGGCAGTTTGTGTTGGATATCATGAGTCATTATGGTTTAGCTGATGGTGCTAGTAGACACACCCGAAACTTAGCTTCTGCGTCTTGGGTACTTATTATCCATCTAGTTAACTGTTAGTTTCAAGAGGGGTCTGCATTGGTGTTGCTTCCAATAACGTAGCATAATACACTGCAGTCATTTATCTACTTTCAGAAGAAATATCTTCGGGTGTTGATTCATTGGTAGTATTATTGGACTCCCAGTTGGTGGTGTCACAATTGAACAATATATATTGGGTCCAGAATCCTTTCTTGTTTCGATTGTTTTTGAGGGTACATTTATTGCAAAGATCATTTCAATTTATAACATTTATTCATATTCCTTGAGCTAACAATCAAATGGAAAAATAATTAGCTAATCAAGAAATTGTCTGGCATATTAATCATTCAATACTTTAATCAAATCATCAAAATCATCATACATTTTCACACATTTGTTTCATCGGATCATAAACTGTTGTATATATGTATATATAATCAGAATGTACAAGAAACTATACAAAAATTTGGACCCATATGTCTTACAAAATTAGGGCTTATGCCTGATCATGTTCAGTCTCAAAAATATAATACAGTCATCCAATAAAATCTATGATCCCTGACCAACATTCGTGTTCCAAGAAGTTTGTTTTTGTCACCTGTCATGTGTTTTGAGCATCCACTATCAATGTACCATTGATTTTCTTCACCTTCTGCAAATAAATCTATGCCACAATTTTCAACCTATAATTCCTTCTTTTTCCACACTTTGGAGCCTGAAGGAAAATGCTCTTTTGGCTGAACTTTGCTCCTGCATTCAGATTCTTCATGGCCAAAGTTATTGCAATAAGCACATTCAAATTCATTTTGAAGAGGAGAAAATTTGTTATAGGTCTTCTTCTTTGTTCCAATATCAATCCTTTTCTTTCTTGCTTCTCTTGTCATGATGGTTTTATATGCAACACATTGAACAACTTTATGACCAAAATTGTGACATGAGAAACATTGTCCATTGAAGAAGAAATTTCCGTGATCATGAACTCTTCTACTTGAATTTACCTGTTGATTGGTATTTCTTTGAAAGGTATTCCTGTTAGTGTTATTTGAATTGAGATGGTCATGCTTTACCTGTAAAGATTATTTATTCCCTTGCTGAGTGGAAGAATGTTGTATACTAGCTGTAGCTGCTTTTAGATAATTTGGTGCTGAAGCCTGAGAAGATTCTCCGATATATCCCAGACCTGTCTTTATAAGAGGAGAACATTGTACCTTGATAATCTCATCTAAGGTTTCAAATCCTTTAGCAAATCTAAGATTCAAAGTCTTTACTTTCTCAATTTCTCTTAGACTTACTATTTCACATTCTAATTTATCATTGTGTTTCTCCTTTTCTTCAAGCTGATTTTTCAGAGTTTCTATGGATATTTTACTTTCTTCTAAGCATATTTTGAGTTGATTGAATTCATCAAGAAAATCATTGTCCTCTAACGCATCCATAAAAGTATCTTTTTCTTCTCTAGATTCCCTTTCAAATGCCATGAGAAGTCTAAGATCTTGTTCACATTCTTCCTCACTATTAGATAACCCATCACTGTCTTCATGAGTATAGTAACTTTTTCTAGTGCTAAACCGATTCTTATTCCTTCTTGCTACTTCCTTCCTTTTTCATGTGTTTCTTTATGAGGACACTTAGCAGCATAATGACCAACTCTTCCACAAGCAAAACATTTGAAAGGAAGCTTACCTCTGAACCGTCCTGTGCCAAGTTGGAGTTTCTTTACAAAATTTACCTCATCTTCTTCTGAGATATACCCTAATCCTTCTGTCTCTTGTACTTCTTTCCCTTTTGTAGAAGCTCTAAAGACGACTTCTTTGACTTCAGATGGTCCTCCTCTTCTCATTTCACATGCAGTTAGTATGCCATGAAGTTGCACCACAGTAAGATTTTGAAGATCCTGCTTTTCTTCAAGAGAAGAAACTTTTGACTCAAATTTTGCCGTTAGTGATCTTAAAAATTTCTCAACCAAAGTAGATTTGGTTATTGTTTCTCCCAGATTTCTCATACGATTTACAATATCATCAAGACGTAAAAAGAAATTGGCAATACTCTCTTCATTATGCATTTTTAGATTCTCATATTGAATTCTAAGAGTTTGGAGTTTAGCACTTTTTACCTTTGCATCACCTTCATAACTTAGAATGATTTTGTACCATATTGCCTTTGTTGTACCCAGATGCATGACTTTGACAAATTCTGATTCAGTTAGAATTCCCAATAAAGCATTGACCGGCTTTGCATTTGTTTCATAATTCTTTCTTTCCGTTGGATTTGTTGGTATTGCGGTTGGATATTGATATCCTCCTTCAACAATAGCCCATACATCTGCTCCCAGAGACTGAAGATAGGATCTCATTCTTGTTTTCCAGGATTAAATTGTTTCCGTTGAAGAGCATAGGCCTGATAGATGCTGTTCCATCTTGATTGCTCATCTTGTTTGATCTTCCTTCTAGCGGCTAAGATTTTTCCAGAAGGACTTGCTCTGATACCAATTGCTGGGAAAAATACTGAGAGGGGGGTGAATCAGTATTTAGAGTTGACTGAATTTTTTTTTCTTTTTTCTTTTTCTTAAAACCATACGCTACTTTACTGAACCAAACTCACGTATACACGCGGATATCCTTAAGAAAACTTGCGTATGTCCAGAGATCTTATTATACATTTAATTATTTACTTAGACCACTGCATCATTCATTCATCAGATGTTTAGTAAGCAGTAAACATGTGCAGTAATAACAAAATAAACCAGCACACACAAGCAACACACATGAACACCAATATTTAAGGTGGAAACTTAATTCGGGAGAAAACCACCGCTGCTGTCGTCTCTATCTTCAATATTTATTATAAAGAAAACTTCTTACAATTTTGTACTGGTGCAGACTCATACCAGCACGCAGGCACCCACCTGCAGAAGGCTGCAACCTTCTCTCGTTCTCCAGCCACTATTAGAAGGGAGCTCCAACCCCCTCACTAAAGGCTTCGACCCTCAGCACTACCATGGACCACGTTTCATCAATTTTCATATTGGATCCAACAGCTTCCACACAACATACCTTGTAGGTCACTTTTCGTTATATTTTCAGACTGCACCCATTCCATATATCAAACTGAAACTTCTAACTTCATCAACCAATCAACCAACAACTTGATCTTCAACTAACACAATCAGCAGTATCTTCAACATTCAAACAACCCAGAACTGTATGAATAAATCATTGATAGATATCAGTAAAACAACAAAACAGATCAGACATTTCATTTCACATACTTCAGCAAAACCCTAGATTCCATATGCGCTTTTACTTCACTAGACCTGCGTATATACGCACTTTCACAGAGACAAACCTGCGTATAAGCGCTTTTGCTAAAATGAACCTGCGTATATACGCGCTTTTGCTGAGATGAACATGCGTATAGATCTGTAACTTTTCAGAACTATGCAACTCTTCAGATAACTCAGATTTCACCCTTTACTCCAGCAAATATTCTTCAGATCACAGATCTAAACATTCCATAAACAGATCTAGAAAATACATAGTCATTTCAGATCTAGTGTTCCCTCTTCATCATTTTCTTCATAGGTATATTATTAATTCAGATCAATCAATAAACTGTTACCCATTCCATGCAGAAATACTTCAAAGTGAAGTATTCATTAAAACCCAGACTTCAGAATAGATATGCAGATACAAACTCAACCCTGAACAAACATTGATTCAAATAGCATACACTACTTTTCTTTACTGAAGGCGCATACATACGCTCTTTCCTGCACATCAACCTGCGTATACTTCTGTGTATTTTATTCTTCAGAAACCCTAACTTCCATACGCGCTTTTCATTAAGTGAACCCGTGTATATACACGCTTTTGCCGAGACAAACTAGCGTATAGATCTGTAAAAGATATACTTTGCAGAACATAACAGATTTATAAACTTACCCATATTTCTTCAATTTCTTCATCAGACTTGCGTCAGGTCTTTATCACTTCTTTTGCAGATCATCCTAGAGATTCATCATTTCTAGATCTAGAGATCTTGAACCTTCATCATATCCATAGGTGCATCATAGATTCAAATCTAACAATTAAGACCAGAGTTCATCCATGCAGATATTCCTTAGAGAGATTTATTCACTAACAACCCTTACACCTGCACACCCTTGCACTATGATCTTCTTCTCCTTATGCAGATTTAGCCTTTGTCAATACCATGAGTCAAAACCACTCAACCGCTGATGGTATTCCTGGACGAGATCAAATAGATAATCCAACGCTCAATACTGTGGGCCAATACCATGCTAAAGTCCCCTAGTTTTATAAATTTAGAGCGCAAATAGGCATACGCTACTTGGTACATAATTTTCCGCGTACATACGCTACTTTTCCTTTACAAACCCACGTATGCTTTGTGACATATCTTGTTCATCATTACTCTGGCACTTACTGGAATTCTTTTCTCTGTCACATCTGAACTAATCTGTAGCTACATCATCCTTACATATTAACACATAGGTTTCTTTTCATAGGCAACTCATCAAGCAGGTTTCCATCAAGGACAACTTCATCAAGTCAGTTTCCATCAAGGACAACTTCATCAAGTAGGTTTCCATCAAGGACAACACATTGCATCATATTGCCAACAAGGCTTGCCATGTAAATCTACCAGATCTCCTCTTCGGGAGAGTCCAGTAATAAAGTAAATGTCTTCCACCTCTATGTGTATAGGTATTTGATCGATCATGAAACAATCTTCCTCTAGTTCCCAATGGTTTACTAGCATTTCAAGTAACCAGACGTTACTTTTCATATTTGGAATTTTGAAGAATTTGAGTAAACCACAATTTCAAAGGATATTGAGCGAATTTTGGTCCCCCATGACCTCTTGGTCAATGGCACTGTGCTGACGTTCTCTCCAAGAGATAGTCATACTAAAAAAAATCATTAAATTTGTCATTAGGTTCACTTTTTTCAATCACGGTCAGCGCATACGTGACTTCCCTTTTGGACAGTCGTGTATCATACGCAGGTTCGTCCACATGAACCTGCGTATGTGCAGAATGATTAAAAAAAAATCATTTCAACAGTGAAAAATAAAATTTTTAATCTATTAATGGATAAAATTAATCATAAAGATGAATTTAAGGCTTACCTGACTAATCTGACGAAGTTTGACAACTGTTTGCTCCTGATTTGAGGAGAGAGGTTTTTTCTCCAGAGCTATTTTCTCCAATTCCGGAAAGTAACAATGAACCAAATATGAGGTAAAATGTGTATTTATGCCCAGAAATTGAATTTTTTTTGCAAAATTTCACTATACTTAGTTTTCACATCTATATTAAGCTGCATAACTTAGTTTCTTGGAAGTGTTGGGATGGGTATATTTTCAGGTACATTTTGTTGAATTTGACATTTTTTACGGTTTTCAAAACCATGACCGCTGACCTATCATGGCAGGTATATGATCTCCACTGGCATATAGGTTATGTAATCCACTTTCCGTTGCATTCTGCATTCTTGCCTCCATTCTGATCACTTGCCATAGGGTCGATCTCATCATGCCATGAGTACTCAACCCATTTTACTCGCCGATTATTTAATCATGACTTGGTGGTAGAGCCTTCCTTTACATGGGTTTCTAGTGAGTTCCTCGCTAGCACTTGTTGCCCATGCTGAAATTTATGTAGGCTCAAGAGTCCTCTTTAGTCCCGCCATGACTTATATGTTGAAGCTTCATTCTTCTTCTTCTTCATTATCATTTTTTTGGCTATTCCTTAGAGGCTCCCTGGTGTTCTTCAGTTGCATTACTGCATTGCATATTGACTACCTGTTTATCTTGGCCTTTATCCGGCTTCATTTAGACTCGATGTTTAAGCCATCTTTTGACCTTGAATCTCTGTACAAAGTTGGCCATTGCAAAGAAATTAGCTATCGCAACTTGACACCCTTGTTACCCATGGATGGAACACTCCTTTGAGTATCGCTTACCAGTTTCTGCCACCTTGCATTGAGCATAGGATTGTTCCTATCCCAGGAACTAGTGCATCTATTTCCTGATACTCGTTCTATCCATTGTACCAGAGCATTCTTTTATTCTTTTTCAAGCTTATTATATGAAAAATTCAAAAAAATCAAATATATTAAAAAGAGCGGGAAAGGGATGTTACTTCATATTTTGATGGAAGTTAGAGTATCAGTTTGTCGCCCTTGAACAAAGCACATACCACTATGTCTTTTCCTCATTTGGGATGGTTTTAGTTTTGACCTAGGAGATGCCATAACCTTGTTTCATGAGTCAGTTCTCCCTCGGTTGGTTATCTCTTCCAATCATATGGAGAGTTTGTTTTTTCCTCCTGCATAACAAACTTAAACAGTGTCATTATTTGCTGCCATGGTCATCATGAGTCGTGATTTTGTTCAAGGGAAGTTAACCCTTAGTCGGCCATTCTGCGGTGTCTCTTGACTTATTTTTTTTCAGGCCTTCCCGGTTTTGTCAGTATCTTGTATTATTACATCAGATGTTTGGGCATATGCTCGTGCTGGTTTGAGAAGGTCTCCATTGAATTATTGCCAGCGGGTTTGTATCTTATCGACTACGACATATTGCTTTGAGAGTAAACCTAGAGCCACACCCTGGCCCTATTTACATTATTGATAGGTGACCTTGTGCTCAACATTTGATCATCATTATGGGTCTTTGAATGAGTGGTTTTCCTTGTGTTCTATGTCAGCATACATTATCACACTTGGGATTCGTGCATTACCTTGATTTCCATTTGACCCTATCGGTGGATATCTTGCCTCTTTGTCAGCTTTCATTATTGGTTGGTTGAGAGGGTTTCTTCCATGTGCTAGCTTCATCTTGTGCATGTCAGAAACGTACTTTAGGTTGGTTCCTTCACTCTACTTCATCTGATTCCTTCCAAATCTTAGCCTGTGGGTTACACTCGTGCTGGAATGATGTGGGATGCCTCAATGCCTTCCTTCCAGCAGATATTTTCCCATCGACTCCAACTCATTGCTTTATGAATAGGGTCTAGAGTCATTTTTTTCAGTACCTTAGGGTTTGCAGTCATCAGTGGTAGACTCTTCACTATCGACAATGAGGTTTCATTATTGCCTCCTGATTGATAGATTTTTACAAGTGTTCGACTTCAACTCATTCATTCGCACTTGTTAGATTGTACTAGGGCACCTTGACACTCATTATCATTATCGGTGGGTTGTCTCGCGTTTGTTAATGGTATACATTATTGACCGGTAATCAAACGATTTATCACATGGTCAACTTCAGCTCATTTATTCCCATTATGTAGACTTGTGCCATAGTGATCAGTGAAGACCTCGGGTTTGCATCAGCATGCTTCAGTTCACTGTTGAAATTTCATCTAGCTTCTTCCAATGACACCATCCACCCTTATATGCTGTAGTTTCAGTACAATGACATCTTATATGTTGGCTCCCGAGTTGCGTGATTTTACCATGTATTCCATTTGTTATGATTTGGTACCTAGAGATTCAGTTACTTGTGTGATCAGATATCTACTACAACATCATTGACCAATATTCTATATGTGATACTTGCACTTGATTTTTGACTTCTACTTCTGGGCATTGCTCAGATGATTCACTATGTACTTTCAGTTCAGTTATACTTTTATACATTTTGGATCTATAGAAATGCTTTTCTTTCACTGAGCATGGGTATGCCCGCCTCAGACATGATTTGATTCTCTGACTTCTTTCATTGGTTTTTTGACAGGCTGAAATCTGGTGACATCCTCTCTTGTCTTTGCAAGGTTATTTCTATGCACATAATATATTTCGGCCATCATGTACCCCTTCTGACCTCATATATTAGGGGGCATCTTTTATAGCATCATTTTTCACCCTAATGTGAATAATGATTGTCTCTTTGGCCCTAGGCACCCTTTCCCTCCAGAATTGAACAAATTCATAAAAAAACAGTGTTAAAATTTCCATACATGGTTATGCCTAGACTTTTCCACGTATATACGCGAGTCCGTTAATAATTTTCAGCGTATTCCATTTAAATCAATAAAAAATATATAAATTCCTTATTTTCGTGGCATGCTGATGGTTATTCCCGTAATTCAACCACCCCAGCTCGTGGCCCAACTGTTTCCAACTACTAAAACTCCTTTGAGGGAGTATAAAAGCCCCTCATGTGTATGGCCTAAGGGAGAGAGAAAATTATAGACATTATAATCTGTTGGATCCCTATTTCAAGTCTGATGTTCCCATGCCTCCTGCACTTCCCAAGTATATTCAGGAAACCCTCGTTTCCTTGAAGATGATCATCATCCTATATGACATCTTATGTGCACACATCTTGGAAGAATCCTAGCGAGGTGAGGGCTGGACGGATCCAGAGGACAGTCTACTTGAAGGCAATGGAAGGATTCAGGTGATCTTTCCACTTTCTATTCTTGTACATGCCATTTATAATAAGAAGTACCATCTTGTTCCCGAATATTCACATGTCTATATATGTGTGAAGATTGTTAGTTAAACATTTAGTATTGCTTATATGATATTATACATGAATTATACTGACATCTAGGAACAATATATGATGTACAACTAGTGTTTTGTGTTCGTTATTTCTTTATTTCCAGGTTACGAAGCATGAGGAGTTGCTGGGGGTTTGAACCCTGTGGGATCTACATGAAATGTAGGACTTTCGGGTAAGTTCTGCAATTGATTAAATCTAGTTTTCAACATAAAAGATAGGTTGAGTGAGTCCTTCTTGAATGGTATGCCCTTGATCTGTGAAGGTTGCAGACCAAAAAACCTTTAGGGAGTTATTTCCCAAAAAAAAGACCTTATAAAAGGGAAAATATTCTTATTCAATGGAAATTGGAGATAAAAAAGGATATCCTATGAGAGGCATTGGATCAACTTCCATAGAGATGGAGAATGGAAGCAACATTAACCTAAACAACATTCTATTTATTCCAAGTCTGCATAAGAAGTTACTTTCCATTTAAAGTCTATAATATAAGGGTGATAGAGTAGCCTTCATTTATGGAAAGGTTGTTGTATGGAGTAAATACTCAAGTATAGAAATTTCTAGAGTCATTGGTATTTGATAAGGAAGACTTTGCAGGCTGATATCTCCTCTAGCTCAAGCCTTGGTTCACATTGAAATTATCCCATGTGAACTATAGCATATAAGACTCTATTATATTAATTTTAAAACTCTCCTGTCTCTAAACCCCATAGTAGATGGAATAACTAAGATGAAATAAGATTATGAAGGAGTATGTAAGGGTAAGAATACCAAGAGATCATTTGGAAGTAGTGCTTCACGGTCAAAATAAATCTTGGATATCATTCACTTCAATGTATGTGGCCCTATGACTCATAAATATCTTGGAGGTCATCTATATTATGTCACATTCATAGATGACCATTGAAGAAAGACCCGGGCTTACTTAATGAAAACCAAGGATGAAGTATTTACAAAATTTCAAGAATTCAAAGCTGAAGTGGAGAACCTTACAGATTGAAGAATTAAGATATGAAGATCAGATAATGGATGAGAGTATACATCCAAGGAGATTATAACATTATGTAAGGAATCTAGGATTAAGAGGGAGTTGATATTCCCATCATAGTCCTAAGCAAAGTGGAGTTGCAGAACAAAAGAACTGAGCCATTGAAGAAAGTGTAAAGATGATGTTACATGATCAAGATCTACCAAAATTCCTGTGGGGAGAAGCTACAAAGACAAAAATATATGTTCAAAATAGATGTCCCCACAAGTCACTAGATAACGAGAATCCCGAAGAAGTATTCATTGGGAAGAAACCAACTGTAGACCATCTTCGTATCTTTGGGTGTCCCGTATATATTCTTATACCAAAGGAAAGAAGGAAGAAGCTAGATCCATCAGGCATGAGATGAACATTTGTTGGTTAAAAAAATTCCTCTAAGGCCTATAAAATCTACATAAAGGGAGGAAACCATATAGAATTAAGTCGAGATTTCTTATTTGATGAGAATATTGATTTCAAGAAATCTAAGGAATTTCCCATGGACTATGATGACAAATAACTTCCAGTATTTGAAGAGGAAGTTAGCAGGGAAGAAGAGAATCTCATCATGAAGATGAGGGTCCCAGTGGACCCATTCAATATATGGTCCTCCCAGAAATAATAAAGAGACCAAATTGGTTGAAATCAAAACTACTTGATGCAGAAGGTCATGGGGTAGCGCAAGGCTCATTTAGAAAAAGTAAAAAACCTAAGAGATATTCTAGGTATGTTGCATACATAACAAAACTAATAGAAGCTGAGCCATCCAATTTTGAAGAGGTTGCAATCACCAGGAATGAAAGGATTCCATGAATGAAGAGTATCAATCTATAATGAAGAATGGAGTTTGGGATATCATACCAAGGCTTGAAGACAAATCTGTGGTAACTTTCAAATGGATGTACAAGATCAAACATGCGAGAAATGGAGGTATCAATAAATATAAGGAAAAAATTGTGGCTATGGGCTTCTCTCAACAAGAAGGCATCGATTATAAAGAGACATTTTCTCTGAAAGCAAGGTATACAACGATTCGTTCATTGGTCTCTCTGGCAGCATCGATGGGATGGAACATCCATCCAATGGATGTCAAGAATGCGTTTCTAAATGGGACAATTGATGAGGAAGTATATATAGATAAACCCTCGAGATTTGAAGTTAAATACATGCATATGTTCACAGATTGAAGAAATAATTATATTCCCTCAATCTAGCACCAAGGGCATAATATGATAGAATGGATGCATACCTTCAAAGAATAGGCTTCACAAACATTTTTTCTGATCCGAACCTATATATCAAGGCTATAAATGGAGAACCCATAATCATTCTTCTGTATGTAGATGATATTATTTTAATAGGTGTAGAAGGTCAAGTTGAAGAATTCAAGAAGCAACTGGAAAAAAAATTTGACATGAAGGATCTAGGGCCGATGCATTACTATTTGGGACTAGAAGTATGGCAAGAACTTGATGAAATTTATCTAGGTCAAGGGAAGTATGTGATCAAGATGTTAAATAGGTTTGAAATGATGGATAACAAACCTATGAACACTCTGATGATCACAAACTTGAAGAGACTAAGGAGTTCTGAATCGAGCCCTATGGATACTTCCAAATATAGAAAATTGATTGGCTCGCTCATGTTCTTGGTGAATACTCGACCAAACATATGTTTTTTAGTAAAAATTCTCAGTAAATTTCAAGTGGAGACAAAACATGATCATTGGATAGAAGCAAAACATATACTTAGATATCTGCAAGTAACTATCCACTACTTCTTGAAATATGATAGGAGGAATGATGTCCACTTGGTTAGATATACATATTTTGACTGGGGAGGCAGTGAGTAGGATGAAAGGAGCACTACAAGAGGATGTTTCAGTTTGGTATCCTCCATCATCTCATGGATGAGTAAAAAGTAAGACACAATTTCTTTGAGTAGTGCTGAGGCTGAGTATGTTGCGACCTATGAAGTAAGAAGAGAATTAGTCTGGTTAAGGAAGCTGCTGTCCGACCTATTTGAAGGACTGATGGACCCTGCAGCGATACATTGTGACAACACCAATTGTATACCATTTCCCAAGGACCCAATATTTCATGGAAACACAAAGCATATGAACAAAAATTATCACTACATTCATGAGATAGTTCAAAATGGTGTGCTGCAACTACAATATATCTCCATTGATGAACAAGTAGATAACATATTGATGAAATATCTTCCTAACAAGAAGCTTGTGTAATTGAGAGATAAGCTTGGATTGATTGATATATACTCCCTAGTTGAGAGGGAGAGATAGGCACATCATTCTTGTATTCACTTGGGAAGACAAAATGGAGAGTTCGGTAACCATTTGGCATATGATACTCTTTGAGGATGTGGTAGGGAATCCAAGACAAGAGTATTCATGGACTGATATTATTTGAGGTCTAGCTATCCAAGACAAGAATAATCCAAAGAAGGTCATACTCAGTGAACACTCGAGTGGAGTATGTACCTTGAGAGACAATGATGATGGTGTCTATAAATCATTGGTCTCGCCAGAATTGTGCTCTGATATTATGGTGAGATAGAGCTGTTAGTCAAGGCCTTGCTATGTGGCAATGTTGGTTGATATGATGCTAGACAGATGGGTTACCAATCCGACTCTTATGAGATCTCTTTAGATTGAGAACGTCCATGTACCTCTTATAAATAACTCCCTAGTTAAGAGGGAGTATTAAAAAATGCGTAAATAGGTTCGATATTCATAAGTATGAAATGCATTTTTGATTCTTGTAAATTATAAAATGAAAATAAAAGTTATTTTTATTTTTTTGGAGCATGGATTTCATGCTTGTTACACATAATTTTTTCACTGTCCCTGCAATCCCCATCTTGCACATTAGAGGATCATTTCTGTGACTAATAAGAAGTGTCATGCCTTGCAAAGATGATCATTTCATCCCTTGCCATGAGGTCAACACTCCTTCTGTTGACAATTCCCTAAGCAGACCATCAGAAACACATGTTTTTGCCTTGGCGCTAGTAGACCGTTATGCCCTCGCACCAATGAGGAAGATTAACACTGGGCCCTATGCCCATTGGCGCCCTGTCCCAGTGAGCTACCCGTGCCAACCTATTTATGGAATTTTTTTTAAATATAGAGGTGAAGTTTATATCCTAACAATTTTGTGGGCGTGTCAGCTGGAGTGGTTTGACTATATAACCACGGACTCCCTCCTTTGGCCTTTTGTTTCCACCTTTTGGGGAAACCTCCCAAGGGATAAGGCCTCCCTTCCACCATTGTAGGGATCCCAACCTCCTCCTCTCCCTCTATAAATAAATCCATCTTCCATTGATGCACTAGTTGAACATTTATAGCTGAAAGGATGAAGACAATTCCTGAAAATTTCACTAGAGAGATAGAATAGAAAGAGAGGCCTTTTTCGAGAGATCTTAGGCCTGTGTCCTCGCCTCGTCTGAATTCCTCGACGATCCTTCAAGATGCGCTTCGACTCTGACGTTAAGGCTCTGGTTTTAACTATTTCTTCTATATATATATATATATATATATATATATATATATGACTATTGTCTGGTTCCCATCTTGTGTTAATATGTTTTATTTGATGCAATATGCTTAACCTTCCTTGACTGGTTAGCTGATTATGAATGAAATAATTGTCTTGTATGCTGCTCTTGTTTGTTGATCTTTGTGCAGGTATCCGAGCACTGTTTTAGAAGGACTGTGACCCATCAAGACAGATATCAAGAGGCCACCACCACTACAGCAACAACAACGTTGGACTCCAGGTAGGTAAATCTACCCCGTCCTTTTCATTCATTAATTAGGAACCCACACTTTAGCTTGTCCCTTTGTTTCTAGACCCACTCTAGGGCTAGAGGGATCGTCTCTGTCCGTAGAGAGGATTTACCTTCACAACAAATTGGTGACTTTGCTAGAATCCTCCTATTCAGCTCCAGAGTGTCAAGATTGACCTCTGCTCACTGGTTCTTCCCTCCTCCCATAGTTATCCGGCTTGGCACGAGTTTTCCTTGAACAATCGCACCAATTGGTGTGGATTGATTTTGTTGCAGTAGCGCCAACCCCTGTTTGGCGTGGATTTCTGCCTCACAGTCGCACCGAATGCTGTAGAATTTGGTTTGACCCTTTTGATGAGTTTTTGGTCAGTTGTGCTTGACTCTCGATTGTTTTCTTGATTTTCAATTGGTCTTTTGGAGTTTTTTTTACTGCTGTAGGGTTTCTCTTCTCAGCTATTTATTTATTCTCTCATCAGTGTAGTTCATAGCCCTAGGGTTTCTAGGTGTCTTTCGCTCACTGAGCCTTTAGATTGAAGTTCGAGTCTTTTGGATTTTTTCAGTTCGGTTCCCTGATCAGTTTCTTTAGTATTTATTGATCCTTAGAGTTCTTTGGTTTGTTGAAAAATTACTCTTATGTTTGTTTGAATCTTCATCTCTTCACTTCGAGCATAGATCACATTGCTCGTTTGGGTCTTTTTGAAAGCTTTCACTTTGTTTGAAAGAGTGCATCATTGGTTTGAGTACGTTTTTTGTCTGTATTGCTTTCAAATTGATTGTATTGAGATCTCTACATTAATAGTGCTCTTAACTAGTGTTCACTTTGTTTTTAATGTAATTATTGCATTGTGTGCTTCATTCATTAAAAAATAAAAAAATTGCATTCTTTCGTTTGCATAAAAAATGAAAAGCTCTTTTTCATAACTAGCTCTTGATGAACTAGGAAAGAGTTTTTTGTTTAGGTTGTATTAGATGCATTGGAGGACTTATTTGTATGTTTTCATTGTTTGCTGCTTTCTAAAAGATCCTTATCCTTCTCTTAGTTAACATTCATCGAACGGA
Source organism: Pinus albicaulis (assembly GCA_034641835.2). Classification (NCBI taxonomy): domain Eukaryota; kingdom Viridiplantae; phylum Streptophyta; class Pinopsida; order Pinales; family Pinaceae; genus Pinus; species Pinus albicaulis. The sequence goes on from CM076584.1 coordinate 1,666,830,311, forward strand.
AAATGGTGTTCTTTTGCATGTAGCTTGCATTTAGGAAATTTGAGATCAAATTTGGTAGGGAATTGAAACTGAAACATTAGTTCAAGATCAACTGTAAAATTTATTCAATCAATATAAGGAATCATTGGAACCTAACACAAACATTATTAGAGGTCTAGGCTAGTGACGTGTTCCGACATCGTTAAACCTAGTAGCTTTCGTTTGCTGCTTGGTTTTAGACAACACTAGTATGGACTTGTGCTTCCTGTACTGTCACGTATATAAAGGGAGACCCTCATAGGTTAAAATCCTTTATCCATAGGAAGCCGAGTATGCTGCCCTGTTACCATGATACACCGAACACATCATTCAGGGAGACTACCTGCACGTACGTTAAGTCCTTGGTCATTTCTCTTTCATTTGATCACCAAGGTGTATATGGAAGTTCATGGAAAATTGGTACACCCTATTGCTTAGATTACCTGAGTAGTCATTTTGATATTTTCGTGACTCCTTAAAAAGAGAAGAGATCATCAAGCACTTGTCCTTTCATGCTCGTTTAAAATTGAAAGTGAGTAGAGTCATCTTTTGTCTGTTTCTTGACTCTTAAAACATGAAACAACCAAGTTTTGTTCTAGTGTCATAAAATTAATTACCCACGATCACATGCCCGTTAAATTTTTTTTTCTTGGCCTATTTTTTTACTTCCTTAGAATTTGGTCTTGAAGCCTTGAATTGGTTATCTTGTTTTTCTTCTCATGTTGAAATATTGTCGTAGTGTCAGAACCACCAGTTTCGTCATCGTCTTCACTGCCTCCTAGTGGTAGTTCTTTTCATGACGTTTCTTTCGCAACCCCTCAGTCCACTAGGTCTTCCGAACTTGTGCAACCTATACTCCCGAGTGTTCAACCTCTCTCTACCTGGTCTCCTCCTAAAGAGTCAGTTGAGTTCAATTGGCCTCCTCAGGGTGCTTGGTATGGTTTTGGGAGCGAGGAAGAATTTCCTCCTCTTACTTCAGTTTCACCGTTTATAGCTACTGCTATACCTCCTAGTCCTCGTCGCATTTTCAAAGATCTTACAGCTTTTTCAGACATGGATTCTTCGAGTCCTGTCAGCAGTGAAGAAATGCCTGTTTCTACAGGAGAATATCAGCTTTTCCCAGAAGATCTCCTGCGTGTTTCTAATCAATATTCTCCTCCATTGGTGTCACTTCCACCCGGTTATTGGACTTTGAGTTAGATTATTTCTGGTGTTGTGTCCATAGCACAATCCAATACCTCAACTCCTCCAAGGAGTTCGGTCCTTCCTTTGTTAGGACTGCCGCCCTCGACACCTAGCTCGTCAGTCATCATTACATCTATCCTAGTCCAACCTACCATTTGTGTGGCTTCATCTGCATCGGTTGTTATGAATCAATCGTCGGGATATTTTCACACTTGCAGGTCTATCTTTCTTAATCCTACGTGGCCTGTCAATCCCGACTCGGGTAAATTACAACCTTGCGCTGCGAAGGCCACACCTGCTTCTAGTGTGGCTACAACTTCCTCTACTATTCCTGGCGGCCTTAATTTTGAAGAGTATCTGTTGGATGTTCAGTAGTAGAACTCTCAAGGTTCTTAATAGCCCCAGGCTCATTTCAATCCTCCGCGTCACTACGATGTCTACGGTAATCCCGTTTATTTTTCCCCTATCGATCCAAATCAGGTTGTTTATCTGCCTCCAGCTGATCCCTATTGGACCATTCCTCATCGAGGGACGGTAATACAAGGACAACCCTCTGGTCTACAAGGAAAACCCTCACAGGGACAACCTTTGATCCAGCAGGGACAACCTTATGGTCTGCAAGGACAACCCTTATAGGGTCAAACTTCGATCCAACAACCCTACGGTCCTTCTAGTCAACCTCAATATCAATATCAACTAGGAGAATCTTATGTTCCTGGGGGGAAATTTATCCACCATAGGGACAAAATTTTGTGCAACAACAGCAACCTTACGTTCAACAAGGCCAAACTTTTGTACATCAAGGACAACCCTACGGTCTTGCTCTGGGTCAACCTGGTTATCAGGGACAACCTGGTCCATCGCAAACATCGGGCCAACCTCTTTTGTAAGGGAAACCTGGTGGCCCTCAATATCCAGGTCAGCTTGATTCGCAGGGACAACCTGCCTATCCACAATAGCTAATTCAACCTGCTCAACAGGCTCAATAGATGGTTCAACCTATTCAACTAGCTCAACAGCTCATTCAACCTGCTCAGTAGGGTCCACCTGCTCAACCTCAAGGCACTACTTACCCTCCTTAAGGTCAATATCAAGTGGTATATAATGCACCCCAAGGTTTCATTTATTATCCTCAAAATGAATCCCAGATGGTGTATAATCCACCTTAAGGCAATGCTTACATTCCACAATAGAATCCATACGTTGCTCAAAAATTAACTCAATGGTATGCTCAGAATCATTATCCTAGTCCTCAACCCCAGTATGGGCAGAACTATCAGGGTTATAACCCCTATGTCTAGAATCCTCCAGGACAAAACATATGGGGGCAGAATTTCTTCCAGACTAGGTGTAATTATAACACGGGTCCTTATCAAAGACCTCTGATGCCTTTTAATCCTCAATTACCATTTCTCGCTACGTTGGAACTTCCAAATGTGTCAAAGTTAACGAATGATCCGATTCTTCTTAACTCGTATTGGCCTCCAGTTCCAACCAAGATTCCTGGTGATTGTCCTTAGTTTGAGGGCAAGTTCGGAGAAGACCCCCAAGTGCATGTTATGACCTACCACTTGTGGTGTTCCTCTAACCCTTGGGTTGGCGATTTGATCTGACTCCATATTTTCCAACAGACTCTTACTAGTGCCGCTGCAAAGTGGTACATTGAATTATCTCATGGCATCTTTCAAGATTTCAACTCTTTAGCCATGGAATTTCTTACAATTTTTCAGTTACCGGTTTGTTATGAGACCGGGACGCACCTCCTCACATCCTTGAAACAAGACCGAGCTACTTATATATCGGATCATATTCATGAATGGAGGTGCCGCTGTCACTTGATCAAGTTTGATATTCCTGATAAGCTTCTAACTGATTGGTTCACTACCTCATTTTTCAATCAAATCGCTAAATACATAGCTATGGGGGCATGTGTAACAAAGAACAAGACATCGCTCGTGCCCAATACCTTGATCTTGTGTACTCCCAGTCTGGCATGTTGTATGATATCTTGCTCGATGCTCCTCGACCTGGAACTTCCAAAGCACTGGCGACGCTATCCATCGACGGTATCATTGGTTTCATGTCTCAGACTTCTCGGAAGTCTTCTCCTTCAAACCCTGGGAAGAAAAAGTCTAATCCTTTCAACGATACTGTTTCTTAGCCTACCCCAAATTCTGGTACCACCACGAAAGTTAATGCCATTCAATAAAATTCGGCGGATAAGACTTCCAAGGGAAAAAAGAAGGGTAAAGGTAAGGCCAAAGCTGATACCCCAAAACAAGATTCGTCAAAATATCGTGCTGATGATGGTTCATAGCGTAAGCCAAAGTACCCTTGCTTTATTTGTGATGAAGAGCACTACACCAAGGACTGTCCTCGACGGGCCGAAGTAAGTAGATTGCTCAAAGGCACCCAAGGAACTCTAGCCATTCTCAAAGAACCTTTTTCATCACAGCAGACCCAGATGGTAGAGAAACCTCAGCCCTTTACCCCATTTGGCTCTCAGGTTTTCATGATGAACGGTTCTGCATCCATTGCCATCACAACCCGGTTGAAAGATTATACTAAACCACGTCAGGAAATGGGGAAGGAGATCACTGATGTTCCTCCTCCTCCGCCTGTTTCTGGCCCTCTTTAGATTGAAAGGCCCAATACTGAGCTCATTGTACGACCACCTTCCAAAGGTGTACTCTGTAAGTATTCTTACAATCCCAATGCCTGTGATGCTCAACATTATAGTATTGTTGAGGATCTAGCTTAGGCGCCGTCTGTAATGTCTGCATTAGAAGTACTTTAGCATTCTCCATCTCAACGAAAGTCTTTGTTATCTGCGATCAACAGGGTTGATCCTACTGATTCTAGCTTTCTCTCTTTCGACTTGGAGAATTTCGTCCCATGACTCCCGCACCAAATTGCGCTCATCATACAAGTTGGTATTAATGGTCTAAATATCCATCGGGCGGTTGTGGATGAGGGTGCGTCTATGTGTGTCATGTCATCTGCTTGCTGGAAAGCCATTGGTTCTCCAGCTCTGAATTCATCACCAAATGCCCTTGAAGAATTTTATGGAAGGGAATATAAACCTCTTGGTGTTCTCGCTAGTTTACCGATTACATTAGAAAGGAATACAGTCAATGTCGAGGTTGAAGTAGTTGATGCCAAGCTCAATTACAATATTCTCCTCGGTCGTAGTTGGACTCATGCCATGCTGTGCATTCCATCCACTCTCTTCTGTGTTTTGAAATTCCTGCATGAAGGAAATATTGTTACTGTTGATTAGTTGTCATTCTTCACTTCTTCTTCCCAGAACAATGTTCCCTATGTGGATCAAATTCCTACTCCCTACGAGAGCGTAGGGCTTGGTCTCTTCAAAGATCTTGCCTTCATGGGTATTTTTCCTCTTCCTCCACCCAAAACTGTTCAAATTAATATGATATCTCGGTTTGATGACCTGTGGATCATCCCTTCGCCTGAAAAATTGATTCTTTTGGAGATTTGATGGCGTTAAGTCTGATCGAGATTGACTATTGTGAAATTATTTCAGCTTCGGAGCCTCCGCCTCCTAATCATGCTCCTTTGAGCATGTCTCTTGACACTTATTCTCAATCCCCTTGGCTCGGCGATTTGGATTTTCCTGATCCCTTGAAGGAGATATTTCCCTCCGATGAAGCCATCATGGAAACAATGTCTCTTGAGGATCTTCCGTGGGAAGATAGTCATCATCGTTCCTCTTTCATGCTGGACTCGGGGCCATGTCTATGTGTCTTGAGAGATTTGCATCTCAGGTTCCTTCTACTCCGCTTCAAATGCCTATTTTGACACATGAATTTTTTACGGAGGGTAACTTGAGTAACATCACACAAAAAATGCCTATCGACATTTCTGTGAAACCGAGGATCTTTGAGAACATCCATATCGGGGTCACCTATTATTTCGATGAAGTTCAAGTTTATACTAGCCTTTTCCGTGAGTTCTGCAACGTCTTTGCATGGTCCTATGAAGAGATGCCCGACATTGACCCTAGTATAGTGGTGCATGAGATTCCTACCTACCCTGGTTCGAAGCCTGTTCGCCAGCACCTTCGTCCTGTGCACCCTAGAAAGGTTGCCGCCATTAAGGGTGAAGTTGAAAAGATTCGAAATGATGGTTTTATCTATTTGATTCCATTGACTGAATGGGTGTCCAACATTGTCCCTGCAGATAAGAAATAGGTTACCATTCGATTCTGTGTTGATTATCATGACATAAACCAGGTCTGTCCTAAGGATAATTATCCTACTCCATTTATTGATCAAATCATTGATGATTGTGTGGGGAGTGAGATATTTTCCCTCATGGATGACTTTTCTGGCTATAACCAGATTAACATTCTCCCGACCGATCAACATAAGACTTCCTTCATCTATCCCTAGGGTACTTTCACATATAGGAAGCTCCCTTTTAGCTTAAAGAATGCTGGAGCTAGGTTTCAGCGAGCGATGTCATATGATTTTCACGATATTAAGCACATTGATTAGCCTTATCTGGATGTCATTCTGGCTCATTCAACTAAACATAAGGACCACCCTAACCATCTTCGTCAGATATTTCTTCATTTTCGACACCATAACATCTGGTTAAATCCGCATAAGTGCTTCTTCTGCATCGATTCCAGTAGACTATTAGGGTTTATCATTTCCAAAGACAAGATTCCCTTGATCCACTCAAAGTTGAGGCTATCGTTAATCTCCCCTCTCCATCCACATTACATCATCTACAAAGTCTGTAGGGGAAGGCTAATTTTTTACACCATTTTATACCTAACTATGCTGAAGTGGCCAAAGGATACACGTGATTACTAAAGTAGGGCGTCTTGTTTTTTTGGGATGAGATCGCCCAAAAGTATTTTGATGCTTTGAAAACGTTGCTTGTCAATGCTCCTCTGTTTTGTCCTCCGAACTATCATCATGATTTTTCCCTCTATTTAGCCACCTCTTTCAGCATGATTGCCATGATTTTGGTGCAAGACGATGATGACAGTAACAAGCATGTTATTTACTACCTCTCTCGTAACTTTCTCGATCCTGAAATGTGCTATGCACATGTTGAGAAGTTAATTTTAGTTGCGGTTCAAGAAGTTTAATGTTTTCGTCATTACATTTTGTTGTGTACTGTGACTATGATTTTTTACTGCAACCCTATGACCTATATGTTGTCTTAACAATTGCTGGGGGGAAAGTACTCAAAGTGGATTGTCATCCTCCAAGAGTTTGATTTGGAATTTACTACTGCCAAGTTGAAGAAATCATTAGTCTTTGCCGATTTGATATGCTCCGTCCCCTCTGACTCTGCTCCGTCTGGTTCCGAGGAATGCATTCCAGACGATAAGATTTTTCCGACCTCGATCCCTGGTACATTGATATCATCGTATATCTTCAGACTTCTGCTTTCATATCTGAGTTGACAAAGGATGCTCGCTGACACATCCTTCATCAATCATAACCTTATCATATAGTTGGAGATACACTCTACCGCATCGGAGTTGATTCCATTCTTCACCGTTGTTTGACTCTCGAGGAGGTTGAGAAAGCCTTGAATGACTGTCACAGTGGAGCCTATGGTGGTCAAATTTCTGGTTATGCTACTGCACAAAATATTCTCCGTGTTGGGTATTTCTGGCCCTCCATATTCAAGGATTACATTGTTGCTGTCCGTAAATGTCATGATTTCCAGATCTATCAACGCAAGATGCATGCGTCACCCTCTCATCTACACCTTGTCATTACCGTGGGTCCCTTTGCGAAGTGGGGTATCAATTTTATGACGTGTAACCCTCACTCGTGCAGGGGGCATGCTTATATCATCATAGCCATTGACTACTTCACCAAATGGGCCGAAGCAATGCCTACACTTACGACTAACGTTAAGAAAGAAACTCAGTTCATATTCAATCACATCATTTCTAGGTTTGGTGTACCTCATGCCATCGTTACCGATCATGGTTCCCATTTTCGGCATTATATGGTGGCGGAGTTGACTTCTAAGTTGGGTTTGCGTCATGATAACTCAATGCCGTACTATCCTCAGGCCAATGGCCATGTTGAAGCTGTGAAAAAATTTCTTGTCACCATGCTTCAACGTACGATTGGGATGCACAAATCCAATGGGAATATCATGTTATTTTTGGGTCTTTAGGCATACCGAACCTTAGTTAAGGATGTGACCAGATTCACTCCATTTCAACTTGTTTATGGTTTGGAAGCTACCCTTCCAATTGAGTGTGAAATACCTTCGCTCAAGTTGGATGTTGAATTACTGCTGAACACTTCGCCAAAAGAAAAGCGTCTTCTCTACTTAGAAAGGCTAGATGAAACTCGCCGCTTTGCTACTTTAGTCATTGAAGCACATAAAAAGTGGGTAAAAGCTCATTTTGACCAGTCGGTTTCCCCTCGTTCCTTCATAGAAGGAGACCTCGTCCTCCTATACAACCAAGCTCATGATAAGCTGGGGGCAGGAAAATTTCAACCCATGTGGCATGGGCCCTACATTGTTAAAAGTGTCTTATGGAATGGGGACTATGAGCTCATTGATTACGAAGGTCATCCTCTGGATTAGCCGAGAAATGGGTTGTATCTCAAAAAATATTATGCATGAGTCATTCGTGCATGTTTTGTGTACATAGGTGTTATTTTCATTTTTGTACATTTTTGGCTTGGTGTGCTTTGCGAGCGTTTTCCTGCTTATTGGATCGTTTCTTATTGTGCAGATGTCTATTACCCCTTATGTCGGTTTCACGGATGGTGCTTCCCGCAGTACCCAGAACTTGTCTTCGGTAGCCTAGGTCATTTATGATCCTGCTGGTGAGTTGATAGATCTATAAGGTATCTGTCTAGGAAAAATTACAAGCAATTTCACTGAGTATAGTGTTGTCATTGAAGTATTAACCGAGGCGATTACCCTCGACATACATGCATTGATTGTAAATCTAGATTCTCAACTTGTCGTTCTTCAAGTTAATGGGCATTATTCAGTTAGAAACCCTCACATTTTAAGGTTGTATTTATGTGGTCGTTTGCTGGAAATACATTTTGATTATATCACATATCAACATATTCCTTGGTGGATGAATGCATTAACTGATACAATGGCTAACATTGTATTAGATAGACACTTGCATAATCTGTAAAATCATCATCACATGAAAAAGATCCATAACATGAATATATATATATATATATATATATATATATATATATATATATATATATATATATATATATATATATATATCGAATGTTTGCATCAGTGTGCATCATAAGTACAAAAAATATGTGTGTTTCTATTACATCCTAAGACACCATGTCTCTAAAAATATGTAGAAATAAAGCCTAGGTGTCTAATTGGTGTGATGCTCATGATAGCATGTCACTGCCCGTACAAGCCGCCTCAGTAAGTAGTGAACTCGGTTCGACACCCCTACAGTGTGTCTTTGGTATGCACGAGGAACATCATCGAAACACGCATAGTCCAAGACCCCATGAGATATTCCCTCCAAGTTGCACACGATTTTCTCCTCCTCGCCTCCCTCACCATGAGGGGAAATATCAAAGTCATGAGGGATTCACCTTGCTATCAGAGACATGCCTGCAGGTCTCTCTGGGCCAACATCTACGAACATGTGGATTTAATGTTAGAACATACATAACAAAAAAAATCATAATACTTATGAAAATAAAAAATGAGTCTTACCAAGTGCTTCATCCTAATCCTATCCTTCTGGGAGTGGGAGATCTAGAACACCAGTAAAATATGTGCCAGAGTAGGGCCAGTCCTCCACGACAATCAGCTATTGGTGGAGCCAATAAAAAAAGTTTGATCTCCAGGACATCTGTTGTCCGCCCTCCGACCTTGGCATCAACGCTGCCCAACGGGCCATCCGCGGCTCCTATGCTAGTGGTGTCGTAACTATCACTTCCTGTCACTGGAAGATTGGTAGTCGTTCTAGGAAGAACGATACCAGGGTAGATCCATGTCCGAACTACTTTAGTTTGGCCTTCTTGAATTTTGTCAGCTGACGTTTCATATTGAAAATCACTGCCTCTGCCCAGTTGTAGAGGGTCGGTGTCAGACAGTCTACTGCAAGAAGCAACTGCGTTTTTTTTGCTTCATGTGGTGCTTGCGATCCTACAACTCGCGTAATGGTGTGTAGAACTACTTTTAGAGCCAAGTCTAGGATAGTCTGGATATCCACTTTCCTGCTTCCTGATCCTTTCTGTGCCCCTCGACATACCCTGACGATCACCATGCTCATGTTTTCCATGGTGGGTCGGGTGTCAGTTAGGACTGGTTTTTCTCCCCTCCACGACAGTCCTGTTATGAAGTAAATGTCTGAAACATCAATCTCGAGTTCCAGATCATGAAGAATGATTTTTTCCTAATCCTCATCCCAGATACTGATTAAGTATTTCATCAGCTCCAGTTGAGCTCTGGGGGACGATGTCATGAATAATTTTTTCAGACACAGTCTCTGAGAGCTTCCATGCATCTTTCATTTTCCATGGCAAGCTCATCTTCTTCATTGTGTTCCCGTTCTTTCCATTCGATCACCATTTTTCTACTTCGTACCTGTAAACATGTTCATATGAACCTCATTTTCCAAATTAAAATCTTTTTATTTGTGAAATTGGGCTTATTTTCTTGCATTCATAAGCTAAAATGGTTTGCGCAGTTGGCATGACTGTTTTAGAAACAATCATGCCAATGGGCGTGCCCCAGTTCAAAAATTTGGGCGATTAGCGCGAGTCCGTGCCTGATACTCGTGCCAACTGCCGTGCCATATTTTTACAAATTCCCCCACAAAATTCCAAATTTTGGGTTGCAGGTAATAAAAGAGGAATCAAAATGAAGGGAAGGACATCGGCTCCTACCCGGAACTGACGGATTCGAGATTGGTCTGCTAGATTGTCCGCTATCGCCGCCACAAAATCACAGTGAAAAATGGGTAACTGTTGCTCCACAAGAGGTAAAAGTGAAAATTAATTATTTTTTACCATTTTTGGCATTTTATAAACTTTTCGAAACCCTAATTATGTTTGAGACATATTTTTTGATTATTTCACTATGTTATTTCGAGAAATGGGTTTTACGTTTGTCTTTTATACAACGACAAGTCTTTAATGAGATAGCGATGAAGTAATGACTTGTATTTTATAGTTGTTCGAACTCGGTAAAAAAACGAAAAATTCACTACTAGATTCATCTTTCAGCTCTTTTCTGACTCTCTAAAACTGAAAATATTGCCGAGACTCTTGTTTTTTTGAACTCATTAAATGGCTGCGAAATGATATCTACCCAATATACGTTTACCCCTTTTTCGGGTTGGGATAGATTATTTACAAAAAATGAATACCTTAGCCTATCGCGACTAAGAGGTTCTCTCAGACATTGTTTTCTGCCTTTTTGGATCTGAGGGACTATTTATGAAAAGGGACCTGCTGGAGTTTTCTTTTCTGCTTCTTTTCAAACTCTTTAAACATGAAAAGATGCCGAGTTCTTCCTTTGTCAGACTCGTTAAACCCTGATGACATCGAACATCGTCACCACGATGTTCATCGAGTTCCTCCTTCCTAGGGCTCGTAAAATGTACTAGGATGGATTTGTCCGAAGGAAAAACTTACACTGCAAGAATATGCTATCCCCTTCAAGCTTATTTTAAAAACAATTGGGGTACTCGCCCGAAATGGTGGGGGAAAATGGAACCAGTCTTTAGTCGTGTTGGCAGTATGTCTCTCTTGAACATGACACTCATCTGCATTCATGTCGGGTTGGGGATATCTCATTTTGTCAGTTTTTCCTCCATGGGTTTGGGTAATATTTTTTTACCTCTCATCTTCTCTTTGGCACGTCATCATGACATCAGATCCCTTGATGTAAAATACTCCCAAATCTAGAGTCGTGTCGCTGATATGTTCAAGAGAAGTTTTCCTCTGTAGTTTTAAACCTTCCTCTGATCCTGTGTTTGGTCCCAATTCACTATGATCATGTTCCTCTGTCTCGTGTCAATGATGTGGGAAAAATTAAAGCCCTCCTTCGACCGAGTCACTTCCTGTCGACTTCAGGTCATTATCCAAGAAGTTGATCTAGAGACTCCCTTCCGGTACCTTGGAGCTTGCATGCCTCAATGGAAATTTCTTCGCATTCAACGATAGGTCCACATAATTAGCCTTCGATCGAGTGATTCTATGGGTGTTCGACGCCAGATCACTGTTCACATTCTGTGGATTGTACCTATTGTACCTTGAGAGCCATTGTCATTATTGGTGGTTTCTCTAGTGCCTGTTAACAACTTTCATCATTGGCTGGTAATCAGGTGACTTTCTTGCATGTTCGACTTCAGCTCACATATTCACATGCTTGAATTTGTACTTGTTTGGGTCGAGATGGAGTGCAAGACCCTGGGTTTTTTCTTATGAGATCCAGGCCGCGAGATATTTTGGTTTATCATGACTTATTACATGACTCTGTTGATTGGATGTCTACGACCATACCTGAGTCTATTTGTTGATCCTTATTGCTGGATGGCTGCGTCCATACAGATCTCAGTTTTTATGTACTCTATTATGGATGGTTTCGCCCATGCCACGTGTTCATGTATCAGAGATATCAGTTGTATTTGTAATTGTATATCTTTCGAAAATGATGTTTGGTTCGAACACGTTCTCATAAAGCATTTCACCCCTCCCTCTCTCTCGGACCTCATGCTTTATGGGGCATCTGTTACACAAAATTTTGTCACTGTCCCTGCAATCCCCATCCCGCACATTAGAGGATCATTTCTGTGACTAATAAGAAGTGTCATGCCTTGCAAAGACCATCATTGCATCCCTTTCCATGAGGAAAACACTCCTTTTGTTGACAATTCCCTAAGCAGACCATTAGAAACACATGTTTTTGCCTTGGCGCTAGTAGACCGTTATGCCCTTATGCTAATGAGGAAGATTAACACTGGGTCCCGTGCCCATTGGCGCCCTATCCCAGTGAGATACCTGTGCTAAACTATTTATGGAATGCTTTTTAAATATAGAGGCGAAGTTTCTATCCTAACAACTTCGTGGGCGAGTCAAATGGAGTGGTTCGACTGAATAACCACAGACTCCCTCCTTTGGCATCTTGTTTCCACCTTTTTGGGAAACCTCCCAAGGGATGAGGCCTCCCTTCCATAATTGTAGGGATCCCAACCTCCTCCTCTCCCTCTATAAATAAAGCCATCTTCCATTGATGCACTAGCTGAACATTTACAACTGAAAGGCTGAAGAGAATTCCTAAACATTTCGATAGAGAGATAGAATAGAAAGAGAGACCTTTGTCGAGAGATCTTAGGCCTGTGTCCTCACCTCGTCTGAATTCCCTGATGATCCTTCAAGACGTGCTTCGACTGAGCCCCACTGAAGGAGGCTGCGACGTCAAGGCTTTGGTGGTAACTCTTTATTCTATATATATATATACATGACTATTGTTTGGTTCCCATCTTGTGTTAATGTATTTTATTTGATGCAATATGATTAACCTTCCTTGACTAGTTAATTGATTATTAATGAAATCATTGTCTTGTATGCTGCTCTTGTTTTCTGATCTTCATGTAGGTATTTGAGCACTGTTGCAGAAGGAATGTGACCCATCGAGACAATGATCAAGAGGCCACCACCACTACAATGACGACAACGTTGGAATCTAGGTAGGTAAATCTACCCCATACTTTTCATTCATTAATTAGGAACCTACACTTTATATTGTCCCTTTGTTGCTAGACCCACTGTAGGGATAGAGGGATCGTCTCTGTTCGTAAAGAGGATTTACCTTCACAACAATGCTCAAGTTATTTTATTTTATAGATCAAGAACCCATTGAGTGCTTATAGTGTTTGTCTAAGGCCAAGAAGTCAAAAGAGTCATTTTCATAAGTTGAAGACATCACTGGGCACAATGTATCTTGTAAAGAAAATTAATTTTGTCTTTAAAATTGTCAGAATATCCTCCAATTCCAAGTCAACCTGGTGGATGGAAAGTTGGTCTAAAAGAAGAGCCACACCCACCCTTGAAGAAGCCTATATATAGAGAAGAACTCATACTCCATTTGGCACTCACACTCATAACTCATTCCAGAGAAGAAGAGGAAGAAGAAGGCATAAAATAAAATGAAGGAAGAAGGATATTTGGTTTTGGGCTAATTGTCTCTCTCACGTGCTAATAATGACTAGGGTTTCCGCATAGACCTAGGGCATCCATATACAAGTTCGATCTTGTAGAAATTTGAATAATTTGCTGAATTATTCACTGAGATTATCCTGGTTACACACTATTTAAGCTTCATGCATAACACATAACCTCTTCTACAATTGATCATCAATATGCGGAAATAGAAACAGTCGCATGCACACATAAACACAATAATCAAACACACATATGACACAGTATGTAATGGGGAAAGCAATAGTTGAAAACCCCCAACTATATATATAGTATAATGATAGAGAACATGTAACAATACATAGCACAATACTCCTCACAAGTACTCAGTACTATCTCCCATGCTACACACAAACTAGTATAGAAAGTGAACAAGTTACAGGTTCAAAACTCCTCCACAAGTCTGCCTGCCTCTACTGCGCAATCTAAGTGAGTAATGATGAGATCCAATTTTGAATCCCAATAGCTCCAACTGTGCAATCCTCATTGGCAATCTCCATCAATGTGTGTGCAAATCTCATGCACAGCCAATAGTCACAACTGATAGCAAACTCACCCTTTCACCCACCTCTAACACTGGTCTCCACTGAACTGTCCATGCGTTGCTGTTAACTGAAGTGTTCTTTAGTTGACTTATGAGTTAATAGTTAGTGAATTAATTAATAATTAATTCACACCACTCATCACTAGTGTATTTGTCAGTTAGACTAAATACAACTAGTTCAACTAAGTTAAACCGAACACAACTCCACCAACTGTCTCATCAACTCCACCAAACTCTGCCACATGAGTTCTAACCGAAGTCAACCATGCAATAGCTCAACTAACCCTTAGGAAAAGCGTATTTCCTTCTGTCAGCTGCATGTGCCACATCCAAGCATCAAACTGAAGTGCTCCAAGAGGAAAAGATAATGTTTATAGTCTAAATATTATTAAGGGTTAATAATATTTGACTGCTCTATTTTTAGCCCGGCAGTCTAAAAATAGAAACTGCCCAATGTCTAAAAATAGAGGTCCATTTATTTTTACCAACTTGACCAATCATCCATAAATAGCATCCTGCAACTCATAGACCATGATCCATATGTCTAAAAATAGACATAGTCTAAAAATAGACTTTGCGCCAAAAATAGCCTGCGGGCTCACTTAGTGAAGGCGACTTCATTTCACTAAGCTCCATCATCTTGTTGCATTTTCAACACTCCCTCTCAACAAGATATGGATTATCTGCAACCCCTATCCTGCCTCTGTGGAATTTGAATTTTCTCCTGGTGAGCGCCTTCGTCAAGATGTCAGCATCCTGATCCTCCGTGGGAATATATTAAAGTAACATGATTCTCTGCTGCACACAATCTCTGATATGATGGTACCTGATGTCGATGTGCTTGGATCTATCATGAAATACTGGATTAGCCGAGATTTTAATGCAACTCTGGTTATCACAATAAATCACAGTAGGCTCCAAATGCGACCCGAACAACCCGACCAGAATCTTCCTCATCCAAATAGCCTCGCATGCAGCCAAGCTTGCTGCCATGTACTCGGCCTCCGCGGAACTGAGTGCCACGGATCTATGCTTCCTGCTGTACCAGGAAACTACTGTCGACCCGATACTGAAGATCCCTCCAGATGTGCTCTTTCAGTCTATTGGGCTCCCTGCCCAATCTGCATCCGTGAAGCCACACAACTTCACCTCATCCTGCTGTCTGTACCACAGACCATATCCCGATGTGTCTCTAAGATAACACAATACATGCTTGCCTGCCTTCTAGAAGATCTTGGTAGGCTTAACCATTTCTTGCGAACGCTGGTTAATAGCATAGAATATATCGGGTCGTGTATTGACTAGATACATAAGCGACCCCACCAACTGTCGATAAACAGTGGCATCCACTACCTCTGCTGAAGTAGCATCCTCCTTCCTCCAATCTCCAGGAAGAGAAGTATCAACAGGCTTGCAGTCATGCATGTTGAAATTCTCCAGTATCTCCTGGGCATACTTACCCTGAGAAACAAACAGTCCACCACTGCGCTGCCAGATTTCCAATCCCAAGAAATAATGAAGGAGGCCCAAGTCCTTCATCTCAAACTCTCTAGCAAGATCCTCCTTGCATGAAAGTATCAACAACCATCTCCCCCGTCAAAATCGATCATCTACATACAAGCTAATGATCAGCAATCTCCTCCACCAAAATATGGTACGCTTTAGATCTCGCTCACTCTTGGAGAATCCAAGTCCGTGAAATAACCGTCTATCCTATGTGCACAAGGCACGAGGTGGTGCCTGTTTCAACCCATACAGCACTCTCTTGAGCCTGCACACATGCGACTCGCTGTTGAAGATCTCGAAACCTTCGGGCTGCTCTATGTACACCTCCTCCTCAATGACTCCATTGAGGAACGCAGTCTTCACATCCATCTGATGAATGTGCCACCCCATCTGCGCTGAGAGAGCAAGAATCGTCCGTATGGAAGAATACCTTGCAACATGTGCAAAGGTCTCCTCATAATCGATCCCCGATATGTGAGAAGCCACTGAAACAAATCTTGCCTTGTACTTCTCCACACCCCCACACCCGCCGCTTCACTTTGTAGATCCATCATGTAACCCACCAATCGATTTTCCTCCTGGTCGCAGATTAATCTCCTATGCAATCGTTTCGACAACGAATCATACTCTTTCCACCATGGCATCTACCCACGCGGGATCCTCCACAACTTTCCTCGAAAGAGGGATGGCTCACACGACACATTTTCATAAGAGCCATGCATCTGTATATCAGGGTGATTGTCGTCTTGCGTTGTGCCGTAGGTGGTCTGTATCACAACCTTCTCTGCATCTTGAACCAGTCGCTCAGCTTCTGTAGTGCGCTTGCGCCCTCTGATGGTTGGCGCTGCATGAGTGGTCTCTTCCACTCCATGAACTTCCTCATGTGGCTGATCCACATCCTGAAGCTCATCCCTAGGAACTAATAGCTCCTCATCTGCATGCAAGTGTGGCTCCCTCTCAAGCGAACACTTCATGGATTTCTCCTCCTGAATTTTGATATCCCGTCGCACAACAGTCTTGCGACTGTCTGGAAAATACACACGATAGTTATGGGGTGTATCAGTGTACCCCACAAATATCCCAACCTCTGCGGTCGGATCCAGCTTCTTTCTGGCATCCTTCGTCACATGCATGTAGACAGGTGAGCCAAAAATCCTCAAATGAGAAATGTCAGGCCTCTTGCCAGAAAATGCCTCCTCCGGTGTACTCATGCCAAGTATCTTGTGAGGACAATGGTTCTGCACATACACTGCAGTATTGCATGCCTCAGCCCACAAGTGAAGGGGTAGGCCCTGATCATGCAACATCGCCTGTGCAGCACCCACGATCGTTCTGTTCTTCCGCTCAGCAACCCCGTTCTGCTGTGGGTTATGGGGTGCGATGAGCTCTCTTCGAATCCCTTCTGTGCTGCAAAATTCCTTGAATTCAACAAAGATGAATTCACCACCATTGTCACTCCTAAGAGCCTTCACATGCTTCCCCGATTCCTTCTCAACCAGCGCCTTGAACTCACAGAACTTTGAGTATGTCTCGCTCTTCTTCTACATGAAGAAGATCCAACACTTCCGAGAGAAATCATCAACAAAGATCACATAGTACTTGTGCTTTGCTGTCGAAGCTACTGAGAAAGGTCCACACACGTCTATGTGGATTCTCTCAAGGATCGTCGTGGCGCGACTATCCTTCTCGTGAAAGGTGGCTTTCACAAATTTTCCTAAGGTACACCCCTTGCACTGATCTGACTGCGCAAGAGTGCCCTTAGGAAGCCCAGTAGAAATCTGCTGCAGTATCTTCAAAGCTCCATGCTGAAGGTGGCCCAATCTCTGGTGCCACAGCTCGCCATCATCCCGGCTCACCACTCCTTCCGCCTTGCATGCCATTGCTGCGCAGCCATCTAGTTGCAACTGATAAAGGTTCTTGACTCGAACCCCTATCTTCCGGGTTTCTCCAGTTGTCTTACTGCGCAGGAAGGCCTTTCCTTCGCTGAAGACAACATCGTACCCCTTGTCTTCTAACATCGCCACGGAGATCAGATTCTTCATCAATCCTGGAACATGCAACACTTCCTTCAATACAAAGGGTTTACCAGACTCCCTCTCAAAGGAAATGGTACTGATACCGGTCGCACTGTATCTACCATCATCGCCCATCTCGATGTGCACTCCAAGATCTTTCTCCTCCAGATCTGAAAACAAATCCCGATCTCCTGTCATGTGAAATGATGCACCACTGTCCAAGAACCATACTGATCCCATCACACTTGAAACCAAGCATGCGATCAGCGAAAAATCCAGCTCGAACTGGGAGGCCAATGCCTCTCCCGCTGCAGATCCAGCAGCATGCTTATTTTTCTTCTTCTGCGGACAATTTGTGGCATAATGTCCGTGTTGGTGACAATGAAAGCACTTCACCTTGGACATGTCTTGCTTCTTGCCTTTCGCACCAGACTGAGAAGCTTTCTTGCTCTTCCCCTTCTTTGCTTTGGCAGCCAAAGCGCAATTTTCTTCATCAGATGCCTTTGATGAAGATCCGTCCCTGGTAGTCCACCTGATCTCCTCTTGCATGAGATCCGACCAAAGTCGCTCCCATCCTGGAAACTTCTCCTCACCATTGACAGAGTCTTGATAGGAATGCCAACTCTTCGGAAGACCAAGGAGAGCCAGGTCCACCAAGTCCTCATCATTGAAAGTCACCCCCACACTTCCCAGCTCATCTCTGCATTGAGTGAACTTCGTGAGGTACTTGGCGATACTGTCGCCTTTCTCCATCTTAATGTTTCTGAGATTATCCTTGAGCGCCAACTTCCTCTGGTCACTCTTGCTCTGGAATAGATCTGTCAACCCTTTCCACATCAAGTATGGAGAAGATTTTCCATGCAGGCTGGATACAATGTGATCCTTCATGCCCTCCAACAGAATCCTTCGACATTTCGCCATCTTCTTTTACCAAGCCTCAACTTGAGCAACATCAATAGGCTTTGGGATCTCAGCATCTATGAACTCCTTCAGACCGTTATCATCTAATACTGCCTCCATTCTGTCCTTCCATGCAACATAATTCGAACTTCCCTCAAGGGCATATTCCA
Source organism: Pinus albicaulis (assembly GCA_034641835.2). Classification (NCBI taxonomy): domain Eukaryota; kingdom Viridiplantae; phylum Streptophyta; class Pinopsida; order Pinales; family Pinaceae; genus Pinus; species Pinus albicaulis. Next base: position 1,666,848,873 of record CM076584.1, read on the forward strand.
GTCGCAATCCGTTGAAAGACATTTCAACTCCGGCACCAAGAAAACAAACTGCTGAAAAATTCGAATTCCAAGCTCAAAACTCAATTGCTTCTGGATCTGTGAGAACAAATTATTTCTAGCACAGAGATTGACTGTAGGGGCGTTTACTGGATATATCACCTTTCAAAGAAAGGATGGATCTAGAGGCTACCTGGCCCGTTACAGACTCTGTCTACCGAAATAAATTGTAATCACTGTAATAGATCCCGATGATCAATTTCACTCCGATACCATGTAGAAATTTGAATAATTTTCTGAATTATTCACCGAGATTATCCTGGTTACACACTATTTAAGCTTCATGAATAACACATAACCTCTTCTACAATTGATCATCAATATGTGGAAATAGAAACAGTCGCATGCGCACATAAACACAATAATCAAACACACATCTGACACAGTATGTAATGGGGAAAGCAATAGCTGAAAACCCCAAACTATCTGTATAGTATAATGATAGAGAAAATGTAACAATACATAGCACAATACTCCTCACAAGTACTCAGTACTATCTCCCATGCTACACACAAACTAGTATAGAAAGTGAACAAGTCACAGGTTCAAAACTCCTCCACAAGTCTGCCTGCCTCTACTGCGCAATCCAAGTGAGTAATGATGAGATCCAAGTTCGAATCCCACTAGCTCCAACTGCGCAATCCTCATTGGAAATCTCCATCAATGTGTGTGCAAATCTCATGCACAGCCAATAGTCACAACTAATAGCAAACTCACCCTTCACCCACCTCTAACACTGGTCTCCACTGAACTGTCCATGCATTGCAGTTAACTGATGTGTTCTTTAGTTGACTTATGAGTTAATAGTTAGTGAATTAATTAATAATTAATTCACACCACTCATCACTAGTGTATTTGTCAATTAGACTAAATAAAACTAGTTCAACTAAGTTAAACCGAACACAACTCCACCAACTGTCTCATCAACTCCACCAAACTCTGCCACATGAGTTCTAACTGAATTCAACCATGAAATAGCTCAACTAACCCTTAGGAAAAGTGTATTTCCTTCTGTCAGCTGCATGTGCCACATCCAAGCATCAAACTGAAGTGCTCCAAGAGGATAAGATAATGTTTATAGTTCAAATATTATTAAGAGCTAATAATATTCGACTGATCTATTTTTAGACTGGCAGTCTAAAAATAGACTCCGCCCAGTATGTCTAAAAATAGAGGTCCATCTATTTTTACCAACTTGACCAATCATCCATAAATAGCATCCTGCAACTCATAGACCATGATCCATATGTCTAAAAATAGACATAGTCTAAAAATAGACTTTGCGCCAAAAATAGCCCGCGGGCCCACTTAGTGAAGGTGACTTCATTTCACTAAGCTCCATCATCTTGTTGCATTTTCAACAGATCTTGGAGAAAAGGAGGCAAAGAGGTCAAGTAGAGGTCACCAAGGGTCTCTCTCAAGCTGTAGGAGTCAGGGAAAGGAAAGCATAGGTCAAAGGAGGGCTCTAGAAAGATATCAAAGTTCCCACGTGTGACAACAGTAGTTGCTACAGTTGTAGGGAGACCCAAATTTCATATCTACAGTAGGAGGATGGGAATCTTGTAACATGAGGTCGAGGAAGTGCTACTGGAAGAGATTTGACTGGGTTTGGCTAGATCAAAGTTGGCACATCATATCAAGAGGTTGGTATTGGTATTGGATGGTATTGGTCTCATTCATAAGGTCTTGGAATTCATCAATTGAAGAATGTATAAGGAAGAGAAGATATTTAAGGGTTTTACTCTCAAGAGGAGAGGTTTTGGCCCTGTCTTACAACCTATTTATAGTGTCAATGTTCTTATTGTTTTGGTAGCTGTTTGATTCTTCACACATATAATAATAAGGAACAAAGATAATAAGTAAAAATTAAACACAAGCAATTATCAAGTAAAAGAGAATTAAACATAATCATTTCCCTATTGAATTATCAACAACCAAAACTCAAGAAGATTCAAAGAAAAGTGGTAAAATGATCTCTTCTTGGAATGATTTTATAGCTGCATTAAGAAAGAAATTTTATCTATTAGCTTACATGCATTTTTTTTTATAATGGATTTGCAACATTTTAGACAAGCTAAAGGTCAAAGTGTCCAAAGTTACACACAAGAATTCAAAAGAAGAGCTTTAATCTTGGGTATTGATTTGTCTTCACAAGATAATCTCCTTAAATATATAGGTGGATTACATATTTATTTTAGACATACTATACTTTTGTTTAATCCCACCAATATAGATGAAGTAGGTGTTCAGGAAACTCATTTATAATAAGGGGGCAAGAATGTTCCTCAAGAGACTAGCAAGAAACCTTTTAAATCTGGAGACAAAGGAAAGAGGAAGATTAAAGGCAAAGGGAAGAAGAATGTTGCTGTTGAGAAAGAGGGAGAGAAAATTACTGTTCAAGATATGGCCATGATGGAGACCAATATTGGAAATTACATCCATAATTAAGACCAAATAAGTTCAATGACAAGGGGAAACAAAAGACTGCTGCTACAACTCAACATAATCTAGGACCTGATTCAGGTGATGAAACCGAAATCACATCCATGGGAATGAAATTTATAGATTCTAATGCAAGTACAATTCTTCTAGTAAGCCTATTGAATCTCAAAATAATAAAAAAGAAGTGAGCTTTCCCATATCAGGGTCATTACAAAAAATACAAAGGTTGATACATTATTTGATAGTGGATCTCAAGTCAATCTTATCTCTGAAGAAATTGTCAAGAAAATTAATTTAGAAATTACACCTCATAAACAACCTTATCCTTTAGGTTAGGTATGTGATGATACCGAATTAAAATTGAGAATAAAATGTAAACTCAAATTGTCACTGATAATTTTATAGACGAGGAAGAGCTTGATGTTGTACCACTTTATATTTGTAGCATTGTTTTAGGGAGTCCATACTTGTATGACCGAAAATACATATTCTATCGTCATAAGAAAAATATCATTATTTTAAATATGGATTTGAGTATATTGTTAGATAACATCACAAGAATATGAACTTATCTCTTGTTAGTGTTGGTTAGATGAAAAGGCTTGTAAATGCTAGTAATAATTTTGTGTTGTTGATGATTAAAGCTAAAGACACTGTTGAATCTGAAGCTTTCACAGGATGTGATCCTAAAATCAAGAATGAATTGGTTGAATTTGTTAAAACTTATGACAAATTTTTTTAGGAACTTGAAGGGTTTCCTCCAAAAAGAGGAATCCAACATGAGATTCACTTGTAGCAACATGCGCCAATTCCATATATTGGCATATACAAAATGTCAGTTTTGGAGAATGCAGAAATTAAGAAGAAAATTCAAGAGCTGGTTGACAAAGGGGTCATCAGACCTAACACATCACCTTGTGGGTGTCCTATTGTGTTGGTTCCAAAGAAATATGGTACATGGTGCATGCGTGTGGATTTCTGAGCTTTGAACAAGATCACGATAAAGAATCACTATCCTCTTTCTCGCATTAATGATTTACTATATTAGTTAAATGAACCTGTTTAATTTATTAAATTATATTTGAGAAATGATTATCATCATATAAGGATTGAAGAAGATGATATTTGGGAAACTGCTTTGAAGAAAAAACAAGGTTTTTTTGAATGGTTAGTTATGTCGTTTGGCTTTGAAATGAACCTTCCACATTCGTGAGAGTTATGAATTATGTGTTGCGACCATTCTTTAATTATTTTTTCATAGTCTACTTATATGATATTCTGATTTTCAATAAGACTTGTGAAGAGCATGTCAAACATGTGAATCAAGTTTTATATGCCTTGAAAAAGGAAAAATTGTTTGAATATGTCTAAATTGAAATTAGGAAAACAACTTTGGTTTATTTGGGTCATATTGTAGGAGGGGGTGAATTGAAGATTGATCCCTCAAAAGTTGATGTTATTGTGAATTGGCCTAAACCCAACAATGTAACAAAAGTTAGGATATTTTTGGGAGCAACCCAATATTGGAGAAAATTTATCGCTAACTTCTCATTCATTTTAACACCATTACATTATTTGAGAAGTGTGAAGTAGGCATTTTAGTGGGGAGGAAAGAAGCATAAAGCCTTCGACACTTAAAAGAGAAAATCAATACAACACTAATTTTGATGCAGCATGGTAGGCCAATATGCTATCATTATGAAACCTTTACCAATGCAGTAATTAACTATCCAACTTATGATAAAGAGTTGTATGCTTTGGTAAAAAGCGTGAAAAAATGGAGGAATTATTTTATGGGTAGAGAAACGATTATTTGTACTAACAATCAACATTTGCAATATTTACAATCGCAAACAATAAGAAATTGGGTTTTTTTTACAAACCCAATTTCCAATTTCCAACTCTTCAACATGATTGATTGACTCAAAGTTGCATAAAAATATTTAAAATATTCATCTTGAGGATACTACTCAATACAAATTTAATGCATGATTCAGTTATGCTTAAGAATAGGATATGCATTAACAATAGGCCTTGATAACATATCTACAAATTTGTTGTATATACCTTTCTTATACCTGATTACCAAATTAAATTATTGTAGGAATCCAATCCATATGAAATGTCTAGCTTATTGTAGCTTGTTTTGAGATTGTAAATATTGAAAAGGTTGATAGTCGGTATGAATAATCGTTTCTTTTTCTTTTAATCATAATTTTTTTTTCTATTACTCTGCTGTAAATAATTTATTTATTTATTTATTTATTTTTTTCAGTTGGATCCAGACAACTCAGGTGGATCCAGACTATCATTCGAGTCCTTATAGGATGATGAAATGTAGAAAAATAAACAGAGACCACCCTGAGTGTTGTAACAATAATACGGAGGGTAGGGGAAAAATTAAACCCAGTCTACCATTCGATCTCCCACATGATGTTAAAAATGTAGAGAAAAATCAGAGAGAAAAGTACAAGATAACTTCCTCAAGAGACGAATCAAAAAATTGTGAGAAAACATAGGAGGTGTATACATATGCTAGTGTGGCTTGAAAACAAAATCATCCTCTAGTGGGAATAAATAAAACAAAGGATATCCCCCACCATTTCTGGCGAGTACCTATTTATTTTTACACAAGCTTGAAGAGGATAGCATATGATTGTCATATAAGTTTGTACTTCGGACAAATACATCCTAGTACATTTTACGAGCCCTAGGAAGGAGGAACTCGAGTACGTCATGGTATCGGTTTCTGATGTCATTTAAGTTTTAACGAGTCTGAAAAAGGAAGAACTCGACATATTTTCATGTTTAGAGAGTTTGAAAAGAAGTGGAAAATAAAACTCCCGCAAGTCCCTTTTCATAAGTAGTCTCATAGATCCGAAAAGGTAGAAAATTATGTCTGAGAGAACCTCTTAGTCACGATAGGCTAAGGTATTCCTTTTTCATAAATAATCTATCCCAACCCGAAAAAGGGGTAAACATATATTGGGTAGATATCGTTTTGTAGCCATTTAACGAGTTCAAAATGACAAGAGTCTCTGCAATCTTTTCAATTTTCGAGAGTCAGAAAAGAGCTGAAAGTTGACTCCTCCTGGAGGAACGAGTGGCATTAAGGGTAGCAAATGGTTCCTTTGAACTTCTCAGAACAAGTAAAGGTCAAGATGCTGGATAACAAGACCACTCATTGCAGTGGTTCCTCAGGAATGGGTAAAAAAATCAAGTGAAGGCATACAATGAGCCAAGAATGGTGACGGTGGAATGAGAAAACCAAGGTTCATCTGGAAAATCAGGCTGATAAAATGGAAATAACGAGAGGTAAAATAAGAGTGGTTTCATTTTTACACAAGCTTGAAATGGAAGCAAACTATGCTTGAAATAAGTTTGCATGCCCTCGGCATGATGACTCAATTCGAGGTACATGCCCCCCAGCTTCATGGCATTCACGTGAGTAGACTACTAGTTACTAATAGGTGGATGGAATGAAGGTTCAAATAAGAGATCAAGCGAAATATTTGACTGGGATCTTACGAGATCTGATCAAAGACTCGAATTGAAAAGGGAACCTATTTCATTTTTTAACAAGGTTGGCATAGTAAAAGAACTATCCTCATGACCTAATTCATTTTTAATGAGGTTGAAATAGTAAATGAATTGTCCTCATAAGAGTTTGTTTCATTTTTTAATGAGATTGACACAAGAAAATGAACTATGCTCCGATGACCTTGTCTCATTTTTTAAGGAGCTTGACACAAGAAAACGAACTATGCTCCAATAAGCTTGTTTCATTTTTTAAGGAACTTTACATAAGAAAAAGAACTTTGCTTCGATGAGCTTGTTTAATTTTTTAAGGAGCTTGACACAAGAAAAATAACTATGTTCTGTAGACCTTGATCATGACGAACAAAAATTCATGGCTTCCAAAAGGTTTGCATTCAATGGGAGCAAAGCATCTTGGAAGTCAGGACCCAACACCCCTAGCACATGATGCACAATTGTAGAAATTTGAATAAATGTTAAATTATTCACCGAGATTATCCTGATCACACACTATTTGAGCTTCATGCATAATACATAACCTCTTCTACTATTGATCATCAATTTGCGGAAATTAAACAATCGCATGCGCACATTAAAACCATAAACAATCACACATATAAACACGGTATTTATGGGAAAGCTTAAAGCTAAAAACCCCCAAATATCTGTATATTATAATGATAGAGATCATGTAACAATCATTGTACAAACTCCTCACAAGCTCTCAGTACAATCTCCAATTGTTACACACTACACAAGCTCAGATCATACAAAACACATGCTCCAATCTGCTCCACCTGTTAGCCCGCCTCTAATGCGCAATCCAAGATGAATAATTGCACATCCTGAGTTCAAATCCCTCTGGTATGTATTGTGCAATCCTCATTGGCTTCTCCATCAATGTGTGGTGCAAACTCATGCACCAGTATATTCACAACTGATAGTCACACTGCTCTTTCACCTACCTCTTCACTGGTCTCCACTGAAACTGTCCATGCACTGAAGTTAACTGATGTATTCTTTAGTTGATTTATGAGTTAATAATTAGTGAATTAATTAATAATTAATTCACACCATTCTCACTAGTGTATCAATCAGTTAGACTAGATACAACTAGCTCAACTATGTTTAACTCAGTTAAACTGAACACAACTCCATCAACTGTCTCAATAACTCCACCAAACTCTGTCACATGAGTTCTAACTAAAGTATCCATACAATATCTCTACTTAACCCTCAGGAATAGCGTAATTCCTTCTGTCAGCTCCTGTGCCACATCTGTGCACTTAACTGAAGTGCTCCAAGAGAATAAGATAATGTTTATAGTCCAAATATTATTAAGAGCTAATAGTATTCGACATATCTATTTTTAGACTGGAAATCTAAAAATAGATTCCGCCCAATATGTCTAAAAATAGAAGTCCATCTATTTTTCCAACTTGACCAACCATCCACAAATAGCATCCTGCAACTCATAGAACATGATTCATATGTCTAAAAATAGACATAGTCTAAAAATAGACTTTGCGCCAAAAATAGCCTGCGGGCCCACTTAGTGAAGGCGACTCCTTTCCACTAAGCTCATCATCTTGTTGCAATCTCAACACTCCCTCTCAACAAGATATGAATTATCTGCAACCCCTATCCTGCCTCTGTGGTATTCGAATTTGCTCCTGGTGAGTGCCTTCGTCAAGATATCAGCATCCTGATCCTCCGTAGGAATGTATGAAAGTAACATGACCTTCCGCTGCACACAATCTCTGATATGATGATACCGATCCGTGAAGCCATGCCACCTCAACTCATCCTCCTGTCTGTACCATGATCCATATCCCGATGTGCCTCTGAGATATCTCAATACATGCTTCCCCGCCTTCCAAAAGAGCTTGGTTGGCTTAACCATAGCTTGTGAAAGCTGGTTAACAGCATAGCATATGTCGAGTCGTGTATTGACCAAATACATAAGCGACCCCACCAACTGTCGATAAACAGTGGCATCCACTACCTCCGCCGAAGTAGCATCCTCCTTCCTCCAACCACCAGGAAGAGGAGTATCAACAGGCTTGCAGCCATGCATGTTGAACTTCTCCAGTATCTCCCGGGCATACTTACCCTGAGAAACAAACAGTCCACCACTGCGCTGCCAAATTTCCAATCCCGAGAAATAATGAAGGAGGCCCAAGTCCTTCATCTCAAACTCCTTTGCAAGATCAGCCTTGCATGAGTGTATCAACAGTTCATCACCCATCAAAATCAAATCATCTACATAAAGTACAATGATCAGCAACTTACCCTCCACCACAATCTGGTATAGGTTAGGATCCGCCTCACTCTTGGAGAATCCAAGTCCGGTGAAATAACTGTCTATCCGTGTGTACCAAGCACGAGGTGATTGTTTCAACCCATACAACGCTCTCTTGAGCCTGCACACATGCGACTCGCTACTGAAGATCTCGAAACCTTTGGGCTGCTCTATGTACACCTCCTCCTCAATGAATCCATTGAGGAACGCAGTCTTCACATCCATCTGATGAATGTGCCACCCCATCTGCGCTAAGAGAGCAAGAATCGTTCGTATGGAAGAATACCTTGCGACAGGTGCAAAGGTCTCCTCATAATCGATCCCCTCAATCTGTGAGAAGCCTCGAGCAACAAATCTTGCCTTGTACTTCTCCACACTCCCGTCAGCTGCCTGCTTCACTTTGTAGATCCATCTCGAACCCACCACTGATTTCCCTTCCGGCCTTGGGACAATCTCCCATGCACTGTTTCTGACAATCGAATCATACTCTTCCACCATGGCATCTACCCATGTGGGGTCCTCCACAGCTTCCTCAAAAGAGGATGGCTCTGTCACGATACACTTGCTCACAAGAGCCATGTATCCAGTGTACCGATCAAGTGACTGTCTCTGTCTGCGCTGTGATGTAGGTGCTCCTACAACCTTCTCTGCATCTTGAGCCAGTCGCTCAGCTTCTGTAGTGCGCTTCTACCCTCTGATGGTTGGCGTTGCATGAGTGGTCTCTTACACAACATGAACCTCCTCTTGTGGCTGATCCACATCCTGAGGCTCATCCTTAGGAACTAATAGCTCCTCATCTGCATGCAAGTGTGGCTCCCTCTCAAGCGAACGCTTCATGGATTTCTCCTCCTGAAATTTGATATCCCGTTGCACAACAGTCTTGCGACTGTCTGGAAAATACACACGATAGTTGTGGGGCATATCAGTGTACCCCAAAAATATCCCAACCTCCGCAGTCGGCTCCAGCTTCTTCCTGGCATCCTTCGTCACATGAATGTAAACAGGTGAACCAAAAATCCTCAAATGGGAAATATTAGGCTTCTTACCAGAAAACGCCTCCTCGGGTGTACTCATGCCAAGTATCCTGTGAGGACAATGGTTCTGCACATATACTGCAGTATTGCATGCCTCCGCCCACAAGTGAATGGGTAGGCCCTGATCATGCAACATTGCCCATGCAGCACCCACGATCGTTCTGTTCTTCCGCTCAACAACCCCGTTCTGCTGTGGGTTATGAGGTGCTATAAGCTCTCTTCGAATTCCTTCTGTGCTGCAAAAGTCCTTGAACTCGCCAGAGATGAATTCACCACCATTGTCGCTCCTAAGAGCCTTCACCTGCTTCCCCGATTCTTTCTCCACCAACGCCTTGAACTCACATAACTTTGAGTATGTCTTGCTCTTCTTCTGCATGAAGAAGATCCAACACTTACGAGAAAAATCATCAACAAATATCACATAATACCTGTGCTTTGCTGTCGAAGCCACTGAAAAAGGTCCACACACGTCTGTGTGAATTCTCTCAAGGATCGTCGTGGCGCGACTATCCTTCTCGTGAAAGGTGGCTTTCACAAATTTTCCCAAGGTACACCCCTTGCACTGATATGACTGCGCAAGAGTTCCTTTAGGAAGCCCAGTAGAAATCTGCTGTAGTATCTTCAAAGCTCCATGGTGAAGGTGGCTCGATCTCCGGTGCCACAACTCGCCATCATCCCGGCTCACCACTCCTTCTGCCTTGCCTGTCATTGCTGTGCAACCATCTACCTGCAATTGATAAATGTTCTTAACTCAAAACCCTATCCTCCGGGTCTCACCAGTTTCCTTACTGCGCAGGAAAGCCTTTCCCTCGCTAAAGACAACATCATATCCCTTGTCTTCTAACATCGCCACAGAGATAAGATTCTTCTTCAATCCTGGAACATGCATCCCTTCCTTCAATACAAAGGGTTTACCAGACTCCCTCTCAAAGGAAATGGTACTGATACCGGTCGCACTGTATCTACCATCATCGCCCATCTCGATGTGCACTCCAAGATCTTTCTCATCCAGATCAGTAAACAAATCTCGATCTCTTGTCATGTGAAAAGACGCACCACTGTCAAGAAACCACACTGAACCCATCACACTTGAGACCAAGCATGCGATCAGCGAAAAATCCAGCTCAAGCGTTGTGAGGCTAAGGCCTCTCGAGTACACGCAGTCCGACGGCCCTGGCGATTTTCTTGTTCTGTGGACAATTGTGACATAATAAGGTGTTGGTGACAGTGAAAGCACTTCACCTTGGACATGTCCTGCTTCTTGCCTTTCGCACCGGAATGAGAAGATTTCTTGCTCTTCCCCTTCTTTGCTTTGGCAGCCAAAGAGGAATTCTCTTCATCAGAGTTTCTTGACGAAGACCCGTCCCTGGTACTCCGCCTTATCTCCTCTTGCACAAGATCCGACCAAAGTCGCTCCCATCCTGGCAATTTCTCCCGACCATTGATAGAGTCCTGATAGGAATGCCAACTCTTCGGAAGCCCAAGGAGAGCCAAGCTCACCAAGTCCTCATCATCTACAGTCACCCCCACACTTCCTAGCTCATCCCTGCATTGGGTGAACTTTGTGAGGTACTTGGGCATATTGTCGCCTTTCTCCATCTTTATGTTTCTGAGTTTATCCTTGAGCGCCAACTTCCTCTGGTCGCTCTTGCTTTGGAATAAATTTGTCAAGGCTTTCCACATCAAATATGGAGAAGCCTTACCATGCAGGCTAGACACTATGTGATCCTTCACGCCCTCCAACAGAATCCTTCGACACTTTTCTATCTTCTTTTGCCAAGCCTCGATTATGGCAGCATCGCTAGAAGTAGGCTTTGGGACTTCAGCATCTATGAACTCCTTCAACCCATTGTCATCTAACATCGCCTCCATCCTGTCCTTCCATGCAATATAATTCGAGCTGCCCTCAAGGGCATACTCCAATCGCAATCCGTTGAAAGACATCTCAACTTCAACACCAAGAAAACACTGTTGCAAATTCGAATTCCACCAGCACAAAACTCAACCGCTTCAATGTTTTGCAATTGCTCCAATGATCAATATCCCTCTGATACCATGTAGAAATTTGAATAAATAATATATTTTTCACCAAGATTCTCCTGATCACACACTATTTGAGCTTCATGCATAATAAATAACCTCTTCTACTATTTATCATCAATTTGCGGAAATTAAACAATCGCATGCGCACATTAAAACCATAAACAATCACACATATAAACACAGTATTTATGGGAAAGCTTAAAGCTGAAAACCCCCAACTATATGTATATTATAATGATATATATCATGTAACAATCATTGTACAAACTCCTCACAAGCTCTCAGTACAATCTCCAATTGTTACACATTACACAAGCTCAGATCATACAAAACACATGCTCCAATCTGCTCCACCTGTTAGCCTGCCTCTACTGCGCAATCCAATATGAATAATTGCACATATTGAGTTCAAATCCCTCTGGTATGTACTGCGCAATCCTCATTGGCATCTCCATCAATGTGTGTGCAAATATCATGCACCAGTATATTCACAACTGATAGTCACACTTGCTCTTTCACCTACCTCTTCATTGGTCTCCACTGAAACTGTCCATGCACTGAATTTAACTGATGTATTCTTTAGTTGATTAATGAGTTTATAATTAGTGAATTAATTAATTATTAATTCACACCACTCTCACTAGTGTATCAATCAGTTAGACTAGATACAACTAGCTCAACTATGTTTAACTCAGTTAAACTGAATACAAATCCACTAACTTCCTCAATCAACTCCACCAAACTCTGTCACATGAGTTCTAACTAAAGTCAACATGCAATAGCTCCACTAAACCCTAGGAATAGCGTAATTCCTTCTGTCAGCTGCATGTGCCACTTCTGTGCACTCAACTGAAGTGCTCCAAGAGGATAAGATAATGTTTAGAGTCCAAATATTATTAAGAGCTAATAATATTTGACATATCTATTTTTAGACTGGAAATCTAAAAATAGATTCTACCCAGTATGTCTAAAAATAGAAGTCCATCTATTTTTTCCGACTTGACCAGCCATCCACAAATAGCATCCTGCAACTCATATAACATGATTCATATGTCTAAAAATAGACATAGTCTAAAAATAGACTTTGCGCCAAAAATACCCTGCGAGCCCACTTAGTGAAGGCGACTCCTTTCCACTAAGCTCATCATCTTATTGCAATCTCAACAACAATGACACTATCACTGAATGCAGGCATGGGATAGGTAGCCACATAATTGACATGTGGCGGGGAGGACACCACCAGAAGTAAGGAACATGAAAGGACGATGGTAGAATAGATGTCACATCGGGACCAAAGAATGAAAGCTGATCAATGGTCACGATCCGATCTTCATGTGGAAAACAGATCACACGAAAGAGGGAAGAGACAAGCACACCCGTGGCATAAGCACAATCATGCCCGAGGAGTAAATTAAAATCCAAGGGGCCTTGGACCACCATCATGTCTATATAGATGGTTTTCCCTCCCAAAGTAATAGGAAACTTCTGAAGGATCCCTAATGGTTGAATTGTTCCCCTGTTAAAAGCCAACGGATTCTAAGTAACAGGCACAAGCTACGGAGAACCAAAATCTTGCCAGGTAGTTGAAGAGAAAATACTAACCGAGGTTCCTTCATCTATGATTGTGCCCGATACGACCATATTTTATGCCTGTACAGTGATCTCAAAGGGCACATAAGAAGGAAGGCGCTATCTCGTAAATCGACTCCAATCAAAGGAAGCAACCAAACTACATGGAGGGGGTGCCATAGGAATAAGAGGATTATCCCCTTGCGTTACGGGAGCAAAAATACCATCCTCATGGAATCCGGGAACGAGAGCAGGAGGATCACTTTCTGGAACTGTGGCCACAGGAGTCGAAGGACCACCCTTCTGGATCATAGAAATATGAGGATCACCCTTTGATCCTGGTGAATTAGAAGAAACAAAAATAACCTAACTGGGATGAGACCCACTCTTGATGGAAAAGACTTGATGAACTGTAGATGAAACTAGGTCGACCTTTTTCTCAACCAATAATTGGTCGGGAACAAACTCAAGAGATTGACTTTTAGGGAGAGTGGAATTGACTGGAGATGAATCCCGATCAATGGGTTGATAAATTATTAGAGGAATCAAATAAAAATTCCGGTAACTGACGGGAAGAAAGGAATCAGAAGCCAAAAGGGTATCCAATACTTTAGAAGCTTCATCCATATAAGGATAGAGGTGAATGGGATGATTCCCTTCACACAACCTACATGGAAATTTGATCTTACCCTGTTTCTTACGAGGCTCATCATCAACATGATGCCCAAAGATTGATGATGAAGGATGAATTGAACAAACAGACCACACTTCCGACACCTTGGGAATACCAGGGCAATCACGAAGAAGGTGGTCACCCTCACATAGCTTGCAAGGGAATTTGACTTGGTGAGACAGAGTGGGAGGTTTCTCGACAGTAGCTGCATGGGTAGCAATTGTTGTTGATTCCCCCCTTAGATTATTTTCCTTCTTCTTCTTCGACTTCTTCTTCTTCTTCTTAGCCACTTAGGTACTAGAACCTAAAATTTCACTAGGCGAAGAGGAGGAACGAGGTGAAGAAATGGGCGAAGAAGGCGAGGGGTCAATCTTAGGATCAACATGGGCTTGACACAGTTTAGGCGAAGGAGAACTCAGTTGAGAAACTGTTTGGATGTTCGAAACCACAGGGGTTGAAAACAAGCAAACCGACAGACCAATGGTTAATCCCGTTAGGGACAACGTTGCCATATACGGGGCACCAACATTCCCAAATGAAGGAAAAGGACCAAGATTCCCATCTGAGGGGATTCCTTGGTTGGTAAACTCTGGAAACGTTGCCATTGGAAAAATTCCTCAAAAATCACCAAGGAAGATAACTTTAACCGAGAATATTTCGTGGACAGTTAATTTTAAGACACTGAAACAAAAATTTTCCTTTTCATGTTTTAAGAGTCAAGAAAAGGACAAAAGATGAATCTAGTCACTTTCATTTTGAAAAAGCTCGAAAGGACAAGCACTCGACGATATTTTAAAATTTTTAGAAAGTCACGGAAGGATCAAAATGAATACTCAGGAAATCTAAGCAAGAGGGTGTACCAAGTTTCCGTGAATTGCAATATACACCTTGGTGATCAAATGAAAGAGAAATGACCAAGGACTTAACATACGTGCAGGAAGTCTCCCCGAATGCTGTGTTCGGTGTATCATGGTTATAGGGTGGTAGACTCAACTTCCTATGGATAAAGGATTACAACCTATAGGGGTCTCCCTTTATATATGCGACGGTACGAGGAGCACAAGTCTGTGCTAGCACTGTCTACTACTAGATGGCGAACGACAGCTACTAGGTTTAATGACATTGGAACACGTCACTAACCTAGACCTCTAAGTATGAGAATTAAGTTTCAATGCTTCCTTAGGTTGATTGAATAAATTTTAACAGTTGATATTGAATTATGTCTCAATTCCAAGGCCCTACCGCTATCATCAGAGAACTTCTATATGAAACTATATGAGAAAATAAACCTTTCAATTCGATGAATTCTATCTAGTTAAGGGAAGAGTCTCAAAAAATGATGCAATAAACAGTAATACTGCAAACAAAACTTTTTCCTAACTAGATGACTTTCACTATAAAAAAGTAAACTAAAACATTCAAAGATGCGAATTATGCAATGTAATCTATGCAAAATCCTCTTTTTGAAAACTATGCAATTGTAATCTATGCACAATTTCCTTTTTCTTTTGAATGAATAAGAATTCACTCAATGAATTTTTCGATGAAATGGGGATCTACTTAATGCATGATTTTAATGAAAGTGAATGCACTCAATGCGACCTTTAGTTTCCAATCATTAAACAATTTAATCTAAGTTCAATGATAAATTTCAAACATGACTTTTCAATGCAACTTGATCTAATTCATTTTAACGAAAAGCAAACTTTGAGATGAAAACTAGAAGAACGCAAATTCACTTAATGCAAAAGGGATGCAAAAAACATTAGGAATGAAATATTTTTTTGAACACATTGTAATGAAATTCCTCAAAAGGATATGAGACATATGAGTTCAAGGACAAAGAGGACTTCCAAATCATGGGATCAAAACAAGCCATTCATTCCCTTTTACATCAAGAAATCAAAGAAAGAAGACTTTTCAGCTGAACAATGAGCAATGTAATCTATGCTCACAAGCCAATGAGCAGACCAAATGAAATCGAGAGACACTTGAGACTTGAACACTAAATCAACCAAAAATCAAAAGGCAATCAACTAGAGGTGGCTCACCAAGCAAGGAAACTAACTCAATCAGCAGGGCGATGTCCCACGAAGCATGAAATCAGGCAAGTGATGCACGATCCTAGAAAAACTAGGATGTAAGGATGCACGATCCTAGAAAAACTAGGATGTAAGGATACACGTCCCAAAAATAACCAAAAACCAAGCTAATGAGTCAATAAAACCAACTTGAGTGAAGGGGAGAAAATGTAAATCATACAGAGAAAAAGACTGGAAGGGCAAGGCACACTGGTGAAAGACTTAGGGAAAAAATCTTAATTTTTCACACATACTGGAATTGGCACGACTTTAGGGGCTGAAATTAGCACCAACGACCCATTGGCGTGGTTTTCTAACTGACAACTAGTGCCAATCGGTTCGACAGTTAGACAAATACAAGCACCAATGCCTGAAAAATAAAAAAGCAAATAATTTCTCCTAACCTAGACCAGACTCACCACTTCAAGAAAAAACCAAAAGATTGTAATTGATGAAAAACATAGGAACAAATAGGGAAATGGTCGTTCGACTAAACTCGTCGAACGACTAAGACCTCAAAGAGTGAAAAAATCAAAGGAAACTCCCTAGTGGAGTCACCAATTTGTTGTCCAGGTAAATCCCCTCTACGGACAAAGGCGATCCCTCTAGCCCTAGGGTGGGTCTAGCAACTATGGGAACATACTAACATCTATGTCCCTAGATTGTAAATGAAGTTCAGAGCAAGGAAGATGACCTACCTTGTCTTGATGCTATGTTTTCATCTTCCCTTGAAGCTTCTTGATCTATCATTCTCTTCAAGTTCGATACACGCTGCTGCCAACATTCGATTACCTATACAGAAAGTTAAGAAACAACGAGAAGCGTAAAATCACGAAAAACATAAAACAATTACAACCTATCTAAGTGATCAAGAAATGCTAGAAATCTCATTATAGATGTAAACAAGAGTGGAAGATAAACATTAGTTGCATTTTATTATGATAAAGACAAGGGGAGTTTACAACCAAGCCTTGATGTTGAGGCTCTCCTTTGGTAGGTCCATATCCAAGAACATTTGCAACACCTACATACACAAAGGTCTAAGATCTCACTATGTTCCTAACACACAAAAACAATCACACTTTCCACTATTCTCCCAAAGCTATGATTTATTCTCTTCTCTATGACTGCTAAGGAAGTAGAGCTAAAGGAGGTCTCCTTATATAACAATGGAGGAGGAGGTTATGGGCCCTCAAATAATGGGAAAAAATATTATCCTTTGGAGTAGTTCCTATTTCTTGGGAACAAGAAGCCCAAAGGGGAATTCCTCGACCATATCCTCAAAACAAACTTCCAGATCGCCACCTCACGAAGCTTCTAGCCACGAAATCTTTGTTTCTATTTTTAAAAAATTTCCAAAAGAGGATCAGTGTAGGTCCGAAATTAAGACAGAGCGTCGATTGATGTGGGTCTCAGTATAAATCTCTACTATCGGCACGGGTTAGACACAGAGACAAAGCGTCGACCTTAAAAACTAGGCTTTTATAGGGATCTTCCAGAAAAGTTGTAAAGGGAGATGAATTGGTTGAAAAAGTGTGGTTTAGGGGTATGTATTCCATGCTTGGAAAGTAAAAAAGGGTCACTGTATAGGTCCTCCAGGATCAAGTAATGGGGAGTATAGGGATGGTGACAAATTGCTCTGTAACATAGCAATACAAGATAACTTCCTCAAGAGATGAAGCAAAAATTTGTGAGAAAACATAGGAGGTGTATACATACGCCAGTGTGACTTGAAAAGAAAATCATCCTCTAGTGGGAATAAAGAAAACAAAGGATATTCCCGACTACCATTTGATCTCCCACATGATGAGAAAATGTAGAGAAAAAACAAAGTGAGTAGTACATGAAACCTTCCTCTAGTGGTGAAGCAAAAATTTCATGGGAGATCAGGGGAGATGTACACATATGTCAGGGTGACTAGAAATAAAATCATCCTCTAGTGTATATAGTCAAAGGATAGTGTCTGGAATTTTTTTGATGGAAATGAGGAGAAAAGTGGCATGTGTGTCATTCTCCCAGGAAATGACATGTGTAGTCCCCTAAAATCTGATTAGATTTCAAGAAGACCCGATCCCCGTAGATTATTATGCACATAGAATTGGAAGATGATCTGATTGGGATATGAAGTGCATCCATCCTTAGACAGATGATCAACAACACCATTTTGTCTCCAATAGATGTGGAGAATGGAGATGGAACTGGACTCTTTAATAAAGGATTTAGTGGTGAGTTTCCAGTTAGCTATAGGGATGGAAAGTTCAAAGAAACTCACTCATTTTTCCATTCAATGACAGCTTTGGAGTCTCCAAAAATATTAATAGACCGTAGTCTGAGCAAGATAACATAGTGAAGAATGCCCTAGAGGGAAAGAAGCTCAACACATGTATTGGATCTAGACCCACCATGTCAATGGAAACGGTATGATCGAGCAACATCGATGTATATTGCCATGCCACATCCAAAAAGGTTAAAAGAGGAAACCCCATCAAAAAGGCAACAAGAAATGACTTGCAAATGTTACAAGGAGTTGGAGGAGGCTTGGGGATTGGAGATGAAGGGGAAAAAACTCCTAATGAAAACATATAATCTTGCAGCTGGTATGCCAAATATCAGGCTACACATGGTCAAATAACATTTCAAGTCTTCCAAATGCCCCATATGATGAATAAAACCAGAGTCTGAATGTGTTGGTTGTTCACAGTCTAACTGCCAAGATAGGAGACAAGTTCAAAAAGATCCTAGGTAGAATGAGCATCAATCAAGTGTAGAACCCTGGTCCAAACTGATGTAGCGAAAGGAAAATGGATGAAAATATGGTTAATTTCCTCACCATGTGAATTACAGAGGAAAAAATGTACTAGTTCCAAGAATCCCACTTAATAAGGTTCTCCCAAGTCAGGATACAATTTTGAACCACCAACCAAGAAAAACATTTCAGTTTTAGAGGGAATTTCCATTTCTAGGACTGAGCCAGCCAATAGTGAAACAAATTCGATCTAGGAAGAAAAGAAATATTTTGGCAAGCCTATTTGTCTATAAATTTGTCTAGTTGGGATCCACCGAACCATACAAGACTGTCATCATCCAATGAGAGTAGAATCCCATATAGCTTCAAATATTTGATGTAATTATTCCATTAAGGGATCAAAGGATGTGACAAAATAATCATTGCACCATCTTTCCAACGAGTGTAGAAAGGAGAGGAATGATATGAATCTGCAATATATTTGAGCATATGTAAACCTATATAATGTAATGAAGTAATTAGAGCATGGTATAAGAGATGTGAACCTGTCATACCAAAAAGAAAATACAATATGATCTTAGGGGAAGAGCCTGAGCTAGCATCCCAGAGTAGGTAACCAAAGTACCAATTTTTAGTTGTGAGAATACTTCACAAATAAAATAAGATTTATGGAGGATCCATTGCACCAGATAAAATCCAACCGTTGAAGCCTCGATTTTGTAGATATTTAGTTGATATGACAGGCTACCAGAGACCCTCATGATGCACAACCCTCCAATTTTTTTTTTAACAACAACACCATGTTGAAGGAGGTAGTTCCTTTAAGATTCCAACCACCAAGTTTGACAGGACGGGTAAGCATATCCAAGTTGGTCAAGTGGAATTTTCAAGTAGCATTTGGGGCTACCCATAGGAACCTAGTCACAATCGAGTTAATTTTGTGGATAACGCCCTTAGAAAATTTATATATGTGCATCTAGTAGATCATAATTCTGTTGAGGACATATTTGATGAGAATAAGACGTCTGCCCAAAGATATCCACTTATGGGACCACTATGTGAGTTTCTTTTCAATTTTCCAGTCCCAATCCTTATTCCTGTATCCAAGAGTCTTCAAGGTAAAAGCTAACTATGTGGATCCCATGTCGAAATGGTTGACATAAACATCGAAACAATTTGAGATTTATAAAGTCAAAACAAATTCCAAGTCATTAGATATTAATATGGATTTGGAATGATTCATGCAAAGTCTAGAGGTGAGCCCAAAATCCTATATAATTTCATAAATATGGAGCCATTATTATGGGTTAGACTTCCCCATATCTAATATATGATCCAAAAAAAGTAAGTGTGATATAGGGACTGCATCTACAATTAAACATCCAGTGAGAAGCCTACTATCACATGAAACATTGAATCTTATGCTAAGGTCATCCATGATGGTGATGAATAAGAGGGGAGACAGGGCATAGCCCTATTGAAGGACTCGAGAGGCCAAAAGAAATCAGATGGGAGACCATTAATAATTATGGTGAAGGAAGCAGATTTTCTGTAGGATTTTATCCGAAAAATCATGGAGGAGCCAAATGCAATATTCAGGAGGTCAAATAATCGTTTCTTTACCCATCAAATAATGGTTCTAGCTTGTTTCAGAATGATAACATATTTGGTTTGTACAACAATATTACTTCATTGGTAAATGTTTCAGAATGATAACATATTGGAAATTGGAAATTGGGTTTGTACACAATAGGAACGATATACATTAATTCAAGCAATAGGAAGTTGGGTTTGTACACTCCACTTCCTATCCTTTCTCATCCTCGGGAAAGTATTTCTATAGATTTTTTTGGGGGACTACCAATGTATAGGAAAGGTCATGATTATCTATATGTTGTAGTGTATCATTTCAACAAAATGTGTGTGTTGATGCCATGTAAGAAAAATGCTATAGCTGAACAAACCACAAATATGTTCCAAAATGTATGGGTTCATTTTGGTTTACCTATGATTATTTCTGATCAAGATTCTCGATTAGAACTCATGGACACAAAGTTGAAGAAGAGCACAAAATTTCATCCACAAACTGATGACCAAAAAAAAGTAGTGAATATAATGATAGTGCATGTCCTTCGAGGATATTGTATGTCCTTCGAGGATATTGTGGTAACCATCTTGTTACATTATTTTGTCACCATGAAATTTTACTCTCTATATGGGTTCACCAATACCTATATAATGCTCCCTTAGAGGTCTAAAACCCTAAAGTTCCTAAACCAAGCCTTGGATTTGGAGAAAAGCTCATAAAAATCATAAAAACCCTAGTTCCACACTTTTCCTAGCCATTACCTGCAGTACCGCACCTTTTGTAAAGAAAAACTGCAGTACCTAATGCACATTTTGTGTATTAAAACTGCGGTCCCCCGTAAAAGGTAAAATGGAAGAAAAATTAAGGTTTAGAAGCTCAGCTGGTCGAATATTCTCCCAACTGGAAGCTTCTAGAAGGCATTACCTGGTCGAAGCTTCACTCCCTCCATTCATGAACCTTTATCCCTTCATTAAAGGAGCCTATCCCTTGGTATTTGGATCTTAATCCCTTTATAAGAGGAATTATCCCTTCCTTTTTGGAACTGAAACCACTTCCCTTCTTCTATAAATTGAGGCCATGGTTTAGTCTCAAGGGTAGATACTAATATGTAAAAAAGTAATTGCTTTTTACTTCATAATACATTAGAGAAGAGAATTGCTGAAGAAACATACTTTTTTTGCTAGCCATTATCCATGCGAGAAAGATTACACACTCGTATTTAGGCTGGTTCAAAGAGTGGAAGGGCTTGTCAGACCAAAGGAAAACACTTGTTCTAGATCCCGGAAGGACCTGTATGACATCAAGGTGAACGCGGTTGTAAGACTCCTCCTTTAATTTAAAGATAAGACAAATGGATCCTGTTTTCTCAATAAGTTTTTTATGTGTTTACTTGAATGAATTTTTTCTTAAATTGCTTGATCATTAAGATAGATTTATGATTTATGAATTAGTATATTGTGCAGGTACTTTTGATTCTCTTCCATGTCTTTGATTGCAGGTCTTAAGAGGTGACTTCTTTGGAGCGACAGAAAGAAGAATACAACTAGCATTAGATCACAGGTAGGTCCTTTCATCATCATAGAAAATTCTAAATCATACATAATCTAGAGAAAGTAGTTTACATTTTTCTTGTTTGTTTCTAGATATACTTGTGATACCAGGGAGACCCTTATTGTCCGCAAGAACGATTTATCCGCCTAAAAAAATGGCGAATCCACTGGGGATTTCTTGAACTTAGTTTTATTTTTTATTTTTTGAGTTTGACTTTTGAAAGAGTTTTTTTGATTTTGATTAGTCTACACTGGGTTGGGTAAATTATCTATTAGAATCCCTGAAAAGAAGATAATTTTTTTTATTTTTTCTATATGTTTTCTAGCCTCCACATTTTTTCTTTCAAAACAACGCGGTAACCTCCGTAGTTTTTATGTACAAACAGTGCGGTACCGCACTTTTTTGTATTAAAACCTGTGGACTTAAGGAAATTTTTTGAAAAATTAGAAAATCTCTTTTCTGGAACCAGATTACATGATTCTCTGTATTTACCCAAACTTGTTTTGACTATCAAAAGCCTTGTGTGAATTTCTTTCAGCAACTCTTATAATCTCATCAATCTCCTTTAAGTTAATTGGGTGTTTTGAATATTCTTTTTGAGAAATTCTTAATTTGATTTCCTTTGGTCATTACTTCGAGGTTTGTCTCAGTCTCTTAACAATTTTTCATATTTTTTATTTTGTTTCTGCAAAAAAAATTTCCCCCTCATTCGCTTTGGGGGGGGGGGGGGGGGGATAAATTGTGTTTGAGTGTTAATCGCCTTTGAGTGTTTATATTTTTTGATCTTTGGAACTCTCACCCAATTTTATTTACTTACACTTGATTGGTTCTTGATATTACATTAGAATCATCTTGTGTTTGAGAATTCTCTTGCATAGATTACATTTGCATTATTAGAATTCTCATTTTCAGAATATGAATGAAAAATGTGCATAGATTACATTTGCATACTTTTCAAGTGAATTGTGCATAAATTACCACTGCATAGTTTACATTCTGAAAAATCAATCGTAGATTTAGATCAGTTTCTTTGATTTGAATTTACATGTTTTTATGCTTGTTTTAAAAACATAAAAATAAAAAATTTGGAATTGATTAGCATTAGTTTTTCTTGATGAAATTAGTGCATTAGAGAATTTGTTATGTTTTCTCTTATTGATCAATTTTTGCATTGTTGGAAGTGAATGGAAAATCTCTCCTTACTTCAGTTAGGATTCATCGAATTGACAAGATTATATTATCATATTCGATTGCATTCAGTTTTGGGTTGGGTCATAACACCATTGGTTTCATATCCATTTACCCTTTGAGTAATAACAACCCAAATAACACAGCGCTTAATAAAATTCATCTAGTAATTTTTACATTTTTAGGGCTCTTTTTACCAATCTAGCTCAGGATTCGTGCTTTGGAATAGGTTGTAGTTAACTTTCCAAAGCAACTAAACAAACAATAGCATCTTGCGGTAGGAAAAATTCCAATTGTTGCATGTATGCTCTGGGAAGCTTCTCCTAAAGGAGTCAAGAGATCATATTCGAACCAGTGAGGTGATCATACGTATCTCATTGGGAACGATAGAAGATGTGCACGTATTAAAAATGGTAAAACTCAGATAGACCATTGTCGAGGAGCCTGGGGTCACTTGTCGGTAAAACTTGGATTATGTCAAGGAGCCTTCAAGGGGATTGAGCTTGATACTCTAACCTTGCGTGTATATCGGATCGTAGACTATTCCCCCAGGTATATTTGTTCCCATTGGTGACCTTAGTGGCTATATACTTTAGGATTCTTTCCCAAGGTGACGGTGGAGGGAAGGTCCCACTGTACCTGGAGCAGACGTCGACTAGACTCACTTGGACTCTCCGGAGGGTTCTCTTCACTCGAGATGGTTTAAGTGGAGAAAATTGCACCGATCTGTTTCATTAAGCAGGTTGTCAGGGTAACTGTTCCAACTGCCATTTCTACATTAAAATTATGTGATGTTGGATTTCATCACCAACTAGTGTTTTTTAGTGTGGGAATCTACTGTCTGTGTGTGGTTTGACTCCTAGATTTGTTAGCACGTGTTCATTTGTTTGTTTTAATTTTTAGAGACCTTAGGTGTGGATTGTGAATTTTAATTTTTAGGTGTGAATTGTGAATTGTTAATTTTAATTTTAAATTGTTGGTAAAATTCACTGAAGTTGAATCTAATGGCAACTGTTCCGGAATTTACCAACCAAGGAACCCCTCTTAACGAGAATCCTAATACTTTTCCTTTCTTTGGAAATATTGGTCCTCCTTATATGGCTACATTTTCATTACCTAGATTTACAATAGGTTTACTGATATGGTTATTTTCAACTTCATTGGCCCAGAATACTCCAATTGTTCCACCTCAACCAGATGCTTCACCTCAACATAGTTCACCATCTCAACATCACCAACCTCATGTTGACCCTTTACCTTCTTCTCCCAATATTTCTTCCTCCCTTTCTTCCTCTTCGCTTGGTAAAAGCCTTGACGCTAGTAACCAGGTGGCCAAGAAGAAGAAGAAAGGGAAGAAGAAGAAGAAGCAAGATAAGAAAGAAGTCAACCAGTCAACCATGGCTGTAAGTGTTAGTAGTGTTGAGGAAACCTCCAACATGCATCGTAAACCCAAATTACCTTGCAAGATTTGTAAGGGTGACCACTTCCTTATCAATTGTCCTAGTATTCCTAAGGTCTTGGAACTATGGTCAGAAAAATCCCATCAACTTACTGTTGATCCATCAACCAGTGATAGTCAGGTTCATGGGAAAAAGGGTAAAGTTAGGTTTCCTTGTAGGTTATGCAAAGGGAGTCATCAAACTCACATTTTCCATCACATGGATGAAGCCTCAAAATTTTTGGAAAACCTTACTGTTCCACAGAAAAAAATTCCAACCGATTACCGTCAAATTTCTCCCAACCTACCGTCAACTGACGGAGTGATTGATCTAATTCCAAGTACAGTAAATCCCACTCTTCCATTAGAGAGTGAAACTGATATCACTTAGGTTGATGATCCATTAGTTGATCAAGTGGTCGATTCAATTTCACATTCGGTAGATCCCATTCTCCCTGTAGAGAGTGAACTTCATACCACTCAAGTTCTTCTTGTTACATTAGATTCTTCTACGCCAGGGGGCATTTCACCTGTTTCTACAGAACCCCCTCCAAGTACATAGGTCTTTTCCTTTGATTGGAATAGACTGACATTACCTTGTCTTCCTTCCTCCATCCCTTTCCAAATCATTGTGAAGGATTGTGGTAAGCATGTATGCTGCACACATGTAGATGAAGGTGCTTATGTTAGTATTTTATCCTCAACTTCTTAGCAAGCTTTGGGTTCCCCTCAGCCTGTGCCTGTTACACAGAATCCGTCAGCTTTTAACAGAACCATTAGTGAACCTTTAGGGATCCTTCCTAAGTTTCCTATTACCTTGGAAGGTAAAACTATATGTATGGATCTTATGTTAGTTCGAGGCCCCTTGGATTTCAATTTACTCCTTGGGCCAGACTATGTCTATGCAATGAAAGCTGTCGTATCGACACTCTTTCGCGTGATGTCTTTCCCTCACAATGGAAACATTGTGACTGTAGGCCAGCTTTCATTTGTTAGTATTGATTCGACTACCAATAATCTGACACCCCTAAATGTCCCTTATATAGAAGTGGTATCTACCCCACCACAGGTTAATTATGTGGCAACTAGTCCCATGTTTTCAATTACCGATGCAAGCTAGTCTTTCACTATTTGATCAACTTCCTTTGACTTAGATCTGATATTTGACATGGAAAACTCTATGGGATTATTTGAATGCGATGTTCCTATCCCTTTTGAGTCCCTTGACATGTGTTCCTTCCAGAGAATTATTCTTCCATTTGATGAAGACCTTTGGGAAGCCATGATCGAGGAGTGTCCCTTGACGTGTCTTTCTTCCAGTTGGAAGCGATGACAGGTCACCATGAGGATGGTAGATTTATAGATTCCATGAGGATGGTTCTTCTCCTGTGTCAACCTCATTAAAAAATGAAATAGATACCAAGAGGAAAGTTCCTTTCACTGTGTCAACCTCGTTAAAAAATGAATTAGCAAGTATTAAGGATGGTTCTTTTCCCGTGTCAACCTCGTTAAAAAATGAAACAAATTATTTTGAGGATATTTATTTTCCTATGCAAACCTCGTTAAAAAATGAAACAAATACCTTGAGGATGGTTCTTTTCCTGTGTCAACCTCGTTAAAAAATGAAACAGATCCTTTTGAGCATAGTTCCTTTTCTTGTGTCGAGATCGTTAAAAAATGAAACAAGATTCCCATGAGGATGGTTCTTTTACTGTGTCAACCTCATTAAAAAATGAAATTGGTCATCATGAGGATGGTTCTTTTCCTGTGTCAACCTCGTTAAAAAATGAAACAAATCCTCTCCTAGTCAATTCGAGTCTTTCATCTGATCTCGTAAAAGAACCTTCATTCCATCCAGCTATTAGTAACCAGTGGTCTACTTAGTTGAATGAAATGAATCTTGGGGGGGCATGCGCTCTAGCAAGTTACGCTTGGGGGGCATAAAAACTTATCTCAAGCACAATTTTCTCTTTGTTTCAAGCTTGTGTAAAAATGAAACAAACCTATCTTAAGCATGATTTTTACTTTGTTTCAAGCTTGTATAAAAATGAAACCTATATCGAGTCCATTTCGGTTATTATTTTCAAGACTCGTTAAACTCATGAAAATCCCGAGATTATTTTGCTATCTTTCATTCTTGTAAAACACATGAAAATGTCAAGTTCTTTCCATCTTTTCCAGCTCGTAAATTAAATTGAAATTCGGCCATTTGAGTACATTTTTATCCCTTTTTTGAACTCGTTAAAACTTACGAAAAAGTGAAAATGATGAGTATACTTTTATCACTTTTTTGGGCTCTTGAAAATTATGAAAAAGAGAAATCTTGGAGTTCTCTTTTAAGCCCTTTTCAAACTCTCTAAACATGAAAATATTGCTGAGTACTTGACTATTTGAACTCGTTAAAGGAAATCAAAATTGTCATTTCAGTATAAGTTTACCCCTTTTCCAGACTGAAATGGACTATTTACGAAAAAGGTATATGTTGACTAACCATGGTCAATAGAGTTCTCTCCTGTATTATTTTATCCTTTTTTGGGCTTGAGAGACTAAATTTACAAAAAATTACACCCACGGAGTTTTCTTAATTTTTTCTTCTGACTCTCTAAAACTGAAAAACATCGAGATTCTCCTATACTGGACTCGTTAAAATTTAACAGTAAAGGACCTGTCGATTACAAACAGGAACGAACCACTCCTTCTTAGGGTTCAATTTTATACTAAGTTGGACTCATCTGAAGGATGAGCTTATATAACAAGCAAATGTTATCCTCCTCAAGCTTGTCAAAAATAAAGAGGTACTTGCTAGAAATGGTGGGGCAAAAAGAGAGAAAATGTATCCAGTTGTTAAACTTTGTTTAAAAGTAGTATACCACTCTTGAACACGACATTTTTTGTCCTGGGTTGGGAAAATCCTTTGCCTATCAGTTAATTAAACCATATTGAAAGTCTTCAACCGGTTTCTGGGTAACAGCTTTAGGTCAATTGTTACCCAACCATCTGTAGTGTCGTTATGTGTTGAAGAGGACAGTTCAAATAAACCATTCATTGCAAACATTTGTCTCCATTCGCGTTGACCATCCCTGAGTCAGTCCTAGCAAAATATTTCTACAAAACTTGATATAATGGTTTCGTGTGGTGGAATTTCCTACGACGGGTCACTTTCTATCGACGACAACTCATCATATAGGAAGTTGATCTAGAATCCTATTAGTACCTTGGAATCTGCATGCCCTAATGGTAGGATTCTCGCCTTCGATGATAGGTTGCATCATTGACCTTCGATCGAATGATTTCGTGAAGTGTTTGACTTCAAATCATTTATTCACACTTCATGGATTGTACTGAGTACTTTGAGAGCCATTTTCATTATTGGTGGTTTCTCTCACACTTGTTAACAGTTCAAATCATTGACTGGTAATCAAGTGGTTTCTACCATGTTTGACTTCGACACAATCAATTGCATGAATAGAATCGTACTGGTTCGGGTAGCGGAAATCAAGACCCTGGATCTAGTTTCCACCATCCAGGCTGCGAGGAGTTTTATTTTTCATTATGAAGTAGACTATTCATAACAGATGGATGTGTCCATACTGTGTCTACTATTGATGTAATATTAGAATCATTTCTATATTAGAAAATTTTAGTTAGTTTTGATCTAAGTATGGGAATGCCTACCTCAGCGATGATATATATATATATGTGTGTGTGTGTGTGTGTGTGTGTGTGTGTTTGTATTGAATGTTCTTACAGGTCTCAACTGGTGTGTCCACGAGCCGATCCTCGGAATGATAAAGCACTTCACTCTTCGAATTATCTCAGACTTCGCGCTTTAGGGGGTAATCTGTTACACATTATTTTGTCACCATGACATTTTACTGTCTATATGGGTTCATCAATACCTATATAATGCTCCCTTAGAGGTCTAAAACCCTAAAGTTCCTAAAACAAGTCTTGGATTTGGAGAAAATCTCATAAAAATCATAAAAACCCTAATTTTGCACTTTTCCTAGCCATTACCTATGGTACTGCACCTTTTGTAAAGAAAAGATGTGGTACCTACTGCACATTTTGTGTATTAAAATTGCGGACCCCCGTACAAAGTTAAAATGGAAGAAAAAGTAAGTTTTAGAAGCCCAATTGGTCGAATATTCTCCCAACTGGAAGCTTCTAGAAGGCGTTATCTGGTCAAAGCTTCACTCCCTCCATTCATGAACCTTTATCCCTTCATTAAAGGAGCATATCCCTTGGTATTTAGATCTTAATCCCTTTATGAGAGGAATTATCCCTTCCTTTTTGGAACTGAAACCACTTACCTTCTGCTATAAATTGAAGCCATGGTTCAGTCTCAAGGGTAGATACTGATATGTAAAAAAGTACTTGCTTTTTACTTCATACTACATTAGATAAGAGAATTGCTGAAGAAACATACTCTTTTTGCTAGCCATTATCCATGCGAGAACGATTACACAATCGTATTTAGGCTAGTTCAAAGAGTGGAAGGGCTTGTCAGACCAAAGGAAAATGCTTGTTCTAGACCCCAGAAGAACCTCTACAACATCAAGGAGAACGCAGTTGTAAGAATACTTCTTTAATTTAAAGATAATACAAATGGATCTTATTTTCTAAATAAGTTGTTTATGTGTTTACTTGAATGACTTATTTCTTAAATTCCTTGATCATTAAGATAGATTTATGATTTATGAATTAGTATATTATGCAGGTTCTTTTGATTCTCTTCCATGTCTTTGATTGCAGGTCTTAAGAGGTGACTCTTTGGAGTGACGGAAAGAAGAATACAACTAGCATTGGATCACAGGTAGGTCCTTTCTTCATCATAGAAAATTCTAAATCATACATAATCTAGAGAAAGTAGTTTACATTTGCCCTGTTTGTTTCTAGCTATCCTTGTGATACTAGGGAGATCCTTCTTTTCCGCAAGAATGATTTATCCGCCTAACACATCCTAAACTTTGGGATGAACATTTGTATTACATCTAGCATGCCTACAATCGTGCCAAGAATTCATCTACACAAGTATCTCCATTTGAAGATTTTTTGGGCTATTTGCTAAAGTATCCTTTGGATTTCACATTTGGTAAATATATTACAGTATATGGACATAGTGATGTGGAAAAAACCAAGAATTTGATTGGACAAATTCATCTAGTGCATCAAAGGGTACAAGAACAATTGGAGAAAATCAAATCCAAGTACAAAGAAAGACATGATAAGCATCAAATTGATCATGATTTCCAAGTGGGAGATTAATTTTGGTTGTACATCAATCAGGAAATACTACAAGATGAAGGTTAAAATATCAAGCCAATCAGATATGGTCCTTTCAAAATCTTGGAGAAGATTAGTAACAATGATTTCCATTTAGATTTTCCACCTTAAATGAAAATTTATTCTATTGTGAATGTAGAAAATTTGAGGTTGTATGAACCTCCAATGATTGATGACCAAGAAGAGAATGTTTAGATTCCATCTATAGAATTATTTTCTATTGAATATTTAAATGAGTTGTAGGAAGATATAATTCTTGATAGGAGGATAAAGACTTCACACAGAGGCAATGTGGAGTATCTTCGAGTGGGGTTCAAAGGTACCAATCCAGGTAAATCAATATGGATAGAGATTGGGTTAGCAAGGGAGACATACACTCACTTGCTAAGTAAAAACATAATTTTGGTGGTCCAAAAGCTTCCAGTGGGGAGGAATGATCCAGGGGATAAAAAATATGCTAAAAATGAAAGAGCTCAAATTCTCCCAAAACCAACATCAAATTTTTGATCTCTTCATTCTTATTCCAATGATGCTTGAATCACCTCAATCTAACACCATATGAGGAAGTTACCACGTTCTAAATTTTTTGGCAAACAATAAAGAAGTCAACTTGCAAGGTTGACTATGTAGTGTACGGATGCCACATGGTAGTCCATATGCTGACTATCGAGAAATGTGAAACCAATTATGAATTGACACGTGGCATGCGCAGGAGACAACAAATGGGTGATTCTGAATTGTTGAAATTAGGCCAATCCAATTACAACACATTTCCCAATTAGAGGGAACCACACAACCCTATTGGGAAAGGCCATGTGTCCATTTGTGACTTGTAATTTTTTTTACGGTCTGGAATGGACCTGCACAGGGCTCGAACCAATGACCTTCTTTGAACAAACTCACCGCCTGCCAACGGGCCATGAATTTCACTTGAGACATAATGTCGACGACTTATATTTAAAAAATAATGGTGGAACAATTAGGGGGATGGCTAGGCTAGTTGGGCATGAGGATTTATGTAAATGACGCTACCACCCACGAAGGAACATGAGATACGATGAAGAGGGCGAAGGGATAAAGCTGAAATTGTTGGTAATGTCACGGGATGAACATAGTAGGACTAAGGGCCAGAGTGTGTAGCATATCACCCGTGCCCAGAACCCATGACCATGTGACATTTGGGAACCAAGGGTGAAAATCTCAGAGAGGGATTCAACTCGCATTCAAAAAATATTTAATTTTTATATTGATAAAACACAACCTTTGCCACCAATCGCGGGTCGAATCCATGACCTCTAGAATTCTAACAATTCACCATACCAACTCACCAATGGGCCAGTTTGTTTCCCAAATTGGAGAAAGGCATTTTTGTAGACCAATTAATAGGCATATTTGGAAAAATAGGCCTAACTTGGTCAGTTTTGAGCCTTTTTGATCCCAAGAAGAGCCTACATAGGGGTTTTTGGGCATTATGGACGTGATGGAAGTATTAATTTTACAATTTTATCATTTTATGTTGATCTAATTTAACGTTTGAGCATATAATATAAAGGGCCACGATTGGAAGCGAGACTCGAAGACATAGCCCAGGAGGGGTGAACTCCGTCATCAATTTGCTATGTTGTGATGCTTCTTATTATACATTTTGTTACAACAATTCTTTTCTAAGTCATGAGTCCATTTTATAGTTTTATTTTTAGGATTAAACTTCAAAATTTTCAAATATCTTTTTTTTTTTTAATCGCTACCGGAATTTCCCGAAGCACCAGATTCAGTCTTTTTGGATAATTTGTTATTTTCTTGTTTCTATATTTTTTATTTCTATTCTGATGCTACCGAAATTTCCGGAAGCATACTTTGTTTTAAAAAATAAACAAAAAAGTGCATCCGCTTTAGTTAAGCCACGTGTTGTAGTGTAAATACAACTCAAATATTTTTTTAAATATTTTCGTATCTCATTGTAGGTGTCGTATTGCAGCCAATTAGTTTAAGTCAAGTTGTAATATACGTTGATCCCATGTGTCACCTGCAGTTATGAACTTAACCATTACCCCTTCCTGCCTGTCAACCCCAAGTCAGTTATACGTATCTCGAAGTACTTGTTTTTTTGAAAAGAGGAAATTCAGGTTATTACACTCAATGCCATAACTAGTTGGCTGGCGGCACATCAGTGCTGCCGGAAATTTCAGCCAATTAACAACAAAGATAGTGGAAGTGACTGCTAGTCACAAATCCACTTGTCTCAAGACATCTTGAGCACTTCATATGGAAAAACGAAGCCAATTGAAGGTGATGATGGATTATCACATGGTGCACATCACGATAAGGAGTATTTTTAATTATGAAGGTTTATTTTCATGGGGTGATGAACCAAAGTTTGGTTTTAAAACCACCGAAAAAGTAGGAGAACTGTCATTTGAAGTTTTAGCTGTTGGATTTTGAATTTCTTAGAGTCATAGGTTGGGGAGGAGTGTGGATTTTAGACAATATTCCAAAGGTGAATATAGGGAACACTTGTAAGGTAAATCTCCTTCAACTCCGCCACCTATCAGTTGCAAGAGACAGAGTCATTTATTTTCTGAATATGACTAAAACACGTGGAAAAATAAATCTAATTGAGCCACAAGGTTTAGATTTGGTTGGTGCCAATTCGAGGGTAACAAGCTTGTTTATTCAGTCAGGGTGGAATTCTCTATGTACTAGGTTAGGGAGCTCTCACTCAATAGTAGCTCATGAGTTTTCTATCCCTTTTAATGGATATGAAGCTACAATTTATGGCCTCACCTTGGAGGTTTCTAAAAACTCCATTGCTGAAGCCTTTAACCTTCCCCAAGAAGGAGAAAGGTGGTTCAAAGGGTAGGTCATTATAGGAGGAGATCTCAATAGCTTCCTCAAAGATGCACACAAAGATCCAAATTAGGAAAAAGGCATTCCAAACAACTATCTTAAGAATGACTGGGCATAAGATATAAATCTTATCAAAATATGCCTCACTTGTGAAAGGAGGTATAAAATTGTGTTCCTATATCACACGATGTTTCTTTTTCATATTGCAGGGGTGAAGACATTAAATCTACCATTTTTCTTGTTGAAAAGCCTGGCAAAGATGTCAGCTGTTATCACTCAGGTTTTCCTAGAAGTTGTGTAAGAGGAAAGTATACCTGAGGTGACCACAAACCAACCTTTTAGATGCAGAATCTAGCCAATCTGCATCCAGAGAGGGCTCTCTCTTTATGATTTATCTTTGTTCTTGAAAGGTTTTAGGCTAGTTATAGATTCAAGGGTTTGTTTGGAAATTAGTGGAATCCACGAGCTAAGGGCAGGTGAAAGTTTTCATTCCATTGGGCTATGGAGTCAAAGGATGGCTTTACTGGATTTCTATTCTAAACACAAGATGGTATTACGGGGCAAGATAGCTAGACAGAGAACAATCCTTAAAATTTAAAGTGGATGGGATGATCTTGAAGGGATGAAAGGCAGCTAAGAATCTTTCACCATGTTCAAAAGAAAGAAAGGAGATGACTACAAACAAAGAGCAATGAATAATTCTTTATTATAGTAATCAACAATGTTTAAATTAGCAAAGCAAGAGCATTTAAGAATTCATGCTTATAACTAATTTAGAAGAAAACATTAAGAACAACCACATTTGAAAACAGAGTACAATTAAGCAAATTTTGTTTCAATCCTTTATGTAAATTATTCAGAAATGGATATGATGGTATTATAAACTAATATAAAATTTCAGAAAAAGGGTAGAAACACTTATTGAACTGTAGTCCAACACATGAATCCTGCAACAAGTCCAGTGCTTTAAATCGTCATATCCAGTAAGCCACGAAAAATTTCTCCAAAATGCTTTTATTCCGAAAATCTCAATGTTACAACAGAGTAATAGAATCCACCCTCAATACTCTCTTTGAGGGTTTATTTATACACTAAATAATTGAAAATATCTCACACTATCCTAGCCCATATTTTGGGGTGACTAAGGATTAATTTACAAGTAAACATGAGACAAATGGTCTCGTAGATAGAATAATAAGTAACTGCTGATGTGCTGTTTCCTTTCTTTGTGGATGTGCTGGAGGTAAGTGCTGAAAAAGGGCTCGTTGCTGTCTTTTGGAGTAATTTGTTTTGCTTGCTTGATACTCTTTGTCTTTACGGATACTCTTTTAACCTGTGTAACTGATACTCTTTCAACTGTACTCATTTTTATCCTTTACTTGATAGTAAAGATAAAAATTCTTATCCTGAAAATAACTTTTATAGAATTTCCAACATTTCATTCCACCATTGATTATCTGGTATCATGGTCCTCTTGAGCCTTTTCAATGTCTCATCTACTTCCGTGAGTTTGTAAAAGGTGGGTTCATTAGGAAACAGATACCTTATTTCATGTTCCAGATAAAATAAATTCCTCACTCTATCATAGATGTTTCTCCCTGTTGGTAATGCTGATTGTGGTAAACTAGGAGAACAAGCAGCTGTATTTTGAGCATGAGCATTTATTTTCTTTATATAGGTTTCTAAGTCCATTATTTGATCCTCTGAGAGCATTGGACTTGGTAACCCACTGTCCAACAAAGCTTGGAATTTCTCTCTGAAAATATTGATATCAACCAAAATATCTGTGCACTTCCTTTCTAAATTCTGCATGAAAGTTCTCTTGATGAAAACTCTCTTTATTTCTAAAACCGCGCCGGTCCTGTCCTCAATCCCTAATACTGCAAGCTGTTGTTTTGTCCTGGTGTTCAAAAATTGAATGAGCTGATTGGCCTGCTCAGGCCTGCCTCTTAATTCATTTCTGGTTCTGTTTATTTCTTCTTGGGCTATTTTAACCAACTCATTTTGCTCAAAAATAGCTTGAATAGAGGGCCAAATACCCTTTATTAACTCAATGATGTTACCCCAAAGAATGTCATTTATTTCATTTAAAGGCTTCTCCAATGAAAGATCTTTTTCCAAAGCCTGAACCAATTTTTCCAACCTTTTTATCTCCCTGGTGTTATCAGCAGCTGTCTTTTTAGATGTGTCATACTTTTCCTCCAATTTTGTTAATTGCAATTTTGTTTCTTGGAGTTCTGTGACCCTAAGTTGTAGACTTTCCATCTGCTTTATTAATTCATCAGAATTCAAACCAGAAGTATTTACCTGGGATGGCTGTATCTGCTGCCCTGTTGCTGTAGTACCTGTTGTTGATGTCTACCTGATAGTTTCCTGTTCCTGCAATGCTTTTTCTAATTCCTTCTCCGTTTCACTTAGTCGCTCAGTCATATTTAGGAGCAACTCCATTATTTCTTCCTGTGAATTCCCTTTTAGAACTTCTTGGGTCTGAGGGTGCCTTGAGGCTGGCAATTTTAGCTGCTTTCTGAGTGTAGCTATGTCATCATCTTTCTTCGTTATTAATGCCTCAATACTTTTAATGTCTTTGGGATTGTGACCCAAACCAATGATTATTTCTTCTAAAGACTTTATTCTATTATCTTTGGCCTGTGAAGAGGCCTTCTCAATTTGCAATTGTGCAGTAGTGTTATTCAAAGAATCCTGCAGCGTTATAGCTGCCATGGCCTTGTTGGTAAGAGTTGAATAGACCATTTCCCCAGTTTGTCTGTGTAGCTCTATCTGGTCCAAAGGATGGATGTCCTTTGCCAGGACCTCAAAATTTTTTCTAATGTAATCTGCTGCTGACATGGGCTTTGGCACTTTTGATTTGAAGTGACTCATTAACATTTTTCCCTGTGAAATGTCAAATGCTGACATTAACCTTTCTTGATTATGGGGAGCCATCTTCATATACTGATCATATACCTTCATTTTCAATGGATCATTCTTTGCTTTAATATTAATGAAGGTTCTTTTAATATCCCCTGTGTCTGTCTTTGGTGGTCTGAAAGAGGATACCTCAGTACTTAATTGCTTTTGTAAAGCTTTCCCTTTCCGGCTTATGTTTGTTTCACTTGCTGTGCCAGTTTGCTGACTATCTTCCCTTCCATCATCAAATACTTCATCTATAATTTCCACATCTGGAGGTGGATTTGGTTTCTGTTTCTTGACATGATGTACCTGTGAGGTTTCTTTTGGAGGAGTGGTGTCTGAAACTAGCCTTTTCTTTCCTATTTCCACATTTGATGGAGTCTGTAACTCTGGAATCTGTGGATGCTGTACCTGAGTGGGAGAAACCTGTGATTGTTCAAGTGCTTTGGAAGTTTGTGGTTTTTCTCCCATGACCAAAGTTTCAATAACCTGGATTACAGGTTCTTTTCCTTTGCCCTTTGACTCTGTTGCAATTGATGAACTGCTATCCTGTAATGCTTGCTGTAGAGTTGCTGCTGAAGAAGTGCCAATGTAGGGTACCTGCACTTGACCATAAGATTCTAGGTCAAAGTTCTTCTCAACATCTTTCATAATTTTATTCATTTTGTCAGCTTCACTTTCTTCCTCAACAAGTGTTCCTTCAATCCATTCATCTTGATTGGCATACTGTTCTAGATCAGGAATCTTGTGGTGTATATAAGGGGATGATTTATTCTTTAATCTTTTTTCACAAATAAAACCAACTGGGTCATAAGGAACCCAACGGAAAGATGTTTGGAACTTTTTCTCTAATATATTTTCTGCCTCTCTCTCGGCCTCCCTAGAGTTGCAGATGAAAGGACCTAATTGACTTTTGATCCTTAATTGAGCTTTCTTCTGTACATTACAAAAATGGATCACATCTGAATTGTTCATTTGCCTGAAGTATTCCAAGGCAAAAATCCTCATGGGCACATATCTGGGTAACCTGAATGGATGTAATTCACATCCATAAATTCTGATGACTGTATGGTTTTGATACAAATATCAATCCCCAACTTTATAACTCTTTGACAGTTGCAAGGTCTTTCTAATTTCATTACTGAGTCTTGGGGGAGGAATTCATGTTAACAAAGTTGTTGCAGGATATACAAACTGGTCAATGAATTCAGTGTAGGAATAGGGAGAATCAGAGGAAAAATGAATTATGGGGGACCAAAATATGACTGACCTGGGGTTTCCCTTGGCATCAAGTTTTTGAACAGGGAAAGGGAACCTTTCTGACTGATAGTAGATAATGAGATGATAGATGACTAAGGAGTATTTAAAAACTTTTTCAACATCTAGCCTTATGAATTGATCATGGATCTTGTTGGCTATGAAGGAAGCAAAGTCATATTTAATCTCAGGAGGTTGCCCAGGAGTAAAAATGGATAGCAAAGCCAAGGTTATCTCATCCACATATTCACTGGTGTTGAATCCCAAGACAAAAGATATTATATTTACAATGAGCCTTCCCAATGTATTGAAATAGTAAAAACCATAGGGAGGAGACCCTTTTGGCTGATGCTTAGGTAACATGAAAGTCTGACACATGAATTTTAGCTTTTCTGGGGTTAATTGCCTGGTTTTCTCAATCAATCCTTCCATGGACAATGGTGCTAATTCTTGGTCTGGTTCAAAGTGTAACATGGTATTGATAGCCTGGGGAGTGATGGGAAACAGAATACTTTGATCAGGAGATAATACAGCCCTCTGTGTGGGATGATAGTTTGAATGACAGTAATGAATGATTTCTAGGAAAATAAGGACTGAAGGAATGAGATACCTTGGGAGATTGGATTCCCACAGACCTATAAGATCTTTCCCCTTTGAGTATTCATCTCTGCAGCGACAATAACTCAATAGGGGAAAATCATCAAAATGCAAATCTTTAATTTGGAAATCTTCATCTATCAGAGGTAAATAGTCTAATTCACGGTGAGGAGCATTCAATGGAGTGATATTCAGAGCTGCCGGAACCTCCATTTTGGTTCTTGTGGATTCAAAATGGAGGTTTTTGCTTTTCCTTACAAGCCGGGCGGAATTTCTAAAACGAAGGAAATTGGCACAATTTGGTGGTTCAGTGGGCAATTATGCAGATTTAAAACCTCTGGGGGAAGACTCAATGATGATTTTTAATCACTATTATAGCGAAAAACACGGAGAACTGAGTTTTACTTGCAGTCGGGGCGGAAAAGGAATAAATACCTGTTTTTTGAAGGAGACTGGTTCTTTAATAGGTAACAGATGATGGCAGGACCGAACTTGACCACGGGCGCAGCGGAGTCTTGGAGTGAATTGGTCAATTACAGTGGAAATTTGAAAATCGCAGCAGGAGCTCTGTCGTTTTCAGAATAACGAAAATAACAGGAAAAACATGAAAAAATGGCTTTATTTACGAGTCTAAAGGGTTTTTATTTTTTCGAGGGATGACGTCATTGACGTACAGGAGTGACGTGTGCAAGGTCGGGTGGTAAGCGGTAAGCGGGAAGTCCCCGCACCGCTTTTGGTCGAGGGTGGTATTGATCGCGGGGGGAGCGATTCCACAAAGTGATCGCCACGTGGATGGTTGACTGTTCAAAAACCACCCATCCCCCGCCGGTTAAAGTTCTCACAAAGGATGGGTAGCGGGGTTTACGTGGATCGTTGATCTCATGGAGAGGGTTGATCCGACGACAAGGAAGGGGGAATGCTTGTAGATCTGTGTGGCCCGCTTCTGGGCTTTAAAACAATTTAAGGTTTAATCTAATCACCCGTGAGGCGTCTAATAGGTGGAAGGTAAGGTTATTAAGGTTAATTCGTATAATTAACTAATCCCGATAATTAACTAATCACGTGTTTATATAGAAAAGGGAGTTGTGGCTGGTTCATTGGCGCGGTAGTAAAAAGGTCGCTAGATGCCGTGTGTGATGAGCCACGTTGGCACGGGTTTTCCCAAGTTTAGTTTAGAAAATAAACTTCGGGCCTTGTATTTTTGGTTTTAAACATACATATTGTATGTCTAAAGTTTGATTTTTTCATATATATTTTTATTATATGGTAAATTAATTAATACAACTAATTCACCATAGGGGCGGGATTAATGTATAACGCTATATTTTAACCAAAGGGCTTGTAGAAGCGGGTTTTAATGAATATTAGGGAGGTAAATACTTTGGTCAAAACATTATAATAAAGGGGTTTTTGGGGTATATATAAAAAAGGAATTATATACTTAGGATAGGGTTTTTCACTAGGGATTTAGTAAAATAAAGTTAAACATTAATATGGCAAAGGGACAAGGGAACTCAAAACACTTTGCACATCTAAGAAAGTGATAACTTCTGAAGTAAATTGTAATATTTTATCTTCAACACTCAAACTTAGAATAGCAAGTTATATTAAGGGTTTTTTATGGAATTTTGCATGATTTCCCTAAGTAAAATAGGATTTTACTTAGGATAAAGTTAAAGGTGAATGATTATAATGATGAATTATCTCAAGTACTTAGGTCTTTTTGATCATTAGGCCGAGGGTCCGGTCCCTCCAGAAGTCAAGGAAATTCCTTGAGCCCCTTTGATCTTCAAAAACCTTAGTACTTTGGGGGAAATTAGTAAAACTTTTGAGGGGAAAGTGATAAGGGAGGTTAATGAATTTGACTTTGCTTGCTGTGATTTTCCAGTGTATTTCCTGCTTTATTACTTGTGATGAAAGTAAAGGATCAAAAACATGTAGCAGCGTCATTCATCAGATAACACTTTGCAGCACCATCTACCTACCCTATCTACTTAACACTACCATTTTCTCTTCTTTATTAGGGTGCATTTAGACTTGCAAACCCTTATCAATCTTTTTCTTTTTTTTACAAGGCAAATCTATCTAATTCTACCCTTATTACATCCAAGGGCTCAGATTGAACTGTTGAGCACCTTTTATTCACTCTACCTATCTACTTATCTGCCAAGATTAAACTGTTTGGTCAGATATTTATTCTCTAATCTATAACATGAAATTGAAATATGATTAAGCCAAGTTTAAACAGTTTGACTTATTCATGAATTGTGGCAAAAGTTGAACAAGCTGCACACAATTATTTTATTACAAAAATGAAATAGTAGTGGCATTTGAATTTGCACACTTTCCTTGGCCTATTTTTTGCTTGGGGTTCATTTCTTTCACTTTTTTGACCATTTTATTCTTTTTACCCTTTGATCTTTCTTTTAGGGTATACCCTCTTTACATTTTTTAAATTTTTTTGATTTTTTGGTTTTCAAGAATATGGAACACCTTTGCTCAAGAAAGAAGGTTTGAACATATTCCATAATTCAATCAAGACAATCATGAAAGATGAAACCTATTGGTATAGGAGGCTAACACTGGCTCCACTTGGGGATGGCTTTTCCTTGTGAAAAGTCAAGAACAGCAGGTCAGATGCCTCAAAATGTCTTTTAACTGAAAGTATGAAATCTTCCTTCTTCTGATTGCTTTATTTTACATATGATAGTGAAACTTTTGGAACTTAGGGCCTTCACTTCGGGCTTCAATTCCAAAAAGTCACCATCCAATCCAAAACTGCATTAGGAGAAAGGATATATTATGTACAAGTTAGAAAAATCAAACATTCTAGTAAATGGGATCAAAATAATGCTTGAGCATTCGACCATTGACTGGTCCTTCTTCAACTTCTGAATTGTCCAACTCCTTCAAAAAGTAAGTGTTGTTTCCCTGCAAGGCATGAATGATATAAGGCCCTTTCCACAAGAAATCAAACTTTCCATGTTTCCCTTTTTCTTCTCTTCTAGAATCCCATCTTAGGACTTTATCACCTAGTTGAAAATCTTCTGCCTTAGTCATTTTATCAAACATTTTCTTTAGCTTTTCCTGCAAGACTTGTGATCTTTGGTATACCTCTTCCCTGGTTTTTTGCAGATGAATTGTTTGATTAATTCTTCTTTGAATGTCATTTGGCTCCACCTGAGCCTCCTGAAGTAATTTCATAACAGGAATTCCTAAAGATGATGGGAATCTTGCTTCAATGCCATAAACTAACTCATATGGGCTAGTCCCAATTGATTTCTTGGTTGTAAGTCTGTCTGCCCACAATGCATTGGTCAGTTTCTTATGCCAATTCTTTTTGTTTTCTTCCAATAACTTTTTGATGATATTGATAAGGCTTTTATTAGAGGATTCTGCTAGTCCATTACCCTGGGGGTAATAGGCTGTTGAATGGCCTAAAGTAATATGATATTTATGGCAGAAACTAATCATTTTCTTTGATTTAAATGCAGCAGCATTGTCTGTTATAATCTTTTCTGGACAGCCAAATCTTGAAAGTATGTTGGTTTCTAAAAACCCAATAATCACAGAATCATTGGACTGTCTATAGGGGATGGCTTCAATCCATTTAGTGAAGTAGTCTGTGGTAGTTAAAATCCATCTATGTTGCCCTGAAGAAGGGGGATGAATTTCTCCAATAAAATCTATTCCCCATTGTTGAAAAGGTCTTTCTGTGGAAATTGGTTTTAAAGGCAGAGGTAACAACTTTCTTTTACCCTCAAATATCTGACATTTATGACAAGTTGTTACAAATTTCTTAACATCAGAAAATAAAGTTGGCCAGTAAAAACCAGCCCTTAAGATTTTGTCTGCAGTTGATTTCCAGTAGAGATGTCCTCCACAATCCCCTGCATGAAATTCATTAAGTACTTTATCAACTTCATCTTTTAAGAGACAATTCAACAAGATTCCTTCATGATTTTTCCAAAATAAAGTGCTATCTAAAATACAATATTTCAAAGATGTCATTTTTAAAAATCTTCTTTTGGTTCTGGACAACCCTGGAGGAGCTTGCAGGTTTAATAAAACATGAATTATATCAGTGTACCAGGGTGAATCTAAGAAAGCTTGACTGATCTGTGGAGTCGCCATCTCTTGATTGTCATCCAGTTCATTGATGTCTAAGGCTTGGCAATTGGTTTCTGTCATGAGTTGTGCCAATCCTTGACCTTTTATGAGTTTTGTTGGTTTAATCTCAATATCATATTCTAAAATGGTGGCTATCCACTTACCTCGTTTACCTTTAATGCCATCTTGAGTTAAAATATCTTTAACTACTGCATTAGGCACGTAAGCTATCACATGAGAATATAATATGTAGACTCTGAAATCTTTGATTGCTTTTACCAATGCAAAAGCCTGTTTTTCCATAATATTGTATTTTAGAGATGCATCCCTCAGTGCTTTACTAAAAAACGCTATTGGCTTTTCACACCCTTGGTCATCTTTTTGAAGTAAAACAGCTGCAACAGTATGTTCAGAAGCAAATGAAAAAATAATAAAGTCTCTATCAAATTTAGGACTGGTCAGAACTGGTGTCTTTGTTAAAGCCATTTTAATTTCCTCGAATGATTGTTTGGCTTCTATAGTCCAGTCAATGTTTGAATCTTTTCTCAACATGTTAGTTAGTAATCTAAGTAACTCTGCTAGACTAGAAATAAATCTTCTCAGGAAATTAATTTTTCCTATGAACGCTTGCAATTCTTTTATGTTTCTGGGGTGGGGTATTTGCAAAATTGCTTGAATTATTTCTGGATCAATCCTAATGCCATCTTTAGAAATAATGTGCCCTAAGAGCTTTCCTTCTTCCAAACCAAACAATGACTTCTTAGGGTTCAAAGAAATTCCATATTTTCTGCACTTTATAAATACTTGCCTTAAGTGATCTAAATGTTCTTGATCTGTTTTAGAAAAAACAGTCAAATCATCTAGGTAAATTACAAGAAAATCATGTATCTCTTTAGCAAAAGCAATATCCATTGCTCTTTGAAATGTAGCTCCTGCATTCTTGAGCCCAAATGGCATTTTGACATATTTAAACGTACCCCATGGTGTTGTGAATGTTGTTTTATCCTGATCATCAGGATGAACCAGAATTTGGTTGTACCCTGAAAATCCATCCAGTAGTGATATTCTCGAAGATCCTACTACCCTTTGCAGAATGTGGTCCATTTTCGGTAGAGGATAGTTGTCCTTTAAAGAAAATTTATTCAAATTTCTTAAGTCGACACAGTCTAATTTCTCCTGTTTTCTTTCTTGTTGGTACCAGGTTAGAAACCCATTCTGAGAATCTGATAGGAGCTATAATCCCTGATTCAAACATTCTTTTGATTTCCTTTTCAATTGATGGTAATAAAACGGGATTTATTCTTCTAAGCTTTTGTTTAAAAGGTTTCTGGTCTGGTTTCAAAGGTATAGTGTGTTGAATGATGGATGTATCATAAGATTTGAGGTCTTCATAACTCCAGGCAAAAACATCCTGGAATTCTTTTAATAGTTCAACATATTTAACCTTTTGATCTTTTGGAAGAGATTTGGACAACTTGACCATTTTAGGATTTTCTGGGGTTCCTAAGTTGCACTCTTCCATATCAGCCTTCACAGGTTCCATCTTAGGTATAAATGGAATATCATTTGAGTCAAACAGATCTTCCAAAGGAGTTAATCCTTTGGGCAAATGATTATCTTTTAAATTGATGATTTCTGTCTCATCTTCTATGATCTCATCAGATTCCATGTGTTTCAAGTTTTGCATGTCCTTTTCAGTGAATGTGGTTGGATGCAGCATATGAATTGCATTTTCTCTTGAAATTTCTATTTTTTGTTCTTTTCCATGATCAGATTCATCAATAGTTATATCCTCATCTATATTACAGTTAGAAAACTCACTTTGAAGTGTCAAAAAATTATTGATTTGATTGTTATTCAAAAATACTTGCCAATTCAAAAGATTGTCTGGTATAGCAGGCCTATGCCTAATTTCAGCTGAAAACTGATGATTAGGGTCGAAAGGTAACTTGCATGTACTAGCAAACATTGCTAAGCTGTGAGCATGCAAATTTTGTTTCCTGGGAATCTTGGCAAGTTGAGCTTGTAAAAATGTGTTGAGAATCTCTACAACTGTCTCTCTGTATTGTTTCAGTCTCAAGTCTTTTGTTGAACATTCTCCTTTAATCTGTTGAATGATTAGTTCAGAGTCTCCTATGATTGATACCCTAATAGCTCCTAACTTCTTGACATGTTTAAGCCCTAATAAAAGAGCTTCGTACTCTGCCATATTGTTGGTGCATTTGAAATTCAACCTATAAGCATGACCCTCTACATGATTATTCTCAACATTATGTAACAAAATCCCAGCTCCAGCCCCTAGTCTGTTTACTGAACCATCAAACTCTAAATGCCAAAGAATTTCATGTTCATAATCCTCATCAATTGTTTTAAAGTGTTTCTTGACAGGAGCTAGGTGTTTAGTTTCTTCAGGTATTTCTTGATCATCTGTTGTTTCTTTGTTTTCAGAGATTTCTTCAATTTTAACAGTGGTTTTGTTTATGATTTCCAATTCTGGAGCTTCTATTTCAGTAGGGAGATCTAACTCAGCATTGTATAAAATAAAAGAATCCATATCAGAATGTATAGAGTAAACAGGGAAGTTTTCAGGCTTCTCATGGCTACTGACTAAGTACTTCATCAAGGTTTCTCTATATAACCTTTTAGGCTGACCAAATACTGAAATAGTTTCATATGACATGTCTAGTTGAATAGACCCTCCAAGTTTAGCACCCCATGATCTAGACAATAACATACCATATTTAGGTGGAATATCAGCCACTACTATGTCCATTAAAACAGACTTAGCAGGGTATTGTACCAAAGTAACACACAGATCTTTAATCAGACCTAAACATTTTACCTGACTAGAATCAAATGAAAACAAATCTTTGTACGGTCTAGTAATATCTAGATTTAATCTTTCCATTACTGCTTTTGGCATCAAATTGTGAGATGCTCCAGAATCAAGCATTGCATTATGGAGTATCTTGTCATGGACATTCAGGCTTACATAAAATGGAGGAGTTCCTCCACTTTCTGGTTTGCCATTAACCTCAGGGCCAAAAAGAAGTTTGGGTTGATCATCAAGAATGTTTACTGAATCATCCAATCCAGTA
This sequence comes from Pinus albicaulis, assembly GCA_034641835.2. Classification (NCBI taxonomy): domain Eukaryota; kingdom Viridiplantae; phylum Streptophyta; class Pinopsida; order Pinales; family Pinaceae; genus Pinus; species Pinus albicaulis. The sequence goes on from CM076584.1 coordinate 1,666,893,227, forward strand.
ATGTTAATGTTTAATGACTTGGAAATCTGACTCCTATAGACATCATGTTTAGCCAATTCTGATAAAGGAACAGCTATCTTGAGTTTGCCTATTTCAGCCTCTAGATTAAAAGGTTTTTCTGTTTGAGTTTTAGTGTTTTGCACAGTTGGGTCTTCTCTGTTTTTTGGGTCTTCAATGTTTTTCTCTTTTTCATGAGTGAAGTTTCGTTTTGAAGATGTTTCAGGACTAACTTCTACTGTTTCTTCTACATTTCCTACAGGAGGAGATGTATTAGACTGTTGTTTGCTGTTTGGTTGGTTGTCCGAGACATCTTCAATTATTGGATTTGAAGGGTTGGGAGTTATTCTAGACAAAATTTGTACTTGGGGACTGTTTTGTACAGGGGGAATGTTGACTTTACCTTTGACATTTTGTTTTATAGTTTTCTGTTTGCTATTCTCTGGTACATCAATTCGTCTACTTCTCAAGTTGTACTGTTTATGAACCTCATAAATTGCTGTGTCATAGCCTTCCTTGAAATCAAAAGTCTCACCTGAATGAGTTTGGAATGTTTCAAGGATGTGATTTTCTTGATCATCCTGGGATAGGAAGACCTCTGGTTCATTTTTGTCATCTATTACGTTGTTTATTTCTACATCTTCTGTAGGTTCTTCAGAAGTTGAGCCTTCAACAAAGTTTTCTTGGAAGGGTGGCCTAATGTTCTGATCAGGAACATTCTTTCCACTATTTTGATTCAGATTCCTCCTAAAGTTCGGGTTTCTTGCAACGTTTTGATTGTCATTAGAAGACTTTCTTTCAATGGTTTCCACTCTGTCTCCTAATCTTTCCATACCTTTAATGATTACATCCAGCTTCTTTTCAAAAGCTGAAGGTTCTTCATTCATAGGCATTCTTCTTTCTGCCCTAGCTCTGGCTCGTTTTTCAATCAGATTGGCGTCTACACTCACCACTATGCTTTGCATTTCCTCTAATGTTTGAGGAGCTCTTTCCCCGAGGGAATAAGCTATATCAGAGTCAAAACCATCTGGAAATTTAACCAACACAGAGTCAGGTGGGGGTCTTAGGTTTTGAGGAACTGCATTATATGCTTCATTGAATCTTATGATGTAATCTTGCACGGTTTCGTTAGGTCTTCTTCTTAATTTCTCAAATTCTGATAGGATCTGAAGATGATCCTTCTTTTTCTCCCATCTGTTCAAAAATGCCCTATACAAAGCTTCTAAATCAGCAATACTGTTCGGGGTAAGAGCCCTAAACCAAGTTCTAACTTCTCCAGTAAGACTCTGAATGAAAATTCTCATTCGGATATTATCAGTATCAATCTCATAAAACTCAAAGTAATTATTCATTCTTTTGGTGTGTTGTTGAGCTGTGTAAGTTCCTGATCCATCAAAAGGTGTGATCTTACTCTGGTAGTCCTGAGGTAAAGCTGGAGGGTTGGCTGGTAACTGTAGAGGGGCATATCGATTAGCCATTGGAAGATAAAGTGAGGTAATAGGAGTTGATGATATGGCAGGAGGAGATGGAGGAGTAGAAGGGATAACAGGTGTTTGAAAAGTTTGAGAAAAAGTGACTGAACTTGGGGATGCTTCAGTAATCACGGAAATGTTTGAACTTTCTTCAAAGGTTTGTTCAGACTGAATAGAGTTATGCAATTCTCTGTCAAGATGATGTGAAACAAATCTGTATTGCAAATCTTCAAAGAACAATGGATCTGGAACTAATCTAGATAATTCAGTTTCAGAAAAATTCACAAGCAAAGATGTTTCAAATCGTGCATCAAAAGGAATGTCATCAATATATATAATTTTCACAGGACAAGATGCAGATCTAGAAAGTGGTCTAGAACTTCCTGTACTCTCCTGACTTCCTCTTTCAGAACTTTCTTGACTTCCTTGTCTTCTAAGAATCTTAGGAATCAGATTTGGATTTTCAAATATTGGTGGTGGATTGGGGTCAGGGTTTGACCTAGTATGTCGAATCCTTTCTGAAGCCAGTTTTCCTAGACTATGTGTTTTTTGGATTTTTTGATTTTAATTGAAAGAATAAATACAACTTCTACAAATTCTTCAAGAAATAATGATGTGTGATTAAAATTTTCTCAAAGATCTGTTAAACTAGATAATCTGATTGAAAATTTTGAAACTAAGGTTCAGTATATACTAAAACTGATAGAGATAGGCTGACTTAGCTGTTACTTTGCAGTGCAGAGCAAAACGAATTTTCAAAGGCTACTGAAACAGTCTTCGGACTACATCTAGGTGTTAGGATTGAAGGCAATAATAACAAAATAAAAATGACAAAAGTTAGGGTCCCCCGGTATGGTCGCCACTATGTTATCCACTCGGGTTTTCCTAGAAGTTTATTAACAGAGAAACAAGAGATGACACAAAACAAACCTTTGTTGAATCCGCCAATCACATCAGAGGAGAACTCTCTCATGGTTTATATTTTGTTCTTGAAAGTTTAGGCTAGTTATAGATTTCAAGAGTTTGTTTTGGGAAAATGGTGGAATCCACAAACTAAGGGCAAGGTTGAGGGCTTTCAGTCCATTGGGCTATGGATTCAAAGGATGGCTTTACTGGATTTCTATTCTAAACACAAGATGATATTACAGGGCAAGATAGCTAGACAGAGAACAATCCTTAAATTTTAAAGTGGATGGGATGATCTTGAAGGGATGAAAGGCAGCTAAGAATCTTTCATCATGTTCAAAAGAAAGAAAAGAGATGACTACAAATAAAGAGCAACGAAGAATTCCTTATTATAGTAATCAACAGTGTTTAAATTAGCAAAGCAAGAGCATTTAAGAATTCATGCTTATGACTAATTTAGAAGAGAAAACGATGAAATAAACAACATTTGAAAAGCAGGTACAATTGACAATTAAGTAGAGTGCATTTAAATCAGCTATCAATTATTGAGAATGGATAGTGGTGTATAAACTAATATAAATTCAGACAAAGGTAGAAAAAAATTATTATTTGTAGTCCAACACATGAATCCTGCAACAAGTCCAGTGCTTTAAATCGTCATCCAGTAAGCCACGAATAAATTTCTCCAAAATGATTTTATTCCGAAAATCTCAATGTTACAACAGAGTAATAGAATCCACCCTCAACAATCTCTTTGAGGGTTTATTTATACACTAAATAATTGAAAATATCTCACACTATCCTAGCCCATATTTTGGGGTGACTAAGGATTAATTTACAGGTTCATAGGAGACAAATGGTCTCGTAGATAGAATAATAAGTAACTGCTGATGTGTTAACAGCAACATGGATGCTGAGGTGCATCTCTTGAAAAAGAGACTCGTTCTTTATCTTTAGGTAATTGTTTGGTTGAATCTTCTTCAGAATACTCTTTAACATGTAGCGATACTCTTTTAACCTGTACTCATTTTATCCTTTACTTGATAGTAAAGATAAAAAATTCTATCTGAAAACACTTTTATAGAATTTCAACATTTCATTCCACCATTGGTGTAAAATCATGGTCCTCTTAGGCCATCTCAATGTCCTCTGCTTCCAGGAGTTTATGAGTGGGTTCTAAAGAGAGCTTTTGAATGCCTTATTTCATGTTCAGATAAAATAAATTCCTCTATACATGTGAAGATGTTTTCTGTTAGTAATGTGATTGTGGTAAACAGAAACCTTGGGCCTTCTTGAAGCATAGTACTATTTTCTTTACTCTCAGGACTTCTAAGTCCATTATTTGATCCTCTGAGAGCATAGGACTTGGTAACCCACTGTCCAACAAAGCTTGAAATTTATCCCTGAAAATATTGATATCAACCAAGATATCTGTGCACGTCCTTTCCAAATTCTGCATGAAAGTTCTCTTGATGAAAACTCTCTTTATTTCTAAAACTGCGCCGGTCCTGTCCTCAATCCCCAATACTGCAAGTTGTTGTTTTGTCCTGGTGTTCAAAAATTGAATGAGCTGATTGGCATGCTGAGGCCTACCTCTTAATTCATTTCTGGTTCTGTTTATTTCTTCTTGGGCTTTTTTAACGAACTCATTTTGTTCAAAAATAGCTTGAATAGAGGGCCAAATGCCCTTTATTAACTCAATGATGTTACCCCAAAGAATGTCATTTATTTCGTTTAAAGGCTTCTCCAATGAAAGATCTTTTTCCAAGGCCTGAACCAATTTTTCTAACCTTTTTATTTCCTTGGTGTTATCAGCAGCTGTCTTTTTAGATGTATCATATTTTTCCTCCAATTTTACTAATTGCAATTTCGTTTCTTGGAGTTCTGTGACCCTTAGTTGTAGACTTTCCATCTGCTTTATTAATTCATCAGAACTCAAACCAGAAGTGTTTACCTGGGATGGCTGTGTTTGCTGCCCTGTTGTTGTAGTACCTGTTGTTGATGACTGCCTGATAGTTTCTTGTTCCTACAAAGCTTGTTCCAATTCCTTCTCCGTTTCACTTAGTCGCTCAGTCATATTTAGGAGTAACTCCATTATTTCTTCCTGTGAATTCCCTTTTAGAACTTCTTGGGTCTGAGGGTGCCTTGAGGCTAGCAATTTTAGTTGCTTCCTCAGTGCAGCTATGTCATCATCTTTCTTCTTTATTAATGCCTCAATACTTTTAATGTCTTTGGGGTTGTGACCCAAACCAATGATTATTTCTTCTAAAGACTTTATTCTATTATCTTTGGCCTGTGAAGAGGCCTTCTCAATTTGCAATTGTGTAGTAGTGTTATTCAAAGAATCCTGCAGCGTTATAGCTGCCATGGCCTTGTTGGTAAGAGTGGAATAGACCATTTCCCCAGTTTGTCTGTGTAGCTCTATTTGGTCTAAAGGATGAATGTCCTTTTCCAGGACCTCAAAGTTTGTTCTAATGTAATCTGCCGCTGACATGGGCTTTGGCACTTTTGATGTGAAGTGACTCATTAACATTTTGCCTTGTGAAAGGTCGAATGCTGACATTAGCCTTTCTTGATTATGGGGAGCCATCTTCATATATTGATCATATACCTTCATTTTCAATGGATCATTCTTTGCTTTAATATTAATGAAGGTTCTTTTAATATCCCCTGTGTCTGTCTTTGGTGGTCTGAAAGAGGATACTTCAGTGCTTAATTTCTTTTGTAAAGCTTTCCCTTTCTGGCTTATGTTTGTTTCACTTGTTGTGCCAGTTTGCTGACTATCTTCCCTTCCATCATCAAATACTTCATCTATAATTTCCACATCTGGAGGTGGATTTGGTTTCTGTTTCTTGACCTGATGTACCTGTGAGGTTTCCTTTGGAGGAGTGGTGTCTGAAACCTGTCTCTTCTTTCCTATTTCCACATTTAATGGAGTTTGCAACTCTGGAACTTGTGTGTGCTTTGCCTATGTGGGAGAAACCTGTGATTGTTCAGGTGCTTTGGAAGTTTGTGGTTTCTCCGCCATGACCAAAGTTTCAATGACCTGGATTGCAGGTTCCTTTCCTTTACCCTTGGGTTCTGCTGCAACTGATGAACTGCTTTCCTGTAATGCTTGCTGTAGAGTTGCTGCTGAAGAAGTGCCAATGTAGGGTACCTGCACTTGACCATAAGATTCTAGGTCAAAGTTCTTCTCAACATCTTTGATAATTTTATTCATTTTGTCAGCTTCACTTTCTTCCTCAACAAGTGTTCCTTCAATCCACTCATCTTGATTGGCATACTTTTCTAGATCAGGAATCTTGTGATGTATATAAGGGGATGATTTATTCTTTAATCTCTTTTCACAAATAAAACCAACTGGGTCATAAGGAACCCAACGGAAAGATGTTTGGAACTTTCTCTGTAATATATTTTCTGCCTCTCTCTCGCCCTCCCTAGAGTTGCAGATGAAAGGACCTAATTGACTTTTGATCCTTAATTGAGCTTTCTTCTTTACATTACAAAAATGGATCACATCTGAATTGTTCATTTTCCTGAAGTATTCCAAGGCAAAAATCCTCATGGGCACATATCTGGGCAACCTGAATGGATGTAATTCACATCCATAAATTCTGATGACTGTATGGTTTTGATACAAATACCAATCCCCAACTTTATAAGTCCTTGAAAGTTGCAAGGTCTTTTTTATTTCATTACTGAGCCTTGGGGGAGAGATTCCTGTTAACAAAGTTGTTGCAGGATATACAAACTGGCCAATGAATTCAGTGTAAGAATAGGGAGAATCAGAGGAAGAATGAATTATGGGGGACCAAAAGATGACTGACCTGGGGTTTCCCTTGGCATCAAGTTTTTGGACATGGAAAGGGAACTTTTCTGAATGATAGTATATAATGAGATGATAGATGACTGAGGAATATTTAAAAACTTTTTCATCATCTAGCCTCATGAATTGATCATGGATCTTGTTGGCTATGAAGGAGGCAAAGTCATATTTAATCTCAGGAGGTTGCCCAGGAGTAAAAATGGATAACAAAACCAAGGTTATCTCATCCACGTATTCACTGGTGTTGAATCCCAAAACGAAAGATATCATATTTATAATGAGCCTTCCCAATGTATTGAAATAATAAAAACCATAGGGAGGAGACCCTTTAGGCTGATGCTCAGGCAACATGAAATTCTCGCACATGGATTTTAGCTTTTCTGGGGTTAATTGCCTGGTCTTCTCAATCAATTCTTCCATTGACAACGGTGCTAGTTCTTGGTCTGGTTCAAACTGTAACATGGCATTGATAGCCTGGGGAGTAATGGGAAACAGAACACTTTGATCAGGAGCTATTACAACCCTTTGAGTGGGATCATAGTTTGAATGGCAATAATGGATGATTTCTGGGAAATAAATGACTGAAGGGATGAGATACCTTGGGAGATTGGATTCCCACAACCCTATAAGATCTTGCCCCTTTGAGTATTCGTCTCTGCAGCGACAATAACTCAATAGGGGACTTTCATCAAAATGCAGGTCTTTAATTTGGAAATCTTCATCTATCAAAGGTAAATATTCCAATTCACGGTGAGGAGCATTCAAAGGAGTGATATTCAGAGCTGCCGGGACCTCCATTTTGGTTCTTGTGGATTCAAAATGGAGGTTTTTGGTTTTCCTCACAGGCCGGGCGGGATTTCTAAAATGAAGGAAATTGGCACAATTTGTTGGTTCAGGGAGAAATTACACAGTTTTAAAACCTCTGGGGAAGACTCAGTGATGATTTTTAATCACTATTTCAGCGAAAAACAAAGAGAACTGAGTTTTACTTGCAGTCAGGGCGGAAAAGGATAAATACCTGTTTTTAGAAGGAGGTTGGTTCTTTAACAGGTAACAGGTGATGGCGGGACTGTACTTGAACACGGGCGCAGCGGAATCTTGGAGTGAATCAGTCAATTACAGTGGAAATTTGAAAATCGCAGCAGGGAGCACTGTCGTTTTCAAATAACGAAAATAACAGAAAAACACGAAAAAATGGCTTTATTTACAAGTTAAAAGGGTTTTTTATTTTTCCGAGGAGTGACGTCATCGACGTACGGGCTGACGTATGCAAGGTCGGGCGGTAAGCGGTAAGTCGTCGCACCGCTTTTGGTCGAGGTTGGTATTAGTCGGGAGGGCAGCGATTCCACAGAGTGATCGCCACGTGGAAGGTGAACTGTTGAAATACCACCCGTTCCCAGCTCGTTAAAGTTCTCACAAAGGATGGGTAGCGGGGTTCACGTGGATCGTTGATCTGCGAAGGGTTGATCCGACGGTTGAAGTGATGGGGAAATAAGCGAAGGTTTCAGGTGTGGGCCCGTCGAGTTATAAAACATTTTAAGTTTAATCTAATCACCCCGGGAGGCGTCTAATAGGTGGAAGGTAAGGTTATTAGTTAATTCGGATAATTAACTAATCCCGTGTTTATATAGAAAAAGGGAGTTGTGGCGAGGTTTTGCTGGGCGCGGGTAGTAAAAGGCTGCGTTAGATGCCAGGTGGATGAGCCACGTTGGCACGGGGTTTTCCCAGGCTTAGTTTAGAAAATAAAACTCCGGGTCTCGTATTTTTGGGTTTAAACATACATATTGTATGTCTAAAGTTTGATTTTTTCATATATATTTTTATTATATGATAAATTAATTAATACAACTAATTCACCATAGGGGCGGGATTATTGTATAAAGTTATAATTTAACCAAAGGGCTTATATAATGGGTTTTCTTCTAAATGCACAGGGAAATAATTACTTTGGTTAAACTATATAATAGAGGGGTTTTTTTGGTTTATTTATATAAAAAAGGAGTTATATACTTAGGATAGGGTATTTCACTAGGGATTTAGTAAAATAAAGTTAAACATTAATATGGCAAAGGGACAAGGGAACTCAAAACACTTGGCATATCTAAGAAAGTGATAACTTCTGAAGTAAATTGCAACATTTTATCTCCAACACTTAAACTTAGAATAGTAGTTATTTTGAGGGATTTTTATGGAAATTTTGCATGATTTTCCTAAGCAAAATGGGATTTTACTTAGGAAAAAATTGAAGGTGAATGATTATAATGATGAATTATTTCAAGTACTTAGGTCATTTTGATCATTAGGCCGAGGGTCCGGTCCCTCCAGAAGTCAAGGAAATGCCTTGAGCCCCTTTGATCTCCAAATACCTTAGTACTTTGGGGGAAATTAGTAAAACTTTTGAGGGGAAAGTGATAAGGGAGGTTAATGAATTTGACTTTGCTTGCTGTGATTTTCCAGTGTATTTCCTGCTTTATTACTTGTGATGAAAGTAAAGGATAAAAAACATGTAGCAGCATCATTCATCAGGTAACACTTTACAGCACCATCTACCTACCCTATCTACTTAACACTACCATTTTCTCTTCTTTATTAGGGTGCATTTAGACTTGCAAACCCTTATCAATCTTTTCTTTTTTACAAGGCAAATCTATCTAATTCTACCCTTATTACATCCAAGGGCTTAGATTAAGCTGTTGAGCACCTTTTATTAACTCTTCCTATCTACTTATCTGCCAAGATTAAACTGTTTGGCTAGATATTTATTCTCTAATCTATAACATGAAATTGAAATATGATTAAGCCAAGTTTAAACAGTTTGACTTATTCATGAATTGTGACAAAGGTTTGACAAGCTGCACACAATTGCTTTATTACAAAAATGAAATAGTAGTGGCATTTGAATTTGCACACTTTCCTTGGTCTATTTTTTGCTTGGGGTTCATTTCTTTTACTTTTTGGCCATTTTTATTATTTTTACCCTTTGATTTTTCTTTTAGGGTATACCCTCTTTACATTTTTTAAATTTTTTGATTTTTTGGTTTTTCAAGAATATGGAACACCTTTGCTCAAGAAAGAAGGTTTGAACATATTCCATAATTCAATCAAGACAATCATGAAAGATGAAACCTATTGGTATAGGAGTCTAACATCAGCAAGGGTTCAGACTCACACTAATGTATCAGAGTATAAATTGTACCATCAAGCTTTAATCAAAGTTCTAGTTGAATAAGAGTTGGGGAAGAGAAACCAAACTTCGGACCACTTTTTATTCTACAGGGAAGGCCAACCTGCACCTACACCTCTAGTTTCACAACCAAACCCTCAACTTGCAAAAAGAAGAATAAAGAGAAAGGCCAAAAAATAAAACATTCATAAGAAGGACAAGGGAAAAAAAGAGAAGGTTTTTGCAGTCAAGGCTGAAAGAAGGTTGGAAAAAGGAGAGAGTTCCTAAACAAGCAAACTCAAATATATGAAAATAGTGCCCCATGTTCCTCCATTTCCTAATGTCTATACTGTTAGGGTCCTATAATAATAGGATTCATAATTTTGAATTTACTCTGATTATTCTTGTAATATGTACATACTTTGCTTTTTGCAAATTGTTTTCCCATATTAGAAAAATAAAAAATGTAAAGAGGGTAAAAGTCCTAAAATAAAAATCAAAGGACTTGAAAGAAAAAAGATAAAAAAGAATATGAAATTGAACCCCAAACAAAAAAAGAGATAAAATAAAACATGAAAGTGATGCAACTTCAAATTCCACTACTATTTACTTTTACTGCAAAATAAAGATTGTGTGCAGCTTGTTAAAAATGACACAATCCATGAAGGTTAAACAACTTAATATTGACCTTTCATGTTGTTAGATAGAGAATAAAGATCTAGCCAAATAGTTTAATATTGGCAGATCAGTAGTTAGGTAGAGAATAATAAGGAGCTCAACAACTTAATCTGAGCCCTTGGAAGAAATAAGGATAGAATTAGTTAGTTTTCTGTTTGAAAGAAAAATGAATAAGGGTTTGCAAGCTCAAATGCACCCATGTAAATGAAGAAAAAATGTTAGGGTAGCAGATGGGTAGGTAGAAGCAGTTTTTAAAAAGGCCTGGATAGCAGAAAATTGGTCATTTCATTTACTAATTTACTTTGAAATCATTTTTCCCTTGTAAAAATACCCCATCCCCTTCATTTTTACTCTTTCCCCTTATTTCACTCTTTTCCCCCTTGCAAAAAGCCCCTTTTCCTAAGTTAAAATGCACATTTATCCTCGAAAAAGTAAAAATCCTTTATTAATTCCATTTTCATTCAAAAATACATTAAAAACCTAAAAATACCTTTATCCTAAGTATTTCTTTTTAAAAAAAGTGATATTTTGGGTCCCACAGTGAAGAAATCCATTCCCGATAGAAGTTTTAACACTATACTTAGTGTATTTAAAATCCCACAGTTATTTACATTTGTACAAATTAACACTTGAATTTATATATTAAATCCCATTATACCTTTTATGCCGTATATATTAAATCCTTACTATATAAGTCCCAACCCATTATTTTTAAATATAAACTATGGTTTAATTCCCACATGTTATATATCCGGGACCCACATTTTATTTTTAAAACCTATGGTTTATATTATCCCCGCTTGTTATAAAGGTCCCACTTATCCATACACCACTTGTTAATAAACCCTGCCTATACATAAATCACACTTACCCTAAAAACATTGGTTATATCGTATAAATCCCAACTATATGTATTAAACCATACTTTATATACATATAACCAATCGCATATCATAAACCCAGGGCCCCACGCCTATCCAATCCCGTGACTCCATCACATTATTCTATCCATCAGATCATTACCCACAAGATCTAACGACTATCAAACCTCTTCACACATCCAATAGCACAAGTGTTAACCTACCCTCAACCATGCGATATGTAATATCCCCAAATCGGGAAGCAACAATATATGAACATAAAACTTGAAATAGCAGTGAAAAATCAACACATGTAATGTAAGAAGATCATATAGCCATCACATTAAGATCATAACAACAAAATGTATACAAGTCCTCGAGGAAATAGTCACTCAAGATAGGCAAAACCAACCTCAAGAGAACATGTACATGAAATATGAAGAACAATGCTACACAACAAATGGCCAAGGCTATAACAATGCAGTTTTATTAGATATAAATACTATTGGAGAATGTCAATACATATATCTACAAATATATGGCTCATACTATGCCGGGAGTAAAGATCTAATCTCCCAAACATAATTCCAAGGCAACCCGAGAAGGATTTCCTGAAATATGCATAAGTACAAAAATGCCGGAATGCAGCCCTAGGACTGAATAACAGCTGCAACTCAATAACTGGATGAATATGGTTGTAGATGATATATTTAATGAATGAATCTCCTCCAATAGATTCTTCAGGTGAAAGGCTGATCCAATCACTGAAGATGTCACCCTTCAATCAAACATTGAAACCCCTCACTACAATTTCTCACTGAAATAACGTAGTCAAAGAGGGATACTGCACTGTAGGTGATGGGAAATATGTTGGCCAAGTGCCAAGATGTGAAATATGCTCCAAAATCTTCCTCACTGGTCTCCCAAGAAGAAGAATTCTTCCTCCTCTCAAAAACTAGCTCCGGAAGTGGGTTTCTCAACCCTCCACTGCAACACCCTGCAACACAACACTATACTCTACAGAAATAACACTGTAGCTGAAGGCTGAAGCTTGGCCTTAAGCCTGTGTCTGGAAAATGAAGTGAAATTCTCCCCCAAGAGGCCTCTCAAGAAAGGATATGGGATTCTCGTTTGGGAACACCCGGTGCTAAACATCACAACAATCTCAAATGAACAGCTGAAGAATGCACAATAGTCATGTAGACCATAAAATCAATAATAAATAACACACCTCACTATGGCTGCCTTGCCCTCCGTATAAACAAGTGTGAGCCTTCTTACCTTGGGTCCCACTCATTAGGGTTTCCTCCTTCAAGGAATATTCCTCCCACTATCACTGCACTGTCTCTATTGATGAGCTACTCCATCCATACCAACGCTGTTGACTTGGTCAAACTTGACCTTGTCCACATGTATTTGCCCCTGTTCACACATGAGGGTGATAGATCCATCTATTATTATGATCCCTTTTCACATCATGAGGGATTTTATTCCTGTTTAAGATATGTATGGGCCTCCTTACCCATTTATTCATCTAACTAGGTGTTAAAAACAAAATTAATATTCCCATTAGTTGCATGCTAATTTAGGAATATTACACGATATCCGTGGTTTTCGGAGCTCCTATCCAAGCTACGTGGCACATTTTCATTTGATCGCATCCTCACGAACTTTACCACTTACCACCTTTTGTTAATGCGAAAAACCACCCAGTTGTATTCCTGCCTATTGCGCAAACCACCATGTTTGATAAAAAATGCATATAGATGCCCATTACACCCTTTTACACCGTTTCTGTTACATTTTCACACAAAAAGAGCTATTTAGACCGACAAAATTGATGTCGACTCCACTTTTAAGTCAAATTGAAATAGAATCCAACCAATTCGCTGCTACAACAGTACATAAGACATTCAAAAGCACTATAAAGACCTTTGAAGCCTCAGAGAAGCCTTCTGCATCCCCAAAACCCTCCTGCAAATCAAATATACATTTTCCTAGGTATTCTTCAAAGAAAATACCTGTTATTGATCTAAAGAAGTAATTCAACTAATTGCATTATTTAGGAGCCTTTTGAAAACCTAAATAAAGCCATATTACTTCCTAAAGGCTCTTTCTGCAAACCCTGGACCTATTTTTAAAGAGTTATGAGATACTGAGATTGCTGTTTGGTCATAGAGATTATGGTTTAATTAATTAAAGAATTTTAAGCCTCTGCAGACCTAAAAGAAAGCCATTTTATCTTCCAAATCATTTTCTACAGACCCTAAATGTCTTTTTTGCAGAATCCTGAGGTCCTAAAAACTATTTTAAGCACAGACTAAAATTTGATCAAATAAACCTCTGCAGACCATAGATAAAACCCATTTTTTTTTTTAAATATGTATGCAAACTAAAAATATATGTTGGAGGTACTCCTACATGCCTAAATCAGTTGTTTCTAATTCAAAAGATGAATTAATTGTAAAATCAAACAGAACAATGGCTTCCAAAGCAGTAGTATCAGTCAATCCTCTACAACCTCATGTTGTAGATGTAGAACTCACTCCCCTGGTTGATAAAGAGTTCAAGATTAATGCCACAACCACAAAATTTAACCTTCTTGAGCTCCACTACTCGAGCCATGAAAAATCCATAGATCAGACTGATGAATTTTTTATTTGGGAGTTTAATTTTCCAAAATATGTTGTCCCACAGACTTTCCAATGCCCAAAAGTGATCAGAATATGTCAATCCTACTATTTCCCTGATCAGAGAGCCATAATAAACTACGAAAAAAAAATCTTGTTTACCATTACTGTTGATTCAATCAATAAAATGCTTCAGATCCAATCCATACCAGATGAAGTTCCTTTATTCACTGATCACTCACAATTATACTTGAATCTGGACTTCCCCAAGAGGTTCTAGATATTCTATACTTTCATGCCTTCTTATGTAGAAATTACCAAGATAAATCCTCCACACCCTTTTGCAAAATTTTCTGAAAGGACAAGACATATTATCTCCATGTTGTCCTTTATTCTTGGTTATTTCACAAATGAGAATGCTGATGTTGCAGTGCTAGGTTTTTTTTCTACTTTCACACTAGCAGCGTCCTGCTACCATTTTTAATTTTTCCCAATACCTTGCTGACAATATTCATGAACAGTTGGTCAAAATGCCTTCGGAAGGTGTTTTCAAGTATTCCTCATTCTTATTCCATATGTTTTTATACTTTTAGCCTGAGAAATTTTCTATAAACCTTCAAAAGCTTGATTTTGAAGGAAACCCACAGTCAGTCATATTTTGGACTCCTCTTATCAGAAAAGATTCATCACAATCCACTTATACAAAGTTTACATATTCCTTCATTCATCCTATGGTAAATTTTCTGAACAGTAGCAGGAAACCCATAATTAGTGAAGATATTAATAAGGTCCTACAGTTTTCAGAGCATAATAGGGCAGGTGATTGGTACTTGTACCAAAACCATACTGAGATAAGAGTATATGGGTAAAGTCTTGTTCCATATAAACTGCCCAAACATTAGGGGAATTTTAAGGTCTAAAATGGGCCTCCTAAGGAAAATGTACAATCAAAATTCACTTTATGAGAACCAATCACATTTTAGGGGATGAAATCATCCATAATGGTTGAGGTGGCATTGCTTGAGTTAAAGGTAACTACTTGTCACATTCTCAATGGTGGTTAAAAACTCATGGTTAACCATAGTAGTGCTCTAAATACTTTTAAAGTCAAAGTAAAGTATTCATAATAAATGTCATTTCAAAATTTTTGAATAAAATAATATTATTGTCATTTCATATTTTCTGAAAGAAACAATGCATATCCCTATACATTTATTATATTATATTATTTTATTTTATTTTTATATAGTATATTAATTACATGTTATTATACAATTTAAATAATATAAATTTTAATTAATAGCATATAATATATTTAGGAATTTATAAATTTATATTTGTATTTTATTTTAAGTTATTTAAGTACAAAGGAAAAATGCATTAGTTGTTCAATGATAATAACTTTTTCTTGAAAAGTTCATTCTTATTTATAGTCACGTCAATACAATTTTTTTATTAATTTTATTTTGGTACAAGTTTTGAATTGAATTTAACTATGGTTACATGGATTGTGGTGCAAAAAGTGAATAGAAAATTCATTCGTTTAGCTATTATTTTATTATTTTCTTAGGAGGCCCATTTTAGACCTCAAAATTCTCCTAATGTACCTCCCTATGAGGTTATTTTCCCTTGAGTACATAAGGCAGATCCTTAATTCAGATGCAATTAATTTCTTGGCAGAGAAGAAGAAGACACAGTTCAAATTGAAAAATCAGGTTGGCCCTTTTATATGTAACAATGGAGATGCAGGTCCAGAGGCTGAAAAACATTTGCAGGAATTCATGTTTAGTCACAATTTTCTGTGGTATTATGATCCTATTGGAGTGATAAGTAAACTAAGAGTTAAATGTAAACTCACTCCCTATGTACATGAAAAGAAACCAGACATAGATAAATTATCCAATCAATATGAATGGTTGGAAAACACCTTGGTAGAGGCAGAGAAGCAAGGTGATACTAGTCAAAATTTGCAAATTCCAACCCAAGAAGACAAGAATGCAAAGAGAAACGTGTTGGAAATACTGAGAGGGGGGTGAATCAGTATTTCTTTTCAATTGTTAATTTTACCAGTTAGATCACTTATATTTAGAACACAAAATGAACAATAAGAATAAATGCTATTATTAATTTCTTCTTTACAATAAATCAAGTACAATATATGTAGGGCTCCAAACCTAGATGAAGACACTAATCTTCAATCTCCCAGGCTCCAACTTGTATTTTCCAAGCACCAACTTGGACTTCCAAGGCTCCAACCTTGTCAATTCTGAGGCACCAACCTCAAGGGCTCCAACCCTATATCTGGTACAGGCTCCAACCTGGTCTCTTGAGGACTACTATCCTCTAGGGCTCCAACCCTATCTTCCAAGGCACCAACCTTGTCTCTATGAGGCTCCAACCTACTACTTCATGTCGTCAAGATATATTTGATTATACTTACGGCTCCCAATGTCTTCTTCAACGAGCCCTGCCAATACTCTTCAGTAATGCCTTCACTTAGTCTCCATGTCACATCATCAATGACAACCTTGATCTTCACATGAAGGTGTCTCCATTGTCCTTCATGGTACCCAGTCAAATCCTCCAAGTTACCTCATGATGGTTAATGCATCATGGTCTTCAACATTATCTCCACAAGGCATTCAACACATGTATCTAAGAATAGTATCTCCAAGGCCAGTCAAGTCTATTGCAAAACATATTCTTCACTAACCTCCAAAGCTAAAATTTAATGGCATTGAAGGTGTATTCAACTCTGTCTCAAGACTCCCAAAATAATTTCCTCAAAACATTGTTACTTCATTTCTTAAGACTTAAGATATGTATAGTAACCCAAACTTAGCCTAAGTCAATTATTGACTTGTCCACCTGAGCTTATCTGAGTGTCTGAAATAGGTGACCAGGATTGTCCTGAAGCTTGCAGCTTCTCCAAAAATGAAATTGAGGTGAGTTTTAGTGATGAATGTCTTCAATCCAAGGTGGCTGCAACAATTTTGAATCCTTTGCAAGCTGCAAACAAACTCCAGCAGATGAAAAGGTCCAAGCTACAATTTTGTTAAGAATTTTGGCCTCCACAAGCCTTCTAGAGTTGTAAGCTTCAGATCCAAGGATTAAATACACTTCCCAATAGGTTGTAATGGCCTTCTTCCTACAGTTGCACCACCCTACAGTAGCTCTGAAACATCCACAGAACAATCCTCAATTATTTTCACAGGTTCTTGCAAATTCGAGCTTCAAAAGATGAAAGTTTTTAAAGTTTTAACCTCACAAATGTAAGTCTATCCGTAATTTCTAAAGTGGACTATCAAGCAAAGAAAAATAAACAAATAGTAATGTATCCTTTTAAAAATATGCCCAAACTGTAATTTTTTCTTCACCTCGGAATCCTGTAACCACTGTGTTTCTTCACCAAAATTTTATGGCTGAAATGATGTGTCTAACGTCATATATATACTAGTTTGACCTCCAACGAACTCTTGAGGGAACATGACAGCCTACACAAGTCGGCTCAAGTTGACTAGGCAAAAATAATATTTTTTCCAACTTATAAATTCAATTTCTCACAATCTAGGAGGAGTTATGAGGCGTATAATAGCTTGTTAGAAAGGGAAAAATATCCTCTACAATATGGTGTTAATTTCATCCTTAGGTGAGGTCATATTCCCATTAAAGAAATTTATTTTTCTTTGTCGCTGTTCTTGAAATTTTTCGTTCAGACCATGAGATGACTGTTTTGGAATTTGTTTTTGTGCAGTCCTTGATTCTTTATGGATAAGGATATAGGGACAAAATTAAGGGCTTTTCCATGAGGCCTTCAAAGTAGTATTCCAACCATCATCCATACCATGATTTCCAACTATGTCATCATATGTCATCAAGTATAGTGTAGTTATTTATGTCATCATGTTTATGATAGGAACTTAGGATTTACATCAATCTTTAGGGAATTATGATCATTAGGTATTTAGGACAAGACTTTTTCCTAAGTGGCATGACATCTTTATTAGTGGCATGTGCTCTTAGTATCTTCATTAGTTACATCCTTAGCACCTAGGGATTGCATGATGTATTGACATAACAGTAATATTTTTCATCTCGATTAATGCCATATTGACATCAATGACAACCTTGATTAACAATCTCCCCCTTTGTCATTGATGGAAATATTCTTGCCCTTCCAATATTCTCTCCCGCTTTGACATCAATGGCAAACGGGGTGCCCAAATATCCCCCCTATCAAATTGCTTCTCTTCTTCATATTTTCTTCATCAATAATCGTTCTTCATAGGTATGTTGCTCTCATTGTCATGGTGCTCTTTAATGAACTTGCTCCCCCTAAGCCTTTGCATATCTTCATGTAAATGGTTAATCGACTCTGCCTGCCTGCATAACCTCTGCTAGCTCTTATTTTTACCTTCGATAATAAATATTACATCCTTTTGATCAAGTGTAAGACATCTTCAACAATGGTGAATTGGGTGAGTAAAAGATCATGTTATTCAATGGAAATGATCTTTCAAGATTGTCCATGCGTGATTCAGCAGCAGTTGGATAGTTTCAGCAAGGATAGTTAAGAATAAAAAACCCCCCCTAAATGTATGCATGGTCTCTTTTTGGCAGGGTTTCACCATCAAATACTTGGAATATCAAGGATGACTTCATCAAGTAAAAAACATGTGTTGTTGGCTGAGTGTCTAAGAGACTTTCAGATCCAATTTGCTTCCTTCTCCATACTTGTGTAACCTTCTTCTCTAGCATAGTTCTAGCTTGTGCAGGGGCCCATGTCAAGTTACAATTACGTGCAATATGTCCAATGTTATGGGAATTGAAGCACTATATCATTTTCATGAATAATAAATCATGACTTCTTCTTGAAAAATTGCATCTAGGAGATTGACGGGGACCATTATAATTGTCTCTGTGATATTCCCTGAAATATTTTTCCATGTGCCCAAAGTTTGTACAAGAATAACAATAACCAAAAAATATACTTTGGTACCTGGAGGATGGAGATTGCCTTGATGTTCTTCCAAAGTCATTATGCCTTGGGATCCTCTGATGATATCCATTGCCTCTTGCATCCTTGATACCATCAAAAAGTCTCCTTGGAGTATATTTTCTTTCGTTGTTGTCTTGATTCTTATCCTTGCCTTTGCTAGAACTAGGAGCATCAACATTTCTTTCTAGGTTCCTCACATCTTTGTTGTTTGAAGCATTATCATTCTTGCTTGAGGATTCACCTACATAGCCAAGACCTGATTTATCAAGGGGAGACCTTTGATGACTTAGGATGTCATCTAGGGTTTGAGAGCTTTTCAAGTTTTTATTCAGCAAGTCAACTTCCTTTTTAAGAAAGACAATTTCTCCTTTCAACTTTTCACAATCTTCATCTTTCATAACTAGTTTCTCCTTCATTTCTTCCATCATTCTTGTTGCTTTATGTGTTTCGATTTTAAGGGAGATGATATTTGATTTCATTATGAAGACTTCTTCATTCTCCTTTGCTAGACTTCTCTCCATTTCTTCTTTTATTCTTGTAGCTTCACATGTTTCGTCCTTGAGAAGATTGATGTCTGATTTTAGTTTCAAGATTTCTTCATCCTTTTCTTCTAGTTGGCATATCATGGCATTTCTCTCCTTTTCTGCTTCATTAACTTGTCCTTATATGAATGAAAAAGTTTCCATCACCTTCTGAGCTCCTTGCACTTGTTTCCTTGCTTCTTCTAGTTAATATCTAAGAGAGGAGACCTCTTCCTTGTATTGACCAATCTCTGCTTCAAGATTGTTCAAGCTCTTAAGTCTTTGTTCAAGGTGGCTTGACAGAGTTTCTTCCCTTTTATTTACCTTATCCAATTGATTTGCAATAGATATGATTTATTCATGATGCTTTCTTTTATTTTGATGAAATTCCTCTTTAAGTTTGTAGAGCTCCTCATCTCTTTCTTTTACTTGAAGCTTGACAAAGTCAACTTCCATCCTTGTCTTGTCTTGGTTACCATCTTTCACTTTCTTCTTAAGTTCCTCATTTTCCTTTTTAAAATTGTTAATCTCTTCCATGGAAGCCATAAGTTTATTCAGAAGATCTTCTTCAAAGTCTTCTTTGTTCTCTTCATCTTCTAGGTCTTCTTTAACCTTGTTGTCATCTCTTTTATCTTTAGCTTCCTTGACAGATTCTGGACTTCTTTCTAGTTTTCCATCATCTTCTTGACTAGAGATAATTGTCAATGCTCCGTTTTGAGTGAATATCATGAAGTTTGTCCCATATGACTTTTGCTGATGAACATTTTTCAAAATTGGCCTTCACAAAATTTGGTAACCCATTTAAAATTGCCTTCATTGCTCTTGTATTGTAATCCTTGGATTCTTTGTCCATCGTGTCATTAGTAATCATTGATTTCCAAACTTCAATTCCTTGAGTCTTCAATAAATTCCTCATTCTTGCCACCCATATATCAAAGTTTCCATTAAACAATGAAGCCTTCGCAAATTGATTTACTTTAATTTCCATGGTTGAGGAAGACATGTCTTTAGGAGGATTGGAGACTTTCTTTCTTGGCTTTGCCAGTTGTGTTCTAATGATCAACCTTCAAGCTGTTATGCTTTGAGTGAAGGTACTGGCTCTGATACCAATTGTTGGAAATATTGAGAGGGGGGTGAATCAATATTTCTTTTCAATTGTTATTTTTACCAGTTAGATCACTTATATTTAGAACATAAAATGAACAATAAGAATAAATTCTTTTATTAATTTCTTCTTGACAATAAATCAAGTGCAATATATGTAGGGCTCCAACCCTAGATGAAGACACCAATCTTCAATCTCCCAGGCTCCAACCTGTATTTTCCAAGCACCGACTTGGACTTCCAAGGCTCCAACCTTGTCAATTCTGAGGCGCCAACCTCAAGGGCTCCAAACCTATATCTGGTACATGCTCCAACCTGGTCTCTTGAGGACTCCTATCCTCTGGGGCTCCAACCCTATCTTCCAAGGCACCAACCTTGTCTCTATGAGGCTCCAATCTCCTGCATCATTTCGTCAAGATATATTTGATTATACTTACGACTCCCAATGTCTTCTTCAACGAGCGTTGACAATACTCTTAAATAATGCCTTCACTTAGTCTCCATGTCACATCATCAATGACAACCTTGATCTTCACATGAAGGTGTCTCCGCTATCCTTCATGGTACCCAATCAAATCCTCCAAGTTACCTCATGATGGTTAATGCATCATGGTATTCAACATTATCTCCACAAGGTCTTCAATGCATGTATCTAAGAATAGTATCTCCAAGGTCAGTCAAGTCTACTGCAAAACATAGTATTCACTAAACTCCAAATCTCAACTTTAATGGCATTGAAGGTGTATTCAACTTTGTCTCAAGACTCCCAAAATACTTTCCTAAAAACATTGTTACTTCATTGATTAAGACTTAAGATATGTATAGTAACCCAAACTTAGCCTAAGTCAATTATTGAATTGTCCACCTGAGCTTATTCGAGTGTCTGAAATAGGTGACCAAGACTATCTTGAAGCTTGCAGCTTCTCCACAAATGAAATTGAGGTGAGGTTTAGTGATGAATGTATTCAATCCAAGGTGGCTACAACAAGTTTGAATCCTTTGCAAGCTGTAAACAAACTCCAGCAGATGAAAATGTCCAAGCTGCAATTTTGTTAAGAATTTGGGCCTCCAGAAGCCTTACATAGTTGTAAGCTTTAGATCCAAGGCTTAAATACACTTCCCAATAGGCTGTAATGGCCTTCTTCCTATAGTTTCACCACCTTACAACAGCTCTGAAACATCCATAAAACAACCCTCAATTATTGTCATAGGTTCTTGAAAATTCGAGCTTCAAAAGATGACTATTTTTAAAGTTTGAAGCTCACAAATGTAAGTCTATCTGTAATTTCTGAAGTGGACCGTCCAGCAAAGAAAAAGAAACAAAAAGTAATGTACCCTTTTAAAAATATGCCCAAACTATAATTTTTTCTTCACCTCGGAATCCTGTAACTACTGTGTTTCTTCACCAAAATTTTATGGCTGAAATGATGTGTCTAACATCATATATATATATATACTAGTTTGAACTCCAACGAAGAGACATGTCTCTTGAGGGAACATGACAACCTACACAAGTTGGCTCAAGTCGGCTAGGCAAAAATAATATTTTTTCCAACTTATAAATTCAATTTATCACAATATAGGAGGAGTTATGAGGCGTATAATAGCTTGTTAGAAAGGGAAAAATATCCTCTACAAGATGATGTCAATTTCATCCTTAGGTGAGGTCATATTCCCATCAAGAAATTTATTTTTCTTTGTCATTGTTCTTGAAATTTTTAGTTCAGACCATGAGATGGTTTTTTTGGAATTTGTTTTTGTGCAGTCCTTGATTCTTTATGGATAAGGATATAGGGACAGAATTATGTCATCATATGTCATCAAGTATAGTTATTTATGTCATCATGTTCATGATAGGCACTTAGGATTTACATCAATCTTTAGGGCATTATGATAATTAGGTATTTAGGAAAAGACTTTTTCCTAAGTGGCATGACATCTTTATTAGTGGCATGTGCTCTTAGTATCTTCATTAATAGCATCCTTAGCACCTAGGTATTGCATGAGGTATTGACATAAAAATAATATTTGTCATCTCGATTAATGCCATATTGACATCAATGCCAACCTTGATTAACAAAACAGAGAGGAAGGATCATACACTGTAGAGACAACTACTAAAACTAAATTTAAATTGATGTACATGAAGAAACCTAAGTTAAATCCCGTCAATGAAGGAGTAGAAACCATAGAAGTGATTGATACAGATACAACAACAAAGGAAAATGCACCTCCTACAGTAATTGAGGAAGAACAATAGCCTTCCACTTCACACACTCAAATTATTCAGAAGCAACACAGTGTTGACATGTCCTCTTCCAACAAAATAGTAGAGAAGGAGATAGATATCATGCAGAAATACAAAGAAATAAATATGAAAAATGAAGCATTTAAGACTGATACATATAATAAATATTGGAAGCAGTCACCCAGTGACCAAAGTAGATTTCTTCCTGCTTTTGACTATAAGACTAGGAAAATGAAGATGACTTTCCTGCAGCCTAAAGTAAAGCATCCTAAAACACCAACAGATTACAAAAAATCATCATATGAAGTTCAAGCAAATGACCTTCATCCCATTGATCATATTGAATTTCACAAACAGGCTGGTGAAATGCTTTACTCAACCATGACAAACAAGGCAATGAGTGTGCAAAAGCTTCAAAACACTCTTGCAAACATCAGAGATCAACTCAGATTAGAAAAAACATCATCACAGACAAAAGACAATAGAATTAAATCTTTGGAAGATTTAGTAATTGAAGTAGCATTTGATCCTAGTAATGTAAAAGTTGCAAATGAACTGATCAAAAAGAAGAATGCAGATATTGCTGCATTAAAGAAGCAACATAAGCTGCCTCCTACAGAACACTGTCAAGAAAAGGAAGTACTACAGGATACAAATCAGAAAGATGAGATGATGAGTCTCATTCTACAGTTGACTGTCCAGATAAAAGAAATGGAGAATGAAATGGACAAGTTGGTCCATGAGAAAAATGATAGAGAAGCAGAAGTTCCAGTCACAGTTATTCCTGTAGTCACAACAACTGTACCTTCCACATTGGGAGAATCATTATCTCCTATAGTTCCAATGGCTACAACACTTCTAGTCACTTCATCAACAACTTCTGCAACAAAGTCTTCAACAACAACAACAGAACATACAGATGAAGCAAGCAAGTTAGTAAAAGCTATGCAAGATGTGTCTATTCAGACCAATGAGATTAACAGACTTAAAGAACAACTTAAAAGTCTAGAAGATGAAAATAATTTTGCTAAGATAATGCATAAGAATTAAGAACAAAGAGCAAACAAATTGAATGAGCAATTGAAGAAGTTAGAAAAATATCTAACATTAAAGGAACCCATGGCACAAGTCAGGAAACTACTATGGGCCAATATCATTGAAGCTGTTAACAATATTTGGACATCATTCTAGGTTATATATGAACATAAATACTTGGTCAAATCAGCAAGAGAATATATTCAAAAGATAAAATAATAACTTGGTAAGAAACCTAAACAAGCTCTTGAAATCATCAAATTTCTTAATTCCAAAAATAGACAAGGACTTAAAGAAATTGTAATTAATGACATAACAGAAACCATCCTAGAAGTTAGGAAGGTAATTTATAAGAAGAATTTGATGATACAGGTATAGGAGAAATGCCAGAACATGGAGGTTGCCATCACAAGGTTTATGATGAAATTTGATGTCCTAAGGCAGAAAGGCCCTCCAGATCCATTAGTTATTCATGAAAAACTAATGAAGCAGGATAATTATGATAAAAAGATGAGAGAAGTAGCCAAGGATCAGGCTAATCTGCCTAGTTCCCAAGGCATTCCAACAGGGAAGGTGCTCTACAATAATTTTGAGAATCTTTTCTACTTACAGCATGAGGTGAAACACATATTTTTCAACAAGCCTACATTCTCAAAATACACTGAAGAAGATGAAATATTCAGGAGAATGATGAAGATAAAATTTCTAGAGGCAGAATTTTGGGAAAAGATAACCGATTTAATGTAAAAATAGTTTTCATTAAAATAAAGCAGTAAAGATAAAACATAGTAGTCACAATTTACAGTGAAAAAGAGACAGTAAAAGAGTATCAGCGACAGTTTAAAGCGTATTAGTTGAAAGGTTTAAGTAAAGTCAAAACAAAGATAAAACTGCCAGCGTGAAAGACACTCAACCAAAGCCTTCGTTGAGCAACAATCAAGAGACAAATCAACAACAAAATATCAACAAGTGAAGACATCAAACAATAATTTCAATAAAAACAGGGACAACTAGCATTAGTTATAAAGTTGTCACTATCTTCTTGCATGAAGATATTTTTTTTCCTTGAATAATTCCTAAGTTTGTTTTAGGATATTTTGTAAAGAGTTTTTGTATAAATAATTCTCATTTGGAAGTATTGAGGGTGGATGAATTGATGAATATTTCTATAGTTGTACTATTCTGAACCAAAGGGTGATTTACTAATTTCAAGTCAGTAGATTGGATTAAAGCAATAAAGCATCATATTACAGGATTCATGTGTTGGGCCACTTTAGTGAAGTATTTTAACTTGTTATTTGTTAATTTCTTATGTGTTTCACATGCTCATATGTTTCTTAAATCTAAATGATAAATCAGGAATGTTATTTCATAATATGTTAAAAGCACCCTGTTTTGAATTGTTTATCATTTATATGTTTCTCTTCTGATATCAAGATAAAGGATTTTTTAATTTCTCCCTTATTCCAATTGACCTCTGTCTTTTCACTCATTATCCGGATTTGAGAACCCTTAATTTTTCTCTTACCCCGATTAAAACCATTTTCACCACCAAAATTGAAGATCTGAAGTAACTCAACTATCTTGCCTTGTAAAAATTTGTTGTGTAACCAGCTTCAAAAGTAGAAGAAAAGAGATATAAACGCCTTAGAACTAAGCCACTTCGAGGGGGCAACCTCCAATACATTACATAAATGCACAATTCTTGGATGATACAATTCACAAAACCTCCTTTCTATATATAGGAGTCCATGGGGCCATAATGTAATCCTAGCCGACCTAACAATAACAATTTAAGGGCACAATAATAACAAAATGGGGGTTACAAGGGTACAATAATAACAATAAGGGGGTTACACTA
This sequence comes from Pinus albicaulis, assembly GCA_034641835.2. Lineage (NCBI taxonomy): Eukaryota > Viridiplantae > Streptophyta > Pinopsida > Pinales > Pinaceae > Pinus > Pinus albicaulis. Next base: position 1,666,918,527 of record CM076584.1, read on the forward strand.
ACAACAATAAGGGACTATACTAGTAATATAGGGACCTAACATGCCCCTCTCCTTCAAAAAAGTGTTGTCCTCAATGCTTGAGTAGCTCTGGGTGCTTCTGTATAAAATTCTCATCCTCCCATGTAGAATCTTCAGTGGGTAAGTTCTTCCACTTGATGAGATACTCTGAAATTGATCGATTCCGTAGTTGTCGAGTTATTTTTTCCATGACTGCTTCAGGTTCCAATATGATTTTCCCTTCCCCATCAAGTTATGGCAATACTGTTTGAACTGGAAGATCTTCACCTATAACCTTCTTTAAGCATGAAACATGGAAAACTGGATGTACTCGCGAAGAAGCAGGAAGCTCCAATTTGTATGCCATAGTACCAATCTTTGCAACACCTTGTAAGGACCATAGTACTTTGGCGATAATTTATTATCCTTCTTTGCTTGCTTGAGGGACATTTGTTTGTATGGTTGTAGCCGTAAAAATACCCAATCTCCTACATCAAAACTTCTCTCGCTACGATGTTGATCTGCCTGTTGTTTCATTCGATTTTGTGCCAAATTCGGGTTATCCTTTAAGAGTTGGAGAACTTCTTGCTGATGCTCGATGTGATCTTCCACTGCTTGAACCTTCGAATTTTCCCTTAAAGATGATGTGATGGATGGTGGATGATATCCATAAAGTGCCATAAATGGGGTCATTTTTGCTGCGGTATGGAAGGAAGTGTTATACCACCATTCAGCGAGAGGTAACCACTTGACCCATTGTGTTTGTTTATCGGATACAAAACAACGAAGATATCCTTCCAAACATTTATTTACTATCTCAGTTTGACCATCAGATTGAGGATGATAAGATGAGCTATGAGCTAATTGAGTACCCAAACAAGAAAATAACTCCGTCCAAAAATTTCCAGTAAAAATGGGATCTTTGTCACTCACAATAACCCTTGGGTTCCCATGTAGCTTTTGAATTGTGTCCATAAATGTAGTAGCAACTGTACTTGCTTTAAATGGATGAGATAAAGCACAAAGTTGTGTATGCTTGGTAATTCTATCAACTACCACTTTAATGAAACTCTTTCCTTCGGACTTAGGTAAACCTGTGATAAAATCCATTGAAATCTCCTCCCAACATTGACTTGGAATGGATAAAGGTTGTAGAAGTCCCGAGGTCTTAATTGTCTCCACTTTATTCTGCTGGCAAACCAAACATTCCGCCACAAACTTTTGAATATCAGATTTAAGGCCATCCCAAAAAAATTCTTTCTTCACCCTGTGGTAAGTTTTTAAAAATCCTGAGTGTCCTCCTAAAGGAGAAGTGTGCAATTCCGGAAGAATCTTTTGTTTTAGTTGGGAATTCTTACAAAGATATAAGCGATCTTTGTACCATAAGGAATCATTTTTCCAACTAAATGTATCAGATGTACTAGGATCTTGCTGCAACTTCTGAATGAGTGTCCATACATCTTTGTCCTTCTTCCATTCATCTCTTGCTTCGGTTATCCAATATAGTTGGATAATAGAAATGGCACAAAGCAATGCTTCCACCTCTTCATTCTTTCTTGAGAGTGCATCTGCAACAACATTAAGCTTTCCTCTTTTGTAGATTATTTCAAAGTCATAACCCAACATCTTTGTGACCCATTTTTGCTGCTCTTCTGAAGATAGTCTTTGTTCCAAAAAGTGTTTAAGACTATCATGATTAGTTTTTACCTTGAAGTGTCTTCCCAGTAGGTAAGTTCGCCATTTCTTTAGTGCATGCAGTATTGCTAACATTTCCTTCTCATAAATAGGTTTCTGTAAATACTTTCCTTTGATTGGACGACTTTCAAAAGCAATGGGTCTTCCTTCCTGCATTAAAACTGCACCAATTCCATTTCCTGAGGCATCACATTCCACGATAAAGGTTTTTGTGAAGTCTGGCGTAGCTAAGACCGGTGCTAGGCACATTGCCTCTTTAAGATGTTCAAAGGCCTTAGTTGCTTCAGGAGTCCATGAAAATGCATCTTTCTTCAATAATGTTGTTAGAGGTCCTGCTATTCTCCCATAATTCTTAACAAACTTGCGATAATACCCTGTTAACCCGAGAAATCCTCGCAACTGCTTTATGGTTGTGGGAACTTTCCATTCCTTAATGGCTTTAATTTTGTTAGGGTCCACTTTAACCCCCTCGTGAGATACAATATGACCCAGATATTCCACCTCTTGTACTCGAAAGAAACATTTGGACTTTTTTGCATATAATTGTTTCTCCTGCAATAGTTTGAGCACCCTGTCAACATGTTCAACATGATCCTTCCAAGACCTGCTGTAGATTAGTATATCATCAAAAAATACTAGCACAAATTTTCTAAGGAAGGGTTTGAAAATGAATTCATCAACCCTTGAAATGTAGAAGGTGCATTGGTAAGGCCAAAAGGCATGACCAAAAATTCATAATGACCCTCATGAGTTCAAAATGTTGTTTTTGGAATATCTTCGGTCTTCATTCTAATTTGATGATATCCTGAACGAAGATCCAACTTGGTAAAATAAATTGCTCCATGTAATTCATCCAATAATTCATCAATCACAGGAATGGGAAATTTGTCTTTAATGGTGAGCTTATTGAGCTCCCTATAATCCGGACACATTCGCCATGATCCGTCCTTCTTGTGTACCAAAACTACAGGAGCAGAGAAAGAACTTTGACTAGGTTGAATTATACCCGCCTCTAACATTTCTGCAATCATACGTTCAATTTCGCTCTTTTGGAAGTAAGGATATCTATAAGGCCTGATGTTTGGAGGAACACTTCCAGGAATCAAATGAATAGCATGATCATGATCACGAATAGGTGGGAGTCCTTTGGGAGTTTCAAACACCTTGGAATGATTGTCCAAGACTTGTTGGAAATCTGCAGAAATAGATGATTTTGATGTTGGAACTTCTAGTGAGCATAATTGTGCAATTACGCCTCGCTGTTCTTTCTTTAGAAGCTTTGTCATGACATTAGAGCTTATTATCCTTCTTGGCTTCCCCGCAATACCTCGTAATTCGACTTCCTTTCCTTCTGAAAAAAATTTCAAGAAAAGTTCTTGAAAATTAAAAGCTACCGTCCCCAAAGATTGTAACCATTGTACTCCTAGTACAACATCAGCACCTCCATAGGAATGGAAAGCATTGGACTAGTCAATACATATTCCCCCATGGTTAGCTTAATATTATGGCATTTTCCAGAGAAATTTATAGTTCCTCCATTTGCAACCATCACTTGACATTCTGGTGCTGGGTATAGGAAACAATTTAATTCCTTGGCTACCTTACAATGAATAAAATTATGGGTGCTACATGAATCAATCAACACTATTACCTTTTTCTTCTTGATTTGTCCTTTTATCTTGAGAGTTTGAGGAGTGGTAATTCCTGCCAGTGCATTACACGATATGGTTGGATTCATTTCTTCCTCTTCTGGGGTTGGTTCCTGGTGTATATCCTCTTCTTGTTCATTTTCTTCTTCCTCTTCCCAATCTATGTAAAATAATTTCTTCTCAGCACACTTATGACCTTTAGTGTATTTGCTATCACAACTGTAGCAAAGCCCTTTTGCTCTTTTTTCTTCCAATCGTTGTGGTGTCAACCTTGTAGGTTGTGGAAATCTAGGCGTAGCAACACTTCCTTCTTTATAGAATTGAGTGGTAGGCTTCCTTGTCGCCATAATTTTACATTCAACTTTTCTTGCCAACCTGAATGCCTTCTCCAATGAATCAGGTTCCAAAACGCGAACTTCATGTTGGATGTTATCCTTTAAAGTACCTAGGAAGAGATCAATCCTGTGTTCCTCTGTAATATCAGTTACCCTTATATTCAATTTTTGGAAGTCCTCAATGTGCTGCCCCACTAAACCCTTTTGTTTGAGATTTATCAATTGGGTAAAGAAGGTGTTGCTCTTTGTATCCTCATAATGTGCTATCATTTCCTCAGTAAAAATTGACCAAGTGACAATTTTTTTACGGGAGCAAAGCCATCGATACCATACAAATGTATTTTGTTCTAAATGTAAAGTTGCAATGCGTACCTTTTGTGTGTTTTGCACATTATGGAGATCCAAATATTGCTCCATCTGTAGTATCCATGTTACAGGATCCTTTCCATCAAACTTCCTCATATCCATTTTTGGAATATGGTGGTTCTTCCCGCCAACATTCGAGTTTATGAAATCATGATTAACATTTATTTTGTTCTCATCGGGAGGTTCTTCTCCTATATTTCCGCCATTAGGAATCATTTCTGGTTTTAAGCTTGTCATCAAGCCTTCCATGTATGCTTTTAGATCATTCTTCATGTCATCCATCTTAGCTTCCATGCCGACTTCCATGCCATCCATCTTAGCTTCCAAACCATTCATCTTAGTTTCCACGCCTTTCTTCAAACCGTCCATATTCACTTCCATGCCTTTCTTCAAACCGTTCATCTTCACTTCCATGCCTTTCTTCAAAACTTCCATTTCATTTTTTGTTGTTCTTTGCGAGAGCGAAATTTGTTGCATTTGCTCTTGTAATTTTGACATGTCATGTTGCCATTCTTCATCTTCATGAGTAATAGTAGAGCCTTCTAAAGGCTTAATGGGTGTTTAATTCTTTTTAGGGGCCATTTCAGACTCCAATATTGATATATATTCTACAATAGGCCCTTGCAATCAATTCAACTTGATTCTTCAAACAAGACTTATGCAATTCGGGAAAAAAATACACACCTTTTACTAGCTTTGAGGAGCTCGATATTGAAATTGTATTATCTCTGTGCTTGAAAATCTTCGATATCGGAAATTCAGCCCTGTAGTAGCCCTCTGAAGCTTCTTTCAAATGCCACAGGTCTGACCTGATTTTGATGCTCCAAGACAAAGTTGTGTCCAATCTCCCACAATGACCTAATTCTGGACTGGTTCAGTAGAGCGAACTTGTACGACTTGCCACGTGTCACTGTTTTGTCCTTTGTCTTTGAAATTGATAGTGAAGAAACTAAAGGCTGTGTACTTGTGACCACTTTTGACGGCACTCCAATCCAATCTTCAGAGAGAGAGTTATTGAACTTTTCCCACGATCACCTCTTTGAGATGAAATTCAGGAGCCTGAAAAAGCACTACCTTCCACAGATCATATCTCCAAAAATATTGCGAACCAAGTTCTGACATTTTTTGACGACTTTCCTCAGGATTTCAGATTCGCACCATATTGATTTCAGACTCTGACCCTTCGTAAAAAAAAAATTATAGCGCAAATGCCACGATGACTTGTTTATGAGCCTGAAAACATACCTAACTTCCACAGATGATATCTCCTCAAATATTGCGAACCAAGATCTGAAATTTTTAGAAAACCTTCCTCAAGATTTCAGCTTCGCACCCTAAAAATTTCAGCTTCTGAAGCTTCGTAGAAAAAAAATTATAGCGAAAATTCCACGATGACCTGTTTGGAGCAGCGAAACCCTAGAATCCCAAAGCTCCGATACCAAATGTTGTGTAACCAGCTCCAAAAATAGAAGAAAAGAGATATGAACGCCTTAGAAATAAGCCACTTCGAGGGGGCAACCTCCAATACATTACATAAATGAGCAATTCTTGGATGATACAATTTACAAAACCTCCTTTCTATATATAGGAGTCCATGGGGCCATAATGTAATCCTAGCCGACCTAACAATAATAATTTAAGGGCACAATAATAACAAAATGGGGGTTACAAGGGTACAATAATAACAATAAGGGGTTTAAACTAACAATAATAAGGGGCTATACTAGTGATATAGGGACCTAACAAAATTTCCCTTTGGACCTTGAGCCTACTATGATTTCTTGACACATTGACTCCATTATCCCAATGGAATACATATCTACATCTATCCATCTGAGTAAGTAATATCACCACCAAACCAAATTCAAATAAAAACCCTAAGTAATCCTACATAACTAGCCTAAAATCAAATACAATCAACAAAGTTAAATCATATAGAGACAACCCTCTATGAGCATTAGGAAGGCTAGATCCTAAGGCTTAAAAGTAAGTTTGTGGTTACCTCTAATATTCTTTAAAACACAAAAATCATAACAACTCTTGAGAATTATTGGAGTGATAACATATTGGCGACCATACTAGGGAACTAACCAATCCTCAGTTTTAAAATAGATCTTAAAGGAAATATTTTTAGTTATCTTTTCACCTTAAGATTGTTTTGAAGATTTTTTAGTAAATTTTCCATAAAAAAATGTAATTTTGGCTTCTAGAAGAGTCTACTATACGAGGTGAAATCCAGATCCAAAACCTACTGTCATAGTAGATAATCTCGACAGAATTGTAAAGAAAAAAAAAATAGAAAGTTTAGGTAATAAGAATTCATTGTTCAAAGCTAATTCTCTTCCAAATAGATTATCAAGTTTATAGCTTTTGAACAAAATTTGCTTAGAACTAAATTAGAAAGTGACATACATAATAGTGTAATAGATCCTGATTTCATTTCATTCATTGAAAGTAAGAAGGAAACTGCTTCACTAGATTCAGATGAAAAAGTATTAGAATTTTATGATAAACTTGATGCTATAACTGCAAATTTGATCAAGGAAATTGATGAAGCTTATTTAAAACATTCAGTTGAATTGATTGCTTTATCAGCCTATACCCCTAATCCTTCTACCAGTCATTTAGATACTAGTCATTTAGAATCTTTAGGTTCATCCTTATTTAATACCACCTCATCTATTATTTCCACCACACTTCAGTCCACAGAATCCTTCTTTCCTAAGCTTCCACTTCAACCTAGACTTTTATTTCCATCCCAAAATACTACAAGTTCGTCCTCTAGCACTGCTACTGCATTTTCAAGTACTTCAACCACATTTCCCAGCACATCTTCTAGGATCCCAAGTACATCTTCGAGTGTTCCTACCTCATCAGCAAGTACTTCAATCTCATCTGCAAGTATTTCAACTTCATCACCAAGTACTTCAAACTTACCTCCTAGCTAAGCTAGAATCCAAGCCATGGATGCACGATATGCCCCATTGGTCCTACAAGTCCCTCTAAATGCCATTCCCCAAGAATACCAAAGAAAAATCCCTCAATTTGATGGAACAACTCACTACACTGCACAAAAATATGTTAATAAAATGACAGACTACTTTGAATTTCATGAACTAGATGATGCAAATGTTCAAATGACACTTTTTGCTCAAACTTTAGCTGGTGATGTTAAGAAGTGGTATAAAGGTTTGTATGCTAGTATTATTGTAGATTTAGCTGCTTTCCATAGTGTTATTGCCTAAATCTACCTCAGGCTGAATGAAGGCAGAGTTCAGGGTAACATCAAACCACGCTCAGTCTGGTAGCTAGCCCTACCAGAACAGGAGAGGGCTCTCTCCTGGTCAATCTCAGCAAAAATAATCAATAGGGCTTGAGATGACTTCAAATAAAAGCTAATTTTAGGCTAGGTATATAAGTGAAGGAGTTTGATTGTGTTTTGGGGGGTTTTTGTTGGATCAAAGGGAAAGGTAGTTTTGGGTGTGGGGATAAGGCCTAGTTTTTGCAGATTTCTGATTGGGGCAAGGAAGGCAATTGTTTTGATGCTTTAGATTGAATGAATAGATGGATCAGACCGGTGAGGAGCTAAAGAGGGTAAGAGGTTCTCAAGAGTCCTCCTCAAACAGATGAAAACATGAAAAATTAAACAAAACTGAAGGCAGAGCAAAGCAAGCTACTGAATTCCACCTTTAAACACCGATTTATTTAATTTAAGAAGAAAGAGAAGAAAAATGATACACATAAACATCAGTGAAATCACAATTACATAGAGAAAAAAACAATCAAAACACAGAGCCACATGGATCCCAAAGAGTGCTGCAAACCTTGGTCTATTCCTTTGCCAAAAGTGCAGAGATGAAATGTACAATGAAGTGCCAAGCAATCCCAAGTGTCCAACCCTGAAAATGATTGATGAATTACATGATATAGACAAGCCTAACTCATTCCCATGCCTCTAGGGGTCGAGCTCATCATTCTAGGAGCTGTTTCAACCATATCTAAACTAGGAACTAGAAAATAGGCAATGAAACAACTTGCCTCTATATGCTAGGAAACTGATCCATTCACTTACATTTCACCTTTTGGTGAATGAATCTTCTAGAATGAGTAAAAATGTGCCAAAATTACATCATGGTCATGAAATTACATCAAGGTATATCAAGAGTTACATGAAAAAGTGAAACTGGCCAAAACTAGGCGAAATTCTGAGCTGTTGAGTGAAAAATAGGCCAAATTACTCTATGCGCCGCGCCTGGAATCTCTATGTGTAGCACACGTTTGAGGCTGATTTTGAGGCCCTTCCCGAAGTCCAAATTGAGGGCAGGATAGCTCGTTGGAAAGCCCTGTATGTCTACTTCCCAACCCAAGTGGAATTTTTGGATTTGGTTGCCATTTTATCCTCCAAAAGTTCAATCTCCCAACACTGCTTCCTGTGTGTGCAAAAAGTGGCAGAAAGGCCATTTTTAGGGTGTTTTTGACCCTTTAGGCAACCCAGAACTTGATAAAATCCTTAGGTAATCCATGAGAATGCATAAATTTTAATAAAAAATCCAGAAATGTAAATTTTTCCTCCTGAAGAGCTGCCAATTATAAGCGCGCGCCAAGTGGCACTACGCGTTGGGCAGGAAAATCTGTTTTTTAGACCCAAAAATTCAAAATTGACAAAATTTTTCCCAAATTTCTTGAAATTTGGGCTGAAGGTCCCTCATCAAGCATTATTTTCAGCCAAAGAAGCTTTGGCCAAGATTTGGAGCCTCTCATGCCTTATGCGACGCTTTAGTGTCCTCCTTAGCCTTGCCTTCAGGATTTTGATCCTCGCTTTGCAAACATGATTGCGCGCCCAATAATGGTTCTTCATGTGCCTCAACATATTCTTCTCCTTGTTTGCCTACTCCAATAGCTTCTCAAGATGAATGTTGACCCTCTCAATCCAAGTCTCTCTATCAGCCTCAATCTCACGCTCAATGGGTGTCATCTCGGATGGGCTTCTTCGGGCAGCTTGCCGGTTCTCACAGATGTTTTGCAACTCCATGATCATCTGCTGATCCTCCAATTGTTTGTTCCAATGATCCAAATAGTTTATGATCCATTGAGCTCTCTGAAATTTGTCGATCAATGTCTCGATCTCAGCTTTCTGCTCCTGAATGATCTCCCTCAATTTTGAGCTTGGAGAGCTCAAATCCTCATCAATCAATATGAAATCAGTATCCTGGCCTCCTGAAGGGCCCTCATCCTGCATAGGCCTCTTACCTCTATCCTGTACCTGTACTTGTGCTGCTGATGATGGCAACGAGACCCCTTCCACCGCGAGTGGAGATAGTACTCGCCGGGCTGCTGCAAATAATACTCTCGTGCCTCTCTGATAAGTGACATAAAATGGCACACTGATAGGCTCTATCTCGTGACCTTCAAACTGATGTGAAGGTTCACCTGCATCATGAACAATCTCCAGAGGAGGCTGAGGGGTTGTGAATAAGTCACGGGAAATGAAATCCTCCCATGCAATACCCTGCAATCCAAGCTTATGTACAACAACGATCTTGATGAGCGCATAGTGATAAATACCATTGTACTGCTGCTCGGGAGTCTTCTTCTGCACAAGAGTGGTCATTCTCTCGATGTTTTGGCACATGAAATAAGGTATGTTCATCATCCTCACTCTCGTGAAATGCATCAATAACCTGATGTGGTAGGCATAGAGGCGTGAAAACCGGCCCTCACAACTGATGTATCGGATAATGAGTCTCATCAAAGGTGCATAGGATTCTTTCAGGAACCGGAATAGGAATACCCTGCTGAGCTGTCTCACATAGCTAGGCCTAATGTATGGTTCATAATGCACTTTGTCCACCTGCTGTCTTTTGTTCCACTCCTCACCTACATTCGGTATTCCTGTTGCCTGAGAAATGGTTTTTGGTGTCAAGGTGAAGTTTACACCAGCGAGAGTTACCTGACCATCATGCAAACGTAAAAAAAAACAAACGAGCCAACTCCTGATGATGCTGAATCTGAGCAATCATCTCACAGGACTGATAGCATGACTGCTCTCGAAAACATGCCATGGAAAGTGGGCAGGCCCGCAACTGAGTTAATGAGGTGGGCTCTTCCCTCACATGTTTGCCACCTTTATGAGGCCTTCTCGGTACATGTAGCTTAGTGGTAGAATCACTGTCTTGTTCATATGATGAATCCGTGTCCGTCTCCATGGTGTTACAAGTCTATGCCAAGTGTATGTTGATTTGTATGAGATGGAAATAAGAATTTGGTACCTTTTGTTTTAATGCCAAATATGTCAAAGTCAAATGAGGGACTGTGGGAAAAAGGGCAGTAAGGAAAATGGAGTTTTGTCAAGTGAATTTAAAGTGTGAGGACAGTCAGTTGACTGTGTTTGGGAATTTGGGATTAGGAATTTTTGCAAATGATATGGGGAAAGGGATAATGATAGGAAATGAAAGGATTGAGGGATAGGGATAAATGGGAATAAGTGATATGAGTGGTTTTGGGATATAAGGGAATAGGGGAGGGATTATAATGATAGTATGACAGTGATGGGAAAGGGAATCACAGGTGAGAAATGGAGTTGGAGTGTTTTGGCACCAAAATCAAATTTTAAAACTTCAAATCAAACCCTAAGGGAGCAATTTTTCACAAAAGGATAGGGTTTATATTTTCATCATTCAAACTCTCATATTCTTCCCTTCAAACCACACCAAACATTGTTTAAAAGGCGATTACAAAATCTCATAAACTTACTTGGAGTAAAGGAGACCGACCGATTTGGATTTTTGAAGGAATGGCACAAATTTTTGGTTGTCTGTCGTGTGCGCTGCGCGCAAAACCCAATGCACTGCACCCTTTATATGCACCGCGCAGGAACAAAAATACACTGTGCAAAGCGGCCCTATGCGCCGCGCTCGGCTTGTGCGCCACGACCACTGCCGAGTGCGTCGCGCAGCTGATTTCAACACACAATCCGGCCTTAAACAAATTCTTTCACTCCTCTACGACTTTCCTCGACTTCCACTCTTGGCTTTGGCATGCAAATGAATTTTAGAAAAAATGAAAATATCTTATATGCCCAATGACTTTGATTTTTGTTTTAGAAAACCCACTTTCTAATGTTTGACTTTGGCACTTTTCACATTTTAAAATGAACTCTGTTTTGCTTGTTTCCTTTGAGTTTTTGAGCTGAATGACGAAACTCTTGTCTATTTTTTGCAGTGATAGCTAGCATTGGATTTGGAAAAGGCGACCAGGGCTGCACCTGAAGATCTTTACAACTGAGAAACTTTTGAAAATTACGTGGCATTTATTACAAAAGACGAAATTGACGATTTTTCTTCAAAACAGAGTTTTGAAGAAGAATCATGATCTAACATTATGACGATGAAATTTTTGAAATGAAAACTTATTTTGGAACCTCCCTTATGTGCCTGCTGGCATTATTGGACACTTTGAAGACTAAATTAATGAAACCCTAAATCTAATGAGACTGAAAAACTCTAAAATGACTCTTTGCCCACCAAAAGACCAAACCTTGACTGTGAATGACTGTAAATGATTTCGATGAACTTTGATGAAAAAATACGGACCAACAGGTACATGACATGAGGGATATGAGTGAAAAGACCCTTCCATCAGATGATCCATGCTCCTAATGGAATGCAGCTGACTGGACTGAATGAGACACCTAAAATGAAATGCAACAAAAGAGATTTTGATCTCTAACGGAGGGATGAAGATACCGACTCTAACATTGGCTCCAATGGGGATGGTAGCTCCTTGGAGGTGCCAAGAACTATAGATTTCTGGGAGAGTAGGCAATGCCTTTGTCCATTGGGCTATGGAGTCCATAACTTCGAAAAATCAACACAAGACTCTTGACTCATTTATTGACTGAAAATTTGACTCAAACTGACTCAATTTTGAAACTGAAATGACTGAAAAATGTGACTTGACAAACTCAAACTAAAGTTGAAATCAATCTTCAGAATTATAGCCTTCACTTCGGGCCCCAAACTGAAGAAAAGATCACAACACACACTTGCAATGAAACTGAAATAAATGGTATGTACAGTGACAATGTAAACAACAGAAAACATCTTAGAAATGATATCGCTTGAGCAGTCGATCATTGACTGACCCTCCTGGACAATATTCCTCGTTCATCTCCTTGAGAAGAAAAGCATTCTGACCCCGATATGTAGCAATTTTAAAGGGTCCTTTCCAGAGATTTTCAAACTTACCGTGCTTACCCTTTTCCTCGTTTCTTGCATCCCACTTCACCACCACTTCTTCCAATTGAAATTTGTTCGCCTTTGATTTTCTGTCATAGATCTTCTTAATTCTCTCCTGCAACTTGAATGTGTTTTGAAAAACTTCTTCTCTCGTCTGCTGCAAATGGATCATTTGATTTATTCTTCTTTGCATATGATCATCTTCACTGCCAGCTTCCTGTAGAAGTTTGACCACTGTAACTGCGAGAGAGGTAGGAAACACTGTATCAACTCCATAAACTAACTCAAAGGGGGACATACCAATGGATTTCTTCTGACTCACTCGATCTGCCCAAAGTGCATTGACCTACTTCTTATGCCAACTTTTCTTTTTTATTTCCAACAACTTTTTAATGATGTTGACCAAAGATTTTTTGAAAGACTCTGCCAATCCATTGCCTTGCGGATGATAAGCGGTTGAGTGTCCCAAAATGATATGATACTTGTCACAAAACTCAATCATCTTTTTCAATTTGAAAGCTGCTGCGTTATCAGTGATTAACTTATTCGGGCAACCAAAACGAGACAAAATGTTATTCTCAAGGAAAGAAATTATTACCGAATCTGTAGCTTGCTTGGTGGGAACTGCTTCAATCCATTTCGTGAAATAATCTGTCGCTGTTAGGATCCATATATGTTGACCTGAAGAAGCGGGATGAATTTCTCCAATGAAATCCAAACCCCACTGTTGAAAAGGAGCACTTACTTCAATAGGCTTAAGCAGCAAAGGCTGTAATTTCTGCCTCCCTTTAAAAATCTGACATTCATGACAACTTTTGACAGTCTTATACACATCAGAAAAAAGTGTTAGCTAATAATATCCCACTCTCAAAATCTTATTGGCCGTTTTTTTCCAAAAAAGGTGACCCCCGCAATCTCCCTTATGAAAATCCTCCATGATCTGCTTTACTTCTTCTTCCACCAAACAGTTCAGCAAAACACCACCGGGATCTTTCCAATAGAGTGAATTATTCAAAACACAAAAATTAGCAGCCTTCAACTTCAGATTTCTACTTTTTTTTCTAGCCATGCCAGGCGGTGGTGACAAATTTTGAAGCACATATACAATATCTGAATACCAAGGAGAAAGAAAAAATATTTCTGATACCTGAGCTGATGAACTTTCCTCATTCTCCTCGGACATAGCAGCAATAAGATTGGTGTCCAAGGCATGTAAATTTGATTCCGCCATTAACTTAGCCAACCCTTGTCCTTTGATAAGTTTTGCGGGCTTTATCTCTACATCATACTCCAACAAGGCTGCAATCCATCTGCCCCGTCTCCCTTCTGGATCTATTTTCACTAAAACATCCTTAACAGCAGCGTTAGGAACATAAGCAATAATATGAGAATGCAGAATATATACTCGAAAATCTTTCAATGCCTTCACAAGAGCAAGAGCTTGCTTTTCAATGATGTTATATTTCAAGGCTGCATATCTTATAGTACGGATGAAAAAAGCAATTGGGTTTTCATGCCCATCTCTTTTCTGCATTAATACTGCTTCCATAGTATGCTCCGAAGAAAATGAAAACAAAATAAAATCCTGAGTGTAATCCGGGCTGATCAAAACCGGAGTTGCAGAAAGAACCAACTTCACTAGATTGAAAGATTTCACCGCCTCCTCAGACCATTTTACTATGATATCCTTCTTAAGCATGTTCGTAATCTCTCTTAAATGTTCAGCAAGGTTAGGCACAAAGCGGCGAAAAAAATTCATCTTACCATTAAAAGACTAAATCTCCTTCTTATTTCGGGGAAGATCTATTTGCTGAATAGCTTCAACTCGAGCTGGGTCAATACAGATGCCATCTTTTGAGATAATGTGACCAAGGATTTTGCCCTCATCCATGGCAAACAAACTCTTCTTCGGATTGAGTGACACACCATACTTTCTACAACGCTGAAAAACAATCTTCAGATGGTAAATGTGCTCTTCATCAGAATTGGAAAAGACTGTCAAATTATCAAGATACACAACTAGGAAAACATCTTTCTCATTTGCAAATTCCATATCCATTGCGCGCTGAAATGTCGCACCAGCATTCTTCAAACCGAAAGGCATTTTAGCATAATGGAAAGTTCCCCACGGAGTGGTGAACGCTGTTTTGTCTTTGTCATCATCATGGAACAGAATTTGGTTATACCTGGAATAACCATCGAGTAGTGACATACGAGATTCTCCAACTATTCGCTGCAGTATGTGATCCATTTTGGGCAATGGATAATTTTCTTTCAAAGAAACCTTGTTCAAATTCCTAAAATCAATGCACAAACGAATCTCACCTGTCTTTTTGCTCATGGGCACCAAATTGGAAATCCAATCAGAAAATCTTATAGGAACAATGATACCAGCCTTGTATAATCGATTCACCTCCTTCTCAATTGAGGGCAGCAACTTTGGATTTATCCTTCTCAACTTCTGCCTGAAAGGCTTTTGATTTGGCTTGATAGGAATGGTGTGTTGAATTATATTTGTATCATACGTCTTCAAATATGAATAGTCCCAAGCAAATACATCAGCAAAAGAAAAAAATAAACTAACATATTTTGCTTTTACCTCTGGTGGCAATGATTTGGACAACTTCACGATCTTTGGATTCTCAGCTGATCCAATGTTCACATCTTCAACTCCCTTTTCGGTTGGCCGCAAGGTTGGTTTTCTAGCTACGTCATATTGATCAAAGAGCTCTTCTAAAGGTATCAAACCCTTAGGAATCACATTATCCTTCAGCTGCAATATTTCCATCTGATTTATTTGCACATCGGCCTCACCATCATCATGCTCCATGTCAATTGAAGTCTCTTTGAACTTACCTTTGTTTTGCAGAAATTTATCAATCTCATCACAATCTTGGAATACTTGCCAATACCTTTGATTGTCCGGCACAGTTAGACGATGTTTCACATGGATTTCGAATTTGTTACTTGAGTTCATTGGAATCTTCAAATTACTTGTTGCCTTAGTAAGAGCATCTGCAATACCATTTTGAATACGAGGGATACAAGTCAAAGTATAGTCTAAAAATAATTTCAAGATATCAAGAACTTCATTTCGGTAAGCCCGCATTCGAGGGTGCTTAGCTTGATACTCACCCTTCACTTGCTTAATTACCAACTCAGAGTCGCCATAGACTACAATCCTCTTAGCATTCAACTTTCTAAGTATTTTCAAACCAGCAATCAAAGCTTCATATTCTGCTTCATTATTCGAACAATCAAAATCTAATTTATAAGAGCAGACCCTTACATTACTCGGTACCTTGTTTGGGGCGGAAAAAGGGATGCGTACCCAAATGCCAATTCCAGCACCATCACTCCCAACTGCACCATCGAAATCCATAGTCCATAAACTATCTTCATCTTCTTCCAAGTGCTGAAATTGTGTTTGTTCTGTTATTTTTGCTTGTTGTCCATCAACTTTCTGCTACTGTCGAAAGGCTGATTGCTCAACGGAAGTCTCAAGTTCTTGCCTTTCTTTCATCAAAACTTCTCTGAAATTTTTTGTGATCTCCGGAATGTCCTCTTCTTCAACTAACTGACTATCTACATCATTGAAACTATCTGAATACAAAACAAAAGACTCTGAATCTGTATGTACATAATTTATCGGATGATTTACCGGTTTCTCCTTGCTGGTGATCATATACTTCATTTTTTGCTCCCGATATAATCTTCTCATCTGACCGAACACAGGAATGGTAGCACATGAGAAATAAAGCTGTAATGTTCCCTTCAACTTCGCTCCCCAAGATATGGAAAGAAGCATGCCAAATCTAGGAGGAATGTCTGCCACAACCACATCCATCAAAACATTCTTAGTTTGAATCTGATCTAAACTAACCACAAAATATTTGATGAGCCCGATGCATCTTACTCTACTGGAATCGAAAGAATAAAGATCATGATATTTCCTAGTGATGTCCAATCCAAATTTCTCCATGATTGCCCTCGGCATGAGATTATGGGAAGCTCCAGAATCAAACATGGCATTATGCAACACAAAATCATGCAATCTAAGGCTGATATAAAAAGGAGGTACGTCACTATCAGGAGACTCACCATCCAATGCTGGTCCAAATATCAACTCAGGTTGATCATCTTCCACATTCACCATATCAGACATTGGGTCGAAATTCAAAATTTTAGATACTTGACCCTTGTAGCTGCTATTTCTCATCAACTCAGTCAAAGGAATGGAAACTTTTAACTTAGCTATTTCACTCTCTAAGTTAAAAGTTGAAGCTTTTTCTACCTCTTTGGCTGGAGCATCCTTCTTTTCAGATTTCTCCCTCGATACAATTGGCTGATTAGATCTTTCATTTGCTGATGGTGGCTTGCTAGTAGTAGGATCAGCTACATCGTTTCCCTTCTTCTATGCAATGGGTGCATCATTCTTTGGTGCTGAAACTTCCTTTCTCTTTTGGATTGGGTTGATAGGCACATCTCTGTTTCTAAGTGAATATTGTCGCTGCTGGGTAGAAAAAGCATTCATATAACCTCTCTGATACTCATCCGACTCTTCTTCAAGAGCCGTGTAATTTGCCAAGATAAAATCCTCATCCTTTTTTTCAGCTAAATTTTCTGCATACTCATCATCCTCGGTGATAAAGGTTGGCATATCATCAGGTGTAAAGAAGTGATTTTCTTCTCTTATTACATTGTATTCATCATCTGATTCCGGACCAACAAAATTTTGCTGTAAAGGAGTTTTTACCTGCTGTTGTGCCTACGGTTCTTGTGCTTGCTGCTCTCGTTGTTTGATCCGGAATTGTGGTTACTGCTGTCCACAGAAGTTAGGATTTCTGATCTGCAGTTTAGGCTTATCAAGTTTCAGTCTTTCAATCATCTTTTCCACCTTGCAGAGTACTTGATCTGAAGTAGAAGCTTATTCCTTTATTGCGACTTTATTTTCTACTCTCAACCTAGCTCTCTTGTCATTTAAATTAGCTTCAACACTCACTGCAATTTTCTGCATCTCCTCCAAAGTGGGCGGATATCTTTCTCGTAATGAATAGGCCATGCTCGAATCAAAACCATCCGGAAACTTAAGCAAAGCTGACTTCTTATATGGCCTTAAATCATCAGGAATTGCATTGTGAACCACATTAAATCTGATACAATAGTCTTGGAATGACTCACCTACGTTGCGCTTGATCTTGGTATATTCAGAAGTGATATGAAGAGGATATTTCTTTACTTCCCATCGATCTAAAAATTGTCTCTGCAGCTCAGCCAATGTAGCAATACTTCTAGGCTGCAAAGTTCTGAACCATTTTCTCACTTCGCCTCCAAAAGTTTGCACAAACAATCTCATGGTCACATTTTCTTCATCAATTTCACGAAGATCAAAGAAGTCTGCCATTTTATCAATATGTTGCTGAGCAGAAACAATTTGAGGAGTGCCATCAAACAATGGGATCTTACTTTGATAATCAGCGGGCATGGCATCCAAGTTTTGAGGCAAGACAAGGGGTGCGAATCTGGCAGCCATTGCTCTTGGTGGATTTATAACCTATCTTGGAGAAATAGGTGGAGTAGGAGCAGTAGATGTATGAGGTGTATGTGGTGTGGATGGAGGCGATACTACTGCAGATTGTTGGTCAGAAGTAGATGGTTGCACGAGGATGGTAGGAATGAAAGGAGGCTGGGTATGAACTTGTGAATCGGAAGTAACTGTTGATGGCCCAAGAGTTTCAGATGCGGACTCTATAAACTTAGGAATGTTTGTTGCCACAATGGAATTTTGGATATTCAAAATGTAACTGTCGATGGATCTATTGTCTTGTTCAATTTCAAGATACTTGATAAACTCGGGATTTATGACAGTAGAACCAATAACGCTTTCAGATTTAGTCTCAAACAACGACAACTCAAATTTCTCGTCAAATTCAAGATCTTCAAGATATTCAAACACAGCGGGACATGAATGAGATTTGAATAGAGGAATCACGGGACTTTCTCGACGAAGGATTCTTGAAATTAGATTGGGATTCTCATACACTGGAGGTGGATTGGGATCCAGATTTTCTCTAGTATGTCTTCTGGAAGCTAGTGTGTTGGATTAATTTCAAAATCAAAGGGACAAAACCAACTTGTTCAGCCTATCGAATTCTAGACTCATCACCCAAAAGTCTAGAACGATCTGATATACTGGGGTAATTCACAAGTCAAGTGTCACGTTCACAAGCTAGACCAGAGATTGAGTGAAGCAGCGTTTATCTACTTTTGCTAATGCAAATAAAGAGCGTTTCGAAGGCTACCTGGCATAACTTCAGGCTCCGTCCGTAGCTTATAAAAAAAATAACACCAACAAGCAAACCATTTTCTCCCCAGTATGGTCGCCACTATGTTATTGCCTAAATCTACCTCAGGCTGAATGAAGGCAGAGTTCAGGGTAACATCAAACCATGCTCAGTCTGGTAGCTAGCCCTACCAGAACAGGAGAGAGCTCTCTCCGAGTCAATCTCAGCAAAAATAATCAATAGGGCTTGAGATGACTTGAAATAAAAGCTAATTTTAGGCTAGGTATATAAGTGAAGGAGTTTGATTGTGTTTTTGGGGGTTTTTGTTGGATCAAAGGGAAAGGCAGTTTTGGGTGCGGGGGTAAGGCCTAGTTTTTGCAGAGTTCTGATTGGGGCAAGGAAGGAAATTGTTTTGATGCTTTAGATTGAATGAATGGATGGATCAGACTGGTGAGGAGCTAAAGAGGGCAAGAGGGTCTCAAGATTCCTCCTCAAACAAATGAAAACATGAAAAATTAAACAAAACTGAAGGCAAAGCAAAGCAAGCTACTGAATTCCACCTTTAAACACTGATTTGTTTAATTTAAGAAGAAAGAGAATGGAAAATGATACACATAAACATCAGTGAACTTAAAATTACATAGAGAAAAACACCATCAAAACACAGAGCCACATGGATCCCAAAGAGTGCTGCAAACCCTGGTCTATTCCTTTGCCAAAAGTGCAGAGATGAAATGTACAATGAAGTGCCAAGCAATCCCAAGTGTCCAACCCTGAAAATGACTGATGAATTACATGATATAAACAAGCCTAACTCATTCCCATGCCTCTAGGGGTCAAGCTCATCATTCTAGGAGTTGTTTCAACCATAAATAAACTAGGAACTAGAAAATAGGCAATGAAACAACTTGCCTCTATATGTTAGGAAATTGATCCATTCACTTACATTTCACCTTTTGGTGAATGAATCTTCTAGAATGAGTAAAAATGTGCCAAAATTACATCATGGTCATGAAATTACATCAAGATATATCAAGAGTTACACGAAAAAGTGAAACTGGCCAAAACTAGGCGAAATTCTGAGCTGCTGAGTGAAAAATAGGCCAAATTCCTCTATGCATCGCGCCTGGAATCTCTATGCGTAGCACAAGTTTGAGGCTGATTTTAAGGCCCTTCTCGAAGTCCAAATTGAGTGCACGATAGCTCATTGGAAATCCCTATTTGTCTACTTCCCAACCCAAGTGGAATTTCTGGATTTGGTTGCCATTTTCCCCTCCAAAAGTTCAATCTCTCAACACTGCTTCCTGTGTGTGCAAAAAGTGGCAGAAAGGCCATTTTTAGGTGCTTTTGACCCTTTAGGCAACCCAGAACTTGATGAAATACTTAGGTAATCCATGTGCATGCATAAATTTTAATAAAAAATCTAGAAATGTAAAGTTTTCCTTCTGAAGAGCTGCCAATTATAAGCGCCCGCCAAGTGGCACTACGCGTTGGGCAGGAAAATCAGTTTTTTAGACCCAAAAATTCAAAATTGAAATTTTTTTTCCCAAATTTCTTGAAATTTGCGCTGAAGTTCCCTAATCAAGCACTATGCTCAGCCAAAGAAGCTTCAGCCAAGATTTGGAGCCTATCATGCCTTATGCGACGCTTTAGTGCCCTCCTTAGCCTTGCCTTCAGGATTTTGATCCTCGCTTTGCAAACATGATTGTGTGCTTAATAGTGGTTCTTCATGTGCCTGAGCATATTCTTCTCCTTGTTTTCCTGATTCAATAGCTTCTCAAGATGAATTTTGACCCTCTCAAGCCAAGTCTCTCCATCAGCCTCAATCTCACGCTCAATGGGTGTCATCTCGGATGGGCTTCTTCGGGCAGCTTGCTGGTTCTCACGGATGTTTTGCAACTCCATGATCATCTGCTGATCCTCCATCTGTTTGTTCCGCTGCTCCAGATATTTTATGATCCATTGAGCTCTCTGAAATTTTTCAGTCAATGTGTTGATCTCAACTTTCTGCTCCTGAATGATCTCCCTCAATTTTGAGCTTGGAGAGCTCAAATCCTCATCAATCAATATGAAATCAGTATCCTGGCCTCCTGAAGGGTCCTCATCCTGCATAGGCCTCTTACCTCTATCCTGTACCTGTACCTGTGCTGTTGATGACGGCAAAGAGACCCCTTCCACCGCGGGTGGAGATAGTACTCGTCGGGCTACTGCAAATAATACTCTCATGCTTCTCTGATAAGTGACATACACTGGCACACTGATAGGCTCTGTCTCGTGACCTTCAAACTAATGTGAAGGTTCACCTGCATCATGAAAAATCTCTGAAGGAGGCTGAGGGGCTGTGAAGAAGTCACGGGAAATGAAATCCTCCCATGCAATACCCTGCAATCCAAGCTTATGTACAACAACGATCTTGATGAGCACATAGTGATAAATATTGTTGTACTGCTGCTCGAGAGTCTTCTTCTGCACAAGAGTGTTCATTCTATCGATGTTTCGGCACATGAAATAAGGTATGTTCATCATCCTCACTCTCGTGAAATGCATCAATAACCTGATGTGGTAGGCATAGAGGCGTGAAAACCGACCCTCACAACTGAAGTATCGGATAATGAGTCTCATCAAAGGTGCATAGGATTCTTTCAGGAATCAGAATGGGAATACCCTGCTGAGCTGTCTCACATAGCTAGGTCTGATGTATGGTTCATAATGCACTCTGTCCACCTGTTGTCTTTTGTTCCACTCCTCACCTACATTCGCATTCCCACCGTGTTTGCTCGTGCCATAGTAGTTTACACCGCAAGAGTTACCCGCACCATCATGCAAATGGGAAACAAACAAACTGTTTTAACTCTGATGATGCTGATCAAGAATCATTCACAAAGACTGATAGCATGACCGCTTCTAAAAACATGCCATGGCAAGTGGGTGCCAAGAACTGAGTCAAATGAGGTGGGCTCTTCACATGTCCCACCTTACGAGGCCTTCTCAAGATAAGGTAGTCAAAGGTAGAACTTCAAGATGAATCCGTAACGTTCCATGGTGTTATGTCGTTTTCAAGCAAAGGTTGATTTTGTATGAGATGGAAATAAGAATTCTGGTAATTTTTTAATGCCAGAAGTGTCAAAGTCAAATGTGTCGGACTCGAAAAGGTAGGAAACATATTTTTCAAGTGAATTTAAAGTGTGAGGACAGTCAGTTGACTGTGTTTGGGAATTTGGGATTAGGAATTTTTGCAAATGATATGGGGAAAGGGATAATGATAGGAAATGAAAGGATTGAGGGATAGGGATAAATGGGAATAAGTGATATGAGTGGTTTTGGGATATAAGGGAATAGGGGAGGGATTATAATGATAGTATGACAGTGATGGGAAAGGGAATCACAGGTGAGAAATGGAGTTGGAGTGTTTTGGCACCAAAATCAAATTTTAAAACTTCAAATCAAACCCTAAGGGAGAAATTTTTCACAAAAGGATAGGGTTTATATTTTCATCATTCAAACTCTCATATTATTCCCTTCAAACCACACCAAACATTGTTTAAAAGGCGATTACAAAATCTCATAAACTTACTTGGAGTAAAGGAGACCGACCGATTTGGATTTTTGAAGGAATGGCACAAATTTTTGGTTGTCTGTCGTGTGTGATGCACCCTTTATATGCACCACGCAGGAACAAAAATACATTGTGCAAAGCGCCCCTATGCGCCGCGACCACTGCCCAGTGTGTCGCGCAGCTGATTTCAACACACAATCTGGCCTTAAACAAATGCTTTCGCTCCTCTACGACTTTCCTCGACTTCCACTCTTGGCTTTGGCGTGAAAATGAATTTTAGAAACAATGAAAATATCTTATATGCCCAATTACTTTGATTTTTGTTTTAGAAAACCCACTTTCTAATGTTTGACTTTGGCACTTTTCACATTTTAAAATAAACTCTGTTTTGCTTGTTTCCTTTGAGTTTTTGAGCTGAATGAAGAAACTCTTGTCTATTTTTTGCAGGGATAGCTGGCATTGGATTTGGAAAAGGTGACCGGGGCTGCGCCTGAAGATCTTTACAACTGAAAAACTTTTGAAAATTACATGGCATTTATTAAAAAAGACGAAATTGACTATTTTTCTTCAAAACAGAGTTTTGAAGAAGAATCATGATCTAACATTGTGACGATGAAATTTTTGAAATGAAAAATTATTTCGGAACCTCTCTCATGTGCCTGCTGGCATTATTGGACACTTTGAAGACTAAATTAATGAAACCCTAAATCTAATGAGACTGAAAAACCCTAAAATG
This sequence comes from Pinus albicaulis, assembly GCA_034641835.2. Lineage (NCBI taxonomy): Eukaryota > Viridiplantae > Streptophyta > Pinopsida > Pinales > Pinaceae > Pinus > Pinus albicaulis. The sequence goes on from CM076584.1 coordinate 1,666,941,382, forward strand.
ACTCTTTGCCCACCAAAAGACCAAACGTTGACTGTGAATGACTGTAAATGATTTCGATGAACTTTGATGAACAAATATGGACCAGCAGGTACATGACATGAGGGATATGAGTGAAAATACGCTTCTGTCAGATGATCCATGTTCCTAATGGAATGCAGCTGACTGGACTGAATGAGACACCTAAAATGAAATGAAACAAAAGAGATTTTGATCTCCGACGGAGGGATGAAGATACCGACTCTAACACATAGGATGTTTCTTAATAGATGGGAGAAAAAGAAGAATCCATTACAAATTTTATCTGAATTTGAAAATATAAAAAGAACACCAAATGAAACAGTTCAAGACTATTGTACAAGATATAATAATATTTACAATGCAATCTGTGCTAATCTTAAGCCTACTCTAGACTTTTCCATGATCAAATTACTTGATGGATTTGATACAGATATGGCTTACCAACCGAGAGAGAGAAACCCTAAAACCTTAGAGCAGATGCAAAGTAATTTTGTAAGTGTAGAGGAAAACTTGTTAGCCAAGAAAGCCAGATCAAGGAATGAAAGAAGAGTGAAAATAAAAGAGGAAACATCAACCTCAGATTTGAAAATATATAACTTAGAAAAATATGTAGAAAGAATGATGGATAGGTTAGATAATATGGAAAGGAAGCCACAATGGGATAATCAACAACAAGGACCTCAAATAAGAAATCCCAATTTCAGGAAAAACACCAACACTGGTAAATCTAGAGAATCAACACTTGATCAAATAATAAGACCACCTTTCCAAGAGAACTATGCTGAAAGTTCTCACCAAAATGAATATGATGAAGACACTCAGATCAATATAATGGGAATTAATGATGATAACACCATTTTTCTTACACAAGAAGAACATGAGTTATATGAATTACAATAGCTAAAATTAGATTTTGGCGAGTCTTTTGATTACAAGAAAGGTTATGAGTTTGCAATTAATGAAGTTCATAAGCAATATAACCTTAGGAGAAAGAAAAATGTAGAAGCCCCTACTAAGAAAACTACCCAAAATCAAACAAAGAAAATAGTAGAGGCTCCTACAACTAAAGTTTTGCAAATTCTTCCAAGGGAAACCCAACAAAACTCTAGTTCAACTCAGAAGAATTCAAATCATAATCAGAAAATTTCAAGTCCCAAAATTACACTCAGTCCTAAAATTATTGAAATTACAGATATTGATGTTCAAGCTTCAGCTGATCCTCAAAAATATGTTGCTGCTAAGACAACAATTTCTACTAAAACAACAATTTCAGATTCAAAAACATCTGTTGCTGATCCAAAATCAACAGATCCTAAAACAATTGCTGCCAAAACAGTTTCTAAAACCTCAAAACATGCCAAAACTTCCACTGCATCTCAAATTGTCCCTGAAAAGAAAATTAAAAGCATTAAAGTAGTGGAAACACAAACAGAAAATGAAAGACCAACTGTAGAAAAAGAAGATAAACATACCCAAACTGTAGTTACAAAAGAAGAAATAATCCAGTTAGGAAAATCACAAGCACCATTCAACATCCAAGCTGAAATTGCCAAACTGAAGATACCAATTCCTTTAACAGAATTGGTTAAACATGATTTATAAAAATCACATATCACTGAGACTTTAAATATGAATGATGGAGAAGACTCTGTAAATTTAAGTGATGATCAACCATAACTAATATTTGGTCCTGAAGTTAATGGAAAACACCAAGAAGGAGAAGTTCCTCCTTTCAACATTAGCTTGAATGTTCATGATCAGATTTTACATAATGCCATACTAGATTTAGGTGCCTCAAATAATTTAATGCCAAAAGAAATAATGGAAACCTTGAATTTAGACATCACTGGACCTTATAAACATCTCTTCTCATTTGATTCTAGTAAAGTGAAATGTCTAGGTTTAATCAAAGATTTATGTGTTACTTTAGTTCAATACCCTAGAAAAATCATATTCATGGATATTGTATTAGCTGACGTCTCTCCTAAGTATGGAATGCTATTGTCTCGCTAATGGGGAGCTAAACTGTAAGGATCTCTACAACTAGACATGTCTTATGCAACAATATCAGTTTTTGGCCAACCCAAGAAACTTTACAAAGAGACATTAATGAAGTGCATGGTTAGTATAGTAGAAAGACCTCGAAACTATCCGATTTATTCTACACCTACTAATATGGACTCCTTCATTTTATGTAATTCTAAAATTGGAATAGAGAACTACACTGAATTAAAATAGAAAGATAAATACCTAGACAGTGAAAACATATTTCATGAATCAATGTGGCATTTATATTTTGATGGATTAGTGAACAAATTAGGAGCAGGAGCAAGAGTTTGGATACACAACATGGAAAAAAATCATGCAGAAGGTCATGACTTTAGATTAAATTTCAAATGTACAAATAACATGGTTGAATATGAAGCTTTGATTTTAGGATTGCAGATTGTTAGAAATTTAGGAGGGAAAAGAGTTTGTATCATGGGAGACTCTGATTTAATTGTAAAACAGATTAGAGGAGATTATTTTGTGTATAATCCTAGATTAAGTCAATATAGAGAAACACTTTTAGATCTGATGAAAGTGTGAATTTGCTGTAATTCCTAGAAAACAAAACATACAAGTACACAGTTTAGCAACTTTTTCTAGTACATGTAATCTTCCTTTTCAACCAAATCATCAATATACAACAAAATTTGAACACGGGCCTACAATACCAGATAATCTAAAATATTGGAATTTTTTTTTTCACAAGATGAACAAATCTATCATTTCATGAATGCTGAAGGAGAATTTCAGAATTGTAACATAGACATAGATTGTACAGTAGATGATAAAATAAACAGTTAGATAGATGTAAATAACTTAGATTTCACTAACCCCACTAAATTCACTCAAGTATAAATAGATAATTTAGAAAAAGTAGAGATTGAAGAATTAACAGATGATGATTCTGACATTTTAAACCTTAAAAACAACTTTTTACCTAAGGGATTAGCCCCTTTAGAATATATTTTTGATTCAAATGATGTTGCAAGAAAAACAAAGATGGAACCATTAAGATCAGATATTGAAGAATGCAATATAGGAACAAAATAAAGGCCTAAACTAATCAAACTTTCAAAAGCCTTACCTCAAGAAGAAAAATTGAAATATATAGCTTCGTTTAAGGAATATCAGGATGCATTTGCATGGAGTTATGAGGAATTAAAATCTTATGACACTAACATAATACAACACAAAATACCTATAAAAGAAGATCAAAAACCTTTTAAACATAAGCTTAGAAGAATCAATCCAGTTTTGATGCCTTTAATTGAAAAAGAGGTTAAGAGAATGTATGAAGCCCATATAATTGCACCTATCATATATTTTGATTGGGTTTCAAACCTAGTTCCCACTAAGAAGAAGACATGGGAGATAAGGCTGTGTGTTGATTTCCAGAATTTAAATAAAGTGTCCTTAAAAGATAACTACCCTCTCCCCAATATGGATCACATTTTACATAGGGTGGTTGGTTCTTCCAGGATTTCATTGCTTGATGGATTCTCTGGATATAACCATATTTTAGTTCAGCCAGAAGACCAACCAAAGACTGCATTTACTACTCCTTGGAGTACTTTCATGTATGTGAAAATGCCTTTTGGATTAATGAATGCATGAGCCACTTTTCAGAGAGCTATGGATATAGCTTTTGCTGAAGAAATTCATGATTTTGTAGTGATTTATCTAGATGATATAACTGTATTTTCAAAAACTGATAATGAACATCTAGATCACCTAAGACAAGTGTTTATCAAATGTAGGAAATTTGGCATTTCTTTAAATCCTAAAAAGACTATTTTTAGAGTTGAAAAAGGCAAACTATTAGGGCATATTTTATCAAAAGAAGGAATTATGATAGACCTAGCTAGAATAGAGGCCATTGTGAACATAAGCCATCCTAGGAATATTAAAGAATTGCAGGCTTTCTTAGGTAAAATCAATTTTCTCAGAATATTCATTTCAAACTTAGCAGAAATAATTAGAGAACTCAATAACTTGTTGAAAAAATACTTAGTACTTAAATGGATTATTGAGGCCAAACAATCATTTGCATCAATAAATCAAGCTTTGACAAGAACACCGGTCCTAATAAGTCCCGATTTCAAAAAATACTTCATTATTTTTTCTTTTGCTTCAGAACATATTATTGTTGCAGTCTTAGTAAAGAAGAATGATTAGGGCTATGAGCAACCCATTGATTTTTTCAGCAAATCACTTAGATATGCCACTTTAAAGTATAACATAATGGAAAAGCAGGCACTAGCTTTAGTAAAGGCTATTAAAGACTTTAGAGTGTACATCCTATATTCACATATCATTTATTATGTTCCAAATTCAGTTGGGAAGGACATTCTAACTTAGAATGGGGCTGATGGTAAAAGAGGCAAATGGATTGCCACCATTTTGGAATATGCCATAGAAATTAAGCCCACCAAACTAATTAAAGGTGAAGGTTTAGCCAAAATCATGGTTGAATCAAATTGTCATGCTTTAGATATAAATTTTATTGCCCAATTAGATGATCAGGAAGAGATGACGACTCCATAGATCAGTTAAGCCTTTTCAGATTCACCCTTGTATGCAGATATCATATTTGTATTACTAAATTTACAAGATCCTCCTGAATTATCAAGAACTAAAGCTAGCTTTTTAAAGTTAAAGGCAATGAAATTTTGTATCATAGACAATGTACTATTTTGGAAAGATCATGGTGGAATTTTATTGAATTGTTTGCTTAAAGGTGAAGCTGATAAAGTTATGAAAGAGTTTCATGCAAGTGACTGTGGAGGACACCTTTACTGGAATTCAACTGCAGATAAAATCTTGAGAGTTGGTTTTTATTGGCATACACTATTTTCAGATGTGAAAAAGTATGTGACCTCCTGTCACAAATGTCAAATCTTTGAAGGGAAGAAAAATTTTCTACCTTTACCCCTTAAACCCATCTCCACAGAATTTCCATTTCAACAATGGGGCTTAGACTTCTTGGTGAAATCCACCCTCCCTCATTAGCCCAACACAAATGGATTTTGGCAGCCACAGACTATTTCACTAAGTGGATAGAAGCCATTCCTTCCAGGCAAGCCACTGATACTATCATAATATCATTCTTAAAAAATAATATATTGTCTAGATTTGGATGCCCCCAGAAGGTCATTACTGATAATGCATATTTTTTCAAGTCCAAAAAGATGATTGAATGCTATAATAAATATCACATTACTATTGGCCATTCCACTGCTTATTACCCTCAAGGTAATGGTCTTGCTGAATCCTCCAATAAAATCCTTGCGAATAAGAAACTACTAGAAGACAATAAGAAAACCTAGAACAAAAGGTTAGTGAATTCCTTATGGGTAGATAGACTTACCACAAAGAAGTCCATTGGTACATCCCCTTATCAACTAGTTTATGGGATGGATGTTGTTTTTCCATCTTCTTTAGGAGTAACAGTAATGAAAATAATACAAGAACTGTAGGTAGAAACCAATGATATCCAAAGAAGGATAAATCAAACCATACACTTGCAGCAAACCAGGGAAGATGTCTATCTGAAGTCTCAAGTTGTTCAAGAAAAGATTAAAAATATATTTGACAAGAAGACTAAGGAAGATTATTTTTATATAGGTGACAAAGTTCTTAAGTGGGATTCCAGGAGAGAAGACAAAGGTAAACATGGGAAATTTGATTTCTTATGGAAATGCCCTTATGTCATTTATGGTTACAGAGGTAACAATGCATTATTTTTGAAGGAGTTGGATGGATCAGATATGCTAGATGGACCTATCAATGGTAGAATGCTGAAGCATTATTATTCCCCAGGATAACAATAGTTCACTTTGTTTACTTTTCTCATTGTACATAACATTGCAGATTTTATATTGGATTGGATTTTTTTATAGCAAAGTTGAAGCCCGGAGAGAAGGCCCTAAGCTTTGAAAGACAAAATATCATAAGTATGAATAAAGCAGAGCTCAGAAAATAGTTTCAAGGCCATCACAGTCAAAATTCAAAGGCTACTAGTCTCAAAGTTCTTGACATTTCAACAGGAAATTCCATCCCCATGTGGAGCCACTGTTAGGGTCCTATAATAATAGGATTCATAATTTTGAATTTACTCTGATTAGTCTTGTAATATGTACATAATTTTCTTTCTGCAAATTATTTTCCATATTAGAAAAATAAAAAATTTAAAGACGATAAAAGACCTAAAAGAAAAATCAAAAGACTTGAAAGAAAAAAGATAAAAAAGAATATGAAATTGAACCCCAAACAAAAAAGAGATAAAATAAAACATGAAAGTGATGCAAATTCAAATTCCACTACTATTTACTTGTACTACAAAATAAATATTGTGTGCAACTTGTTAAAAACGTCATAATCCATGAAGGTCAAACAACTTAATCTTGACCTGTCATGTTTTAAATTTCATGTTGCTAGATAGAGAATAAAGATCTAGCCAAACAGTTTAATCTTGGCAGATCAATAGTTAGGTAAAGAATAATAAGGAGCTCAACAGCTTAATCTGAGCCCTTGGAAGAAATAAGGATAGAATTAGTTAGTTTGTTGTTTGAAAGAAAATGAAGAAGGGTCTGCAAGCTCAAATGCACCCATGTAAATGAAGAAAAAAATGTTAGGGTAGCGGATGGGTAGGTAGAAGTAGTTTTTACAAAGGCCTGGATAGTAGAAAATTGGTCATTTCATTTACTAATTTCCCTTTGAAATCATTTTTCTGTTGTAAAAATACCTCATCCCCTTCATTTTTACTCTTACCCCTTGTTTCACTATTTCCCCCTTTGCAAAAAGCCCCTTTTCCTAAGTGAAAATGCACATTTATCCTTGGAAAAGTAAAAATCCTTTATTAATTCCATTTTCATTCAAAAATACATTAAAAACCCAAAAATACCTTTATCCTTAGTATTTCTTTAAAAAGAAGAAGTGATATGTCAGGTCCCACAGTGAATAAATCCATTCTCGATAACAGTTTTAACACTATACTTAGTGTATTTAAAATCTCGCACTTATTTACATTTGTAGATATTAACATTTGACTTTATATATTAAATCCCATTATACATTTTATCTCGTATATATTAAATCCTTACTATATAAGTCCCAACCCATTATTCTTAAATATAACCTATGGTTTAATTCCCACATGTTATATATCCGAGACCCACATTTTATTTTTAAAACCTATGGTTTAGATTATCCCTGCCTATTATAAAGGTCCCACTTATCCATACCCCACTTGTTAATAAACCCCGCTTATACATAAATCACACTTACCTTAACCACATTGGTTATATCGTATAAATCCAAACTATATGTATTAAACCATACTTCATATACATATAACCAATCGCATATCATAAACCCCGGGCCCCATGCCTATCCAATCCCGTGACTCCATCGCATTTTTCTATCCGTTAGATCATTACCCGCTAAATCTAACGACTATCAAACCTCGTCACACATCCGATAGCACAAGCATTAACCTACCCTCAACCATGTGATATCTGTGGTTTTCGAAGCTACGCTTCAAGCTATGTGGCACCTTTTCATTTGATCGCGTCCTCACGAACTCTACCACTTACCACCTTTTGTTAATGCGAAAAATCACCCAGTTGTGTTCCTGCCCATTGCGCAAACCACCATGTCTATTCAAAATTGACTGCTCATTCAATGAAATCACTGTTTGATAAGAAATGCATATAGCCGCCCATTACACCCTTTTACACCATTTCTGTTACATTTTCACGTAGAAAGAGCTATTTAGACCAGAAAAATTACTGCGGACTCCGTTTTTAAGCCAAATTGAAACATAATCCAACCAATTCGCTGCTACAACATTACAAAAGACATTCAAAAGCACTATAAAGACCTCTGAAGCCTCAGAGAAGCCTTCTACATCCCTAGAACCCTCCTGCAAATCAAATTAGCATTTTTCCCAGGTATTCTTCAAAGAAAAGACATGTTCTTGATCTAAAGAAGTAATTCAAGTAATTGAATCGTTTAGGAGCGTTTTGAAAACCTAAAGAAATGCCTATTACTTCCTAAAGGATCTTTCTGTAAACCCTGGACCTATTTTTACAGAGTTCTGAGATATTGAGATTGCTGTTTGGTCACAGATATTATAGTTTAATTAATTGAAGAAGTTTAAGCCTCTGCAGACCTAAAGGAAAGCCCTTTTATCTTCAAAATCCTTTTCTACGGACCCTAAATGTCCTTTTCAGAATTCTGAGGTCCTAAAAATTGTTTAAAGCATAGAGACTACAATTTGATCAAATAAACCTCTGCAAACCAAAGATAAAACCCCTATTTTATTTTTAAATCTGTCTTCAAACTCAAAATATCTGTTAGAGGTGCTCCTACAAGCCTAAATCAGTTGTTTCTAAGTCAAAAGATTAATTAATTGTAAAATCAAACAGAACAATGGCTTCCAAAGCAGTAGTATCAGTCAATCCTCTATAACCTCCTATTGTAGATGTAGAACACACTCCCCTAGATGATAAATATTTCAAGATTAATGACACAACCACATAATTTAACCTTCTGGAGCTCCACTACTAGAGCCATGAAAAATCCATAGATCAGGCTGATGAAGTTTTTATGTGGGAGTCTAATTTTCCAAAATATGTTGTCCCATAGACTTTCCAATTCCCATAAGTGATTGGACTATGTCAATCCTGCTATTTCCCTGATCATAGAGCCATAATAAACTCTGAAAAAGAAATCTTGTTTACCATTACTGCTAAGTCAATCAATCAAATGCTTCAGATCCAATCTAGACCAGATGAAGTTCCTTTGTCCATTGAGGCTCTCACACAATTATACCTGAATCTGGACTTCCCCAAGAGGTTCCAGATATTCCAGAATTTCACGCCTTCTTTTGTAGAAATTCCCAAGATAAATCCTCCATACCCTTCTGCAAAATTTTCTGAAAGGACAAGACATATTATATCCATGTTGTCCTTTATTCTTGGTTATTTCACAGATGAGGATGTTGATGTTGCAGTGCTAGGTTTTTTGTCTACTTTCACACCTGGTCAACCTCCTGCTACCATTTTTAATTTTTCCCAATACCTTGCTGACAATATTCATGAAAATTTGGTCAAAATGCCTTCTGAAGGTGTTTTCAAGTATTCCTCATTCTTATTCCATATTCTTTTTTACTTTTAGTCTGAGAAATTTGCTATAAACCTTCAAAAGCTTGATGTTGAAGGAAACCACAGTCAGTCATATTTTGGACTCCTCTTATTAGAAAATATTCATCACAGTCCACCTATAGAGAGTTTATATATCCCTTCATTCATCCTATGGTCAATTTGCTGAACAGTAGCAGGCAACCCAGAATTAGTGAAGAGATTAAGAAGGTCCTACAGTTGTCAAAGCATAATAGGACACATGATTGGTACTTGTACCAAAACCATACTAAGATAAGAGTATATGGATCAAGTCTTGTTCCATATAAACTTCCCAAATACCTCCCTATGAGGTTATTTTCCCTTGAGTACATAAGGCAGATTCTTAATTCAGATGCAATTAATTTCTTGGCAGCAAAGAAGAAGACACAGTTGAAATTGAAAAATCAGGTTGGCTTTTTTATCTGTAACAATAGATATGCAGGTATAGAGGCTGAAAAACATTTGCAGGAATTCAAGTTCAGTCACAGTTTTCTATGGTATTATGACCCTCTTGGAGTGATAAGTAAACGAGAGTTAAATGCAAACTCACTCCCTATGTACATGAAAAGAAACTAGACATAGAGAAATTATCTAATCAATATGAATGGTTGGAAAACAACTTGGTAGAGGCAGAGAAGCAAGGTTATACTAGTCAAAATTTGCAAACTCCAGCCCAATAAGACAAGAATGCAAAGAGAAACAGAGAGGAAGGATCATACACTGCAGAGACAACTATTGAAACTAAATTTAAATTGATGTACAAGAAGAAACCTAAGTTAAATCCTGTCAATGAAGGAGTAGGAACCATAGATTTAGTGATTGATACAGATACAACATCAAAGGAAAATGCACCTCATACAATGATTGAAGAAGAAAAATAGCCTTCCACTTCACATACTCAGCTCATTCAGAAGTAACACAGTGTTGACATGTCCTCTTCCAGCAAACCAACAGAGAAGGAGATAGATATCATGCATAAATATAGAGAAATAAAGATGAAAAACGAAGAATTGAAGACTGATACATACAATCCGTATTGGAAGCAGTCACCCAGTGACCAAAGCAGATTGCTTTTTGATTTTGACTATAAGACTAGGAAAATGCAGATGAATTTCCTACAACCTAAAGTAAAGCATTCTAAAACACCAGCAGATTACAAAAAATCATCATATGAAGTTCAAGAAGATGACCTTCATCCCATTGATTAGATTGAATTTCAAAAATAGGCTAGTGAAATGCTTTACTTAACCATGAAAATCAAGGTAATGAGTGTGCAGAAGCTTCAAAACGCTCTTGCAAACATCAGAGATCAACTCAGATTAGAAAAAGCATCCTCACAGGCAAAATACAATAGAATTAAATCTTTGGAAGATTTAGTAATTGAAGTAGGATTTGATCCTAGTAATGTAAAAGTTGCAGATGAACTGATAAAAAAGAAGAATGCAGAAATTGCTACATTAAAGGAGCAACTTAATATGCCTCCTACAGAACACCCTCAAGAAAAGGAAGTACTACAGGATACAAATAATAAAGATGAGCTGATAAGTCTCATTCTACATTTGACTGCCTAAATAAAATAAATGGAGAATGAAATGGACAAGTAGGTCCAAGAGAAAAAGGATAGAGAAGCAGAAGTTCCAGTCATAGTTATTCTTGTAGTCACCACAACTGTACCTTCCACATTGGCAGAATCATTAGCTCCTAAAGTTCCAATGGCTACAACACTTCCAGTCACTTCATCAACAACTTTAGCAACAAAGTCTTCAACAACAACAACACAACATATAGATGAAGCAAGCAAGTTAGTAAAAGATATGCAAGATATGTCTATTCAGACCAATGAGTAACAGACTTAAAGAATAGCTTAAAATTCTGGAAGATGAAAATAATCTTGCTAAGATAATGCATAAGAATGAAGAACAAAGAGCAAACAGATTGAATGAACAATTGAAGAAGTTAGAAAAAGATCCAACATTAAAGGAACCCATGGCACAAGTCATGCAACATCTATGGGCCAATATCATTGAAGCAATCAATGATATTTGTTCATCAACCCAGGTTATACATGAACATAAAGACTTAGTCAAATCAGCAAGAGAAGCTATTCAAAATATAAAAGAAGAACTTGGTAAGAAACCTGAAGAAGCTCTTGAAATCATCAAATTTATTAATTCCAAAAATAGACAAGAACTTAAAGAAATTGTAATTAATGATAGAACATAAACCATCCTAAAAGTTAGGAAGGTAATTTATAAGAATAATTTGATGATACAGCTAGAGGAGAAATGCCAGAACATGGAGGTTGCCATCATAGGGTTTATGATGAAATTTGATGTACTAAGGTAGAAAGGCCTTCCAAATCCATTAGTTATTCATGAAAAACTAATGAAGCATGATTATTATGATAAAAAGATGAGAGAAGTAGCCAAGGATTAGGCTAATCTACCTACTTCACAAGGTATTCCAATAGGGAAGGTGCTCTACAATAATTTTGAGAACCTTTTCTACTTACAACATGAGGTGAAACACATATTTGTCAACAAGCCTACATTCTCAAAATAAACTGAAACAGATGAAATATTCAGGAGAATGATGAATATAAAATTTCCAGAGGTAGAATTTTGGGAAAATATCACTGATTTATTGTAAAAACAATTTGCAGTGAAACAAATAAGTAAATATAAAACACAACAGTCACATCTTACAGTGAAAAAGAGACAATAAAAGAGTATCAGTTACAGTTTAAAATGTATCAGTTGAAACTTTAAAGTAAAAGTCAAAACAAAGATAAAACTGCCAGTGTGAAAGACACTCAACCACAGCCTTCGTTGAGCAACAAGAAAGAGACAAATCAGCAACAAAATATCAACAAGTGAAGACAACAAGAAATAATTTCAATAAAAATAGGGACAACTAGCATTAGTTAGAAAGCTTTCACTATCTTCTTGCATGAAGATATTTATTTTCCTTGAATAATTCCTAACTTTGTTTTAGGATATTTTGTAAATAGTTTTTGTATAAATACTTCTCATTTGGAAGTACTGAGGGTGGATGAATTTCTGAATATTTCTATAGTTGTACTATGCTATAACCAAAGAGTGATTATACCAATTTCAAGTCAGTAGATTGGATTAAAGAAATAAAGCATCATATTACAGGATTCATGTGTTGGGCCACTTTAGTGAAGTATTTTCACTTGTTCTTTATTAATTTCTCATGTGTTTCACATGCTCATATGTTTGCTTAAATCTAAATGATAAATCAGGAATGTTATTTCATAATATGTTAAAAGAACTCTGTTTTGAACTGTTTATCATTTATATGCTTTTCTTCTGATATCCAGATAAAGGAATTCTTAATTTATCCCTTATTTCGATTTACCTCTGTCTTTTCACTCATTATTCGGATTTGAGAACCCTTAATTTCTCTCTTACCCCGATTGAAACCATTTTCACCATCAGCCTTGAAGATCTAAAGTAACTAAGCTATCTTGCCCTATAAACATTTCCCTTTAGACCTTGATCCTGATTTGTCTTCTTGACACATTGACTCCATTATCCTAATGGAATAAAAACTTACATCTATCCATTTGAGTAAGTAATTTCACCACCAAACCAAATTCAAATCAAAACCCCAAGTAATCCTACATAACTAGCATAAAATCAAATACAATCAACAAAGTTAAATCATATAGAGAGAGCCCTCTCTGAGCATTAGGAAGGCTAGATCCTAAGGCTTAAAAGTAGGTTTGTGGTTACCTCTAATATTCTTTAAAACAAAAAAATAATAACAACTCTTGAGAATTATTGGAGTAATAACATATACTAGAGCCAGAAGAGGAAGGTCTGCAACTGTATATAAATCCAAAGCGCAGGTGCTACCGAAAATTCCGGAAGAACATATTCAAAAAAAGTTGTAGAAAGAGTATCAACCTACACCATTAGATGAATAACTCCTTAAGGATGTTGGATATGACATCAACAATGAGAAGAAGAAGGAAGAAGCCAAACTTGTTGCCGGTACCCAAAAGAGGCATACCAAAAACATCAACAATTTTAGGCTTAAGTCAAAGGATCTACATAATCCAAGCATAATGATAGATGTTATTGATATTGAAGGTAAATCTAAAGGTTCAAAAATAGAGAAATACATTAAAAAAACAAGAATACAACCCCTTCAGAATAATACTCAGAGCCCCCAAAGATAAGAAAAACACAAAAGGGTTCTAAGGAGGACAAAGCCCCCATGAAGGAAGCGACCACAAGAGCAACTGAATCCAGATCAGCTGTTGGCAAAAAAATATACTTGAATAAGATTGCTGAAGCTGCAACACACATAGAGGGAAGGTAAACAGGTTTCTTGATACCAATACATTTTTGCTTATCAATTACAATTTTGAACAACAAATTAGGTGTCAAGGAATATAAGTCTGCACAAAATTTTCAGCATTTTCTATTTATTTTTGAAAAATAAATAGGTTGCTACTGGAGTTTTCGGTAGCATTCTAGATTTTGTGCAACTATAGGATTTTACTGAAATTTCCGGTAGCTCCTGTTTTAACTGAATTTTGACACCTGTCAGCAAATTTTTCTGAGCCAGTTAAGGATGGATAAGAACCCATAACCAAATAGATAATACAAGTGATGGCGAAAGGTGGTTATGAGGTTGTTGCAGGTATTATTAAATTAAGCTACATGGTTATTAAAGACCCAAGATAGAAGGAGATAAATCAGCAAAAAAAGGGGCAGCATGACAACACACTCAACATTTCAACCCAAATTTCTTCTCTTATTTCTTCTCCATCTGTCCTTTCTATTAGATTTTGATGGGATAAGGCTGTAATGTATTTTGACACCTATGTAATATTAGAATTAATGTTTTCTTATTTTTAGAAGAGATGGATTTGGTGCCTCTCTTGCTATATATACCACTTGTAAATACCATTTCCAGGTTGGATGTTTGTCTACCCGAAGTCTGAATATAATAAAAAACCTTTTTGCTTCATGTTGGAGGATTTTGTGACTCAAGGAACATCTAATGTCCGGCGTGTCTCTTTTCTTTGTTAATTTATTCTAAAATATGAATTGTTGCAACTAGTAAGGTGTGAGTGAGAAATTGCTAAAGGATTCAATATTAAATTATATGCTTTCAATTTTCTTCAAATTATGTGTATTATAGAAGATGTCAGTGAATATTTCATAAAGGATTTATGGGATACTTTGTACATGTAATCTATTTTCTAAATGTTGTTTACTTTGCATAAACAAAGTTTGTCTAAAATCCATCATCATAGCTGTGTGACTGATTTAAGATATGAATATTTCCTAGAATAGGTACTAGCTATCCATCTTATCCATTCACACTCTCTGCTCCCTATACTAACAATTTAACCACACAATTTATACTTGCCACAACTTGCCAAATGCATGAAAGTTTTAAAGAACATACAAAATCATTTCAAAATATTTGAGAAAGCCATCCCACCACTCAAACAACCTCTTCAAAATTTGAAATGAACTATGATGTATAAGGCTTAATCCTTATGCAATCAATGGGTGACTCCTTGCGCTAAAAATTTTAACTGTTAAAATTATGTAAAATTTAACTTAGTTTGTGTACTTTTTCAATCACGATCGATTTCCCAATGGACATAAAATAGCTTGCAAAACATTACATGAAACCTTCATTTTTAATTTCAGATCACTCTAGGAGGGGAGGGAGAGGAAGTGGTCTTCAACCTCCTCCTCCATGGCATGGATAGGGGTCATATCAGTTTGAAGAGGACATACTACAATGCTTCAATTAAATGTTCGCGATGATGGAAGAAAAGGAAACACGAAATATAGGGGATGGTCACTAGGTAGTTAGAAATTTGTTTTCTTGACACTTGAGGGACCAGCAAATTTTTGTTGTTGTTGTGGAGGTCAGGATCACTAATTTAGATTTCCATCTAGTTCAAGCTCGATCGACTTTGTGAGTTTTGGCTAGATCTCTGGGAATTTAGTTTCCTCCAACACCCCCACCTCCTGCCTCCTCCAACTACCCATACAACTTAGAACCCTCTTATTCCAGTCCCATATATTCGATATTTTAGGGTACAAAGCTTCCCAACCTTGAGAATCTTGGGTCTATGCAAAGGAAGGACAAGCAATAAGGAAAACTATATTTATAAAGAAACAAGGTGAAGGAGAGAGCCACAATTAGTATAACAACAACATAGAATCTAATGGAAGAGGCACCAAAATAGGAAGTCAACATACACAATGGAGGGATGCTCATTGAATGGGAAATACCACCATTGATACCGAAAGGCCAAGATGATCTCTTCAGGTAATTCTCAGCATGACTCCGATCACTTTCAATCAATATCTATTATTTAATTATCTTTTTTACATGCTAGTCTAGTATTTTGTTGTTAAGAACTAGTCTCCAAACTCTCACAAAAACCATCTAGTTTCCCACTTTAGGGAATATGGTCATCCACATGCTAGCTCTCGGTTAGAAATGTTTTGTTTTTTTCCTAAGCATGCTCAATTCAAACATGGTTTGTCAATGCTTCTCCATGCCTGTATTTTATGTAAATTCTCAGTAATCTAATGAAATTTTGCTTTCTTACAAAAAAAAAATATGTCATGGATTTATATGGAATTCTAATAGAAATTAGGAGAGTTACAAAATAATTTCCCATTAAAATCAAATGAATAAAAACACATGGTTATTTTTATGAGTTTGACTACAATCTAACATCTTTCTTGGCTATGATTTTACACATAAACTTGAAACACATGCCATACATGGTTAGATATGAATAATAACTTGAGCAAGGTAATGATAATATTTTAAAATGGAAACTATAAATTGATGGTTATAACTTTCATATCCATTATAGTTTAGGAAAATATAATTGCGTTGCATATTTTCTAATTAAAGAAGTAAATTCCATTCCAAATAATGTTTCCTTTCTATAAATGAGATTAGCGTTAAATTTTTAACTAGAGAAAAAACAAGAAAATGACCTTCAACCAATGATGAAGAAAATAATCTCTATGAAAAAAATTCTTTTTGAAGAAATAAAATCCTATCTAAAAATTTAGAATACTTGAATTCCATGTCACCAGGTACAATGTTGTGAATAATTTTATTAACATATTTTTATATTTCTATTTTTGAAGAAGACCCTCATGTTGGTGGGAAAAAATTCCCTAAGGTAAGGGTTGGCAATATCAACAGAGAGAAAGACGATAATCAACAAGAAGCATTTGTTCAAGCATGCAAACCATATAAACTACTAAATTTGGGTTTGAGAGGAGTACCCGAAGGTCATACATTTGATGTCGATGCCATAGGGTCCAAACCCTTTGCTTCCTCCAAAGCCAGAAGGCTTTCAACACAGTTCATAGAAGCATATACATAGAAATAAATTCAAGGTGCATAAAAAATAAACATGTTATATAATCAAGTATAAACATATAAATCATAACATATTCCATATGAATCATGAAACATGAGATCATAACATATTGGAAATGAGACAAAGCTTCTTTATTGATATTAACAAATAGTAGTGGAGAGATACAACCTGATCCAACCAAAACACCAACAAAACCTTCCTCCAGATCCGTCCAACCCAAGCCTCAAAGATCACCTCTCGAGCATGTGAAAAAGGATTCCATATAATGATGGTTGAGAATATATTCAAGGAAACAAGGGTTTCCTATCACTGGGAGTGTAGGAGGCACAGGGAAAATCAAACTTGATTTGGGGACCAAAATTACTATAATGTTGATATCCTATCTCCTTTAATTAGGCCTTCCCATAAGGTGTATAAATACCGCCATGAATTGGTTAATTTAGTTAGGACATGACCTCCTGTTTGTGGGATTTCGGTGAAACCCATAAAACCCACTGAAAAAATAGGATATTACTTTATTTTTTCATATTTTTAAGAATATACGTGGGTTTTGTGTTATGGTATCCATGTGTGTACGCACTTTTGAAAGGGCAGAGTCACGTATAGAATTCAAAATATTGTTTTTAAATATAAGATGAAGCCTGCATGGGAAAGGGATGCCCAATGCAATACAAGAGAATCAGAACTGCAAGAGTGTTGAATGATGCTATAAAAAATGCCCCCTAATATATGGGGTTAGAAGGGGTACATGACGGCCGAAATGTATTAAGAATAAAGAGAGAGATCATTTGAGAACCTGAGAGGAGATCACCATATTACAGCTTGCAAAATACCTGTGGAAGGAGTCAGAAATAAGACTCATGTATGATATGAGAATACCCATGCTTATATATAGTAAATCATGTCCACTGATCAAGTATAAAGCAGATCCAACATGTATACATAAGTGTACAGAAAGAACTGAAGAATAAATATTGGATCATTTGATCATAACCACAAAGGAACACAACGTAGATATGTCTCAATATCAAAAATATAAGAAATTCCGATCAATGATACTCAAATAATTTCTGATCACTGATGCTGCATAGCCAATCCTCATTAGTACCAAGTCACATAGGTGGAATAATGGTACTGCATAAAATCGAGTGCCAACATAGAAGATGCTGCTGTGATGAACTACAACATATAAGGCTGGGTGGTATCACTAGCAGAAAATTGAAGAAGATTTCGAGTTAAACAAGATGCTGACACAACCCAAGGTCTTCAACTACCACAAATGGTACATTTCTACACTATGGGAATAAATGAGCTGAAGTCAACCATGTGAGAAATCATTTTATTAACGGTCGTTGATGTATACCATTAACAAACACAAGACAAATCACTGATAATGATGATGAGTGTCAAGGTACCCCATTACAATTTAACAAGTGTGAATAAATGTGTTGAAGTAAAACACTTGAGAGAATCTACCAATCATGAGACATTGATGTATTCTCACTATCGATAGTGAAGGATTCTGCCACTAATGACTGCAAACCCTAAGGTATTGAAAAAGGACTCTAGATATTCTTCCCAGAGCAATGAGTTAGAGTCGATGGGAAAACATATAATGGAGGGAAAGAATTAAGGCATCCCACATAAACCAATGCGAGTGTAACTAGCAGGCCAATAATTTGGAAGAACTTAGACGAAAAGAGAGGAAGTAACCATTCCAAAGTACGTTTTCAACATACAAAATATGTGGCTAACATATGATAGAAACCCTCTAAGGAATCCACCAATAGGGTCAAATGGAAACTAGGGTACTGCATTAATCCCAATGTGTGATAATGTAAGTTGACATCGAACACAAGGTAAAACACTTAGTTAAAGACCCATGATAATGATCGATGCTGAGCACAAGATCACCTATCAATGTTGTAAATAGGGCTAGGGTGCAGCTCTAGGCTTACTCTCAGAGAAATTTGTCGGAGTTGATAAGAGCATACACTAGTAAGAAGTCAATGGAGACCTTCTTAACTAGCATGAGTGAATGTCAAATGACCAAATAATTGATGTGCTACTGAAGATAACTTGACAGACCAAGTATGGTCGAATGAAATTGAGTTAAGAGACACCGCAAAATGGACGACACAAGTTGAATTCCCTTGAAAAAATTCATGACACAATGTGACTCTCTGGCAGGATAAAATAACTTTGTATAAGTTTGCAATGAAGAGGCATTAAAAAATTCTCCATATGATTGGAAGAGATAACCAATCAGAGGAGGACTGACTCAAGAACAAGGTTACGAATTTCCTAAAGTCAAACCAAGTCCCATCCCAAATGGAGGAAAGACTTATTTTAAGTGATTTATTCAAGGGTGACATAACTGACTCTTGATGCCATCAAATATGGAGGAAAATGTCTCGTTCCTGCTCTTTTTGGAATATATGATTTTTTTGTCTTTTTCATATTTAAAGCCTGAAAAAGAATAAAATAATTCCTATAGTATAGTGGAAAGAACAAGTGTTAAGGGTAGATGCACTAGCTCTTGGGACTGGAACATTCCTATTCTCAATGCAAGGTGGCAGATACTGGTCACAACACTTAAAGGATTTTTTTTCCATGGATAAATGGTGTCAAGCCGCAAAGGATAACAAATGCATGGTTTGAACTTGCAGAAAGGTCATGGTAAAAAATGGATTATACACGAGTCCAAATGAAGCTGAATTAAGGCTAAAAGGTACAAGTAGTTAATATGCAATGCGGCAATAAAAATTAACACATGGGAGCCTCTATGGTTTAAATCCAAAAATATAGTGAGGATGAAGAAGGATGACGCTTCAACTCAAAGTCATGGCAGGACTAAAGAGGACTCCCGGGCCTACACAATTCTTGCAGCATGGGTAACATATGCTAGTGAGGATATAAATAGGAAGCCCATGGAAGGAGTGGCTCTACCACTATGTTACAAATTTATAAGATGACGAGTGAGGTTGGTTTGAAAATCGCAACATAATGGGGTCAACCCTATGGAAACATATCGCAGTATGAGGTTAAGACATATAATGCAACAGAAAAGTGATATGTCTTAACCTATATGACAGTGACGAAAATGATACTTGCCATGATAGGTCTGCAATCATGGAGTTGAAGTGGAAAAAAAATATCACAAAGTCTCCATTTATCCTGGAAAACAACCTCCCCCAACACTTCAAGCCAAAAGTTAAAAAGTTCATGAAATTTTATAGTTAAAAATGACAAACTATATAAAAGTGGGTTTCTAAAATTTCATTATAAAAGGAATTTTAAACTCACCCAAATTTATTTTAACTTTGCAAGTGTGGAGGAGAGAGAGATTTAAAGCAAACTTTGGCAACTCAATTCAATCAATCTCTCCAATGAATTTGTCCACCATGGTTTTCAGGTAACTCTAAATCCTAATTTTGTCCATTGATTGTAAATTTTCGTGAATTCATTTGAATTTTACCAGGTAATTTTTTTTTTTAAAATAACTCTGTGTGTGTACACGGGTCGATACTTTGAAAGCCACATGTAGAAATAATGACACGTGAGTTTCCAAAGGGAAAGCGACATGTATTCTCGACTTTATTTTTTTTAAAAAGATGCATACGCGCAGATAAAAATGAAAAAATTGAATTCTAATGGATGAACTCTCTCAATTTTGTAGGATGTCAATCATTTGGAGATAGAGGGAGCACAATGATGTTGAAAATGAGGTTTTGAATGATCCCAAATCATTGGATTAATTAATAGGTTTAGGATTGCTGAAGTTTTTTATGATTCCAAATATGGAAACAAAAACTTGGTTACTGGAAATGCTTATTAATTACTAGGACCCAGAGCAAGAAATATTTATGATTGATCAGATGCCCTTACAGATTGAGGTAGAGGATATCTACTTCATTACAAGACTTTCCTCAAGAGGGGAAGCAGTCGACCTGAGAGGGAGGGCCCGTGGAGGCATTAATGTTTCAGATTTCATAGGTCTATACTGTACACTAGAGATAGAGAAGGTCAGATCACATATTCCGATAAAAAATTCCATGCGGCTACTGATCAAAACCATCCTCTTCACAATTATGAAAATAGTAAGTTCAACCTTATTACATCAGTTTTCTGGGCCTGCTATGTTCTTGGTAGTGGAGTGCCTATGATCCATAGTCTATGATTGGTGTACAACGTTCTTGATCAACATGGAAAAGAAATTGATATCAATGAGACAAGGTAAGACCAAGAATTTTGGCTATGGAAGCATAATTTGCTCATTTTTATTTGAGTGAGTCCCAATACTTTGACCTAGAGTGTCAACAATCATTAGTAGTTTTAGAGATCCTAGGGTGGCTAGATGGGAAGAATTGATCAAGCTACTTGGCGGAGGTAAAGTAACTCGAGAAAATTTTAACAAGGAGTTCTTCCTCTGGTGGGAGCAACAAGTCGTAGACATATATGATTACCCATATGCAGGAATAGATTATGGAGAGGACCCAGATCTAGTACTTTCCAAGGGTGCTACATGGGGAGAAATTGGTAAAATGTTTTAATTTTATCTTATTTATTTATTTTTGGAATTTTTGAATATGATCTTAAGAAGTTAAAATTATTTCTCCATGAAACAAAAATTTTACAGCATTAAATGATCATGATGGAGTTGTTGGACTAGTGAGACCAGAGGATCTACCGAGGCAAAAGTGTCGCGACAAATACGCAGAGGGAGCGACAACAAAGTCTGAGAGAGTCTTGCATGCAATTCAGAGGAAATTGGAGAGTTTGACTCGCCAGGTTTCCATGGCAGCAATACAGGATCTCCCTGAGGACATGCATAGACGATTGGTAGGAGTACCACGAGAGTGGGTGCAACTCTTCCAATGAGTGGCGAATGCCATTGTATTTTTCCGAGATGCTCATCCATGGAAGGGCCCATAAATTTATATTATATGGATGATCTTTTTGAGATATGGATATGATCAGGATTAAGCCTTAATTTTGTAGGACATTTGTCTAGATTTTGTAATATTTGGGACATATTATTCCTATCTATATACAAATATTTCATGATGGTTTGATCATATATACAAATGATTTTATGATATTTTGATTTTTAATGTGATGAATGATTAATGTTCCAATCTAGTGCTTGATTAGCTATAAAATCACCAAGTGAATTTTCTGATCGTGGAGTATGAATGAAAGTAATAAAATTAAATGATATTTGTAACAATCTCACTCTAAAAAATTGGCGATGTTATAAAGAATCCCTCACACGATAAATGTTATTCAATTGAGACACAACCAAACATGAATCGAAATAAACTACTAATGATTCAATACCAAGAGATATTGCCTTAGATAGTAAATTAATGACAACACTATATTCAACCATATTCAGGATCGATACATATGCATCTTAAGACTAACAACTTACCATATGGATAATATATTACTCAAGCAGCAAAAGCTATGTTCCGAGTATGTCTACTAGCACCATCGACGAATCCTAAACCCACCAGATCACCCATCGAAACCTGCCAAAGAAGATAAAAAATACCATCATCACCACAAGACCCATAGAAAGAAACAAAAACTATGTACAATATTTACAAAACAAATAAAATTCTAGGGAACAACCTAGGTATAATACTTCTTAAGATAGAGCCCATTTCTGGGCTCTGACAACAACTTTCCTTCAAAGTCAACTAAATCATACACACCTTTCTTCAAGACCTTATTCAAAATAAAAGGACCGTACCACATGGGTTTGAACTTATCTGCCCCCAAGGTGTATTTATCTTGGTCAAAGACCAAGACAAGGTCACCTTTAGAGGAAACCCTAGGACATACAGTCTTGTCATATTTGGAATTTACTCTCTTTTTATGAGCTTCATTCATTGTGGCTACATCCTGACGCTACTCGTAGAGGTGTTCCAAATGAATAAGGTGCTCTTCAAGACTGGAGGTGTCTAGAAGAAGTTTTATTGCTAATTTGAGAGATGGAATCTCACATTCCATAGGGAAGATTGGTTCCAAACCATAAACTAGCTGAAAAGGATTAAAACCCATTGCAGTATTGACAGGCATCCGATATGCGCAAAGTGAAGGATATAACATGATGTGCTAGTTGGAATTAGCTTTATTGATTTTCCTTTGCAGGGTAGTTTTGAGGGACATGTTTATGGCCTCTACCTAACCATAGCTTGAGGGTAATACACTAAGACAAATGCTCCTACCAAAATCCCAATTTCAAAGCCAACTTAGACATCATATTATTATGGAAATGACTACCATGATCAGTGAAAATATCTCTTGGAATACCAAAGCATGAAATGATTTGGTTGGAAAGGAAAAGAGCTTCTATATCACTGTCATTATTGAAAGTATGCATAACTTTAAACCACTTAGTAAAGTATTCTACTGTTATGAGTGTACTTGTGACCCTTAGACGAAGCTAGATTACAAGTAGTAAAATCAATATCCCAATTAATGAATGGACCAAAAGTGATGACAGGAAAAAGTGGAGCTGGATGGGTGCACATTTTCTGAGTATACACTTGACAAGGATGACACTTCTTGACTTCTTCAATGCAATATTTGAAAATCGAGGGAAAAAAATAGCTTACACGCAAGATTGTTTGGGCTATAGCAAGCCCATATAAATGACCTCCACAAGCTCCACTATGACAGTCATTAAAAACAAAATCAACTTATTCTAACGTTAAACAACACATAAGGATTGATTCAATCCTGCGATGATATAAAGTATCACAGGTAGTAATATAATTTTTATCTAGGTGACTCAATTTCCAACATTCATCCTTAGAAAAAGTATGAGGGAACTTCAAATTCTTGAGATATGTTATGATGTATCCATACCAAGGATCCTGTGAAGAGATGAGGAAGAGATGTTCATCAAGGAATGTCTCTTCATAAATAACATACTCTTCACAAGGAAACTATGAAATCAATTCCACAAACAATAGAGATTTTTTGGACTTGGATGACATAAATTCAAGATAAAATTCTTGTAAAATGGAAATAAATTTATTATATATTCCCCCAATCAGTCATATACTAAGAAAAAATTGGAGTTAATTGGCGTTATCTAATACAAAATTTTTTCTAAGAATAATATAATGATAGAGCTGCTAAACAACATGAACCGCTTCCAAAGTCAATTTCTATATATGATAATACCTAAGTTCAGGACAGACTAAGCCTCCACTCAGATAATAAATCACATGCTCTATAAGAGCATGGTATTCTTGAACCAAAACCATACCGATGGATGATTCTACTACTACGAGATACAAGAGGAAATCACTGCTATAATCAGGTGGAATAAAATGAGCAGCATAGGTCAATTCCTTTTTCAAAGCATCGAAGGAGCGCTGAGCGAAATCATACCTAAAAAATGGAACTCATTTCTTTAGTAAATACATAAATCCTTTCATAATCTCGACATAATTCATGATAAATATCCTTAAAAAAATGGATTTATCTTGGAGACATTGAAGTTGACAAATATTCGACGGGGGAGGAAATTGTAGTATTTTCTCAACCTTGAAGGGATCAACAAGAATCCCTTCATTGGAAATTATGAATCCCAATAATCGAATAGATGTAACTATGAAAACAAATTTATTAGGGTTGAACCAGATCTTATAGTGATGACATCTTTCAAAAGATAAATGAAGGTGCTTTGGATGATCGATTTTGTTTCGAGAATGAGAAAATAAATCATCCAAATATGCTTCAATTATGTGCTTGATGTCATGTAAAGCATAGGACATGACCCACTGAAAAGTAGCTCCAACATTTTTGAGGCCAAAAGGAATTTTCCTATACGAAAACTTACCCCAGGGGCAAATAAATGTTGTCTTCTATTGATCTTCAGGATGAATAGTTATCTGTTTGTATCCAAATAATCTGTCAATGAAGGAAAATATTTCATTTCCAGCACACTCGTCAATGATCTGATTAATAAATGGAGTGGGGAGATTATATTTAGGACAAGACTTATTCAAATCCCTAAATTCGATGTATACACAGATCGTTCCTTGCTTCTTATCAATAGGGATTGGATTCAAGACCCATTTATTCAAAGGAACATGGTGTATGAAACCCACCTTAAGCAAATTTTCTACCTCAAATTTAATAGTTGTAGCTTTCTTGGGATTAATCGGTCGAAGATTTTTCCGTATAGGCTTAGTGTTTTTGTATGTCTTGATCTCATGCTGAATTATCGAAGGATAGATTCCAGTAATCTCTTCATAAGACAAAAAAAATACATCTCGAAACTCCTTAAAGAGATCTGTATAAATTTCAATTTCTTCAGGGGAACATTCAAATAAAATTAAGTCATTATCAATGATATTAGGATTCCTGGAAATGTTCACTAGAATGGTTTCTGAGATATTAGACATATTACTTTCGACAAAAATATGTGATGGGGCCAAAGGGTTTATAATTTTATGAACACTTCTAGTCAGACAAGGTCCGGAAAAATTTGATTCAACTTCATGAAAATTGGGGAGAAACTATGACCGATGATGCAAATCATCCCACGGTCTTTCTGCACCAGTCATTTCTTCTAAAATTTCCTCTTCAGATGGTAAAACAATGTCAAGGAAATCCATAACTGAAGTAGAATCAATAGTCCAGACTGGAGCCACATCACCATCCATATCCTCTAATGGGGGAAGAATGGGGTCAAAATCTGCAAGATTCACAATAGATTGGTATGCGATTTCTGCAACAGATATAGGATATTCCATTCCACCTACTTTCCCTTCTTCCAATGTGGCAGTATGAGGAGGAAAGGACCAATAATTAGAAAAATAATGAGTTCTGAAAGAAACTTTTCAAGGAGCTATCCTAGAAGACACAATGGCATTTATATGAGCAACAAGATATGGAACATCAAAAGTGCCCGTCAATGAGGAATACATTCCAAATCCAAAATTCTCGACATGATTTTTGGTATTCTTCACTAAGGGGATGGTAGAGTCAGAGGATGCATTGGGATCATTAGGAGAATAAGCCATTTGATAAATTGTAAAAATTATCCTTTCATGGGGGAAAAATAGGATGAAAAATAATGATAAAACAGTGGAATCCATTGCATAAATATAATTTCAACCCAATAAAATATTATAGTCAATATTGGCATTGATTATCTCTACCTTGACATTGAAAACCTTGCTCCCAACATAGATGGGAAAGGTGGGAAGAATTGAATGTGTCCTATGAGAATGATCATAAAATGTAGTAAGGAGAGTAGGATAGGGAACAAATTTCAGTGACCTGATAGATTTTCAACATGACATCTACATGACACATGCAAAAGCTCCTTCATCAAATACAGTTCGAAGATAGTCTTCTTCCGATATGTACATTTAAGCTGGAAAACTTTGTGATGAGGGAGGCTCTTCTTAACACTTGACATATCAAATGTAATCAAGAGAGAGATTTTCAGATTTACTCCTCCAAGCATAGTGAGCAACACACTCCTTTGTGTAGGACATGATTCGAGTACCTCTAACAAGTACATCGCACAGGGGCTCTGAGCCAGATCTTCAATAGTCGAATGTTTTGTAGAGTCTTTCGGCATCTGAGGCATAGGATCAAATTCAAGACTTTCGATATGGAGAGGCTCTGGCATATCATAGGCATCCTTATCCTTAGAAGGTTCTGACTCTCCATAGTCATGTGATATTGTTGCAACATCAACATGATACTTCACCATATATACATTCGATGTGGATTCCCCATCCTAGTTTCCCCTTATGGTGGCTTCAGTACTAGCAATAGTGCCAATAAGCATCTACTGCCCTTGGGTAAAAGGGTTATTAAGCACAACCTCAAAACTAGAAGAACCCCACTGAGCTAACAAGTGCTGAGCATCCTAAATCTTAGGGAAAATATGGGTAAGATGATCCCCACTGCATAAATTGCATGGGAATTTGACTTTCTTTTTTGATTCCTTATTTCCCTCTCTAGTATCATTACTAGATTTGTTCGCATTTACCTTCCCACCCTGATATTTCTTCTTACCACATCCTTTCTTCTTCCCATCGAATTTTTGTTTTAATTTTGGATTTGAAGACTTAACAACATTGACTGCTAAAGGTTGAGAAGGAATAGACACTGGCGGCGTAGCTTATACTAGATAGGAAAATTGTAAACACAATTGGTGCAATTGATTCAATAGGTTAGGCATACTGCTATCAATTGACCCTAAAATTTTGTCATCATGGGGGCCTAGTTTAGGTTTGGATAGATCGATCTTTGATCAAGAAGCATCAAGAAAAGTCTTGTAAAGGACTCTAGACTAAGAATAAATGAGTTATGACTGTTGGGCTCTAAAGATGACTTGTTATTCAGTGAACACTCTAGAAAGTGATACATCCTTAGAAATATCTGGGGGCAAAGATTTCAAAAACAATTCAAGAAGGAACTCATAAGGGATATATGCCTTGATTAATCTCTTCCGTCTTCGCCACTCTTGGATGTGGTTATAAATGTGAGTAGTCTTGTCCTACTCAAAATTTTCCAGAAGCTCGGTTCCAATGTCATATCATACATACAATTGAAAATTGTTTAGAAACATTGTAGCTAATTCTCCAAACATGGAAAACGTACCTCCCTTAAGCTCAATATACCATTTTTCCACTTTTCCAGTTAAGGTGCGTTGGAATAGTCTCAACCTGATTGAATCATTGATCAAGGAGTTCGATGAGCACCACAAATGGAACATGGTTATATGATCTACCAGATCTTCTCCAAAATTCCCTTCAAATTTTTGGATATCATATGGAAGTTTAGTGGGGACTGAAGGCCAAAATATATTGTAGTGGATTAGATCATTCGTCAATTTTGAAAGATCTAGAAAATTCAAAGTT
The DNA here is from genome assembly GCA_034641835.2 of Pinus albicaulis. Taxonomy (NCBI): domain Eukaryota; kingdom Viridiplantae; phylum Streptophyta; class Pinopsida; order Pinales; family Pinaceae; genus Pinus; species Pinus albicaulis. The sequence goes on from CM076584.1 coordinate 1,666,968,951, forward strand.
GCTAGGAATGGTAAGCGCGGAGGAACAGGATAATTCCACCCTCCAACAGTAGAATTACTGACATTCGAGAAAGAGTACCCTGGATTTTGAGAAGCACTAGGCTTCCACAGGTTACTCGTAGAAGGACCTTAACAATAAGGAGGACCTTGTGGTCCAGAGGTAATCAGAGGGTATCCATTCCCTGTTGTAGCATGACCAGTCATAGGAAATTTTCCTCCATTAGGGGAATTTTGAGGTCTAAAATGGGCCTCCTAAGGAAATTATAAAATAATAGTGGAAATAATAAAATAATATTAGATTACATCACCAAGTTTTAGAGTGAAAAAAGAAAAAAACTAATTTTTTTCATTGTATTTTCAACTTATCTCCCTATGGGTTTATTCAAATTTCAAGAGGAAACACTCGTTGGATGAAAAATTTGATTCCTCATCCAAGGATTACCCATGTTGCATACTTTTGATGGACATTTCTACACAAAAAATTAGAAATACATGAGAAATGTGATTGCAATCATGTTTTTTCATGTATTTTTCATTTTTTGGGTAGAAATTTCCATAGAAAGTATGCAACATGGGTATGCATTGGATGAGGAATTAAATTTTGCATCCAACGAGTACTCCCGCTCGAAATTTGAGTAAAAACTTATGGAGATAAGTTGAAAATACGAGTTGAAAAAATAGTTTTATTATTTTATTATTTTTAATCCTTTTACCTTTTTACTCCAAAAATGGTGAATCATACCCCATGGTTGACATCATCGTCTTGAATCCTATTGGTTCTTATAAAGTTTATTTTTTTGTACATTTTTCTTAGAAGGATCATTTTAGACCTCAAAATTCCCCTAATGCCATCAGGACATGATATGAAGGGGAAAGCTCCTGATAAGGATTCCATGCACTAGCCAAAGGTGGAAAAAAAATTGAGGTATTAGTAGTATGAAAGGGCATACTCCCTTGTTGACCAAATATATGGGAAAAATTCCCAACCCCAAAACCACTAATAGAAGGATTTTCCCATCCTTGGTTCCCTTGAAAATAATTACCATTTTGAGTTTCATGAGAAAAGGGTATTGATCCTATGTTCAAATATGAATTGGAAGGAGGAATATGTCCACTTCCAAAAGAAAAACCTTGAAAATATGATAAACCACTTGGTGTTGAAGTCATATATGTGGAAACAACAAAAGGAAAGGTTGAGGGAACTGAAGGAATCCCACTAGATGACATCCCGAAAGAATAAGAACCAGTGAAAGGGGCGGAAGGTTGAGTACCCCCACTCGAACCCGGAATGGAGGTAGAGCCAAAAAATACAGTACTAGGTATAACAATAGAGATATGAATAATACCCCCCCTGCAACTGCAGGAGGAGTCTGCACACCAAAAGTATTAGTAGCCACACTTGCGCCACTAAAATTTGCAATTAGAAAAAAAAGAGAGTGAACAAGGCTAGCCTGCTTATGATTCGGGGTACCCAAGTATTCTATGACGTAAGGAATATTAGAAGGAATAGGTTCCAAAGGAATCAAAGGAGACTCAAGAACGTCTTAAATTTTAACTTCGTCTTCCGATTGCAAGGGTACCCTAGCAAGGACCAGAGCATTTCCATCCAGATTCTGGACTAGAATAAGTTTACCCTGTGAAATAAGAGCCCTTGGAGAAGGATCCATCTCTGATGTGTTAGCTAATAATGGTTCAAAATAACTAGCATATTTGCACATATTCCTTCTAGATGAAGGCTCGGTGCTCGCAGACAAAATACCACAAAGCCTCCTGGACCGATACATTTAAAGACTCAAAAATACCTATGGAAATATAGGATCACATAGACCCACTAAAAATATCTTAAAGATATAACCAAGCAAGTAACTTCCAGGTATTTCCACTCAGGGTGATTAAGAATGGACACCAAAATAAAAGAAAGTGAAGATAAGGACCTTCCGAAGATAGTTTGGGATAATTACATCCCAAGCCTTCCAATGAAAGTATTAGAAATAGTTATGTTGACTACTAGACAATAGCCTTTACCTGTGCAAGTACCTAAGCTTCAAAAGGGCACCCTCCAGTAGTACTGTGAAAGTGATGCAACATATGTCTTAGGTACAATGAGCATTCCCCCCCGCAGTCACCTGTGTGGTCCCTAGGATAGGAAACTAAGGTCACTAGCTCATAATTAGAGGCCTAGTACAACAATCGTGGGCGCACGGTCTAACAAGTAGGAGAGGCCATATCTCTCTTTCCTTATCTTCACATGTCCTCATGCTTAACTAATGTGTTAGAGGAGCTTTCCTGTACAACCTAACAATACTAGATTTTCACTCTTTAATAAAATTCTATACTTTTAGTTTTGAGTGGCCTTCGAGAGTTTACTCTCCACACACCTATTCCAAGGCCCTAAATTCCCTAAACTAATTGATGTATCTATGAAAAAAAAAATCTAGTTCATTTTAGATTAAGTGCTTCGATTTTATTGGTTTTTATTTAGGTCAAGGGTAGTGGAAGTGAAACTTGTGATGTTCTGACACAAAGAAATTAATAGAAAATTAGGCTACATGCAAATGCAACTTTTTTTGTTCAATGAAAAGTGATTTCTATAGGGTTTTACAAGAAATATAACAAAGCAAAACTATTTTATTTTTCCTTTTAACACACTCACACATTCAACATCTATCAAAAAGAGGCTAAAATTCCTAAAATGAAAACTACCTTAATGCATAATAGAATGCGAAAATGGAAGATTCTATGGAATGCTCAAAACAAACAAATGCGCTCTTTCAAAAACAAAAGCCAAAATTTGACAATAAAAGAGAAGCAAATATAAAAAAAATCTCTCCAAGAAAAGCAAATTTCAACCTTAAAACAAAGATTCACACACTTTTTGAAAGACGAGAAAGGTAAAAAAGCCAAAAACCAAAGAAAATGAAGGCAAAAAAAATGTTTTTTATTTTTATTTTTATGACAAAAAGTTTCATATTGGAGAAGCAGTTATTCATTCAAAATAAAAATCAATAAAAGAGACTCAAACCCCACTAGTCATAAATAATCATAAAGATGAAAAGACTCATGTGAATAAGAGACCAAAATAACTTGAACCACTTGATCTGAAAGACACATAAAAGATTCAGGAGAACAAAAAATTTCATAGAACTAAAATATTTCACCGAATCAAAATTGAAAAGACCGTTCTCAAACAAACAAAAAGAAGCAAAATGTGCTAATTTCAAGGGTGCAAAGAGAAGTAATGAAAATATCAGGTTATGAACAAGCTGAAGACAAAAAAATGTCCCAAATGCACAAAATAGTCATACACTTCTTAAAGAGGGTTTGAAACCCAAGCTTCAATACAAAAAACTTCGAAAAAAACAAACCCTAGGTTGACTCAATATTTTTTTAAAAAAATATAGAAAACCGACAAAACAAGAAACAAGATCATTCCAGACTGTAAAAGACTTCAAGAAACTAGTAGAAACAAGGCCAAACCCCTGAAAAAGCCAGATATGGAAAAAATATAAATTTCCTATCTGTACGTTACTATGTAACAACAGACCCACATATATACACAACTATGTATGAAGAAGAAAGTGTATATGCATGATTCTTTGGCATAAAACACACACATACACTTCTGTCTACGATAAAAAGCACGTGTAAATATAAAAGTAGCGAAAAAATAAAAACATAAACTTTGATCTAGGAGATCATACTAATTTACCAGACTACAAATGGGTCAAAAAGACTGGAAAAATCATGAAACAACATGGAAAACCCCATATCAATGGGAAAAAAACCCTTCTAGGAAATACTTGACTGTATTCTCGAGTGGAGTTGCCAGTTTTGGTGAGAAAAAATTCCCTAAGGTAAGGGTTGACAACCTCAACAAAGTGAAAGAAGATATTCAACAAGAAGTATTCGTTCAAGCATGAAAAACATATAAACTACTAAATTTTTGTTTTAAAGGAGTACCTGAAGGTACTACATTTGATGTCGGTCCCATAGGGTCCAAAACTATATGCTTCCTCCAAAGCGAGAAGGCTTGCAACACAGTCCAGAGAAGCATATACATAGCAAGTAATTGAAGGTGCATACATAATAAACATGTTAGATCATAAAATATAACATATAAATGATAACATATTACATATGAATCATATGAAACATGATATCATAACATATCGGAAATGAGACAAAGCTTCTTTATTGATAGCAACAAATAGTAGTCGAGAGATACAACCTGATCCAACCACGAAACCAACGAAATTGTCATCCGGATCCGTCCAACCCAAGCCTCAAATATCACCTGTCGAGCATGTGAAAATTGATGCCATATAATGATGGATGAGCATCTATGCAAGGAAACAAGGGTTTCCTATGACTGGGAGTGTAGGAGGCATAAGAAAAATCAGACTTGATCTGGGGACTAAAATGACTATAAAATTGGTATCCTATCTCCTCGTTTTTTATTTAGGCCTTCCCATGAGGTGTCTAAATACCACCATAAATTGGTTGATTTAGTTAGGCCACGAGATCCCGTAGGTGGGATTTCGGTGAAACCCATAAACCCCACCCGAAAAATATGATATTGTTTTATTTTTTCATATTTTTAAGAATATACACGGATTCTGTGTTATGGTACCCATGTGTGTACATACTTTTTAAAGGGCAGAGTCATGTATGGAATTCAAAAAATTGTTTTTAAATATAAGATCAAGTTTGCATGGCCCAAATGGGATGCCCAAGGCCATACAAGAGCACCATAACTACAAGAGTGATGAATGATGCTTTAACACCTCATATTGGCTAGAGTATCTTAGAAATTTATGATTCTATTATCTATTTTAAATATTGGTGTGAGACATTGGATCTCGTAAAATATAGAAGGTCCTTGTGAATAATTTTTGATTACATAATTATAATGCTTTAGTTTTGGTCTAAAAAAATTGCCATTTACTTGGAATTTTTTTATAAAAAAATATTTTATAACTACTCAATATCAATACATTTTCTTGTATTTACTTCAAAATATAAGCATACAACTTTCTTGCAGGGCACTTTGGCCTAGAGGAAGCGTAGGATACTCACTTGGGATTGCATAAAAAATAAGGGTTTTGAATGATAATCTCTTTGTTTTATGTGTAATATGGATGAGGAGAGGATGGTTCATATACACATTTCCTGTTCATTTGCAGAGGATGTTTGGTCTATTATTTCTTTCATTTTTGGAATTGATACTCAAAATAGAGAGAAATTAGTGGCATTGTTTGCTCGATGTAATTTTCATATGTTTAAGATCTCTATAGTAAACAAGGATTGGATCTTAGTGCAAGAATTTATTCTCTATAATTTGTGGAAAGAGAGGGAAGCAATGATTTTTAGAGACAATAGGAGAATGGTAACAATGATTCAATAAGTGATTATACAAAATATACAAGAAACCATCCTTGCTGTCATTGTCAACAAATGATTAGAAGGTAGATAGTGTAAATGCAAGGATTCTAAAGAAACTAGATATGATTCAATATATGAGTTTTCCTACAAAAAAATTGGACTGAAATATCTCATCTAATATTTCTTTCTCGCCTCCTCCAAGAGGAATTATCAATTGAATTTTGATGGGGCATCCAAGGGAAACCCTAGCATGGCTAGTTTTGGAGGCATTTTTTGAGATTGTAACTCATCAACTTTGAGAGTTTTTACACAAAGTTGTGGGCCAACTAGTAACAATATGGAAAAGTTTTTAGTTCTAGATAAAGGTACTTAGATAATTATTCGTGAGAGGTTCCATTTGTTGCATATTGATGAATATTCTTAGACTACTATTCAATGTGTACAAAAACTTATCAACGAGAAATCTCCTAGGAAAGTAGTGAAGAGTTGGAGGTATACTTGGCAGTATAAATGGATTGCAATTTGAAATATGTAATAGTCCAACATTCTAGGAGGTCATGTAACAAGGTTATAGGTTTTTTAGCGAACTTGGCTTGTAAATCTCAAGTTATTAAAGTGGATGCAAGCTAACCTCTTACTAGTTTGGAGGAGGGCATATAGCCTCTCCAGAGCTTATTCTGAGGAAGACAGGTTGAACCTCGGTGGGGGTGTTATTTTAGATACCAAGTATTCTTTAGAAGGTGTTCCATCCTCCTAGATGTATCGTTCTTGTAATGGTGTGGAAGAGGTTAGTTGTTGAGCATTTAGTGGTTTACAAGTGGGGTTGTAGATTTAAATTTACAATTATGGTGATTGAAAGGTAGTGGTATGATATTTGTGTGAGAGGGGGTGAGGAAAACTCCTCACTCTCCTTTAACTGTCTTAAAATAGTGAGATTTTATTTTGTTTTTCACTTTTAGGAGAGGTATAGTAAGATTTTATGTCTTCATGTGTGCACTTGGTTACACTTTATTGTTTTGTTGATTTTGTTAAAGATTGTCAAGGTTTTCAACCCTCAATTGTTGGTTTGGTGTCATGAATTTGGTAAGTTTGTTATTTTAATTTATGTGCATGGTGTCTTGAGGGTATATTCTCAATCAATTTTCTTGCTAGAGTATTTGAGGGATATTTTTAAATCACTGAGAATGAATGGAACTATTTGGGTAATTATAAAATTTTCTCTGTGCTCCTTATTTCAAAATATATTATTGTATGTGTCTATTGTTATGGGTCCTCATATAATCATACAATTGCAATTTGGTTGAATTATTCCCAGTCAAGTGTTAGTTGGGAATGTTAAGCATTATCGATATTGTCATAACTCCTTTGTGTTAAGTCTACACAATAGGATTTTCACTATTTGTTTCTAGGCCATGCCATGTTTCTGTAGCATGGGGAGCTTGAGAATTTGCTGGAATTTTCTTCTGTTGTGTGGAAGTTGGGTGATGATTTAATAGTTCTTAGGCCGAGAGCTTAGGGTTATATATCATGTCCTTTTTCTTGCTTTATAGGAAAATATTATTTCAGTCCTTTTTCTCAGTGTTCCTTTTTTGTTGCGCTCATGCATCCTAGGAAGAGAACGTGTAGTAGGAGGAATGGTGGAGGAAATGCAGGATATAAAAGAGGTCGCCCTTTTTCCTATGAATCTGTCACTACCTTTGATGTTGTTCCTCTTGATGTAAGGAAATGAATTTTACTACTGGAAAGTAAGGAGGTATGGGAATAACCTTATCACTCTGATTCTAAATTGGTGGGGGAGGATACAAAATGGGTTCCCAATCCTAGCAGATTCAGGAAGAGAAGGATCCATTTTATAAATTCACTAGCTTTACACCAAAAAATGGTTACCCTGTTGCATGTGATTTTTAAAGAAAAACAAGTGGATACTTATAATATATCCTCCTCATTGGAGGATTTCAATTTTATGCTTCGTAATCAAAGGTTATTCTGAGATAATGTGGAATATTTCTTGGATCATGTAGAAGGATTATTTATGAGTGATTCTGCCTCTAGTTACCTCATTGATACTTCAAATGATAATGGGTAGGATCATACTATAATTTCTTCTAATAAAGACTAGAAATGGCGGTTTTCATGAATTTTTGTTATAAATTTTGGCTTGCATCCATCAGGTATATATTTTCTATGGTGGTCCTCATCATGTTTTGGTTCTGAATCCCAATACTCTGAAATGTTTTTCTTGTTGACAATTTGGTGCATTATGTAAAATTGTTTAGTCCCTTGCTACTATTCTTATGGATATTTCAGTGGCGTAATTGGAATTTTTTGTTTCTGTGTACCTTAGAGGGACTTATATTACAATAACTTTGTTTTTGGTTTGGATATGGCTGGTGATGCACCTAATTTTTATATTGGTGACATTGTTTTAGTTCTCTTCTGTAGGGTGTTCCACCGATCCTATTTTTGTGAAAAATTATATGTTTTTATGCACATTGTTCTTTTCTAGGTTGTTTATGGCTCAGACACACTTTGATAAATAGTTCATATCGTCTTTTTTGTGCTTTTAATTCTATACTGGTGCCCCTCTGTCTAGCTATGGGTGTTGAAGAATATAACTAGTGTCGGTATTCATAATTGTACATGTCAAAATAAATTTTATTATTAAGGAAAATGACTTATTAAAGCATGGGTTTCATTCTTGGGTCAATGTTTTCAAGGTCAAAGCCTCCATTGAAGGATTATAGGTTTTTTTTGAGTCAATAGAGTCATTTTAATTTTTATTGGATCCTTCCTGAGTTTTTGTATCATGTAATTTTTTTTTTTTTTTGAGTCAAAAAGGTTATTTGTCACCTCCACACCATGTCGGCCTTGTCCCTATGAAGGCAACCTACATTAGGGAAGTTCGACCCAACAAAAAGGCTATATATAGAGAGGAAGCTCGACCTATTTAGAACATTCACTCAGCAAGTTTGATCTACAAGAAATGTTGAAAATCCACATAGATTCAAATTGATATTTGTAATATGTTTAAACAAAATACTTGTATCTACTCTAAAAATTGAGGAAACCAATTATGATCGCATAATCACATGAAAAAGAAGAGAAAGAGTTTCAATTGCAAAACACAAATTTGTCTGGGGAAGGCCTCGCTAAAAACCCCGTTATCTGTATATTTCATAAGTCAAAGAATATGAGAACAATGCAATGCTTCTCTCAAGCTTGAGAGCTCTCTACACTATCTCTATTTGTCGCACTACCAACCTGTGCACAAGCTTCTTTTGGCACACCTTTCTCTCACAAGCTCCACATAGAAACTTGTGCTTCATATATCTTGGTATCACCAATACGTGCTCACCAAAACACTTATTAAACGTGTTCCTTCATTCCTCCTTTTAAAGGAATTTCGAATGGTTAAAATTAATGAGTTCTATAATTAAGTAATGATTTATTTTAGGCCTTTTTTTGACTGCATGCACCACCTGTACAATTTGGATAATTATGCAACTGATATTACACTTCCCTTTAACTCCAATCTCAACTACGTCTTTCTCAGAATTGACATGCATAAATTATTTATGAGTGAATTATCAATTATCTAATTGATCACTACAAGTGAATTAAATTAAATTTAATTCAATTGACCTCTCACTAGTTCCTCCATCATTTAGAACTGTTTAAACTGATTTTAACTCAAATAATTAAGTTAATTAATTACAACTCAAAATAAACTCAACCAGGGATCCTAAAAATTAGGAGACACTACATGCCTCTAGTTTGACCCTCAACTAGAATTAATTGAACTAACTAAGTCTTCCTGACTTAGTTAAATCATACAAGCTGTCATGTGATGTGGAATTAGAATACCCTTCTAATTTAATTAAGGGAAAATTAAATTAGAATCCTCTTCTTGTTTCCATTTTCAATATTTCTTATTGAAAATTTCAACTTTTCCCTCTCAACAAGAAATGAATTCAACTCTATCTTGATCCGATAACTTTGGAATGTTCTACATGCAACACTTCTCTCTAGTGTTATTTCTACTTCAACTTCTGAAACCAAAAATCATCCAAAATGAATCAAATGTGATTAGTATGGTGCATCTATCACCATAATCTCTGATTGATATTAGTTACTGCACTTGTCTACTGAAAACTCCGCACTGCTACTGAATCTACACTTCTGCCAAGTCTACATTTCTCCCTAGTATCTGATTGCTGCTAGTCTCTACATCAGTCACTCTGACATCTGACTTCATCAACGACCACTGATCCATCCTGCTATTGTGTATTGTGGGCCCCTGTAGCAAGGTAATGATCCATGAAAAAAGACATCTCGATGGACCCTTCCCAAATTTATGCTCTCTTGGGACTATTTCTTCACATCGCCCCACCTCTCACCTGGAGGCATGGATGAATGTGCTCCTTATTCCCACTTGGATTGAAATCCCCCCTACTAGAGGTCTATGTTTGAGTGGATTCCTCCACTCGGTATCCTCTCTACTTCTCTAATTGTGGTTGTGCCAAAAATTTCTGAGGCTTGTTATGATGTTGCATGTTGAGAGGTAATTCATGCTCCCTCTCAACCACCAAGTCTCTAACCTTTTCCTTGCTCCTCAAACATTTGCATGCATCTGGTACCTCAAGTTCATATAGGTTTTTGAACAAGACACTGATCTATTTCATCTGTCCCATGACAATGTGTCTAAGGAAAACCTTCCCTTTGCTAAATATCACTTCATAGCCATGGTCTTCCAATACCATGACGAAAATAAGATTCTTCTTTAGTCCTAGAAAAAGCAACACATATGTGAGTCTAAGAGGGGATCTAGACTCCCTATGAAAAGTATCTGTACCGATTCCGGTCACGCTATACCTCCCATCATCTCCAAACTCTATGTTATTCTTGAGGAATTTCTCCTCCAAGTCACTGAAGAGATCTCTATTCCCCATCATATGGAATAAGGCGCTGCTGTTGAGATACCACATGCATCCCATTAGAGTGATTTCCATGCATGCAATGAGAGTGAAGTCAAGTTCAAACTATGAAGCTAGAGCTTCACCTACTTTTTCTACTTCTGGCTCCTTCTTGCTTTCCTTCTTTTATGGAAATTTCATGGCATAGTGCTCGAACTCGTGACAGTGAAAACACTTGATGTTGGCCAAGTATTTATTCTTACCCTCTTCACCTTGGGAATTATTTCCTTGGATTTATTTACTTTAATAACTAATGCAAAGTCCTATTCTTTGGAATGGTTCCTGGCTCTAGTGTTTCTTCTAATCTCTTCCTACACCAAGTCGGACCACAATCTCTCCCACTCTGGTAGATTGTCCCTCCCATTTACCGAATCCTGGTAGTTTTGCTAGCTCTTGGGAAGGCCTATAAGTGATAGGATCACTAGATAATCCTCTTAAATGGTAACACCAACAATTCCAAGCTCATCCTGACATTGGGTGAACTTAGTCAAGTACTTGGGTATTGTGTTGCCCTCCTCCATCTTGATTTTTATGAGCTTGTCCTTCAACGCCAACTTTATGTGGTCATTATTTTTCTGAAACAAAAATGTTAAGGCCTTCCACATAGAATATTTAGTTTCCTTTCCATGGAGGTTTGATACAATATGATCTTGAACACCTTCCAATAGAATCATTCTTTGCTTTTCTTTTTTCTTCTTCCATGCCGCCAGAACTTGAGCATCTGCTACCGCAGGCTTAGGAATATCACTGTCTATGAATTCCTTCAGCTTGTTTTATTCCAAAATTGTCTCCATCCTGTCTCTCCAAGCTATGTAATTAGAACTACCCTCAAGGGAATATTCGAGTCTAAATCCACATAAAGACATCCTGATCCCATTGTTCAAACCTGAAGAGTAGATATGCAAATTTGTTTCACCTGCTCAAAAAAAACTCGTATTATTCTCTTCTATAGTAATTCATGCTCTGATACCAAGTATAAAATACACGTAGATTAAAAATGATATTTTTAATATGCTAAAGAAAAATACTTGAATCTAATCTAAAAATTGAGGAAACCAATTACAATTGTATTATCACATGAACAAGAAAGAGAAATAATTTCAGTTGCACAACACAAAGATTTATCTGGGGAAAACCTCAACTAAAAAACCCGCTATCTATATATTTCATAAGTCAAAGAATATGAGAAAAATACAATTATTCTTTTAGGCTTGAGAGTTCTCTGCACTATCTCTGTCTGTCTCACTACCAACTTGTGCACAAGTTTCTCTTGGCACACCTTTCTCTCACAAGCTCCATGCACAAACTTGTGCTTCCTATTTCTTGGTTTGACCAACTCATGATCACCAAAACAATGATTAAACTTGTGTCTTCATTCCTCCTTTTAAAATAAATTTAAATGGTTAAAATTAGGGAATGATTTATTTTAGGCCTTCTTCTGACTGCATGCACCACGTGTACAATTTGGATGATTATAAAAATGATAATAAACTTCCCTTTAACTCCAATATCAATTGGGTATTTCTCAGAACTGACATGAATGAGTTATTTATGAGTGAATTATCAATTATCTGATTGATCACTACATGTGAATTAAATCTAATTCAATTCACTTGACCTCTCTCTAGTTCCTCCATCATTTAGAACTAGTTAAACTGATTTTAACTCAAATAATTAAGTTAATTAATTACAACTCAAACAGTACAAGGAAAACACCCTCTAGTGGATGTTTTTGAGGAACCCCTTATAAAAATACCCCAGACATCCGTTTCTAGCGGAGGTTACTAGAGGAGGTTGGTAGGCAGAGGTTTTTGCGAATGTTTTCCATTTGGTGTGCTTATAATAGTACACCGCACCAGTGCGCACAAAACATTGGCACACTAGACACCGTGCACTCTGTACACACCCGCTCGGTTCATCATATTATTGTATCACACTGGTGCTTTACAACTCTTTCGCACCGGTGCATCATAAAAAAGTGTGCCAAAATTGAAACCTCCTGGCGCGGTATTAAGAAACCGCACTGGTGCGCCCATAGAAACCCCACGCACTGGAACGAGGTTAAATAAAAAAAAAAATTATGGCCAAAAAACCATATTATTCACTTTTCTCAATGCTCTAGAGCTCTCAAGCACCAGTGCAATTTATCCTTGTTTGAGCCGCTCTGACATTAGCGCTCCCATTGCACCCATTGCACGCACTGCTGCTATGCATTGCCCACTAAACTCCAGCTTGAATTTTGCAAAATGGTGGGCAAATTTTCTTTTGCAAATTATACAGCCAATATGCCTCCTCGACAGCCAAATGTACAGGTATTTTTCTTGTTTTTCCATAATTAAGCCTTTTAGTGGATTATAATTTCAAATAACCTTAAAATTAACCATTTAAAAGTTTTTTTTTTGTCTCGTGGTGCGCTCGAGCCGTTCGGCTTGCACCGGTTCGTGGTGCTGCCTGTAAATTTACAAGCAGCATTGCAACCAGTGCTAACGGTATCCACACTGGTTACGGGGTAGTACCAATAAGTGCACCGTATTATTTTATTTTATTTTTAAAAGTGCGGTGCAGTCATTTAACCGGCCGCACCATTGACAATGTGGAATAGTGGCAACATGGTGCGTTGAAGGAAATTTCTAGCCCAGGGCAAGTAATTTTTTCAGCACACCAAATTACTCATTTTGACAGTGTCAAAGGTGCGGCTTGATAAATTGGTGCTAAGGGTATACACATTGGTTCCGGGGCGGTACCGATGGTGCACTGTGTTATTTTAAATTTTTTTAGAAAGTGTGGTGCAGTAGGTTACCCAGTCGTACCGTTGACCTAGTGGAATACAGGCAACGCGGTGTGTTGACTTAAATATCCGCCCCGGGATGGGTATTGTTGTTAGCGCACCGATTTTCGTATTTCGACAGTTTCAACAGTGCGGCTTGGTAAAAGACTGCATTGTTGACTATGTAATGATGGCAGGAGGTCAATCCGCTGACTTAAATATACGCCGTGGGGCGTAGAGTTTAGTCCGCACATTGCACTCCTGACACCGTACATAGTCAACGGTGCACCACAAATTTTCTGGAGCACCACCGCCTGTTCGTTTCATATTATCAGGTGCACCATCTCCGGTGCACTCATAAAAAGACGCACCGGTACTGATGCATGACTATTTTTTTTGGCGCATCGATTGTTTTTTTTTTCATTTTTCCAAAAAAAGTTATATATGTATATTTCTAAACACATGTCTCATTTAATAAAAAATTGTATTTAATATGTCAATATTTTAGAGATGTGAAAGGAGAGAAGAGGGGGAAAAACAACAACAACATGTAGAGCAGTATAACATGGTTCGCCTGTGGGAGGCATGAGAGAGGGAGAGAGATGCGTACTATCGCCCTATTACAATAGCTACCCAGGGGCTCCTAAGGCAGGTAGGTCTCCTCAAGTTCTATGAGAAGACTACTTCTCTAAAGGGCCATGTTTTGTTTTTGAGACATCTTATCTGAAGGTGGAATGCCCACCAATAGGTCTGAGTTGATCGTAACCAGTAGTACACGCACACTAAGGAGGATATATCTTTCATTACAGGGCTATTGAGGATAGGGGTGAATTTTCCCTCATTCCCAAACGTTCCAGCTGGCTATGTAGCAGGGAGTCAGTTAGTGTACTCCTAGCGATACATTGGAGCATCAATACCGTCTCCTGCATATTTTCAGGTCACTGGAGGTCAGTTACGTATTGGTGCATTTGGTAGTGAGGAGGTGCAGTGCCTCTCACTTCTCATTTCGACCATTTCACACAAAACCAGTGACGGGAAACACATTAGTTTCTCGCTTCTATACTATGTTGATTCTTTAGTACAGGAGCCACAACTTGTCAGGTGGTCTGCCATTTTTTTGCGGTAGTTCTGTACAACCTTAGATAGATGTCATGCTCATGCAAAATGGAAGGTCAAATTCCATTTTTCTTCAGATATTTTTTGTTTATTTTTTGAGAGGTTTCCAGAGACGAGGCCTACTTTTGTTCGACAACCTCATAGGTCGATTTTTGAGGCACGAATGCACATGTGGGTGCAGATGATGCCTAAGAGGGGTGAGACTATGTTTCCAGTGAGGATATCGAATGATGCATTGGAGTTGTTAGCCGGTGTTGACGAGCATCCCTTCATTATGGTCCCATGTTCTTATGCAGGTTTGGATTGGCGAGGGTGTGCCAACATCCTCTTCACAGCTGGTGAGCTGCCTGATGATAGAGGTAATATTACTATTTTATTTAAATTTATTCTAACATGTTCTTTAACTTGTTTTTATTAAATTGTGTAATGAAATTATCTAATTATTGTTGTGTACTTGTATATATTTTGCAGACATTGGGTCTTTTGATGGCGAGGACATGTCGTCACCACCACATGATCTAGGCCGTGTGGAGTACCCTAATGACGATTAGGGCTAGCTTGATAATAGATACATGATTGAGTTTGGCGACCAACTCACTGCATTTATTTTTGAGGCAGGCATCAGGCCCGCTCATATGAGAGACATATTGGTTGATGGTATGCTATTACAGATGTGGAGAGGCATGCCGCGTGACATGTACAGATTGATGCGGAATGTCGTAGGAGCTACGACCTTGGTTACATGGCTGAGGAGGAACGTTGAAAATTATAGGTGTGGTCAAGATGCAGCACGTGATCGACAGTCTGCAAGCAGTGACTCATCATCTCATGATCGTTCACCTTGCGCCGTGCCAGATGAGCAACCTTCACTAGCATCTAGCAGCAGTGATCATGGAGATCAGGCTGGACCATCGGCCACATCCAGTCAGCAGCCTACAACATCCATCAGTACTCATGATCATGAGCAGGCTGGACCATCGATCGTCGAGGCTGCACCATTGACTAAGCAGGCCTCGACTAATACTGCTATATTTAATGTTGTACCACCAGCTGATCCATGACATTTATATTACAGTTGTATATTTTTGACATTATTCAGTTATATATATGGTCCATGTATTTTATGTTCATGTTGCAGTTGTACTTAATTTACATGTTGGTGATCATCATGATGTGTATATTGTTAGGTCATGTTAGATATGTTCATTTAATGTTCAACTTGCAGATAGATGTGTATGTGATAGCATCAGTTATTTGACATGAGATGTATATTTGATGTTTAATGTGTTGTGATGATGTTAATATATAATGTTAATTGTGTTTTGTTAGATGATCATGATCACGATGATGTTAGTGATTTTGAATGTGTTTTTTAGTCAAATATGATGTTTATTAATTAATTTAATATTAAATGATCATGATATTGTAAAATTGTTATAATATTTGTAATTCTAATTGTATGTAAAATTCTAAAATTGTAATTGTAATTTTAAATGTAATTGTATGTGAAATTGTAAAATTCTAATTCTAATTCTATTTTTAATTGTAATTGTATGTAAAATATTTGTAAAATTTTAATTGTATTAATGTGAAATGGTTTTATTAAAAATTTTAAATTTGTAAATTTGTAAAATTTTAAATAATTGTAAAATAATAAATCTAGAATAATATGAAGTATTGTAACATAATAAAGTTTAGAAAATAATGCAAATAAATTCATGTACTTTAGAATTATCATTATTTTATTATGATCTTAGATACAAAAAAAAGAAATAATATATACAATACACCATTTTTTTTGAGATCAACATAATTGCAAATTATCAAGTGAAATATTGATTTTAACATTAACACAATGCAAATTACCAATTAATTCAAAATACATATATATTATAATGTTTCAAAAAACTCATCTTAAAAAGTATAAATATTGATGAAATAAAAAATGTACCATATCACTCTCGGTTCTCATGATCACCCTCGTTATCTTCTAGCTCGCATGGCATGATAACACTATTGTTCTCAAAAATATGTTTTGATCTAGGGTCATGTGTCAGTACGAACCACCAATCCCTATCCAACACATCTAGGTTAAAAAACACCTAGTTGCAGTGTTTGGGGAAAACATAGGGCTCCTTAGCTTCATCCCACTTCTTTCTAGAGTTGATACATATCAGCCTACTATCACGATCTTCCTTTACATTATTCTGATCAAAGGTGTCCCACCACTTGCACCTAAAAATAACACATTGGAAAGAAGATAAATCCACTTCAATGATCTCTTGTATCTTTCTAACGTAACCTAACGTCCCTCATACTAGGTTTTTATCATGGTGGCTAGATCGAATAGATTGATCGAACTCGACTTCCACTCCATATTCTTGTGTGATGTTTCCAGCACTGGCATTTTCTGTGTGAAAATGGTGTCCATATGCCCACATAGATGGGAACAAATGCACCTATTAAAAAAAAGTTTAAAAAATCATAATGTCATGTGTCTTATAATAACCCAACAATTAAAATATGAAATACAGATGTCTTATAAGTTTAAAATTTACATATAAATTAAAAATATTATTACCGAGTTGTTGCACCCAATCCCTACGTTTAACGCATCCTCTTCAACACGTGGGTAATGACTGGTTGCACCGTATTTCTCTCTGACTTGGTCAACAACCCAACTATTGGGGCATATTTTTGGCATATTTTCTTTTAAATGATCGTGATAAGGCACACTTCTACCATTCAACCATCTGAATTCTTTCCTGTCACTATCCCATTTCATCCTCTTTTGTTTGTACAATGCGACCCACGGTTGTGTTGCTTCAAAATTGTAAAGAACGAATTTATTGATTGCTTCAATTTCTGCATTCGCTGATGAAATCAAAATGACATTATATAGTACTTAGAGATCAAAATATAAATTATATAAAAGTTCAACATGAATATTAACTTTGCATAAATTTGAAAAATTATAAGTCACTTAATCTTTATCAAGCGCTTTTTTCCACCCGTTTGGAGCAACTCCCCTTCTCTTTTGTATTCATCCCTTTCATTGTCCCAAATCACCGCACCTGGTTTTTTGTTAATATGCTTGATGTACTCACTGGCATAATAGAAAGAATCATATGATATGTACCCCTCTTCCATAGACCCCTTGGGTTTTTCCCTTTGTCGAACAAAACCTTTCAATTTCTTCATGTACCTCTCTAAGAAGAACATCCAACGACAAGAAACCACCCAATTAATTAAACCTCATCTACTAGGTGGATTAGAAGATGAACCTGTAAGTCCATGAAACTCGTCGGCAGTTCCTTCTCAAACATCCAAACAATCTCAACTATCTCTTGACGCCACCGTGGTATGCTAACCACATGAATCTCCTTTGATGTGATCCAACATACAAACGCAGATAATTTAGATATGGCATGTCCTAGGTCTTGAGGGAATTCATGTTTCACACACCCACGCACGAACAAAGGATAATGACACTGCAAAGTTATAAACACGTGAAATAATATATAAAATTAGTTATGTTTTATGATCCCTGCATGGGATAAAATTTATTATTATAGCAAATAATAAAATCATGCTTTTGACATTATACGTACTCTTAGAAGATTCAGATGGTCATGCGATTTCAACCCCGACAAATGGTCATCCATGGTGAAGCAGCGCCGTAGTCAATACCCGTATGAAGTTGGCACCCTCACACTCATTATAACTTCCTTTGCCAAAGAAATATCATCTTTTTTTAAAATCCATGGGACATCACCTTCTTTGAAAAACCATGAATTAGAGGGACCAACGCCTGCCTCTGATCTCATACTTTCTAATCATCTTGGCCAATGTTTCTTTTTAGTTTTTTAAGTAACAATATATTTCCTAATAGCCAATGTGTCACTTTGTTTCGATGATATGTGCCTCCATAAAGAAGATGAAACATTTTTAAATATATGCATGGGATCTAATAAGTGGGTAATCTCAAGATGCTCCCAATATGGGAGGTTATAAAAGATAGATTTCCTTTTCATCCCAATGGGAAATTTTTCAACATAGGTGTCAAATAATTCTGGATCATCGAACATAGGCTCCCCATTTGAATTGAACATTTCTATGAACTCCTTCTCCTTCTCTCTCTCATATGCTCTAAGCCATCCAACTGGTGCCGTTATTGGAGGCCTTTGGGTTCTCTCTCGTTTACCATTGAAAGTGGATGCTGCTCTTCTGTAAGGGTGTTCTTCTGGGAGGAATACCCTGGAGAAATCATACATTGGCTTTCATAGGTCCTTGGAACATCTATATTTTAGAGAAGGTCCACAAAATTTACATCCACATAACCATTTTGTCACAAGACCTGTGAGATTATTGCATACAATTAATATGCATGGCACGTTAAAGAATATCATGAAGATCAGAACAAATATTACAACGAATTAAATAACTAATATGTGAAAGAATATTGTTACGTATATAAACACATCAATAAATTAAACATGTAATTTACTAGAGCAAACTCCTAAGCCTGGATAATCATGTGTCATGTAAACACATATGCCATACAATGTAAAACTCCTCTCTGTTACGATGGGTCTTGATACATTGTATACATTTATCCCATCCCATAATTCCTTCAATTCATCTACCAGTGGTTGTAAGTAGACATCCATATTCTTCACTTGTCTTCTACCAGGGACTATGAGAGCCAACATAAGATGTTCATTCTTCATGGACAACCATGGGGGGATATTGTTATTTATCACTACTACAGGCCAAGTAGAATAGTTGGTGTTCTGGAGGGAATATGGGTTGACGCCATCCATGGCTATGCTGAGTCGTAGACTTCGTACTTCATCCTTGAATTTTTCTGGCCATGTATCCTCTATATGCTTCATGGCTATTGAATCAGCTGGGATTCTCATAACTCCCAACTCACTTCTATGTGAGGCATTCCATCCCTACAACATAGATAATTCTTTGCAACGAAAGAGGATTTGAATCCTTGGGATTATAGGCATGTGCCTAAATATCTTAAAAGGAGGATCAGTACGTGATTTGCCCTTATTTTTTTATTTATCATACCTGTCATGCCCAAATTTCGGACACATCTCTTTGTCTGCATATTCTCCTCTATATAGAATACAATCATTTGGACATGCATGATATGATATGTACTCAACACCCAACATTTTCAACAATTTATTTGCCTCTTCACAGCTGCCAGGAAAGACATTATCACTCGGAAGAACCTTATATTTGAATAACCTGTAGTTGGTGATCATGGAAAAATATATTAATAAATGTACATTCGATATAATTATTAACATTCATAAAATTTACCATTTGTAATTTTCATTGTAGTGTACTGATTATATTTCAAATTTATATAAGGAAGTACTTTATGGTAACTTACCTCAAAAGTTCTGAGAAACATGCATTCGAAAAGCCAAACTTTGCTTTCAAGTTGTACAGTAACATCGTTGTATCCAACTGGGTAGACTTTGATTGACCCACCAGGTCCAAAGAGAGGGGTGGTGGAAGAAAATTTAAGGCTTTCAAAAAAGGTGTCAGTAATATGGGCATCGTCCCCTAGCTGATCATCGTTTCGGAATGCATCTAACAACATTGTCTCCATGGCGGTCGTATCCCTTAAGTAATCATCCATACCAACCTCTATTTTATTTCCTCCATTGCCAGCTTGTGAAGAACTACTATTGCTGTAGTCATTCCTAATTGGTGAATATGGACGTAGCGGGAATTGAATCAGTGGTTGATTCAACAATTCTTGGTATTGTTCCTCTTCGATTTTTTTTCTTAATTCAGTCTTCTCTCGATTTTACATTGTCTTGGGGTGCAACGGAAGATGGTAGGTAGGTCTCTCATCATCACTAGAATCCTAATATTAAAAAAAAATATTTGAACATGATTAGCACAAAATATATGATATGAATTAGTAACCACATTAACAATATTTCATGATTATAAATTGATTTTACATTGAAATAATTATAATAATCAATATACCAAACAATTATAATTATTACCATCATTTTCCCAGGATTGTGGCTAGAATATGCAATATTGTTACAATTGGCAAGGTGAAGCAGCTGTCCATTTTCATCTACCAAATGCGCCTTGTGGTATGCAGCTCCTGATAAGAGCTTAGAACGTTTTGGAGGTGTTTGAATATTTTTTGCATCTGAACTCGATGCTGAATCTACATCATGAACCTGCAAATTTGTATACATTATAAATTTAATTAATTTGTGCATGATTGACATGGATAAAAAACATAAATTCAGTTAGATAATAAAAATATAAATAAAATATGAAGTAAATATTACGTCTCAAGATGGATAGGGAGAAATCCATGATGGACTTTGAGAAATATTATGGAACGAGCTAGATTTTGAAGAATTGTCCATTCGATATAATTATGATATTTTCTCCCTGCATTCAAGCAAAATCAACAATAAATTTTGGTGCACACACCTAAAAGTAATTTCGGTGCCTTAAAAATGAACTTGTTATCGGTGCCATTTTATAAACTGGTGATGTTTTATAAACAGACGCACCAGTGTCATTTTATAAACAGATGCACCGATGCTATGCTATTACGTGACACATTGGTGACGAATAACCACAAATAAAAAAAACGCAACTCTATTTTCTTTAAGTGAAAAAAAACGGTAAATTGAAAAATGGGCGGCAAAATATTTTCGAAAATCTAATTTCATAAAACATTTCTTTAAATACTAAACACTTTTCATTATTTCACTATTTTTGCAAAAACTTCCAGTTAGAGATTTGCAGGAGACATACCTAGAGAAAACAGATCATGAGGGCACTGTGGAGCAGGGAAATATGTTCGAACAGAAGTATTTAGACAATCAAAATTCCAAACCTCTGGTGATTCAAACCCTGTAGCATAGAATTTCAAATGATCTCGTGATTAAAGTTTATTGTTTTTTTTACTTTGTTTTTTGCAGTTTTTTACACAGTAAAAGAAAAAAATCAAAGTTTTTTTTTTTTTTTTTTTGTTGACACCTCTGTTTTTCTCCAATTTTTTTTTTACAAAAAAAAAATATTGCAGAATTGAAACCATAATTGAGTCTTTACCGTGACAGCAAAGTATTTTTTTTTCAAAAGAATGCATTCTCTCATATTTATTGTAGGAGTTGTTCTCTCCGGCAAGGAGAACTATCCTGAATGGTCTCGGAAAATCAAGCACACTCTCATTTTTAATGAGCTGCGGAGAGGAATTTGTGAAGGAGAAGGAGACCTTCCACCAGCAAAGCCCACTTCAGACAAGGAGATTGCCATTTGGGAAAACAAGAACTGCAAGGCCTATGCCTTGATTGCAACTTCCGTAAATGAAGAGGTGAGTCGCCATATTACACCATTTTCAAATTCCTATGAAGCCTTGAGCAAGCTAAAAGAACTCTATGACTCACATTCAGAACTTGAAATTGTTCAAATAATGATTAAGCTGTTCAATCTTGAATTAAAAAATGATGACCCTCTTGCTTTAGTTTCAGAAGTAAGATATATCATGCATGACATTAAGAACACTAGTGTAGAAGTTGATATACCTCTCATAGCATATGTTAAGGCATTGTATCCCACTTACTCACATTATCTTGAGTCCTTGCAAGTAAGTGGAAACCTCATGAAAATCACCTTTGATTCCCTTGAGAAAAAGTTTGCAGAAAGAGAGAAGGATTTTGGAACTATGACAGCCCCTCTATCTTCTGAAGAGGCTATATGATTTTCACATAGGGAGAAGAGAAATTCTCAAGATTCTTCCAGAGGAAGAGGTGGCCGAAGAGGAAGAGGAAGAAGAAATTTCAATGGAAGGGGGGGCAGACAAACTCAAACTAAAAAATCTGATCTTCATTTCATACGCTGCAATAAAGACTGGCATGATGCATCTACATGTAAGATGATTTGGGATAAAATTGAGCAGCAAAGAAATCAAGAAAAAGGTAAAAATCATGATAGAGACAAAGGTAAAGCATCTGAATCCGCTCATTATGTTGTAGCACATTGTAACAATGGAGTAACTGAAGACGTGTTTGATGTTTCATTTAATTCTTTGAGAAATGATTGGTTGCTAGATTTAGGAGCAACATGTCACATGACATTTAGAAAATATTTTTTTGAAGAATTTACTGACAAAGTTGATGGAGCAGTATATTTATTTTTGAGCTATATGTAAGTTTAACTAATATGTACTATTTACTCTGTATCGTGCAGAGCCATAAAATGACGAAGCTCGATAAGATTATTTCTGATCTAGGACCAGAAGAGCGTAAAATCTTGATGGAAAAATTGCAAAAGTATAAATAAGGTGAATGAAAAATTACTATCGATCCAATATGAGTTTCTTTTTTTATTTTTCATTAATAATATACTTAAAATTATTAGATAAAATGTGTCAAATAATCTATTAATTCACATTTGTTTAATTGTCTATAGGGACCAACAACTCATAAAAGGAATTTTGTTCTAAGAAAAAAAAATATATATATATATAACATGCAGATGAAAATGAAATGCTCCTTAGCTCATCTGGAGTGGTGTTGGAGGTTAACGAAAGGGGGAAAAACTTTTACAAAATTTTGAGGGATCTAGTGGAACAAATGTATAGACATTATTTCCACTTACAATACAAAAACCAATCCAATGATTCCAAGAACCAAATTTTATCTAAACTACAGGAAGAGTTTCCAGAGAATTGGTCAATGAGACATGTCAGAATTTTAATAGCAAAAACGTACAACAATAGAAAAGAAGGAATGAAAAAGTAATATTCCTTTAAATGTTTGTCTATAATTATTTATAAATATCACTTTTGTTATATTTAATTTTCATTTATCAATAAAAAAAAATTAAATAGTTTATTTTCATGTTACATTTTCAGGAAGATTATGAAAATCTCAAAAGGTGAACGAGCTAATATCAGAAATATGCCAGTAGGAATGTCCAAAAAGGTGTACAAGGAGATGGTCAAAGAAATGGAAAAAATTGCATCGCAGGAGGAGCCATCTCAACAACAACATGCTTCAAATGTAATATGTAATCATTGAATTTTTCAATCATTAGGTACAATAAATAAAAAATTTAGCATTAAATATTAATTTTCAAGTATTTTCTTGCAGAAAAGAAAAGAAAATGGAACCTATTAAGCACATAAAACATGACGACAAGGAAGAAAAGGGTTGATATCTAAGTTTGTGAGTAATTGTTACTTCTTATAACAACTTAACTAGATTTTTTATTTTTTATTTTATTTTTTAAGTTGTTTTACAAAAATCATAATTGAATGTCTTCAAACAGGTGCTAACATACAAACAAGAACCATCAGAGGAATTTATTGAAATTGGGTTAAATATGGGTTCTGAGTATATGTTGGCGTATCAGAAATTAATTGTGGAATTTGTAAGCATCTATCGATCTTGTTTTACTTAGCTCCATCTATAATTAATAGAACAAAAAAATATTTTATATTAAATATATGATTTGTTATGGGGTATAAAACTTGCAGGAAACAAAGTATGGAACTGCACCAACAAATGAAATCTTGAAATATGACACGTTACATGGTTTTGAAAGAATGTGTATAGTTTATGAGTCAACTGTTGCAATGGTACGTCATTTATTTTCGATTTACATTGATTTATATTATTTATTATTGCAATTTTCATTATTCTCACCAATGTATATACACTCATTACCGTTTATTTTTATGTTTGTAGATGGAAGGTGAAGAAGAAGAAAACAATCAACACAGTGAACAAAACATTCCTGAAAATAACCCAAGTCACGGAAGTAGTTTTAGCAGTGACAACAGTTCAAGAGAAGAATGATGATCACTATGTTTGGATATCAAAGCAAGACATTGTATTTTTTAAAATATTATCCTGTGAAATCAGACATTTTGTTTAATGCAATGGACATAGTGTCCCCATTGAAAGACAAAGGGATACCAATAACTGTCCCATTTTGTATGAAACAGATTGTCTTATATATATATATATATAATAAAATATTTTTTAATTTATTCTATTGCGTTCTTCATTGTCGCTATTGCATTCTCCATTTTCATTTTCAAATGCACTAATAAAAAGTTAATTCATATCAATATTGTTATAAGATATATATGTGTCTACTTTTGATGAATAATGAATTTTAAAAAATCACAATAATTATGATATGATATAACAAATTAATCCAAACATCACATTCAAATGCATTAATAAAAATTTAATTAATATGAATACTGTTATAAGATGTGTCGACTTTTGATGAATAATGAATTTAAAACAATCACAATAAATGCACTGTCACAGGTCGATGTTTCTAAAAAATACAAAATTAAAACTGGTGCGTGTCAGTTACTGTACACCGGTGAGTTTATACGACCAATGGGCACCGCACAAATACCAACACCAATTAAAAATATTGGTTCGTTTGTTCGGTACTGCGCATCAGTGTGTTTATGTGGAATTACGCACCAGTGCATTTGTACGACCTCTGGGCACCACACAAATACCGATACCAATTATAAATCTAGGTGTGTTTGTGTGATACTGCGCACCAGTGCATTTATATGTCTCTATGCACCGGTGAATTTGTATGACCTATGGGCACTACAAAAATACCAATAGCAATTATAAATCTTGGTGAATTTGTGTGATACTATGCACTAGTGCGTTGATATAAGTATACACAGCGGTGCATTGAGACGACCTATGGGCATTGAACAAATCCCAAGACCAATTAGAACGGCCCCGTGCGTTGTATCACCAACACTGCACCCGGTGCAATTTTATACCTTGACGGCCCGGTGCGTTCTCCTTAGACCAGCCCAGGCCACCTTCTAGATGTATGCACCGGTGCGTTCAAGCTCGAGTAGTGCACCGATGAAAAAAACATCCGTAATAAACTCCAGCCGCCAATTTTTTTTAGTTGTGTTGAATTTCCATTAAAATCTCTACCAAAACCTCCGTAACCATAAATGGATGTTGTAGCAAATGTTTTTTTGACAATTTTGGCCAATTTAAAACACTAAAAACCTCCTTTATAACCTCCACTATAGGGGCTTTTCCTTGTAGTGAAAATAAACTCAACCAAGGCTCCTAAAAAATAGGAGACACTCTACATGCCTCTAGCTTGACCCTCAACTTGAATTAACTGAACTAACTAAGTATTATTGACTTAGTTAACTCGTACAACTTTCCATGTGATGTGGTATTACAATTTCCTTCTAATTTAATTAAGGGAAAATTAAATTGGAAGCCTCTTCTTCTCGCCATTTTCAATATTTCTTGTTTCAAATTTCAACAAGAAAGAGAATAAAAAAAAGAGAGTGAAGTAGTTGTAGAGGGAAGAAATATTACAGGAAGACCTAAAATTCATTCTTGGGCTATCTATCTCTCACATGTGCAAATTTTCTACAAAGTTTCTATGGTCAAAATTCTGAATCTACTGCAAGTTCGAAATTCTGTAGCTAGGAGGGCGAAAATTTGTTGCTAGGGACCAAAATTTTGGATTGTAGCTGCTTATAGGAAGCTGAAACTTGGTGAATTAGACATGTATCATATATTGGAAGGAAGGGATGACTTGGTTATTGGAGGAGGTTTTTGTCTCGGTTTGAAAGGTCTTGGATTGTCTCATCTTGATTTGAGTCTACTAGTGGAAGAGTTAGACTAGGTTTTCCCCTTGAAGGGTTTTTGCTCTGACTAAGTGCCTACATCTTGTGTCTCTTTTTCTTGTGGTATTCATATACATTTAATTTGATAATTTCTTGATGAAATATAATATAATAAAGAAGCAAAATAAGCCAACATAACGCACAAGTAATTATCAAGAAAGAGGAATCAAACCTTAATTCCTATAAGCATTGATTTCTTAGCATGGAATAAGAGCTAAGGTGGAAGCAGGTTGAATATCACTTTGTTGGCTATCCTTTGAAGAAGGGAAAATTAGTCTTGGAAGGAAATTTTACTCCCTCTATGAAATTATATTTGAAGATGGGTCTCAATATCATGAAAATTGCAAGAAGCTAGATTGGAAGGATCATCTTCAATCTATTTAGGAGAGTCAAGAGTGAAGGATTCTTGGTTGAACTTACAAGTACACTTGATGATGACAACTCATGGATCATTTATAGTTAGAGCGTCAAGGCATATGATGGGAGAAAGTGGACAAATTCATACTCTATTGAGGGAACCATCATCACATGCAGTGGAGCTAGGAGATAACACCAACTATGTAGTCAAGGGCCTTGGATCTACATCATTGAAGCTGGAAAGTGGAGAAAAAATACACCTAAACATCATCCTTTATGTCCTAGGTTTGAAAAAGAAATTAATTTCCATTTCTTATTTAGAAGATAAAGGAGATAGGGTTTCTTTTTTAGATGGAAAAATTTTGGTTTGGGTAAAGAATTAACGTATTGAAAAAGAAAAAGTTATTGGAGTTCGTGAAGGAAGACTATATAGAGTTATAACACCATATCCTGAAGCCCTAGTTCATATGGAAATCAACCCTATCAAACTTTGGCATAGAATATATGGCATATTAATTACAATATAATACCCTCTCTTAGTCAAATGGTAAATGGAATCCCCAACATCAACGAAGAATACTAGGAAACCTTTTACAAGAATTGATACAAGGTTTAAGGAGGTATTGGACCTCATTCATTCCGATGTGAATGGGAAAATGTATAATAAATCTCTTGGAGGCAACATTTAATATTTAATCTTCATTGATGATCACTCTATAGAGACATGACCCTATCTTCTCAAGGCAAAGAATGAAGTATTTGAAAATTTCAAGGAATTTATATTCAAAGTTGAGACCTTAACTGAAAAAAAAGATAAATACTTTGAGATCCAAGAATAGAGGGGAATACACTTCAAAAGATCTGATTGCATTTTTTAAATAAGAAGGTATTAAGAGGGAGCTCATTATTCCCTACAACCCCGAGCAAAATGGATTTTAAAAAAGGAAGAATAGAACCATTGAAGAATTCATAAGGACTATGATATTTGATCAAGATATACCAAAATTTATATGGGGAGAAGAAAAAATAACAAAAAAATATATACAAAATAGTATTCCTCATAGAATCGTTGATAATATGATATTGGAAGAAGCATTCACAAGAAACAAGGCATGTGTAGACCATCTCTGAATCTTTAGGTGTCCCACATACATCCATGTTCCAAAAGGAAATCGAAAGAAGTTGGACTCTACTAGTATAAAAGGTATATTCATTGGATATAACCTTTCATCAAAGAATTATAGAATCTAAATCAAGAAAGGAAGACAAATTGAAGTTAGCAGGGATGTTATATTTTATGAAAACTATTCCTACAAAAGATCCAAGGATATACTAATTGAATACGATGAAGAAGATATACCACTATTTGAAGAAGAAGAGCATCATGAAAAGGCACCTAAAAACCAAGAAGAAGAATAAGAAGGACCAAGTGAGCCTATTCAACCTATAATAATTCCTGAAGCAAAGAAGAGGCCAAATTGGTTAAAAGATACAATTGAAAATGTTGAAGGACATGGAGCGACTAAAGGAACTTTCAAAGAAATTAAAAGACTGAAGAGATACTCAAGATATGAAACATACATGATGAAGTTAATCGAATTAGAACCAACTACGTTTGAACAAGCCACTCATCAAGAATAATGGAATAACGTGATGCAGGAAGGATATCAATCCATCATGAAGAATAGGGTTTGGGAAATCGTTCCTAGACCTAGTGACAAATCAGTTTTCACTTCAAAATGGATCTACAAAATCAAACATGCTGTTGATGGAAGCATAGAAAAATATAAAGATATATTTTTTGCAAGGGGTTTCTCACAAAAGGAAGGAATAAACTATTAAGAAACCTTTGCTCCTATTTCTAGGTATACTATAAGATATTTGGTTTTTCTAGCTGTAACTATGGGATGGAGTATCCATCAAATGGATGTCAATTTTTTTTCTTCTAAATAGAACCATTGATGAAGAAGTATACATTGAAAAACTAGAATGATTTGAGATAAATAGCAGGGATACGTATGTTTTCGGACTCAGTAAAGCTCTATATTGCTTGAATCAAGCTCCTAGGGCTTGGATACAAGAATGGATGCATATATCTTAAGGATTGGTTTTATAAAAATTTCTATCGATGCAAAACACTACATGAAGATAGTGAAGAATGAATCAATCATTATAATACTATATGTGGATGATTTTTTTATTAAATGTGTGGAGTACATAATTCTAGAATGCAAGAAAATGTTGGCAACAAAATTTGAAATGAAAGATCTAGGACTCAGGCACTATTATTTGGGATTGGAGTCTAAAATAAACCCTATGAGATATATCTTGGTAAAGGTCAGTACATAATAAAGATGTTACAAAATTTTGGTATGATGGATTCCAAGCCTACGATTATTCACATGATCGCAAATCTCAAGAAACTGAGAAGCTCCGACTTTATTATCATCAATCCTACAGGCTATCGTAATTTGGTGGGATATATGATGTACCTGGTGAATACGAGACCTGATATATGTTTTACTATAATTTTCTTAGTTAATTTTAGTTGGAGCCTCATCATGAACATTGAATAGATGCCAAGCATATATTGATATACCTACATGGTACAATTCATCACTGCCTGAAGTATGATGAAAAGGAAGTGAAGTTAATAGTTTTTACCGATTTTATTTGGGGTGGTAGTAAAACTGATGGAAGAAGAATGACTGGTGGTTGTTGCATTAAGTACTGCTAAAGAAAAATATGTTGTTGCACGTGAAGTAGGAAAATAAGCTATTTGGTTAAGAAAACTATTGTCATATTTGTTTGGAAATCCTCTAGATCCTACAATGATAAATTGTGATAATGAAAGAAAAACAAAGATGTCTTAAGACCCCGTATTACATGCTAGGATGAATCATATAAAAAACAAGTACCATTACAAAAGGAGTTTGGTACAAGATGTGGTTGTGAAGCTACAATATATTCCGACAGCTGAACAGGTAGCTGATGTGTTGAAAACATCTCTTCCGAATAAGAAGTTTTAATATTTTAGAAGCATGCTTGGATTAGTTGATGTTACAAATTTAGTTGATAGGGAGAGATGAAAAATCTTGTAGAAACAATATGTTTGGGAGGAAATCTGGCCAACGGATATGTTGATGTCTAGATCTAGAAGTAGGGAGGGTGACGTTGTTCATGGAGCTCTAACCTAGGATACACACCTAGATCCATGGGTTGGTGATAGAGCTTAAAAGCCTGATGGTACCTAGAGAGGCTAAAGCTTGATTTCAAATTAGTCCCATCTGATTAGAGTACCTTGGTCAGGTATCTAATATGTAGCACTCTGTGTGCTAGAACTCTTCATAGTTAATATCATTTTGAGATGTTCCATGTACCTTTATATGTATGTAATTATGAATACCTCCCTAGTTAAGAGGGATTGTTGAAGAATGCAAATAATGTCGGTCTTCATAATTGTACATGTCAAAATAAATTTTATTATTAAATAAAATGACTTATTAAAGCACATGTTTCATGCTTGGGTCAATATTTTCTAGGTAAAAGCCTCCATTGAAGGCTTATAGGTTTTGTCTTGAGTCAATAGAGTCATTTTCATTTTTATTAGACCCTTCTTGGGATTTTTTATCATGTAAAAATAATTATTTTTGAGTCAAAAATGTTATTTTCCACCTCCACACCAAGTTAGACATGTCCCCATGAATTTGACCTACATTAGGGAAATTATACCTAGCAAAAAGGCTATATGTAGAGAGGAAAATCAACCTATTTGGCACACTCACTCAAAACGTTCGATCTACAAGAAAGAGAAGTATAAAAATAGAGAAAAGTAGATGGAGAAGGAAAAAATAAGTTGGGAAGACCTACAAAAAGTTCTTGGGATATCTATCTCTCACATGTGCGAAGTTTCTAGGAAGTTTCTTGGGTTGAAATTCTAAATCTAATATAGGTATGAAATTCTATAGATGGGGGGCTGAAAATCTATTTTCGGGGACTCGAATTATGAATTGTAGCTACTACTGGGAAGTTTTCACTAGGATACTTTGACATGGATCATATTTTGGAAGTAAGGGATGACTTGGTGATTGGGGTAGGTATTTTTCTAAGTCTTAAAGGTATTGGATTGTCTCATCTTGATTTGAATCTACTAGTGGAAGAGTTGGACCACATTTTCCCCTTGAAGGAGTTTTTCCCTGGTTGAGTGTGTATATATTGTGTCTCTTATTCTTGTGGTCTTCATATACATTTAATTTGGTAATTTCTTAATGAAATATAATTTGATAAAGAAGTAATATAAGCCACCATAACTCACAAGTAATTATCAAGAAAGAGGAATCAAACCCTAATTCCTATAAGCATTGATTTCTCAACAATGGGTTTATTAATTACAAGAAACATTGTTGGTTGTATTCACTAAAGGCATAGAAAAATGTTTTTGTTTTTGAAACCATTGCTATTTATTGCCTCCTCTTGGTATTGAAGCTTTAACCCTACATGGATTCACTAAGGCATATTGTATTCCCGACTTTGGGCATCTTAAGAATACTTATTGTTGGTGTTTCATTAGAGGAAACTTTAGCCTAAAAGTGCCTATGATTTTTTCTTGTAATTTCCATTTCATAATATGTAAACCAGTCAAAATCCTTTAAATTTAAAAATAGGTACATATAAATATTTTGGAGAGAAAAGAGGAAAAACTAAATTTTTAATTGTCTTTTTGGCTTATCTCCATACAGGTTTACCAAAATTTCAAGTGTAGATAGTTGTTGGATGCAGAATTAAATCCCACATGCAAGGAGTACCCATTATGCGTACTTTTTAGATGACCCACATTGACAAAAAACAAAGATACATTAAAAAGCGTGTTGAACATATTTTTTAAATATATCTTCAGTTTTTATTAATGCGGGTCTTCTTAAAAGTATGCATAATGGTACTTGTTGGATGTGGAATTTAATTTTGCATCCAAAGAGTGCATAAAATTGAAATTTGGGTAAACCTATAAGGAGTTAAGCCAAAAATACAATTAAAAAAATTAGTTTTCATTTTTCCCTCGAAAATTCATAACACTTATTTTATTATTGTAATTATTATTTTATAATTTTTCCTTAGGAGGCCACTTTTAGGATATAATTTTCTCTAATGGGAGTAAATCTATTGCTGGTTTTCTTTGGAAGAAGTTATGAAAGGATCAAAGCGAGGTCTGGGGTGCAAGTCGTATTTCATGTTCACTGGTTCTCCTTTTAGGTTTATTGTTTCTCCTATCTTGTCGCGATTATCCTGGTAACATGGTTTATTATATTTAATGTATGTATGATGAAGCAGACATGTAAAAAACCTATGTACGATTTATAATAGTGGCAACTGCTTAATTGAGGAGCATGTTTTCCTCTAGATATTTATGTAATGTAGGTGATCAAGGTTTTTAGCTTCTTTTGTATTGCTAGAGAGATCTGGAAATGATTTATATGTAACCTTATATATATATATATATATATATATATATATAGAATACAAAGTTTTGCATTAAAAAATATCATTTTTTTTGGTACATTTATGAAAATACTTTCTTATTGGACCAAAAAATAAATATGGATTTAATTTGAAATGATGTTCACTAGAATCTACTTTGCAAATCATTATCTATAATCCTATTAACAATGAAAATTATTATCCTATCCAATTAAACAATAGTCATTCATTATTAAAAAATATGAAACAACATTATTAGATGAATCACTTTCTAAGAAAAGATTTTTCATCACTCCACCTTTAACAGGTTAATCGAATCTCACTATGTAATATGGAAGATTTCATGAATGTAAGATATATTTTTAATAAATATAAACAAATATTTTCCATTGAAGGATAATTTTGAGGATATTCATAAATTTGACGATCAATTTCAAGGATAAATAAATTTCAAGTAAGAATATTAGGTTTGAGTAAAATAAAGTGTATTGGCTATATAATGTTGGTGATATATTTTGTAATATTTTAGGAGAGTTTGTTATTAATTATGAATAAAAAAGATGTATGATATTTGGACTTAGAAATAATTAAGCTATTTCTTAAATTTCTTTTAATGAGAGTTTTCCTCATTCATTGGTTTATTAGAGGAATTTTGAGGTGAAAAATGAACCTCAAAAAAAAAATTTACGTAAAAAAATAAATTTATAATAATTAATAGGATTCAAGATGATAATTTCATATGTAGAAACTTGATAGAAATTTCAACTGCTCAAAAAATCGAAGTGAAATCTGGAGACACAAATTCTACTCTACTAATCTACGAAATGAAAATCGCAATTTAGAACAACATGCATAAACATTCAACAAGAAAAACCACAAGTACACAATGATTTCTAGGGGAAACCAACTAGGAAAAATTTCTCAAGTCTCTTTGCATTAATTTTTTGAATAGGGAAAATATTACATTTGCATGCTCCAATTGTGAGAACCAGCCGCAAAAGCAAAAAGTTTCTCTCTACTAAATGTGAACCCGTGGCCAAGAATTAGCTTATTTCTGCCTCCTCCAGCCTCCTATTTACTTACACAATTATGAGCTAATTCAATCTCATAAACAATAAGGAAGTACTTATTTCCTTGCACAACTACCAAGGAATTGATCTCCCGACTGCATGAAAACACTCAACTAGTATACATGTTACATTAGACTTTTCTCCTCCAGTCCAATTGAAAAATTAAAATTCCATGCATGTATGGGTTATTTTGGGCTGATTAATCTGTTAACTGAGAGATCTATGAGTTCTAGACAACAGTCTCACTTCTCAAATGACCTTTAATTGACTCTATTAATTTTTAGAGGTCAGTTAGCTAAGTACAACTTGTTGAAATTTTCAACAAGAAACAATAAAATTGGCATCCAGAAAAAACAAGCAGCACCTACACTAAGTGTGGGACCAGGAGGTCCAAATAGCACCTACACTAAGTGTGGGACCAGGAGGTCCAAGCAACACCTACACTAGTGTGGGCTAAATTTGGTGCATGCCTATTTTAGTTATCCCTTAATTAAGATGGACAATAAAATGTAATCTAATCTCAAAATAACTCGTAATAGTTAACTGAGTGCGATAAACTCAGTTAGCTCATGAATTTCGAGTTAGAGGTACTTGGTGAGGCATGCAGAGTAATTTTAGTTGTAACATAGTTCAAAGTGTAGTGGTGCATTAGTTAATGCAGGTTGTACTAATTTTAACTCGGTTAAGTGAGTTAAACTCAGTTGTGCTAGTTGTAACTATTTGATACATTAGTGAGAGATCAAGTGAATTAAATATTAATTAATTCACAATCAGTGATCTCACATGCAACTGAGGATTTACTATTATTAGCTGCATGCATGTCAGATCCAATGGAGACCTAGTTGAGTTCTAGGTGAAAGGGAAGTTGACTATCAGTTGTAGGATTATTGGTTTTCACACTTGCAACAAAACACCCGTTGGATTTCCTATGATACTTTTGTTAGCGCTCAAATCTACCTTAGGCTGAAATAAGGTAAAACTCAAGGCAACATCAAACCACGCTCAACCTCGTAGCTAGCCCTACGAGGACAGGAGAGGGCTCTCTCCGGGTCTATCTCAGCAAAAGGTCTTCAAAAGGGGCTGAGATGACTTATAATGGATATTGATTTTAAGCTAGTAAATAGATAGGAAGGTTTGTTTTAAATTTTTGGGTTTTCGTTGGAAAAATGGGAAAAACAATTTTGGGCTCGGGGATGAGGCCAGATATTTGCATAATTCGAGTTGGGGCAAGGTAGGCAGTAGTCTTGATGCTTTTTGATTATGTGTATGGATGGATCAGAATGACAAGGAGCTGAAGAGGGCAAGGGAGAACAAGGATCCTCTCCAAACTGGCGAAAACATATAAAACTAAACAAATTCAAAGGTAGAGCACTGGAATCAATAGATTCTACCTCATTTACTCATTCATTTAGTTTCAGAAGCAAAAGAAGGGAATGGAAATACATTAAACATTAAAGAACTTACAAATAACTGAGAGAACACACCATCAAAACTGAAAGCCACAAGAATCCCAACAGGTGCTGCAAAACGTCTGATCTTTCCTTAGCCAAAATGCAGAAAATATGTACAATAGTGTGCCAAACTTTTCCCAAGAGTCCAACCTGTCCAACCTCTGAAAATGATTGAAAAAATACAATAAATAGACAAGTCTAACCCCTTCCCATGCCTCTAGGGGTCTAGATCATGCTTCTAGGAGCAGTTTGAACCAATTCTAAACAAAGAGCTAAAATCTAGGCAGCCAAACAACTTGCCTCTATAAGCTAGGAAACTGATCCATTCACTTGATTTTCACTTTTTTGTGAATGAATCATCTAGAACAAGTAAATAAGTGCCAAATTTACATTATGTACATAAAATTACATCAATAAAAACCAAAAATTACATCAAGAGGTGAAACTAGTCCAAACTGGCCGAATTTTCGAGCTGGAAGGTGAAAAACATGCCCAAAATCTTTATGCGCCGCGCGCCAAAGCTCTATGCATCGCGCTACTTTCAGCCTGTTTTTGGGGCACTTCCCGGAGTCCAAATTGAGCTCAAAATAGCTCTTTGGAAAGCCCTAGATGTTGGCTATCCAACCCAAGTGGAATTTTTCAATTTGGAGCTCATTTTCCCCTCCAAAACTTCATTCTCCCAGAAGTACTTCCTGCTGGTGCAAAAGGTGGCAGAAAGGTGGTTTTCATGGTGTTTTTGGCCCTTTTGATCATCCAAAACTTGATGAAATGCTTCGGAAATTTCTGAGCATGCATAAATTACCATGAAAAATCCAAAAATACAAAATTTTCCTCTAGAAAGTGTCCCAATCATAAGCGCGCGTCGGGACGAGCGACGCGTTGGGCGGAAAAACCTGTTTTGTGACCAAAATTTTCAAAAATGACAAAAACTTCTCCAAATTTGCTGAAATTTGGAGCGAAGATCCCCTATCATGCCTCATGCTCAGCCAACGAAGCCTCGGCCAAAATTATGTCTTTTTATGCCTCCTCGATGTCCTCCTGGTGCATGCAGTTTCGGTGGTGAAATCACTGTCTTGGTTGTATTGATGTGTCGGTGTCTGTCTCCATGGTTGCAAGTCTATGCCAATGATATGTTTATCTTGTTGAAAATGAGGAATTGATACTTTTGTCTCTAATTTCCAAGTGTATGTTTATTTGGTTTGAAAATAAGAAATAGGTGTTTTTGCTTCCATACCAAATATGCCTAAGGGAAATGAAGGGCTGTGGTAAGTATGAATAACGGGCAAAGTGGGGGTTTGTCAAGTGAATTTAATGCAACAAGAGTCATTTGATTTTTTGGAATTGGGGATTTTATGAGTGATATAAAAAGGGGAAGGGCTAGTAGGGTTTAGTGATAGGAAAAATGGGTACAAGGGATATGATTGGTTTTGGGACAGAGGGAACAGGAGAGGGGATTATGACAACAGTGTGACAGTGACAAGGAACATATTTTGAGGTTCTTGGCACAAAAATCACACCTAATACAAACCCTAAAATTATATTGAAATTTGAGCAGGTTTATCATTTAGGCATTCAAATACTCATGTCTTACTCTCAAACCACACCAAACCAAGGCATAAGCAATTAAAGACCTCACGAACTCACTTGGAGCAAATGGAGTTAAGTTATTTTGGTTTTTTGATGAAATAGTGATGAGAAAAGGTTTCGCATCTTTGTGCACCGCGCACACATCCATTGCACTACGCCGCCTAGATGCACCGTGCACATGTATTTTTACACTGGGTAATGCGGCCCAATGCGCTGCGCAGGCCCAGTGCGCCGCGCAGGCTCCCAACGCGCCGCGCAGCTAAACTTCAACACATTTGGCCTCCAAACTCTGTCTTCGCTCTTCCACAATCTGACTCGGATTTCTTGGATGTATTTGGCATGAAAATGGAGTCTTGGAACATAAAAATAATATATATGCAAAGGATTTGACATCTTGATTTCAAAAACTCATTTTGCAATGTTTGAAATTTTGGCACTTTCACATTGAAACTTCGTTTTGCACTCAAATCTTCATAATCAAACTCATAATCAACACCAAACATGAGTTATGAGAAATAGAGGAGTGAATTTGACTTACTCAAACATGGAAAAACCAAGAAAATTTGATGTTGGAGAGAAATGGAAATTTTTTTTGTGTTTCAGCGCAATGCGCCGCGCACCAACCCAATGCGCCGCGCCATAAATAGCACATTTTGCAGGAGGCTTTTGGAGGCCTTTCCGGTGTCCAAATTGGGTGTGTGATAGCTCGTTGGAAATATTATGAAGTCTACTTTCCACCCTAACTAGAATTTTTCAATTTGGAGTTCATTTACCCTGTCAAAAATCAAATCTTCCAACACTACTTCCTGCAGGTGCATCAATTCTCCTGAGGCAACGATATTCTTGACATTTCTACAAAACCATTACACCTGTGTAAAAATTGAAGGAGGTGTTTCTTCCTTGGCATGTTTTGTACAAAAACCTCTCTCAGTTTTCCAAAATTCATCTTTTATTTCTCTAAAACATCATTTGAGTGAAACCTATTCCGATGTGTGAAACAAGGGATTTGTCGAAATGAAGCGAAATGAAGGGGATAAGGGGCTTCTAAATTCTTGGGGAAATTTAGGGAAGTAGGGAGGGATGTTAGGAAGTAGGGGAAAGTTGAATTTCAGAGATTGAGTGAGGGTAAGGGGTCCAAAAGGGCAAAACACAAGCCTAGCCTAGAAAATTGCCAAGTTGTGGGAAGAAACTAGGGTTTGTGCAAAAATGAGGAATTTGGGGGATCTCAGTGATGGGAAGTGTTTAATAAGGTACATTAAGGATAGGGGAAGGTGTATGAACATCAGGATGCAATTTTTGATGATGAGCTGACCATCCAAGAGAAATTATCTTCAAAACCCTAGGAGAGGGAAATGAACCTTACCTAAGCACAATTGAAGCATGAACGAGGTGTAAAAAGACCCTTTGGAACTTGACATGATGATGAAAACCATCTGAATTATGGTACACTCAGCTGAATGATGGCATGAACCGAAATTTGGACAACTTTGACAGGAGTAAAAGCAAACCCTAGACCTAATACCTAGTGACCAAATTTTGTTTTGAAGACTCCTTGAAATGACAAAATTTGACCTTGACACTTTAAAATCACCTTGTAAGAGCATGTTTGATCACTGGAGGAAAGCTGCAAAGGCTGACACTAACATTGGCTCCAATGGGGATGGTAGCTCCTGGGAGGTGCCAAGAACTACAGATCTTTGGAAGAGCAGACAGTGCCTTCATCCATTGGGCAATGGAGTCAAAAACTCAAACTGAAATGCATGACTGAAAACTAATGAATTGATGACACAAATTGACTCTCACTTAACTAATAACTGACTCAATACTTAAACACAACTTGAAAACTGGAAAATATACTCAAAATGGAGCTTATTCATCAAAACCTACTCTAATTGTTCTATTCATCACCTGATCAAGTGAAATGAAACAACCAATGCAACCATGTAAGTATTGCAGCTGCTGTTTGGATTCTATGCAAGTGCTCCTTTATGAACAACAAGAGAGAACTACTCAAAGGCAACTCCCATGAAAACTTGTGAAAAGATCCGTTGAATACTATGGATTCTCTATCCACCTCGAAAAACACTGCATAAGGATCTTGAAATTCATGCTGCATAAGGATCTCAAAATGCACACTAGGACTTAGCTCATCCAATGGATTACTTCTCTTCTCCTCATACCATGAATGCAAGATTTGATCTAAATTTTGTGATGAGCTTTGTGACGAGACTCCTGCTAAAAATGACAAAGAGACTGGCTACCGGATCAAGTCTATATCAGCACACGTTTCAACCTTACCTATAGCCAATAGAGAAGGACTTTGACTGCAGAAATCATCCAACACATCAGCTATTGGATCGTGAAAAACTTAAAAAGAATGCTGTGATGTATCCATTGAAATTGTCTGACATCCTACTGGCTGTTCATCTTTTGCTTGAGAGATATTACGAAAATTCTGCTTTATAAACTAAAATTCTTCGAAACAAAAGGGTACAGAATTCTCTTGCATCATTAAATCATATATTTCAGATTCTACGCCTTCATCTGTAATCTGACCTTCAATTTCATTTGGTGGCTGCAAATCCGATGCTACAAGCTGCTCATTTAAATATTTACTATGCAATTTAC
Organism: Pinus albicaulis; assembly: GCA_034641835.2. Taxonomy (NCBI): domain Eukaryota; kingdom Viridiplantae; phylum Streptophyta; class Pinopsida; order Pinales; family Pinaceae; genus Pinus; species Pinus albicaulis. The sequence goes on from CM076584.1 coordinate 1,667,007,472, forward strand.
CCTTCAAAAACTGGAATGATTCAAAACAAAATGGTACAGAGTCACCTTGTATCATTTGATCATATGTGCTAGCTTCCAATTTTTCATCTGCAGCTTGAAAATCAATGGCTTTCGGGGACTGCAAATCTGAATATGAGAAGTCTTGAACAAGGTTTTGATTGCCCTTAAGATGATCCAAATCAAGACTTGTTGACAGTTGATTTCTGATTGCATGGTAGTTGTCTCTGATGAGCTGAAATGAATAAAAAAAAAAAGGCAAAGATCCTTCACTTACTTCAAAATTTGCTGCACTTTCCTCGTCATTGTCATAGCTTATATGTATCGGTTGATCACTGTACTCGAGCTGCTGAAAGGGAACTTCCTCCTCCCAAAAACTAGCTGTTGGTTTGTCTGCAAGATTAGCTTCTGTTTGGAGAACATACTCATCATCATATTGATCAAAATGAGGCAAATCATCAAGCATACATATCATATCAACAACTCTCTCTTCTTCAAAATGATCTATAAAAAAATCACTATGACAACCGGAATAAGAAACAAAATGTTTTGGATCAACTACTTGTTCTTCTTCAATCAGCGAGCCATGGTTTTGAACGGTATACTCATTCCTTGTGGTGTTATTTTGGATCATCTCTTCCACCGCACTTACCAACATGTCAAGATTTACCTCTAAAGATGTTGATTTCTTCAGATCTATGTTTCTCATCTCTTCTTCCTTCAACCTTGCCCTCAAGATCAGAAAATGAGCTTCTACATTCACTGCACTGTTCTGCATCTCATGAAGTGTTGCAACATTCTTTTCTCTCAGCTGAAACTCCATTTCTGGATCTAAGGCACCCGGGTAGTGCAAGAGAGCAGATCTAGGAGAAGGTCTTATATCAGCTGGCATCGAAAAATATTCTTGGTTAAATCTAGCAGAAAATTGTTGTACTGTCTCCCCTAGCATTCTTTTCAGCTGATTATACTCCTCTATAATCAACAAAAAGTTATGTACGATCATCCACCTGTCGAGGAAAACTGTGACGAACTGCTGGTAATCCGGGATGCTCGCATCAGGCAGGGCTTTGAACCAACTCTTTACTTGGCCTTACAAAGAAAGAGCAAAAAGCCTAATACTGACATCTTCATCATCAACTTCAAAAAGATCTAGGAAAGTCTCAACATTCTGCACATGTTGCTCAGCGTTGAAATTGTTACATTCACCGTCAAATCTTGGTAGATATAGGTCATAATTTTTAGGGAAAGCATGAAGAACAGAAGGTAAAACAAGAGGTTTGTACCGATTTGGAATTTTACAAGGTGTAGGGGTATGTACAAGAGTTGCGGGATCAGTTTTGTTTTCTTTAGGCTCATCACTCTGAAGAGAGTCATCATAAGATGTGGGAAAAGTAGGGAGGCCAGGATCAAAGGGAAACTCAGTATTTACACTCTTTGAATAGGTCGAGTGAAGATTTTGATCACCTTTATCATACAACAAATTTTGAAAAACTTTCAGGACAGCTTCAAGACCAACGAAGAAGTAATTTACAAGAAAGCAGATTAGATCCTGAATACCATTCCACTTTAGACACCTGAACTTTGTGTAAGATCCTTCCATTTTCTCAGAGAAAAAGTTAGTCCTCCAGTGGAGTCTCTACATTGAGTTGGAGTCACTAGGTGAATTATTTCAGCCTTCTTATGTCTGATCGTTGTCCACCATCAACCATCAGATCTGAACTTGATACATGTACTGGGGCAAGACAATCTACAAGTCAAGTGTCACGTTCACAAGCTAGACCGGAGATTGACTGAAGCAGCGTTTATCTACTTTCTCTAATGCAAAGCAAAAGCGTTTTGAAGGCTACCTGGCATAACTTCAGGCTCCGTCTATAGCTTATGAAACAAATAACACCAACAAGCAAACCATTTTCTTCCCCAGTATGGTCGCCACTATGTTAGCACTCAAATCTACCTTAGGCTGAAATAAGGTAAAACTCAAGGCAACATCAAACCACGCTCAGCCTCGTAGCTAGCCCTACAAGGACAGGAGAGGGCTCTCTCCGAGTCTATCTCGGCAAAAGGTCTTCAAAAGGGGCTGAGATGACTTATAATGGATATTGATTTTAGGCTAGTAAATAGATAAGAAGGTTTGTTTTAAATTTTTGGGTTTTCGTTGGAAAAATGGGAAAAACAATTTTGGGCTCGGGGATGAGGCTAGATCTTTGCAGAATTTGAGTTGGGGCAAGGTAGGCAGTAGTCTTGATGCTTTTTGATTATGTGTATGGATGGATCAGAATGAAAAGGAGCTGAAGAGGGCAAGGGAGAACAAGGATCCTCTCCAAACTGGCAAAAACATATAAAACTAAACAAATTCAAAGGCAGAGCACTGGAATCAATGGATTCTACCTCATTTACTCATTCATTTAGTTTCAGAAGCAAAAGAAAGGAATGGAAATACATTAAACATTAAAGAACTTACAAATAACTGAGAGAACACACCATCAAAACTGAAAGCCACAAGAATCCCAACAGGTGCTGCAAAACCTCTGATCTTTCCTTAGCCAAAATGCAGAAAATATGTACAATAGTGTACCAAACTTTTCCCAAGAGTCCAACCTGTCCAACCTCTGAAAATGATTGAAAAAATACAATAAATAGAAAATTCTAACCCCTTCCCATGCCTCTAGGGGTCGAGCTCATGCTTCTAGGAGCAGTTTGAACCAATTCTAAACAAAGAGCTAAAATCTAGGCAACCAAACAACTTGCCTCTATAAGCTAGGAAACTGATCCATTCACTTGATTTTCACTTTTTTGTGAATGAATCATCTAGAAAAAGTAAATAAGTTCCAAATTTACATTATGTACATCAAATTACATCAAGAAAAACCAAAAATTACATCAAGAGGTGAAACTAGTCCAAACTGGCCGAATTTCTGAGCTGGAAGGTGAAAAACATGCCCAAAATCTCTATGCGCCGTGCGCCAAAGCTCTATGCATTGCACTATTTTCAGCCTTTTTTTGGGGCACTTTTTGGAGTCCAAATTGAGCTCAAGATAGCTCGTTGGAAAGCCCTAGATGTTGGCTATCCAACCCAAGTGGAATTTTTCAATTTGGAGCTCATTTTCCCCTCCAAAACTTCATTCTCCCAGAAGTACTTCCTGCTGGTGCAAAAGGTAAGGTAAAGGTGGTTTTCATGGTGTTTTTGGCCCTTTTGATCATCCGTATCCTGATGAAACAAGCCGGGCTTACTTTCTGAGTACGTATTAAAATTGTCATGAAAATCCAAAAATAAAAATTTTTCCTCCAGAAATTGTCCCAATCATAAGCGCGCGTCGGGACGTGCGACGCGTTGGGCGGAAAAACCTGTTTTGTGACCAAAATTTTCAAAAATGACAAAAACTTCTCCAAATTTGCTGAAATTTGGAGCGAAGATCCCCTATCATGCCTCATTCTCAGCCAATGAAGCCTCAGCAAAAATTATGTCTTTTCATGCCTCCTCGATGTCTTCCTGGTGCATGTAGTTTCGGTGGTGAAATCACTGTCTTGGTTGTATTGATGTGTCGGTGTCCATCTCCATGGTTGCAAGTCTATGCCAATGATATGTTTATCTTGTTGAAAATGAGGAATTGATACCTTTGTCTCTAATTTCCAAGTGTATGTTGATTTGGTTTGAAAATAAGAAATAGGTGTTTTTGCTTCCATACCAAATATGCCTAAGGGAAATGAAGGGTTGTGGTAAGTATGAATAACGGGCAAAGTGGGGGTTTTTCAAGTGAATTTAATGCAACAAGAGTCATTTGATTTTTGGGAATTGGGGATTTTATGAGTGATATAAAAAGGGGAAGGGCTAGTAGGGTTTAGTGATAGGAAAAATGGGTACAAGGGATATGATTGGTTTTGGGACAGAGGGAACAGGAGAGGGGATTATGACAACAGTGTGACAGTGACAAGGAACATATTTTGAGGTTCTTGGCACAAAAATCACACCTAATACAAACCATAAAATTATATTGACATTTGAGCAGGTTTATCATTTAGGCATTCAAATACTCATGTCTTACTCTCAAAGCACACCAAACCAAGGCATAAGCAATTAAAGACCTCACGAACTCACTTGGAGCAAATGGAGTTAAGTTATTTTGGTTTTTTGATAAAACAGTGATGAGAAAAGGTTTCGCATCTCTATGCGCCACGCGCACACCCAGTGTGCCGCGCCGCCTAGATGCGCCGTGCACATGTATTTTTACACTGGGTAATGCGGCCCAATGCGCCGCGCAAGCCCAGTGCGCCGCGCAGCTAAACTTCAACACATTTGGCCTCCAAAATCTGTCTTCGCTCTTCCACAATCTGACTCGGCTTTCCTGGATGTATTTGGCATGCAAATGGAGTCTTGGAACATAAAAATAATATATATGCAAAGGATTTGACATCTTGATTTCAAAAACTCATTTTGCAATGTTTGAAATTTTGGCACTTTCACATTGAAACTTCGTTTTGCACTCAAATATTCATAATAAAACTCATAATCAACACCAAACACGAGTTATGAGAAATATAGGAGTGAATTTGACTTACTCAAACATGGAAAAACCAAGCAAATTTGATGTTGGAGAGAAATGGCAAAATTTTTTGTGTTTCAGCGCAATGCGCCGTGCACCAACCCAATGCGCCGCGCCATAAATATCGCATTTTGCAGGAGGCTTTTGGAGGCCTTCCCGGTGTCCAAATTGGGCGTGTGATATCTCGTTGGAAATATTATGAAGTCCACTTTCCACCCTAACTAGAATTTTTCCATTTGGAGTTCATTTACCTTGTCAAAAATCAAATCTCCCAACACTACTTCCTGCAGGTGCATCAATTCTCCTGAGGCAACGGTATTATTGACATTTCTACAAAACCATTACACCTGTGTAAAAAGTGAAGGGGGTTTCTCTTCCTTGGCATGTTGTGTACAAAAACCGCTCTCATTTTTCCAAAATTCATCTTTTATTTCTCTAAAACATCATTTGAGTGAAACCTATTCCGATGTGTGAAACAAGGGATTTGTCGAAATGAAGCGAAATGAAGGGGATAAGTGGCTTATAAATTCTTGGGGAAATTTTGGGAAGTAGGGAGGGATGTTAGGAAGTAGGGGAAAGTGAAATTTCAGAATTTGAGTGAGGGTAAGGGGTCCAAAAGGGCAAAACACAGGCCTAGCCTAGAAAATTGCCAAGTTGTGGCAAGAAACTAAGGTTTGTGCAAAAATGAGGAATTTGCGGAATCTAAGTGATGGGAAGTGTTTAATAAGGTACATTAACGATAGGGGAAGGTGTATGAACATCAGGATACAATTTTTGATGATGAGTTGACCATCCAAGAGAAATTATCTTCAAAACCCTAGGAGAGGGAAATGAACCTTACCTAAGCACAATTGAAGCATGAACGAGGTGTAAAATGACCCTTTGGAACTTGAAATGATGATGAAAAACCTCTGAATTATGGTACACTCAGCTGAATGATGGCATGAACCGACATTTGGAAAACTTTGACAGGAGTAAAAGAAAACCCTAGACCTAATACCTAGTGACCAAATTTTGTTTTGAAGACTCCTTGAAATGACAAAATTTGACCTTGACACTTTAAAATCACCTTGTAAGAGCATGTTTGATCACTGGAGGAAAGCTGCAAAGGCTAACACTAACAACTTGCACAGTCTAGGCAGGCACAAATTCCTATCTTTTAGGGATATTTACCATCAGGGATTACACAAGGTAGGCAGGCTGTCTGGAGGCTAAGAATTGGCTATGTGTTGGTCAGTTTTGCATATGACAGTGTGAGACAATTAGCTGAGTACTAGAGGGATCTTGTGAGAAGAGTTTTGTATGTAATTGTTTCATGATCCATGCTTAATATACAATATAAGATAGTGGGGTTTTTAGCTGTAAGCTTTCCCCGAGAAATTATCTGTGTTGTGTGTGATTGATCTTTATTCATGTTCATGTGATTAGAGATTGTGTTTTTAATTCCGTAAAATATTTGTAGAAGCGATTTAGTATTTAACTTTAGTACATTGTTATATCGGGTGAATCCAAGATATACATGCATGTTTTATAATTTATACATGGTGTCAAAGCACAGGAAATTGCAGAAGTGAAGCAGTAGTTGAGTTTGTGACTGGATATAATTTGAATTTGCAGAAAGACTTTCTTGGTGCTACAACTGATTCAAGATCGAAATGGATTTCAATGGATTGAGGTTAGAGTATGCACTCAAGGGAATCTTGAACTACATTTCTTGGAAGGATAGGATGGAGGAAATACTCGAAGAAAATGAGTTGAAGGAATTCATTGACAAATATGTTCCTAAACCCAATGCTGCAAATCTTGATGCATGATAAAAGAAAGTGGCAAAGGCGAGGAGGATCCTATTTGAGGGAGTACGAAACCACATTGTCTCAAACCTCCATGGGAAAGCCACACCATATGCAATGTGGAAGGAAGGCTTTGAAGGATATATTCCAAAGAAATAGCAACCATGGGAAATTGGCGCTCAAAGATAAACTCAGGAAGATCAAGATGGAAAAGGGCAACACCATTCCAAAATGTCTAACAAAGTTTTTCCAATGTCGGGATGAACTAGGGAGCATTGGAATAATAGTTACTAATGATGATTTGGTGAGCTTGTCTCTCCTAGGAATTCCCAAGAGTTGGCATAGTTATCAAGGCTCTGTCAATGGAAGGGAAAAATTTCCAGATTGGGAATGATTGTGGTTGGATTTGGTGTAGGAGGAGTTCAGATGGAACACTAGAGATGGATCTTCATCTAAGAATGAGGATGAAGAGGATTGCGCTTTGACTGCCAAGGCGAGGAAGGGGAAGGGGAAGAAATTTCATTCTAAATCTGAGTCCAAGAATGGAAAGAAGCAGGACATGTCCAAGGTGAATTGTTTTCATTGTCACGAGCATGGGAATTTTGCTACTAACTGTCCACAAAAGAAGAAGAACAAGAAGGCTAGAGGATCTGTAGCTGGTGAGGCCCTTTCCTAGAAATTTGACCTTGAATTCTCATTGATCACATGCATGGTGTCCAATGCATTGGGATATGTGTGGTATTTGGATAGTGGTGCTTCCTTTCACATGATGGGAGATAAGGAACTTTTCAGTGACTTGGAGGAGAAATATCTCCAAATGCATATTGAAATGGGCGACGATAGATGGTACAATGCTACCAGGATTGGAACCATTGGATTTTAGAGGGAGTCAGGTAAACCATTTCAATTAAAATATGTAATTCATGTACCAAGTCTGACGAAAAATTTGGTCTCAGTCGTAATGTTGGAGGATAGAGGCTATGATGTTGTTTTTAGTGATGGAAAAGCTTTCCTATGACATAAAACAATGAGACAAGCCAAGAGGACATAGATTCAAGTTAAGAATATCTAAAAGCTGGAGGTAGATGGCTTCACAACAATGATGGGCAAGGTAGATCAAGTGGTGTGCCAGGATGAGGGGAATTATGGCACAGGCGATTGGGCCATCTTCACCATGGAGCCTTGAAAGTCATGAAGAAGATTTCTATTTGTCTTCCTGAGGGAAAAATTGTGCAGTCAGACACATGAAAGGTATGTACTATGGGAAAATATTTAAAGGCCACCTTTCATGAGAAGGAAAACCGAGCTTTGGGCATCCTTGAGATATTTCACACAGACGTGTGTGGTCCTTTCTCAGTTGCTTCAACAACAAAACATATGTACTATATAATATTTTTTGATGAATTTTCTCATAAGTGCTGGATATTATTCATGCAGAAGAAAGATCAAACATTATCTAAGTTCTATGAGTTTAAGGAACTGGTGGAGAAAGAGTTGGGGAAGCAAGTGAAGGCTCTTAGGAGCGATAATGGTGGAGAATACATCTCTAACGAATTCAAGAACTTCTGCAGAAAAGAAGGAATTCAAAGAGAAATCATAGCACCTCATCACCCACAATAGAATGGGGTCATAGAGAGGAATAACATAACTATTGTGGGTGTGGCATGAGCGATGTTGCATGATCAAGGCCTACCGATGCATCTGTGGGTGGAAGCATGCAATACAATGGTACATGTGCAAAACCATTGTCCTCATATAGTACTTCACATGAGTACACCTAAAGAGGTTTTGATTGGTAAGAAACCTGATGTTTCACATTCTAAGATTTTTGGCTCATCTGTTTATGTGCATGTGACCAAGGACGCTAGTAAGAAGTTGGAACCAACAACTGAGGTTGGGATTTTGTGGGGTAAATTAAAAAACCCCATAATTATCGTGTGTATTTTCAAAATAGAAGAATGATTGTTGTGCGACGAGATATCAAATTTGATGAGGAGAAAGCCATGCAGTTTTCCCTTGAGAGGGAGTTGGACTTGCATGCAAAGGAGGAACTGTTGGTTCCAAAGGATGAACCTCAAGATGTGGAGAAGCCACAAGATGAGGATTATTGAGTGGTAGAAAACACTCATGCAGATAAATTTTGAGCCAGATGGGTAGAGGGAGTGCATGCAGCTATACCTCCAAGTGTGAGGTGGGGTGACATGCAAGATTAATCCCAAGAAGAAATTTTGGCAGGGTCCTAGAGATGGTGTGTCTCATGGATAAAACCTGGCTACAAGGAGCCCACAGTACAACAGTAGCAGGATTAGTTATATTGATGCAGTCAGATGTGAGGAGGACATAAATCCGAGTGAGAGGTCTCAGATACTAGAGCACAGATAAGAGTTGGCAGCAGTGCAGAGTGCATGAATGCAGATGTCAACAACGTAGAGAATCCAGTAGACATGTGTAGTAGCTAGTAGCAGTTAGAAGACTCTAATGATAGATGCATTATACTGATTTAGTTGTTTGAAGGCTTTTCAATTTCAGAAGTGTTGAATGCAAAGGTTGCATGTGTGAGAAACATTAGAGAAGAGTTGCATGCAAAGGTTGCATGTGCAAGAAACAGTAGAGAAGTGTTGCATGTAAGAGTTGTATTTCACATGTAAGGGTTGCATGTCTTATGCATGAGGTGAATTTTGCATGAAAGGACATTCCTTTCTTGTTGAGAGGGAGTGTTGAAGTTTGCAACAAGAAACAGTGAAATTGGAATCCAAAAACAACAAGCATCACCTACACTAAGTGTGGAACCAAGAGGTCCAAGCAGCACCTACACTAGTGTGGGCTAAATTTGGTGCATGTCTATTTTAGTTACCCCTTAATTAAGATGGACAATAAAATGTAATCTAATCTAAAAATAACTTTTAATAGTTAAATGAGTGTGATAAAATTATTTAGCTCATGAATTTCTAGTTAGAGGTAGTTGGTGAGGCATGCATAGTAATTCTAGTTGTAACAGAGTTCAAAGTGCAGTGGTGCATTAGTTAATGTAGGTTGTAATAAGTTTAACTCGGTTAAGTGAGTTAAACTCAGTTGTGCTAGTTGTAACTATTTGATACACTAGTGAGAGATCAAGTGAATTAAATATTAATTAATTCAAAATTAGTGATCTCACATGCAACTTAGGATTTACTATTATTAGCTGCACACATGTCAGATTCAATGGAGACCCAGTTGAGTTTTAGGTGAAAGGGAAGTTGACTATCAGTTGCAGGATTATTGGCTTGTACACTTGCAACCAAACACCCATTGGAGTTCCCATGATACTTGTGCAGTCAAGGCAGGCAAGAATTTCTATCTTTTAGGAATATTTACCATTAGGGATTGCGCAAGAAAGGAAGGCTACCTGGAGGCTAAGAATTGGCTATGTGTTGGTCAGTTTTGCATATGATAGTGCGAGACAATTAGATGAGTACTGGAGGGCTCTTGTGAGAAGTGTTATGTATATAATTGTTTCATGATCCATGCTTAATATACAATAGAATATAGTGGGGCTTTTACCTGTAATATTTCCCCGAGAAATTATCTGTGTTGTGTGTGATTGATATTTCTTCATGTTCATGTGATTAGTGATTGTGTTTTTAATTACGAAAAAGTTTTGTAGAGGCGATTCAGTATTTAACTTTAGTACATTGTTATATTGGGTGAATCCAAGATATACATGCATGTTTTATAATTTCTACACAACTAAAAAATAACTTAACTAGATTGCTAAAATTTAGCAATCAATACATGCATGAATTAACTAAAATCCCACTAACTCAAATTTGCTGATCTAAACGAGTGGCAAGAGCCATGTCACACTATTTAATTGTCTCCAAGTTGTCTTGCTGATGTGGAATTTTGATTTACTCAATTTTACTAAGCCTAAATTAAAATTTATCCTTTCTCGCTACACTTTCTAATACTCCCTCTTAGCAAGAAAGGGATTTTTCACCACCCATATCCCACACCCGTGGAATTCCATTTTAGCTATTGACAATTTCTTTTTCAAGATGTCAACATCTTGCTCCTCAATTGGAATGTACTGTAGAAACATAATTATCCTCTGCACACAGTCCCAAAAATGATGATATCGGATATCAATGTGCTTAGACCTATCATTAAATACTGAATTCTCAGAGAGCTTAATGAAAATTTGAATATCACAATATATCACTGTTGTGCTATCTCATGACTGAAAAAACCCACAAGTATTTTCCTCAACCATATGGCCTCACATGCTACTTGACTTGCAACCATGTATTTAACCTTTGCTGAGTTAAGAACTAAAAACCTCTTCTTCCTGCCATACCATGAAATGGCCGTGAAACTAACACTAAAGATAACACCTGAAGTATTTTTCTTGTCTGATCAGCTCCCTGCCCAATTTGCATCAGTGATGTCTTGGGTCTTCACTCCCTCAATGATATTGTAACATAATCCATACTCGATAGTGCCTTTGAGGTACCATAACACATGCTTTGTTTCCTTCCAATACAACTTGGTATACCTCACCATAACTTGACTAAGCTAATTTACTGCATAGAAAATGTTGGGTTTTGTGTTCAAAAGATACATCAAAGACCCCATAAGCTACCTGTAAATGGTAGCATCAACCTCTTGACCTAAAGTGGCATTATCCTTCCTCTAGTTTGTAGCTAGTGGTGTATCCATAGGCTTACACTTATCCATGTGAAAATTTTGAAGTATTTCAGAGGCACACTTCCCCTGAGACTCAAGAAATTCACCATCACCTTGCCATACTTATAGCCCAAGGAAGTAATGCATTAAGCCCACAAATTTCATCTCAAATTCCCTTGAAAGATCCTCTTTGCAAGATCATATCAATTTCTCATCACATGTCGATATTAAATCTTCAACATATAAAACAAGATAAGATGTTAGGGTAATTAGTTTTCATTGTCAAATGTGTTTTCCATGTCCTTTAATTTTCAATTTCTGAATAAATTGAGTCTAAGACCACTGTTTCTATCATTAGCCTCAAATGGTCATTATTTTATCATTTTCAAATCCTTGTCATCAAGAGTTAACCCACAACATGAAAGAGTGTCGAGTTATGCGAGTTATGGTTGCATGTGTTTTGTTTAGTCAAGTCAAAAGGGGTTTTATTCATTTGTCTATCAAACTTGTTTAAATTGAGTCCATTACAGTCAGAGGTCTAATGGTCAAGGGATATGGTCAATATTATACATCTTATTCCCTATTGTTGTGAAGGAAAATCCCCTCTATGGACAAAGGCACTCCCTCTAGCCCTAGGGCGGGACTAGCAACTAAGGGAACATACTAACATCTACCTTCCTAGATTGTAAATGAAATTCAAAGCAAGGAATATGACCTACCTTGTTCTGATGCTATGTTGTCATCTTCCATCGAATCTTCTTGATGCGTTTCTTTTCTCAATCTCGATACAGGCTGCTACCAATGTTTGATTACCTATACAGACAATCAAGACAACACGACAAGCTTAAAATCACGACAAACATAAAACAATTACAACCTATCGAGCTGATCAAGGAATGCTAGAAATCTCATTATAAATGTAAACAATAGTGGAAGATAAACATAAGTTGCATTTTATTATGATAAATACAAGGGGAGTTTACAACCAAGCCTTGATGTTGAGGCTCTCCTTCGGCAGGTTCGTATCCAAGCATGTTTGCGACATCCTCATACATAAAGATCTAAGATCTCACTATGTTCCTAACACAAAAAAACAATCACACTCTTCTCTATTCTCCATAAGCTATAATAGCACTATAATTTCTTCTTCTCTCTATGATTGCCCCCTCCAAATAGGGTAGCAGAGGTGAAAGAGTTTTCCTTATATAAAAATGGAGGAGGAGGATATGGGCCCTCAAATAATGGGAAAAAGCTTATCCTTTGGAGTAGTTCCTACTTTATGGGAACAAGAAGCCTAAAGGGGAATTCCTCTTCTATATCCTCAAAACAAACTTCCAGCTCTCTGCTTCGTGAAGCTTCTAGTCATGGAAACTTCGTTTCTATTTAAAAAACTTTCCAAAAGAGGATCGACGCGGGTCAAACATTAAGATAGAGTGATGACCGATGCCAGTCTTAGTGGAAATATCTACTATCGGCGCGGTCAGACATTGAGACAAAGAACCGACCTTGAAAACTAGGTTTTTATAGGGAAATTCCAGAAAATTTATAAAGGGAGATGAATTGGCAGACAAAGTGTGGTTCAGGAGTATGTATTTCATGCTTGGAAAGTACACAAGGGTCACTGTATGGGTCCTCCAGGATCAAGGAATGGGGAACAATGACAAATTTTTGTGTAACAGATGCCCCCTAAAGCATGAAGTCCGAGCACGAGTGAGGGGTTAAATGCTTTACAAGTACGTGCAAGGAACCTGATGCTGCTGTCAGGAGACTTGAAAATCAAGCATAGATACATATACATAACTAGAATTTATGATGAAAATACATGAATCAAGGTATGGACACATCCATCCATAAAAGAGCCCATGGTATGGTTGCAACCATCCATCTGAAAAGGATCACATATAGACTCATGGTATGGTTGCAACCATCCATATGAAATAAACATGTATCCAATCATGGAAAAATCATATCACATCGCAACATGGACTCTAGAAAATAAAATCCAGGGACTTGCACTCTGTCACGACCCAATCAAGTACAATTTCAAGCATATGAATAAATGAGCTGAAGTCGAACATGCAGGAAAATCCCCTGATTACTAGTCAGTGATGTAAAATGTTAACATGCGTGAGAGAAACCACCAATGATGATAATGGTCCTCAAGGTACTGCAAGTACAATCCGCAGAATATGAATAAGGAAGGAAAGTCGAACACCCATGAAATCACCCGATCAAAGACTAATGATGTGAACCTGTCGTCGAATGCGAAGAACTTGCCATTAGGGCATGCAAGCTCTAAGATACCATAAATGAGTCTCTAGATCAACTTCCCAGATAATGAGCTAAAGTCTACATGAAGAAATCCGTTGAAGGAGGGTCATAACAAATCCCACATCATCGACATGAAATAGAGAATGTAATATGAGTGTTAATCAAGACTGAAATAGAGGATCAAGGAATGTACAAACTATATAAGGATTTTCTCTTGAACATATCGGCGACACAACTCTAGGATTTGGCAGCATTTGACTCAAATAGGATGAGAGGTCATGTTGAAAATATTGGTAATCGAATGAGAGGAAAATGGATTTCCCATATCCATGGAGGCAGAGTGACAGAGTAAAGATATCCCAACCCGACACGAACAATAGATAAGTGTCATGTTCAAGAGTGACATACTGCCAACACAACTGATGAATAACTTCCATTTTCCCCCACCATTTATAGTGAGTACCTCTTTATTTTTACACCAGATTGAAGAGGATAGCATATCCTTGTCATATAAGTTTGTCCTTCAGGAAAATCCATCCTAGTACATTTTACGAGCCCTAGGAAGGAGGAACTCAACATCGTCATGATGACAGATCCAATGTTGTTTAATTGTAATGAGCACGAAAAAGGTGAAACTTGATGTATTTTCATTCTTAGAGAGTTTGAAAAGAGGCGAAAAGAAAACTCCAAAAGGCCCTTTTCGTAAATAGTCCCTCATACCCGAAAAGTTAGAAAACAAAATATGAGAGAACCTCTTAGTCGTGATTGGCTAAGGTATTCTTTTTATCTAAATAGTTTATCCTAGCCTGAAAAAGGGGTAAACATATACTGGGTAAACGACGTTTCACAGCCTTTAACGAGTTCAAAACAACAAGAGTCTTAACAATCTTTTCAATTTTTGAGAGTCAGAAAAGAGTTGAAAGTCGACTCCTTCTGGATGAACGAGTGTTATTAAGGGTAGAAACTATTTCCAGTGATGGTGGAATTGCTCAGAACAAGTAAAGGTCAAGAGGCTAGCTAACAAGACCACTCATTGCAACTGTTCCTTAGGAATGGGTAAAACAATCAAGTGAGGGCATATGATCAGCTAAGAAAATAGTAATGATGGAATGAGAAAACCAAGGCTCATCTGGCAAAACAAGATGATAAAATGGAAATCACGAGAGGTAAAATAAGAATGGTTTCATTTTTACACAAGCCTGAAACTTTTTAGAAAACTATGCTTGAAACTGGTTTCATTTTTACACAAGATTGAAATGGAAACAAACTATGCTTGAAATAAGTTTGTATGCCCCCAACATGATGAATCAATTCGAGGTACATGCCCCCCAACTTCATAGCATTCACCTGAGTATATTATTGGTTACTTACAGGTCGATGGAATGAAGGTTCAATTAAGAGATCAGGCGAAAGGCTCGACTTGGATTTTACGAGATCTAATCAAAGACTCAAATTGAAAGAGAAACTTGGTTCATGTTTTAATAAGGTTGACATAGTGAAAGAACTATCATCATGACATATTGTTTCATGTTTTAAGGAGCTTGACACAAGAAAACAAATTATGCTCCAAAAACCTTATTTCATTTTTTAAGGAGCTTGACACAATACAAGGAATGCTACTCCGAAAGAAGCTTGTTTCATTTTTTAAAGAGCTTGACACAAGAAAAAAAACTATGCTCTAAAAGACCTGATCATGATGAATAAGAAGTGATGGCTTCCAAGAGTTTCTCATCTGATGGGAGAACAACACTCTGGAAATTAGGACCCAATGCCCCCAGTACATTGTGTACTACCTCACTGACTGAATTATCAGTGGACGCAAACATGGAACATGTGGCCACATAATTTACTTGTGGCAGGGAATATACCACCAGCGGGTAAGAACCAGGAAGGGATGATGGTGGACTGAGAGCCAAATTAGGACCAATGAATAAAAGCTGATCAATGGTCATGATTTGACCTTCATGTGGAAAAAATATCACACGAAAGAGAGAAGAGGCAAGCACTCCCATGACATAAGTATAGTCATGCCCCAAGAGTAAGCTAAAATTCAAGGGGTCTTGGAAAACCATCATGTATATATAGATGGTTTTACCTACCAAAGTAATAGGAAACTTCTAAAGGATCCCTAATGGTTGAATTTTTCCTCTCTTAAAAGCCAACAAATTCTGAGTAACAGGCACAAGATGTGGGGAGCTAAAAGCTTGCGAGGTAGTTGAGGAAAAAATAATAACCGAGGCACCTTCATCTATAATCATGCCTGGTACGACCATATCGCAGGCTTGTACAGTGATCTCAAAGGGCACGTAAGAAGGTAGACATTATCCCGTGAATCAACTCCAATCAAAGGAAGCGACCAAAATACATGGAGGGGGTGCCATAGGAATAAGAGGATTATCCCCTTGCATTATGGGAGTGGAAATAACATCCTATTGAACTATGGGAATGAGAGGAGGGTCACTTTCTTAGACTGTGGTGACAGGAGTTGGAGGATCACCCTCCTGGATCATGGAAACAAGAGGATCACCCTCCGATCCTGGGGAATCAGAGGAAACAAAAAGAACCTGACCGGGGTGAGACCCACTCTTGACAAAAAATACCTAATGAACTATAGGTGGAATCAGGTTGACCTTTTTCTCAACCAATTATTGGTCAGAAATGGACTTGGGAGACTGACTTTCAGAGAGAGTGGAATTGACCGGGGATGAATCTTGATTAATGACTTGATCAATTAGTAGAGGACTTGAGGAAAACTTCCAGTAACTAATGGGAAGATAGGACTTAGAAGCCGAAAGGGTATCCAAAACTTTAGAAGCTTCATCCATATAAGGATAGAAGTGAATGGGATGGTTCCCTTCAAACAACCTATAGGGAAATTTGATCTTACCCTGTTTCTTACGAGTCTTATTATCTCTAGCTGAAGGCTCATCATCAACATGATGCCCAAAGGTTGATGATGAAGGATGAATTGGGCCAAATGACCACACTTCTAGCACCTTGGGAATAATAGGGCAATCACAAAGAAGGTGGTCACCCTCACATAGATAGCAAAGGAATTTTACTCTATGAGACGCAACGAGAGGTTTCTCTATATTAGCTCCATGGGTAGCAATAGTTGTTGTTTTGCCTCCTAGCTTATTTTCTGTCTTCTTCTTCGACTCATTAGGGGAATTTTGAGGTGTAAAATGGGCCTCCTAAGAAAAATGTACAACCAAAATAAAATTTATAAGAACCAATAATATTCAAGGTGATGATGTCAACCATGGGGGATGATTCACCATTTTTTAAGTAAAAAAGTCAAACTAATAAAAAAAAATAAATAATAAAACTAGTTTTTCAACTCATATTTTCAACTTATCTCCCAAATATTTTACTGAAATTTAGAGAGGGAGTACTTGTTGGATGAAAAATTTAATTCCTCATCCAAGGAGTACCCATGTTGCATACTTTCGATGGATCTTGCTACACGAAAAATGAGAAATACATGAAAAACATGATTGCAATAATGTTTTTCATGTATTTTTCATTTTTCATGTAGCAGGGTCCATTGAAAGTATGCAACATGGGTACTCATTGGATGAGGAATCAAATTGTGCATCCAAAAAGTGTTTCCTCTCGAAATTTGAGTAAACCCATAGGGAGATAAGTTGAAAATACAAGTTGAAAAAATAGTTTTTTATTTTTTTTCCCTCTAAAATTTGATGATGTAATCTAATATTATTTTATTATCTCCACTATTATTTTATAATTTCCTTTGGAGGCCCATTTTAGACCTCAAAGTTCCCCTAATGTCTTCTTCTTCTTCTTCCTAGTCACCTGGTTACTAGAATCCAGACTTTCACCAGGCGAAGAGGAAGAAAGAAGTGAAGAAATTTGTGAAGAATGTGAGGGGTCAACCTTAAGATCAACATGGGGTTGACATGGTTCAGGCAGAGGAGAACTTGGTTGAGAAATGATTAGGATGTTCGAAACCACAGGGGTCAAAAATAACCAAACCGATAGACCAATGGTTAATCCCAGGAGGGACAACGTTGCCATATACGAGGCACCAACATTTCCGAACGAAGGAAAAGGAACAAGATTCCCATCTAAGGGAATTCCTTGGTTGGTGAACTATGGAAATGTTTCCATTGGAATAAACCCTAAATAATCACTAAGGAATCTAACTTAAACTAGGAATATTTAATGGTCAGTCAATTTTAAGACACTGAAACAAAATTTTTTCTTTTCATGTTTTAAGAGTTGAGAAAAGGACAAAAGGTGACTCTAGTCACTTTCAAATTTAACGAGCTCGAAATGACAAGTGCTCGATGATATTTTCAAATTTAAAGAGTCAGTAAAGACAAAAAATTACTACTTAGGGTATTCTCGGCATAAAGGGTTACCATGTAATCGTGAACTGTAATATACACCTTGGTGATCAAATGAAAGAGAAATGACCAAGGACTTGATGTACACTAGCCAATATCCTTGAATGTTGTGTTTGGTGTATCACAGTTACAAGGCAGAAGACTTGGCTTCTTATGGATAAAGGATTGCAACCTATATGGGTATCCCTTTATATACTCAATGGTATGGGGATCACAAATCCATGCTAGTAATATCTGATGCAAG
Organism: Pinus albicaulis; assembly: GCA_034641835.2. NCBI lineage: Eukaryota > Viridiplantae > Streptophyta > Pinopsida > Pinales > Pinaceae > Pinus > Pinus albicaulis. The sequence continues at coordinate 1,667,025,347 of CM076584.1, forward strand.
ATTGTGAGCAACAACTGCTAGGTTTAATGACATCGAAACACGTCACTAGCCTAGACATCTAAGTGTGAGGGTTAAGTTTCAATGCTTCCTTAGGTTAATTCAGTGAATTTTAACGGTTCATATTGAATTATGTTTCAATTCCAAGGCCCTACCACTGTCATTAGAGAACTTCTATATGCATCTATATGAGAAAAGAAATCTTCAATTTGATGAATGTTATCTAGTTAAGGGAAGAGTCTCAAAAAATGATGCAACAAACAGTAATACTGCAAACGAAACTTTTGCCTAATTAGATGACTTTCACTATCCAAAAGTAATCTAAAACATTCAAAGATGCGAATTATGCAATGTAATCTATGCAAAATTCTCTTTCTGAAAACTATGCAATTGTAATCTATGCACAATTTCCTTTTTCTTTTGAATGAATAAGAATGCACTCAATGCATTTTTCGATGAAATGAGAATCTACTTGATGCATGCTTTTATTGAAAGAGAATGCACTCAATGCAAATGTTAGTTTTCAATCATTAAACAATGCAATCTAAGTTCAATGATAAATTTCAAATGCGACTTTTCAATGCAACTTGATCTAATGCATATTAATGACAAGAAAACTTTGAGATGAAAACTAAATGAATGAAAATTTCATTAATGCAAATAGGATGCAACCAAAAATTAAGAATACAATATTGTTTTCAACATTTTGTAACGAAATTCCTCAAAAGGCTACAAGACATATGAGTTCAAGCACAAAGAGGACTTCCAAAGCGTGAGCTCAAAACAAGGCATTCATTCCCTTTTACATCAAGCAATCACACAAAGAATACTTTTTAGTTGAACAATGAGAAATGTAATCTATGCTCACAAGCAAACAAGCAGACCAAATAAACTCGGACAGAAACTTGAGACTTGATCACTCAATAAACAAAAAATAAAAAGGCAATCAACTAGAGATGGCTCACCAAGAAAGGAGACTGACTCAATCAGCAGGGTGATGTGCTGCGAAGCATGCAACCAAGAAATTGATGCACAGTCCTAGAAAAAACTAGGGAGTTAGGATGCATGTCTCAATAGAAAAAAAAAAACCAAAAACCAAGCCAACGAGCCAATCGAACCAACTTGAGTGAAGGGGAGAAAATTTAAGTCATACAAATAAAAGGACCAGAAGGGCAAGACACACTGGTAAAATACTTAGGGAAAAAACCTTAATTTTCACACACAGAGGAATCAATGCAACCTTTGGGGCTGAAACTAGTGCTGAAAAAACCAATCAATGTGATTGTATAACTGACAACTAACGCTGAAAAGCTGACCGTCACAACTATCAAACAAATATAAGTATTAATTTCTGCAAAAAAAAAAAAAAAAAAAAAAAAATTCTCCTAACCAAGACCAGACTCACCACTTCAAGCAAAAACTGAAGATTTTAATTGACGAAAAACATAAGAACAAATAGGGAAATGGTTGTTCGACTAAACTTGCTTAATAACTAAGGCCTCAAAGAGTGAAAAACTCAAAGGAAACTCCCAATGGAGTCACCAATTTTTTGTGAAGACAAATCCCCTCTGCAGATAGAGGCGATCCCTCTAGCCCTAGGGTGGTGTTGAAGCCTAGAAAATCTCTGCTTCAAACATCGGGGAAAACCACCCGGTCGGGACCTTAAGACAACTCCTTTTCCGTTTGGTGTGGTGGCTCCGACTGGATTTAAAGGATCAGTTTCCTTGTAACTAAATGGATTGGATTGGATGGGTGGAAATGGGACTAAACTAACTGAAATAAAACTATCTAATTTAAGCTAAATACGATAAAGAAACTCTAATACTAACCCGGGTAGCTATATGTGAATACAACTTAATATTGTTCCAATTCAACAATAACCATGAAAATGTATTATCAATTAAATTGAAATATGCAGAAACAAATAAAGATAAATCTGTTTAAGAAATTAAACAGAGTTATATAAACATATTGCATTCATCATTGTATACCATTTACATGTAACTATGAAAGATAATGTTTCAATTATACTCAGAAATGATATATAAAAGGAAGCGTTGTTAAAACAAATATACATATAAATGATAGCAATTTTAAAACGAATATCATAAAACAAAAGAGATCAACAGTGAACAGATAGAAATACCTTGTTCATCTTGAAAAATTTCAAATGCATTCTGATACTCTATCCAGTAATTATAATGCAAAACCAAATTCCAAGGTACATAAATGCAATACTTCAAAGATAATTCCGCATGAAAATCACCAGATGTGATCCTTTTCAAAAAATATATAAGACAATGGAGTAAAGAAATGCAATCTCCAAGTCCAAAAATATTAAGATCCAGGACCCCTCTCTAAATGCATGAGAGGGGTTTAAATACTACTTAACTAACTCTAAAAATAGTTTATTACAAAAAATAAGGATTCGGTTCAATGACCGTCCTTTTCCTAGGCTAAAATACAGTGAAATTAAAACTAAATCTATCTATCTATGAAATTGATCTTTGCTCTTGCAAGCATCTAGAATAGTTTTGAGAAGATGCGGTTGACCGACTTCAGAATTCAGCTGTCCTGAAAAGAAAGATTCGGCAAGCGTAGGAGCAATCTTCTCTGTAGCATTGATAATACAATTGAGTGCACTGTGCTGACTGTGTGGCTTCACCAAGTACATCCAGTATGAGTCCCAATTCAATCTTGTCAACCCTTGGATGGATTTTGCTCTTTCTTCTGCCTTTTGCCTCCATTCTGTTTGCAGTTGATTTTCCTGTGGGAGATATCCTGGAACAGTTTCAGAAATCAAGTTAGCTTTGTGTAAATTTTCATTTACACAATCAGTGAGAGTGTTTGCCGCTGTAGATGCCTCCTCTGCTGCCCTTTCTGCTCTTCTGATTTGTGCATCCCAATTACTGAACAATATTTCTTTGTGGTTTTCATTAATGATGGGTGCACCGGCTTTTCTGCCTTCTTCTATCTTTTGCCATGCTAGATAATCATTGATATTTTCATTAATAAAATCATAATCATTTCGTAGATCTACGACATGATTTGTGATTTTATCGCTTTCTTGGCACAAAGAATTCCATTGCAGTATTTTTTGGCAGAAAACTTCCTCTTGTTGCAGTAGTTGATTGTTCAAAGAGATGGTTTCTGAAATGAATTATGGAAGCTTAGGATCATCCTTATGCTGTTCTTGGATTTCTTGAAGTTGTTGTTGTAACTCTTCAAGTTCTAATTGTGCTTCCTGATTGGCCTGTACCTGTTGCAATTGCTGTTGTAGAGCCTTTATCTGTTCTTCTTTTTCATCCAACAAAAGTTGTATCTCAACTTCTTTATCAATTGTTGCAGAAGCATAAGCTCCTATTATTTGAGATAATTTAGTGAGATTATGAGTAGGCTCTGTGGCAGGATCTTTCCACAAAACATCTACTTGTTCTGGTTCGGTAGCAATTGTACTTTCTATTTTTCTCTTTTTCCTTTGTCTCTTTACTACTGCTTTGTATTTTGGGCTATAAAATACATCCAGAGGAGGAATGTCCTCTACATTAAGTACAATTTCAGAGGAGGGTGTAATTGGAATGTGCTCTGTTGCTGCGGCTGTGCTGCTTGTTCCTGCATTCAAAATTTTGGTTGTTTGGACAGGGGTCTGTACATTCTGTCCTTCTACATTAATCAATTGATTAAAGGTTTCCCATTCTTTATCTAACTCCATGGTGACTGGCTGTTGCTGTACATTGGGTGAAGGAGGATTTGTTTGTTGAGAAATCAAAATTTGCTGTTGAGCAAGCTCTTTAGATTGTGCAGAATCTTTAATGGATTCTTCCATTTTATCTTCCATTTCTTTGGATGTATTGGAGTGTTCAGAATCTCTGTCAGATTTTGATTTGGATTTACCTGTGCTTGAATTGCTGTTAAGACTAACACTAGGAGTTTTCTCCTTTGCAGGCTCTATGCATAGATTATCCAAAGGAATAGGAATTAGTCTCCTTTCTCTGTACAACTTGAATTCTTGAAAATCCCCTGGAGATAGCTGCTCTCTAGCTGAATTCAAAACCTCTTTGAATGAATTTCTTGCCTGGAACATATCATCAAAAAGATCTTGCTCCCCGACAAATTCCCTTACTTTGATTGCATTGGTAAAATTCTTAACAATATCATTTTGGTCAAATAACCTTCTTGAGAATTTGAACAGCTGTAGGCATGTAACGTTGTCTATCTCATGAAATGCATGACCAATATCCAACAGTGAAAATGTTCCACATTTTATGGGAAATTGTGGCCAAATGCCCTTTTTCTTGTCTTTTAAATATTTTGTCATACCTCCCTGACCACAGGTCTGATAAGCAATTTCCCGGGCTACAAGTCTATCTGGAACATATAAGGGTAAAACATGGGGAGAAGCATAACTTCCAAAAACCCTAATATAGGTGAACAATTCCTCCCCAAACCATCTTGCGACGGGGAGAATATCAACCTCTGTTTCTGAGGATAACCTCGGGGCATCCTTATTATACAATGTTATGTACAATGGCAACATTATTCCATGACAAATTTGATAAAAATGGGGGATAAACTCAGACTCCCATAGTTCTTTATGGTACACATGAATGGGCAAAGGATCGTGGATAGTCCATTTCCAGCCCATCACAGGGAATTTAGAGACATAGCAGATGGCGTCCATGACATAAGCAGATAAATAAAAAGTCGGATAAACCCACTGGGAAACATTTCGTTTAGACCGGTAATGAAATATAGTAGTGGTGAGATTATCAGATAGGATTTTGGCCCAATCTACAATTGTAGAATTAATAGCCGCATTTAACAAAGGAAGCCATTCGGGTAATATCATATTTATGTCAGGCTTTCCAAAAAGTCTGCATAACATGGCAGCAGTAAAACAATAAGGAGAGGTAAGTGAACCCGTGCTGTACATACCTTGTTTGTTCTTCTTCAATGGTTCACTTCTTTTGGTCCACTCCTTTGTGCATTCTGCCAAATTTGAGTGTTCTTTGGCGAATTCTTCCATAAATTGCCTGTTGAAAGTTGCCTGAGGTTCTGGCAGCTTATACATTAATCTCAGATCTTCTATGGTGAATGACCTGATTAGCTCTTCCGATGGAGTTCTGAATTGTCTGTCTGAAATATCTGTGCTATCCAGCACCCATCTCACCATGTCTGTATATGGGAGAATCCTTGGCCTTGCTGCTATTCTATGCAGAAATGAGCAAGCCAAGTCTCTAAGGGTTGCTTCGGACGTATTCTTTGAACCTGCTGTAGCTGCAACTTTTATCACCACAGGGTTTTCATCTTCTAACAGATTATACATTCCCTCCCAAGTGGATATATCGGCGTCCTTGTTACGGGCGGTGTCTGCGTATAGCGAAGCCATTTCTTTGATCTCAGAATTTGAGCTCTTCTCCTTCTTACCCATAGTGTTTAGCGGAAGCTTTGTATAGTGGTCTGCTCCTTCGTGCCTGCGTTTTACGAATAAATGAGAGTAATGATATAAGAAAGGTGATGAGACTGTTTTGAATGTGAAAGTGGATGAAATATAATATTTAAATTGTGAAACGACTTTCAATCTAAACACAATCTCTTTTCACATTAATAATCAATCCAATCATTTAATATAATCATTAAAGCGCATAACGGATTTGACATGTGGGAAGATTGCCTTGGGATAGTGCGCCTACATAAATCTGCAACATTGCGATCTTCGATTTGCTGCGCAATATCGCAATATCGCAAAATGAAATCATCACAGTCATAAAAATAGCGCATATCGCAAAAATCACAAAAGCGCATATCGCAAAAAGCGCAGAATCGCAAAAGCGCAGAATTGCAAAAGCGTAGAATCACAAAAGCACAGAATTGATAAGAGCGCAAAATATTTTTATTAATCATTTATGTTTTCTGCGCTATGCGATCTGCGATCAATGCGTTTTATATATACTATTTTGTTATGGATGCGCTATCTTGTTTCAAGAGCAATTTTATTACAATCTATCATAAACTTAAGTGTTTCTAAATATTCTTTCTAAGGGATTTTATAAGTTTATGATAGAAAGTTTTATTTTTAAAGGCAAACAAATCCCAATTAATTTTTTTTGGATTTTTAACTAAGGGTCCCCATTTATTTAGTATTATTACTAATAATAAATAAATAAAAGGGGGGTTGTTGCTGGTCACAACAATTGGCGATTCACTGAAAGAAACAGTTATCTCTGAAAAAATAAAATGAACATTCTATCTTTAGTAAATAAAGGTTTTTAAAGATAATAAAAACTATCTTATGATAATTCAAATAAAATGTAACTATGAAAAAAAAGAAATAAAAATCATTTCATAATTTCTTTCTAATTCCTTAAGAAATAAAAACATTTTGGGTTATATCAAGCTTTGATTGGTGTTAATAATGAAGTAAGTGGATCTCTCCAAGTTTTGGTTTTATAATATACTTTATTGCCATAGGTATTGCCTCTGCTGCCAGCAAACGTTCATAGTCTCGACAGGGTTACCTTTAAACCATTAACCATTCATTGTCCCATCCAACAAAAATTATGACTTTTTAAAAGATAAATTCATAAGACCTATTATCTCATGTTTTTTGTCTTTTATTTATTTTTATTTTAAGAGTCATTGTTCTGGTTTGGTAGCCAGTTATTAACAATGCCATTCACTAGTTATAATTAAACTGAACAAGTTGGCTCGTGATGAGACCCCTTATCTTATATTTATAAGCCATTACCCTGTTTTGGTATGCAGTATTGGTAATGTCAGTTTTATTACTCCTTATGAACATGGTAAGTCGGCTCGTAATGAGACCTCTTATCTCTTAAAATTTTCTTATAATTTCTTAGAATTACATTCTAAAAAATCACAACTTAAATGGATGGGGTGAAATAGTTTTATCCTTAAGAATCAATGGATGACAATTTTTAGAGTTTTTTGAATTCCAAAACTTTGAAAAAATCTATACTTTGATAGATAACCTTTCTCTGCTTAATAAACTTTATAATGATTTACATTTTCCTCAAGTTTTCAAAAGATCATGTAAATGATTGAAATAATATTTTCAAAGTTTAACATCTTATTTTAAACTATTCAAAAAACTGTAATCATTACTTTAAAAATTCTTATTTACACAAAATAAATATTTATAATATTTTTCCGAAGAAATTTTCTCAAATAGTAAACAGTCAATCAGAGACTCATAAACAAACTTTATTTGTAAAAACAAAAACAATCAAAAACTTTGCAGAAAGAAATATATACAGTTTAAGAACGGGTTACCTCCTTATGAAAAGAATTTCTTCAAGATAAGCCCATTTATAGGAAGAGACTCTCTCTTACCTGTTAGATCTTGGAGTATAAATGTATTTGAGCTTATCTTCTCAACGATTTGAAATGGTCCAAGCCACATTTTATGAAATTTGGTATGTTTACCTTTTTCTTCGTGTGCTTTATCCCATTTCAAAACGAGATCACCAATTGACAAAATTTTTGAGCCGGTAGAACTTGCATCAAAAGAAGATTTTACAAGCTGTTGATTTTTTTCATGAGTAATTTTTGCTTTATCCCTATCTTCTTCTAATTTAAGGATTTGATCATATCTCAATTGAATGGATGATGAAGGATTTTCTTCAATAAACTGCACTAGGGCTAATGATGGAAGTGTTAAGTTTGATGGTATCACAGCTTCTTTTCCATAAACTAGATTGAAAGGTGAAGTCCCTATTGAAGCTTTTTCAGTGATACGATCAGCCCATAACGCAAAGATTAAAGATTTGTGCCAATTCTTTTGATTTTGATCAATGATCCTTTTAATGATTTTGATAAGGTTTTTATTAGTGGATTTAGCTAAACCATTACCTTGTGGGTAATAATTTGCTGAATATTTTAATTTGAAACCTCTTTTGACTGCAAATTCAATTAAACTATTTCCAGAGAAGTAAGATGCATTATCAAAGACAAGAGCTTGAGGTACACCAAACCTGGTTATGACGAATTGATCTATGAAATCAATAATTGCATCAGAATTGGCTACCTTCAATGGGATTGCCTCTACCCATTTCGTAAAGTAATCAGTTGCAGTAAGGATGTACTTGTGCTGCTTGGAAGAATGAGGTACTATTTCACCAATAATGTCAAGCCCCCATTGTTCAAATGGTTGCTCAATAGTTACTGGTTGCAAAGGAAAAGCTGGTTTCCTTTGTCTTCCACTTGCAGTTTGAAAAATTTGACACTTCCTTACGTAATCATGCGTATCTTTAAAAAGGGTAGGCCAGTAATAACCAGCACAAATTATTTTGTGAGCCGTGGTATCACCTCCAAAATGACCTCCTGCTGGTCCATCATGTAATTCCCGCAAAACCTTTTCAGCTTCAGTCTTTTCCAAACATCTTAATAAAATTGAATCATAATTTTTTCTAAATAACACATTATCAATGATCTGGTATTTAATAGCCTTTAACCTTAAAGCACGTTTACTCTTATAGCTAAGATTAGAAGGAGCATACCCATTTTTTAAGTAATAGATAAGATCAACATACTGAGATCCGGAATTTGTAACACTTATCTGACTTACTTGAATATCTTGATTTGAATCTTGATTTTCTGGTATGTTATGAGCTCCTGCCAATAATCTGCAAAAACCTTGTCCTCTAACAATCTTAGCTGGTTTAATATCAATATCATATTCTTGCAAGGCTGTTACCCAGTTAGCTCTCTTTTCTCCTACTTCTTTTTGAATTAATAATCGCCTCACTGCAGAGAATGGGACAATGATTTTTGTATGTGTTTTCAAGAGAAAAGGTCTGAAATGTTTGATTGATTTAAACACAGCAAAGGCTTGTTTTTCAACATCGGAATAATTAAGCTCAGCTCCTTGCAGATTCGAGCTAAAGAAAGAAATAGGTGCTTCGATTTCATGATCATTGAGTTGTGTTAAAACGACTGCATAAGATGTTTCAGTGGCCAGAGTATACAAAGTAAAATCTTTAGAAAAATCCGGGGTATTAAATGCTGGTGCATTAATGATCGCTTGTTTGATTGAATCAAAAGCTTCTTTTTCTTTATGCGTCCATTTGAATATTGAATTTTTCTTGATCATATTTTGCATAGGTAAAACAATTAAAGAAAAATCAGGAATAAATCTCTTAACAAAATTGATCTGTCCAAGAAAAGATTGCATGGATTTTTTGTTATGTGGTAAAGAAATATCAGAAATTTCTTTCACTCTATCTGGATCAATATATATACCATCTTTTGACACAACAAATCCTAAGAGTTTTCCTTCATCTAAAGCAAAGAAAAATTTCTTGGGATTTAAGGAGATACCAAACTTTCTACATCTTTCAAATATTTGTTTTAAATCATGTAGATGATTGGTTCTCTTTTTTGAAAATACTGTTATGTCATCAAGATAAACAACAACTGATTTATTGATCAGACCTTTTAATGCTATGTCCATGGCTCTTTGAAAAGTTTCTCCTGCATTGATTAGACCAAAAGGCATTTTCTGATAAGCATAAGTTCCCCATTTGTCCTGAAAGTTGTTTTCAATCTGTCATCTGGGTGAACTAAAACTTGATTATAGCCTGAAAATCCATCGAGAAAAGACATAAGTTCAGAACCAGCTACCTTTTGAAGTATTTGTTCCATGGTTGGCAATGGGAAATTGTCTTTTAAACATGCCTTGTATTTCTGAAATCAATACAGATTCTTATATCACCATTCTTCTTCCTTACAGGTACCATATTGGAAACCCAATTAGAGTGCCTGACTGGAAAAATGATTTTGGCTTTCAAAAGTTTATTAAGTTCTGATTTGATTTGACTTTCGAGATTTGGATGGATCTTTCTCAACTTCTGTTGAACAGGTTTAACATCAAGAAGCATTGGAATCGTGTGTTGAATAATTGAAGTATCATACGTTTTTAGATCATCATAATTCCAAGAAAAAACGTTTTTATACTTGTTCATCAGTTTAATGAATGCATTCCTTTCCTCTGGTGTTAATTTGAGTCCTAAGTTAACGTTTTGAGGTTTAGAATCAGAACCAAGATTTACTAATTCAAACTTCAAATTGGAACTTTGAAGTTTTGAATTAACAACTTTCTTGAATCTGTCTCTAATGTCATATAAATCCTCTAATTTAACAACAGATTTTGGAATGGGGTTTTCATTACCTTTTAAAGCAATTTGTAAATCATGATCATCTTCGTCAATAATTTGTTCATCATATGATTTCTCTGAAGTCATGAAATTTAGAATATCTTGATCATGATAGAAAACTCTCCAATTTGTAACATTATCCGGGACAGATGGACGAAAAATCAATTCTACAGAAAATCTATCAGGACTGCAATCTTCAGCAGGTAAGAGTTTAGATGCAACATTAGCTAACAAGTCAGCTGATGTATTCTGATTCCTAGGAATAGGAGAAATATTGAATGCTAAAAAATGAGTGGTGAGTTCTTGTACTAGGGTTTGATAGTGTTTAAGATGTCATGAAAGGCAATGAATAGTATTCCTAACTTGTTTAATAAAAATTTCGGAATCACCAAAAACTTTCAAGTATTTAACATCTAACCCTATAACTTTATAAAGTCCTTGAACCAAGGCTTCATATTCTGCGGTATTGTTAGTACACTCAAATTCTAATCTGCATGACAGCATATTTTTCTCCCCATTTGGATCAATTAGGATGCATCCGGCTCCAGCTCCATCACTAGACTTCGATCCATCAAAATATAATGACCAAAATAAAGACTTATCTATTGACTTATCTATAATTACATCCGAAATATTTACAATTCTGGAAGTATCAGACTGTGAAAATTTTTCTATTTGAGAAACAAAAGTATTTACAGAAAAAGGTGATTGAGGAGCTTTGAAATTTCCAAGGAATGATTCAACAGAATAACCTCCAAGAATATTGTTGTTGAATGCTACAGGTTCATTAGGTTGTTCAAATTCAGTGACAGTGTGCATCATATGTTTTTCTCGTTCAATTTTGATTTGATTTGGTTTCCCTTTGTAGGGAAGCCACATGTGCGAATAATCAGTCGAGATATAACCGTTAAGTTTAGCAGACCAGTCTCTGCTCAAGATTAATCCATAGAATTCAGGAATATCATCAATAAGAATATAAATTCTTTGGACAATCCTAGGATCTGAGGCTAATCTGATTGTGACTGAATTGATTTCTCCTACAACTTGAACTTTAGAGCGATCCAACTGAACGATATGAACTGCTGATTTCTGTGGTTCAATATTTAGTTTAGCACAGACAGAAGTAGGCATTATATTGGAGGAAGCTCCGGAATCAATCAAACAATTGTGCAGATTTTTATTGTACATCTCATAAGTCAAAAGAAAATGAGGAGTTTGAGAATTTGATTTTTCCCCAATGAGCACAGTATTAGTAGCATCTACCTTATCTGGTGGCTTACCAGTTCCTCTTGCTGCTTTTGCAACTACACCGCTTGGTAAAGGAGCAATTGGTGTAGCATTTAATTCTTTCAATAGCAACTTTTGCTGGTGTTTCAGTTTGCTGAGTTCATGTAAGGAAATGTTGGCTTTAATCTTTTTCATGTCTTCCACAATATTGTATTCCATAGGATCTGACACTACTAAAGTTTTCGATGTTGATGTGAGAGGATTAGAAGAAGATGGCTGATTTTGAGTAGGTAATTGAGAAGTTTTCTTTACAATGGGTTTGTCTTTGGTACTTGGAGTTGTAATTTTCTTTTTCGGAACTGTTTGCACCGGTTCTGCTGTAGATTTACTCCTAGTACTTACATGCATAGCTTCTTCACTATCAGAATTAGGGAGAATAAAATCCCACATTCCATTTAATTCAGCTATCTCTTCATTTTCATCTTCTTGATCTGATACTATAGATGTATCTTCTTCTTCCTCATCTTCTTCTGACTCTGCATTAGAGATTACATTAGGAGGTTTAGATTCAACTTGGTTTCTTCTGAAATTTCGGAATGGTTTCTTGGTAGAAGTTTCAGCCACTTGTTTTTTTAATTTCAACCATTTCATTTGACATGGTTTTAAGAACTTTCTGTAAACTTTCCATGTCATATGGATCTTTGGTATTTTTCTTTGAATCATCTCTGAATCTGACCTTCTTTGATTTCCTTTCTTCAATAGCATTTTTCTTTTCCAGAGAAGTGATACGTTTTTCTACTGCAATAGCTTCTTTCATATTCTCAGCCAATGTAGGCTTTGCAGCTCTGTCTACGAAAATTGCTATGTTTGAGGGTAAGGCAGTTATATACCATTCGATTCTGACTTTCTCACTAGGTTGTGAATCTGTATGAATTTTGTTCAAGAGTTTGTTGAATCTAGCATTGAATTCTTTTATAGGTTCCTTGGGTTCTATCTTCAAATTTGAGAGATCATTGAGTAAAGTTGCAATTGATCGATCATCTCCAAATTTGGTCAAAAAATGATCTGCAAAGATGTCCCAACTTGTTATAGATCATGATGGTAACGAAAAGTACCATGATCTTGCTACTCCCTGAAGAGTATATGGGAATAATCTGACTACAACATCTTCGTGTATGACTCCATTCAAATTAATAGCCAGCATAAAGTTATTGATATGTTCTTCAGCTTGAATGTTAAGATCTGGGCTAAACTTTGGAAGCCATTTTCCAGGATTGTCTGGTAAATCATGTAAAGGTGCAGCCATGTTGACTGCTCCTGGAGTAGACCATGGTCTCTATGCCATTATTGGGATGATTATTGGAGGAATACCAGAAACTGGTGATATTTGAATTGAAGTGGTTGGAATAGATGATGTTGAGATCGATGAGGATTGAGTAGAAGATGTTTGTGGAGATGATGACTGAAGAGATGATGATGAAACAACTGTACTGTGTTGAGTTGTGGTTTTGGAAATAGGTGATTGAATATGAGATGATGAAATTGTATCACCTTCTGTTTCTGATTGAATTCTTTCGGAGGAATACCAAGTTTTTCACTTTGTAACCTAGTAAGAGGTTTTGAAGGAATAAATTTTGAGCTTACGCTACCTTCAGATATTTTAGACTCTTCTAAAGATAATGAGAATCCTTTCAATTTATGAATTAGATCTTGAACTTCAGGAGACTCAGGATGTTGTTTATCTGAATGTTTTAAGATTTTGGTAGTGGGTGTCTGAATATTTTCTGCAATTTCTTCTCTTGGATTCTGAATTTCAGAAGAAATTGAAGAAGTTAATGAGGGTGTTTTTCTCTCAGAATGGCTTGTGGATAAATATTTACTTGCCATTCATAGCTCAGGCCCTCCTTCTAGCGCCAAAAATGTTGAAGCCTAGAAAATCTTTGCTTCAAACATCGGGGAAAACCACCCGGTCGGGACCTTAAGACAGCTCCTTTTCCGTTTGGTATGGTGGCTCCGACTGGATTTAAAGGACCAGTTTCCTTGTAAATAAATGGATTGGATTGGATGGGTGGAAATGGGAATAAACTAACTGAAATAAAACTATCTAATTTAAGCTAAATACTGATAAAGAAACTCTAATACTAACCCGGGTAGCTATATGTGAATACAACTTAAGATTGTTCCAATTCAACAATAACCATGAAAATGTATTATCAATTAAATTGAAATATGCAGAAACAAATAAAGATAACTCTGTTTAAGAAATTAAACAGAATTATATAAACATATTGCATTCATCATTGTATACCATTTACATGTAACTATGAAAAATAACGTTTCAATTATACTCAGAAATGATATATAAAAGGAAGCGTTGTTAAAACAAATATACATATAAATGATAGAAATTTTAAAACGAATATCATAAAACAAAAGAGATCAACAGTGAACAGATAGAAATACCTTGTTCATCTTGAAGAATTTCAAATGCATTCTGACACTCTATCCAGTAATTATAATGCAAAACCAAATTCCAAGGTACAGAAATGCAACACTTCAAAGATAATTCCGCATGAAAATCACCAGATGTGATCCTTTTTCAAAAATATATAAGACAATGGAGTACAGAAATGCAATCTCCAAGTCCAAAAATATTAAGATCCAGGACCCCTCTCTAAATGCATGAGAGGGGTTTAAATACTACTTAACTAACTCTAAAAATAGTTTATTACAAAAATTAAGGATTCGGTTTAATGACCGTCCTTTTCCTAGGCTAAAATACAATGAAATTAAAACTAAATCTATCTATCTATTAACTTGATCTTTAAGCTTGCAGGCATCCAGCATAGTTTTGAGAAGATGCGGTTGACCGACTTCAGAATTCAACTGTCCTGAAAAGACAGAGTCAGCAAGCGTAGGAGCAATCTTCTCCGTAGCATTGATGATACAACTGAGCGCACTATGCTGACTGTGTGGCTTTACCAAGTACATCCAGTATGAGTCCCAATTCAATCTTGTCAGCTCTTGGATGGATTTTGCTCTTTCTTCTGCCTTTTGCCTCCATTCTGCTTGCAATTGATTTTCCTGTGGGAGATAACCTGGAACATTTTTAGAAATCAAGTTAGCTTTGTGTAAATTGTCATTTACACAATCAGTGAGAGTGTTTGCCGCTGTAGATGCCTCCTCTGCTGCCCTTTCTGCTCTTCTGATTTGTGCATCCCAATTACTGAACAATATTTCTTTGTGGTTTTCATTAATGATGGGTGCACCACCTTTTCTTCTGTCTTTTTCCATGCTAGATAATCATTGATCTTTTCATTAATCAAATCATAATCATTTCGTAGATCTACGACATGATTTGTGATTTTATCGCTTTCTTGGCACAAAGAATTCCATTGCAATATTTTTTTTGGCAGAAAACTTCCTCTTGTTGCAGTAGTTGATTGTTTAAAGAGATGGTTTCTGAAATGAATTCTGGAAGCTTAGGATCATCCTTATGTTGTTCTTGGATTTCTTGAAGTTGTTGTTGTAACTCTTCAAGTTTTAATTGTGCTTCCTGATTGGCCTGTACCTGTTGCAATTGTTGTTGCAGAGCCTTTATCTATTCTTCTTTTTCATCCAACAAAAGTTGTATCTCAACTGCTTTATCAATTGTTGCAGAAGCATAAGCTCCTATTATTTGAGATAATTTAGTGAGATTATGAGTAGGCTCTGTGGCAAGATATTTCCACAAAACATCTACTTGTTCTGGTTCGGTAGCAATTGCACTTTCTATTTTTCTCTTTTTCCTCTGTCTCTTTACTACTGCTTTGTATTTTGGGCTATAAAATACATCCAGAGGAGGAATGTCCTCCAATTTAAGTACAATTTCAGAGGAGGGTGTAACTGGCATATGCTCTGTTACTGCGGCTGTGCTGCTTGTTCCTGCATTCAAAACTTTGGTTGTTTGGACAGGGGTCTGTACATTCTGTCCTTCTACATTAATCAATTGATTAAAGGTTTCCCATTCTTTATCTAACTCCATGGTGACTGGCTGTTGCTGTACATTGGGTGGAGGAGGATTTGTTTGTTGAGAAATCAAAATTTGTTGTTGAGAAAGCTCTTTAGATTGTGCAGAATCTTTAATGGATTCTTCCATTTTATCTTCCATTTCTTTGGATGTATTGGAGTGTTCAGAATCTCTGTCAGATTTTGATTTGGATTTACCTGTGCTTGAACTGTTGTTAAGACTAACACTAGGAGTTTTCTCTTTTGCAGGCTCTATGCGTAGATTATCCAAAGGAATAGGAATTAGTCTCCTTTCTCTGTACAACTTGAATTCCTGAAAATCCCCTGGAGATAGCTGCTCTCTAGCTGAATTCAAAACCTCTTTGAATGAATTTCTTGCCTGGAACATATCATCAAAAAGATCTTGCTCCCCGGAAAATTCCCTTACTTTGATTGCATTGGTAAAATTCTTAACAATATCATTTTGGTCAAATAACCTTCTTGAGAATTTGAACAGATGTAGGCATGTAACGTTGCCTATCTCGTGAAATGCATGACCAATATCCAACAGTGAAAATGTTCCACATTTTATGGGAAATTGTGGCCAAATGCCCTTTTTCTTGTCTTTTAAATCTTTTGTCATACCTCCCTGGCCACAGGTCTGATAAGCAATTTCCCGGGCTATAAGTCTATCTGGAACATATAAGGGTAAAACATGGGGAGAAGCATAACTTCCAAAAACCCTAATATAGGTGAACAATTCCTCCCCAAACCATCTTGCGACGGGGAGAATATCAACCTCTGTTTCTGAGGATAACCTTGAGGCATCCTTATTATATAATGTTCTGTACAATGGCAGCATTATTCCATGACAAATTTGATAAAAATGGGGGATAAAATCAGACTCCCATAGTTCTTTATGGTACACATGAATGGGCAAAGGATCGTGGATAGTCCATTTCCAGCCCATCACAGGGAATTTAGAGACATAGCAGATGGCGTCCATGACATAAGCAGATAAATAAAAAGGCGGATAAACCCGCTGGGAAACATTTCATTTAGACCGATAATGAAATATAGCAGTGGTGAGATTATCAGATGGGATTTTGGCCCAATCTACAATTGTATAATTAACAGCCGAATTTAACAAAGGAAGCCATTTGGGTAATATCATATTTATGTCAGGCTTTCCAAAAAGCTTGCATAACATGGCAGCAGTAAAACAATAGGGAGAGGTAAGTGAACCCGTGCTATACATACCTTGTTTGTTCTTCTTCAATGGTTCACTTCTTTTGGTCCACCCCTTTGTGCATTCTGCCAAATTTGAGTGTTCTTTGGCGAATTCTTCCATAAATTTCCTGTTGAAAGTTGCCTGAGGTTCTTGCAGCTTATACATTAATCTCAGATCTTCTATGGTGAATGACCCGATTAGCTCTTCCAATGGAGTTCTGAATTGTCTGTCTGAAATATTTGTGCTATCCAGCACCCATCTCACCATGTCTGTATATGGGAGAATCCTTGGTCTTGCTGCTATTCTATGTAGAAATGAGCAAGCCAAGTCTCTAAGGGTTGCTTCAGACGTATCCTTTGAATCTGCTGTAGCTGCAACTTTTATCACCACAGGGTTTTCATCTTCTAACAGTTTATACATTCCCTCCCAAGTGGATATACCGGCGTCCTTGTTACAGGCGGTGTCTGCGTATAGCGAAGCCATTTATTTGTTCTCAGAACTTGAGCTCTTCTCCTTCTTACCCATAATGTTTAGCGGAAGCTTTGTATAGTGGTCTGCTCCTTCGTGCCTGCATTTTACGAATAAATGAGAGTAATGACATAAGAAAGGTGATGAGACTGTTTTGAATGTGAAAGCGTATGAAATATAATATTTAAATTGTGAAACGACTTTCAATCTAAACACAATCTCTTTTCACATTAATAATCAATCCAATCATTTAATATAATCATTAAAGCGCATAACGGATTTTTCATGTGGGAAGATTGCCTTGGGATAGTGCGCCTACATGAATCTGCGACATTGCGATCTGCGATTTGCTGCGCAATATCGCAATATCGCAATATCGCAATATCGAAAAATGAAATCATCACAGTCATAAAAATAGCGCAAAAACGGGAATTGCGAAATAGCGCGAAGCGCATATCGCAAAAATCACAAAAGCGCATATCAAAAAAATCACAAAATCGCATATCGCAAAAAGCGCAGAATCGCAAAAGCGCAGAATTGATAAGAGCGCAAAAGATTTTTATTAATCATTTCTGTTTTCTGCGCTATGCGATCTGCGATCAATGCGTTTTATATATACTATTTTGTTATGGATGCGCTATCTTGTTTCAAGAGCAATTTTATTACAATCTATCATAAACTTAAGTGTTTCTAAATATTCTTTCTAAGGGATTTTATAAGTTTATGATAGAAAGTTTTATTTGTAAAGGCAAACAAATCCTAATTGATTTTTTTGGCTTTTTAACTTAGGGTCCCCATTTATTTAGTATTATTACTAATAAAAAATAAAAAGGGGGGTTGTTGCTGGTCACAACAGGTGGTTCTACCAACTAAGGGAACATAATAACATCTACCTTCCTAGATTTTAAATGAAATTCAAAGCAAGGAAAATGACCTACCTTGTTTTGATGCTATGTTGTCGTCTTCCGTCGAAGATTCTTGATGCGTCACTTTTATCAAGTTCGATGCATGTTGCTACCAAAATTCGATTACCTGTATAGACAGTCAAGACACCACGACAAGCATAAAACAATTACAACCTATCTAACTGATCAAGGAATGCTAGAAATCTCATTATAAATGTAAACAATAGTGGAAGATAAACATCTGTTGGAAGATAAGGACAAGGGGAGTTCACAACCAATACTTGATGTTGAGGCTCTCCTTCGGCAAGTCCATATCCAAGCACATTTGCGACACCCTCGTACAAAAAGGTCTAAGATCTCACTATGTTCCTAACACAAAAAAAAAATCACACTCTACTCTATTCTCCCGAAGCTATAATAACACTATAATTGCTTCTTATCTCTATGATTGCCCCCTCCAACTAGGGTAGTAGAGGTGAAAGAGTTCTCATATAACAATGGAGGAGGAGGATATGGGCCCTCAAATAATGGGAAAAAAGCTTATCCTTTGGAGTAGTTCCTATTTTATGGGAAAAATAAGCCTAAAGGGGAATTCTTCAGCCATATTTTCAAATAAAACTTCCAAATCTCCACTTCGCTAAGCTTCTATTCATGGAAGCTTCATTTATATTTAAAAAAATTTCCAAAATAGGATCGGTGCAGGTTAGAAATTAAGACAGAGCGCCGATTGGCATGGGTCTCAGTGAAAATCTCTACTATTGGCGTGGGTCAGACACTGAGAGAAAGCGCTGACCTTGAAAAATATGTTTTTATAGGGATCTTCCAAAAACGTTGTAATGGGAGATGAATTGGCAGACAAAGTGTGGTTCAGGGGCATGTATTCCATGCTTGGAAAGTACACAAGGGTCATTGTATGGGTCCTCTAGGATCAAGGAATGGGGAGTACAGGGACAATGACAAATTACTGTGTAACACCTACTCTTATCTACCCTTAGTTCCCTATTTTTACACTTCATTTCCCCATTCACATTTCATCCATCCCATTTCATACAAACTTAAATCCTATACCATTTCCCTTCTTACCACCTACCCATCATTCATATTACTTTCATTTATTCCCCCCCTTTTTATCCTAAATCTATTTCCCCAAAAGACCATAACATCCCTCATATATGACATAATCCCCCCACTATCTAAAGGATGTTATACTCCCAAATTTTCTAATAATTTTCCATGATTTATTTATCATATAGAATTAGGTGGAGCGCTTCATGAAATCATTTCAAACCATCATCACACTAGAAGATAAAACAAAATCAATTGAAATAAAAAATGACCACCTTAATCCTTTGCAGAGCACCTTAATGCTGATTCCTAGCTGATTAAAAATCCAATTCAAAGATCACAGGTTGATTAATAGTGAATAAAATGTTAAAGAAAAAATCCATAGTCATTGTAAGCTATTGCTGCGCATTAGGGCTACTCAGACCAGTAACTGCCCAGTGCTGTGCAACCATTGCGCAACAATCCTCCAACACTCTCTACAACATCAACATGGGTCGGAATTTCAATTTAATCTAAGTATGAGGTATGAGTCTTAGTGAATAATCCAAATCTCTATTGATAATCATAATTCATGGCTAATTAAGTTTTGTTAAACCACTTCTTCCCAAGTGTTGTGCAAGCCCTCTTTTTGCTTCCCAAGTAATACTCTGTTTTAGTCATCATATTGAAACATTGTTTATGATCACATGGAATAAAATTTTGGGAAAATTAAAGAGCTTATTATCAATAATGGAACAAACCAAAATAACCTTCTTCATTTTTTGCACAGGTGTCATAGATTGGGAGTTTCAAATGCATCTTCAAGGCCTATTTTTTAGACTGTGTAATTTCCTGTTTTAGACATTATTTTGTAGAGAAGTTTTTGAAAGGATGAGGAATATTTTGAAGAAACATAAAGAGGTTTTTGTATATAATGGGAAAAATAACAAAAAATTATCTCATATTTTACACAAATGCTACCGTTTGGGTGTTACACGTGTTGCTTTAAGGCTCATTTTCACAATTTTTGTTGACAAAATTATGAAATTTTTGGACTTCAGTTTGTAAATGTGGAAATTTATAGATGTTTTTAGGTTTCCAGTTGTCATGGAATGTGTTATCACTAAATTTTCACTGATGGGATGCTTCACCAGTCAACCTGGAGTAACTATTTCAAACCTACTTTTGCTGAAAAATAGCCTTTTCACCTTGAGAGGGCTCTCTCAAGGATATATAATTATATTGTCTAAATTAAGTTCAACATATGGCTAAGTATGAGATAATGTTTTAAGTGTGTTCTTATGCAGGTGAAGGATGTGGAGAAATCACTACCATTAGGCATATGGAGTCAGTGAAAATAACTCAATGAAATATGAACTCTTCTTATGGAAGCTGAGGCATAGATGTTCTGATGACAAGATAAAATTCACAGTATTTTAAGTGTTTGAAGGAAGTTAGAGCATGTAATATATGAATTCCAAGTAATCAAACATCAAAATACTGAAGATAAAATTTCAAAATACATAAGGAAAATACTCATGAGAACACCAATGAATCTCAGGTGAAAAAAGCAGACTACCACTATATATTACTGATGATTTTTTTTTACAATAGTAGGTATGTAGTCAACATCAATCAACCCTCTATTATTCGACAATCTGCCTATTAATAGGCTTAGGGATATTTACATTGGGTCTGCCAACAAGGTTGAACCTTCGAGTCCTTCTGATGACACCTAATCTAACGATAAGCATATTACAAGGAGATACAACCGACACCTGCTAATTTTAGGACATAGAAACCTAATAGGAATCTAAAACCTATTATTACATCAACAGAATTTAAAAATTCATATTTACATCGAGAAGGTTATGTGCTTGGGTGGAAGTGACCATGACCAAAACATAATTTCTCCTACCAAGTTAGAAGACATATCTTCCTACATTTTAGGAGATGGTGTCATAATGATTGATGAATCCTCCATGATGACCTAGAAATATGAAAGGCTTTGTCGAAGAGTATGTGTTTATCACAACATTCACCTGATGAGCTCTGAACATTCCATGTGGATTCATTGTCTCAAAAAGACCATAAAAACTTGAAAAATATTCAAAAACCTCCTTCGCTACAGAAACAGGGGACTTTAGGCAAGTCCGTAGTGAGAGTTCATAGCAACTTTGAATTAGATCATTTCTGTAACTTATCTGCTCCCTTTGTTGATCTGATGTTGTTTAATGAGTCCAAATAACTAAATACAAACTTTTACCTGCCTCAATCATGACAATACCTATGATTTATAGAAAAAACGATTCTACAATGAGTTCGTACCGATTTCTAGGCTTCAAGCCTTCGGACACGCTACGAACTTGCCTAATTGGCAGCATACTTGAAAATTTTGCTTTCCTTCTTAAAAATTTTCCTATGGCTCTATAAGGGATGATCCAAAATGATGCAAAAAATATCAAAAAGTTATTTGATCTCCCTTTCAAACCTTAGAGGCTTCACCTTTGGCAACATAGGTTTAAGTTTCCAGATGTTCATTTATGATTGTTATTTTTAAAACTTTTTTCTTGAGCTCTGATTGTATCATCTCCATATTCTCTTCTAACTCTTTCACTTGAATTTTAAGTTTCTTTCTCTCTGCTTGTAAAAAAATATTACTCTTCCTTGTATGTTTCATTACCCTGCGTAGAGGAAGGGTTCTTTTCAACAATTTCTTTGCATTAGTCAAAGACTCATCATAGTGATTGATTTTCTCATTTACCTTTTCTTTCAATTCCTCCACCATTTTTCTGTCTAAATTGGTTTCCTCCAATTCCAACTTGGTTTCAATAAATCCCTCCCGGGCTTCTCTCAGTTGCTCATTTAAGAGTCACACTTAAGTTTTTTCAATAAATTTCTCTTTACCTTTCCTCTGCATAATGATTTCTTCCTTTGGTGGAGACAAGTCAATGCCATCCTCTGCAATGGGTTGTTTGCCTTTGTCTACCACTTCAGTCTTTTTACTAGCCAGGACATCTTTGGAAATGTAACCTGGTAAGTGGTTTTCTTGGTTGGAATACAAAACCTGCATCTTCTCTTGAGAAGTCAAGTTTTTTGGCAGTGAGACCCTTCTTTTTCTTCTTGCTTCCTTTGACATCCACAACTTTGAACACTGGAGTTTCTTCTATGTCTATGGCTTGAAGAATGTCCTCAATATTTAATTTCCCCAGTGTTTAGATATTGTTTTTATTCCACTCTTTTTGATGGGCTTTGACTTGATATTTGTAGGTGCAGGCAGTGGAACCTCTGTTTCCTATGCATGCTCTATTTCAACCTCCATAGGCTCTACAATGGACTCCATTTCCTCTTCATTTACACCCTTTGCTTCAACTATAGGTTTATCATTTTTGCTGGAAGGAGTAGATTTTTATTTAGGTGTCTTATTGGGTGTTAATGCATCTGCTTCATAACCACTAAGAAAAAATAATGTGGCCCAATCTCTATTCATATTTTTTAACTCCTCCAACACTAGTAGCTTGATCAATCCATGATGAAAAATTGAAGTTTCACTACGTTCTAGCCTGGCTTGAACTTTGTTTGACATATTTCCTAGGCTTCTAAATAAGAAAAATGGAAGGTCTAGAGGTTTCTTGCCAGTGAAATGTCGCAAGAGTCTGAAATGCTATTGATAAATCATATGGAATCTCCCTTCACATGTGAAGTATTTTTGAATTACAAGCAATAGTTTGGAGTAGTTTTATTTAAGGCAGCTCCTTGGGATTCCAGATGTCATATCCATTTTAATGTGTTCAGGTTTAATGAATTCATCACAGTTCTATAATTTTAACTTAGTGGCTTTAAACCACTCTTCTCCCATCCTCGAAATCTCTGAAGCTTGGGAAATTGTTTCAGGTGATACCACAAAACTCAGCACACCCACCTTTGATGCAGTTCCCATGAAATTCATTGCAAAGTCCTTTGAAAATTGGGCATGAAAACCTTGTAATTTATGGAAGAAACTCATGCACCAAACACTATTGAAGGCTTCGGCAAAGCTAGGATACTCATTGAGAAATTTTAGATCCATGGGATCATACTTGACAACCGAGCCACCTTTATTAGTCTTATTCTGCATGACCATCTCTCCTATAACTGCGCTGGCCTTCTTGACACTATGACACCTGCAAAGAAAATAATTTCATAGCAAGCATCTTGCAAACAAAGTTGGACTTTCTTAAGGATGATGACAACAACTATACATAGAGGTAGAAGGAAAGATGACAGACAGCAACATTAAGGGGTAATTTAAAAGGTAAGTTTCGAATATGAGAGGGATAAAGACAAATTGGAGGTTAAGTGAAATGATGAATGACAAATGATGATCACGCATGTTGCATGATTCCATATAAATGATCATGTGACCTCAGATTGACCCATAACCACTAAAAAATCGACACCTCAACCTTTTCTTTATCGATGCAAAAAAATATGATTTTGTAGTGCTTTCCGTTATAATTCTAGTAGATTCGCTACAGACTGGTCAGGTGAGTCCGTAGCAAAAACAACCTATTTTCCATTAATTTCACTGCAGACTCAGGGAAAAATAGAAAAGTGGCCTAAACCAAAATTTGAACCAATGTATGGAGATTTTTGGAGGATTTTTATGGATTTTACCATGATGACATGACTAGTAGGACTATATAAACTTAGGATAATCAGACCAATTCATAAAATTTCATCAATTTCATGAATTAATTTGCCAAAACATAAAAACCTATGCTAAATGACCTTCCTAATAAAAAATGAAATTTTATTGGAGATAATAGAACGCGTGGAAGGTTCAATTTCCTACTTAGAGTCCCACTCAGTGCCCATTCATCGGACAAGTTTTCCTTCAACACATAAAAAACATGCATACGTGGAATTTATATGTAGCGCCGCACAACACAATATCAAGCTGCTCTTCCTATTTTCATTATCAATTCAAGATTTTTCATGACCGAGAGTTTTCAATGATAGGATACAGATCTTGTGGGATAATTTTATTATTTAGATAGGCTTAAAATAATCCAATTAAATTAGTTTTTCTTGCATTTTTTTCCCAAAAAACAATGATGCTATTTAGAGGTGCTTTTTCTACTTTTGATTAAAAAAACAATGGGTTGCTAATGGGAGGGATTCGATCCATTATGAGTGGATAGTGGATACAATGAACTTAGTAATGACATGTTATTATGATGTAAATTGTATTTAAGCTCATGATGGACAAGGAGGAATGGGTTATTTGGTTGTTGGTTGATTGATTGAACTAGGCTTGGTGTATGTGTTTTGGAATAAAAAGCTCAGAGCTGGCTCGCTCCTTTATTTTCAGAGATTCTTGTGGTGTGTGGTTTCAATTTTCTGTTTTCCTTATGTTAATATAATCTTTATTTATGAAGTTGTTGTCTTAAATTCATCCTTAGATGATCAAGATAATTGCATATCTCTTACATGATGGAATTCTTCATTGCTTTTTCATGGTTATTTTGAATATTTGGTCATTAGTTATGTAAAAAAATTCATAATCATATGGTCTATTGCATTTGACTGCATATTTTTATGTTTCACTCATTCTTCACTATGCTACAATCGATAATTGACTTGGAATATGCGCCTAAATTTCATTTTTTATCTAGATGGACCATGTATGCACTGATGTTATAGGTTTGAGAATTTGAAATATGCTCATGGTTTCATTCCTCCATGGCCTTTTCTTAAATCTCCCGAAAATTGTTATGAATTGTAACATTCTTCTAGATCTGGTCTCCATATTCATTGTGCTTTAGGGTGATTAACTTTAGCCATTTTCTAGTGAGGGAGCCCCCTCTGGTTAGAAAGGACCAGTTTCTAACCCAAAGAGGTTTTTGGTTACCTTTATGGCCCTTTCCTCAGCCTAAATGGATTCAATGAGTGATAACATAGTGGCGTTGTTGCTAGGGAATGAAAGGTTTCATATTATATGGGAAATATTATCTAATTTTCAGATCTGATTGTTGATGGTGGACATCAGTCAGACACATATGAAGGCTGAACCATTCACCCAACGATTCCAATCAAGTTTCAACTTGACCTGAAGACTCCATTGCCAGCAGGATCCAGGAATCAAGATGGGTTTAATTGCAAGAATGAATGTCAGGTATGATCCTATGGATAGATCTCATATTCTCGGCTTTCCAAATCCTATGCCTCATGTTCATTGTTCAACCTATCTCCCAATATTCAAAGATAAGAAAGGAGAATATGTTTCTCTTCATTTAATTAAGTTTCACATGCATTTACATAAGCTTAGGGTTAAGTTTCCTGAGTACTGTTTAATGAAAATGTTTATGGAAACCTTAGAAGACAAAGCTAGATCCTGGTATGAAGTTTTTCCACCTGCTAGTTTTTTTTCTCTTACAGATTTTCATACAGTCATTTATGAGAATTTTAAGGAATTTTTTCCTGCCCTTCCTCCAACTGAAAAATGTTGTGCATGTTTTGCAGATTTCTTCCAATATCTAGAAAATATTTAAGGGGATGAAGAATTTATGGATGATGAAATTAAAGAATCCATTTTTGAATTTTCATCCCAATTTCAAGAAAAAAAAATAGAAGAGTTTTGTTGCTCATATATTCATGAAGATTACCAACAAGAAAAAAATTATGTAGTTGAAGATGAAATTGATTAGACAGAGGTCGATGAAGAAATGAGACATGTTTGTTCTCTTCAGCCTGATCAATGTATTTAGCAAACTGTTAATGATTGAGAAGAGGAGAGTAGCAAAAAACAAGGAGTTGTTTTAGAGCCTCTTTCACATGAAGATTTGCTTCAAAAAATGAAGAGTTTGCAGAAGAAGAGCTGGTTGTCTTATATCCTATGGACGTGCACATTATTGTTGTGGATAAGGTGGCTGCATAAATTGAAGAGGGAAATATTAATGAACTGAGTGCTCCCATTTCTCTAGATCAGAGTCCTCTTACTGATCATCAGGTGAAGGTAGCCAATTATGTTTTTGAATATTCTCTTGCTGGCCTCTTGAAACCATTGAAAGAAGAGCTTTGTCATCCCATGGCCAGTTTGTTGCAGGGTTTATGGAATTTTGTACTCTTTATCGATGTTGGTTTTGAGAATTAGTTGAATTTTGAGTTTCCACTCTCTTTATTCTTCTGTCTGCTCAAGGAAAATGTGAGCATAACTCAGTCAAGTATCCATTTGCTATATTGTATACATTGGAGAGAAGCGATCACCTAGTGTATATACTTTCAACAGGTGTGGATAGCTATCATTCAAGTTTGAAGCCTGAGGAGAAGGCCCTAAGGCTTTGGTGATTTGCTATAAATTTTATTTATAAGTTTTAAGCTTGGTAATAAATGTAAGTAAGTCAGTCAATTAAGTTTCAATGGTATAATTAGGCTACTGGTCTGCATTTTTTTTTCTTAGCACCTCACTAGGAGGCTTCCATCCCCATTGGAGCCAATGCTAGGGTCATTAGTTTTCATTTTCAAATGTGTTTTAAATGTTCTTTAATTTTTAGTTTCTTAATAGATTGAGTCTTTGACCACTGTTGCTATCATTAGCCTCAAATGGTCATTGTCTAATCATCGTCAAATTATTGTTATCAAGAGTTCACCCACAACATGAAAAAGCGTCACGTTATGGGTGTTACGGTCGGATGTATTTTGTTTAGTCAAGTACAATGGGTTTTAGTCATTTGTATACCAAAATTGTTTAAATTGAGTCCATTACAGTCAGAGGTCTAATGGTCAATGGATATGGTCAATATTCTACATCTTATTCCCTACTCTTATCTACTCTTACTTCCCAATTTTTACACTTGATTTACCCATTCACCTTTCATCCATCCCATTTCATACAAACTTACCCCCTATACCCTTTACCTTCTTACCAGCTACCCATCATTCATATTACTTTCATTTACCCCCCCCTTTTTATCCTAAATCTATTTCCCCAAAATACCATAACATCCCTCATACATGACATAACCCCCCCACTATATAAAGGATGTTATACTCCCCAAAGTTTTAATAATTCCCCATTATTGATTTATCATATCGAATTAGGTGGAGCGCTTCATGACATCATTTCAAACCATCATCACGCTACAAGAAAAAACAAGAGCAATTCAAATAAAAAATGACCGCCTTAATCCTTCACAGAGCACCTTCATGCTGATTCCTAGCTGATTAACCATAAAATTCGAAGATAATAGGTCAATACATAGTGAATATTCTGTTAAATAACAAATCCATAGTCATTGTGAAGTTATTGTTGCGTACCAGGGCTACTCAGACCAGTCACTGCTCAGTGTTGTGCAACGATCCTCCAACACTCTATACAGCATCGACATGGGTCAGAATTTCAGTTTCAGCTAAGTCTGAGGCAGGAGTCTTAGTGAATAACCCAAATATATATTTATAAGCATAATTCATGGCCAATTAAGTTGTGTTAAACCCCTGCTTCCCAAGTGTTGTGCAAGAGCTGTTTTTGTTTCCCAAGTGTTGCGCAAAATACTTTGTTTTAGACATGATGTTTAAACCTTTTTTACGATCACATGGAAGTAAATTTTGGGAAAATGAAAGCAGTTTTTCTCAAGAAAGGATAAAATCACAATAAAATCCTTTGGTTTTTTCACAGGTGTCATATATCGGGAGTTTCAAATGCATTTTCAAGTCCTATTTTTCGGACTATGTAATTTCTTGTTTTAGTCATTGTTTTTAGAGAAGTTTTTGAGAATATGAGGAAAATTTTGAAGAAAATAAAATAGGTTTTTGTATACAATGCGCCAAATAAAAAAATAATATCTCATATTTTACACAATTGATACCGTTTGGGAGTTACATGTGTCTCTTTGAGGCTCATTTTCACATTTTTTGTTGAAAAAATTATGAAATTTTTGGATCTCGGTTTGAAAATGTGGACTTATGTATGTTTTGAGATTTCCAGTTGTCATGGAACATGTGGAAGGGTCCATTTCCTACTCATATTCCCATTCATCACCCATTCATTGGCCAAGTTGTCTTCCAACACATAAAAACATGCATACGTGGAACTATTGTGCAACACTGCACATCACAGTCTGAAGCTGCTCTTCCTATTTTCATTACCAGTTCGAGAGTTTTCAATGATAGGATAAAGATATTGTGGGATAATTTTATTATTTAGATATACTTGAAAGAATATAATTAAAGTACTTTTCTTTAATTTTTTCCCTAAAAATAATGATGTTATTCAGAGATGCTTTGTCTGTTTTTTATTAAAAAAAACAATGCGTTGCTAATGGGAGTGATTCGATCCATTCTGAATGGATAGTGGATACATTAAAATTAGTGATGACATGTTTTTATGATGTAAATTGTATTTAATCTCATGATGGACAAGGAGGGAGGGGTTATTTGGTTGTTGGTTGTGTTAGTGCTCGAATCTGCCCTAGGCTGAAGGAAAGCAGGATTCAAGGTAACATCAAACCAAGCTCAGCCTCGTAGCTAGCCCTACGAGGACAGGAGAGGGCTCTCTCCGGATCAACTCAATAAAAGATGTCCAATAGGGCCTGAGATGACTACAAATGGATACTGATTTTAGGCTAGTAAATAAATAAGAAAGAGGTAGTTTAATGAATGACTGGGTTTTCAGGACTGCATGGGACAAAGAACAGCATGAGCAGAGAAATTAAGTCAAAGACACAGATTATCTCATGAGGCAAGATAGTCAAGAGGTTTAGCATCAAATTTGAAATACTATGGAGTGGGTAGACTGTTAAGAGGTTGACAAGGGCATAATAGATGAATCCTTATCATACAGAAGAAGAAACACAAAAGCATGAATGCCTTCCCAAGGCAGAGCAGTAAATTGAATTCTACCTTTCTTACTTAAAAGCATTCAACTGGAAATGATTATGAAAGAACGGTTAAACATAACAGGGTACATATGAAACAGAAAGAAGGACATATGCTAAAGTCATTACCACATGAATCTCATGAAACAGAGCTGTATCATTTCATTAATCCTCATCCAAAACTGTACAGTGAAGCACTGAGTTTTGCTCCACACTTATCCCAGAACTCTCATCCCCCTTACAAATGTTTTGCAATAGAATAAATAGACTCAGATGTTGAA
This sequence comes from Pinus albicaulis, assembly GCA_034641835.2. Lineage (NCBI taxonomy): Eukaryota > Viridiplantae > Streptophyta > Pinopsida > Pinales > Pinaceae > Pinus > Pinus albicaulis. Next base: position 1,667,054,516 of record CM076584.1, read on the forward strand.
AACAGATCGACCAAATAAGGAATTATTTTATCATCATTAACAAAAAAGACTGAAAAGCCAATCATCTGTTCTGAAGACAGAACATCGCTCCCCTTGAATTTCTCTGATGACCAATTAAAAGACTAAATCTGGAGCGTAGACCCTTTGAATCGCAGCTGAAGTAAAAAATAGGCAATCTGTTCCTATCTTTCTACTGTGGTAGGTATTTTGCGTTTTAATTTAGGCTTTCCGGTCTTTCATTGCTTCTTTCTCTTTTGTCGTTCGAATAAAAACCAATTTTTAATAAAAATGGCTTTTAAATTAAAATTTCACCTTTAATGTATGGTCAATGCACGATCCCTGCAATTTCTCCCTTTAAACATACACAACATAAAAATGAGGTCAAAACCGATTCTATAGAGTTTTGGATGCCATCGTCTTATTTATACAAATGGACCAAAATACTAGGCAGATAAGAACATCGAATGACTGTTTCAGCGTCACAAACAGAGTGCATACAAATATCATATTCAAAGCACCCGATTTCCTGTGAAGATTATATATGCCACCATACAAAAATACCATCCTTTAAGAACCGGCCATTGCAGTTGCAATTTCCTCCATCCGATTTCTGCTGAGATCCAGAAACGACTCAATCAAATCATCGTCCAGGAATTTTTTTGCATCCACAGTCTTCCTTTCATTGCTAAATGACCGCCACTGTTCATGGTTTAAGCCCCCTACTCCCTTTATCACCTTGAAAAGATTTATTTGCAACTTTTCAAGAAACTGATATTGCTCCTGAGGAAGAGATGCAGTTCCAAATATAATAGTAGGAATCTGGCTAGATTCTGCATCTGGCAGACGCATAACAAGAGATCCATGCGTAAACAGATTAACAAACTCTCCTAGGTGGTATTCACCTACAACTTACAATTTTCCTCTCTTCATCAGTTGCAGCATCGCTATTTTTTTTCACTGTAAAAAGGTTGAAATTGTTCTCTGCTCCAAGGTATATATCATCATCCAGAATTTCAACTGCTGTCATCCAATTTGCATTATAATCACGAGCCCTCTCTTCAATTGCTCCCTCCTCATGCTTGTATATCAATAAAGAGATTGATTTCATCAAATCACCAACTACAATAAAATCTCCACGAGATTGAACATATAGTGCAAGAATATGACCATGATGGCCACATTCAGACTGCAACTCTCTTGAACCATCATCACGGAGCACCCATTTGTATAACTGAATCTTTTGATTGATGCTAGCAAGCAACTTTCCCTTAAATGCATTCAGATTGTAAACAAAACCCTTTGTCTCTTTCTCAGTAACAAGTTGCAGTTTAGCATCTTCAACTGAAAATACTAAAATTCGGCCCTTGTTAGGTTCATTCTCCTCAGGCAATACATATGCTGTCCCAACACAATAATATGCATTGTTGTCATATGTAAATGAAAAACTGAGGGTGGAACATCCATTTTCATAAGTATCAAGTTGATATGATGAAAGAAATTCAAATGTATGATCATCTAACAGGCGCACAAAGTGTGTTTCAGTCTCCTCAATATTTGTCTGAGAATACTTCACACTGCAAATGGCAAAGGTGCGAGACTGCTCCTGATGGAAAATACAACGAGCATGCTCTCCAAGAGGAACTGCACGGATATGAAGTTTCTGAATGTCATCAATTGACCCAATAGTAAGCAGGTCCTCCTGCTCATAGAAGCATCAAATTGAATTCCTGTAGGTGGTTCCAATGTATTGATGACCCCCTTGGGAAACATTGATTGCGGAAACCATAAGTGCATATAAACCAAATCAAACAAAACTCTAATGAAACAATCTGCAATCACACTAAACACTATCCAAAAGCGATTCACAACCTTACAAATTCATTTGGAGCAAGGAATTTGAGTTTTTTATAGAGCAGAGGCGAAAATTTTTGTTCCAGCTCTGTGCGTCGTGCACTCTGCCCAGTACGCCGCGCCTGGTGAGTGCGCTGCGCCAGTGTATATTTTCACTGTGCAAAGGCACCCAAGGTGCCACGTCGTGTGGATGCGTCGCGCTGTTCTCCAATGCGCCGCGCCACACACAAACACTTAATCTTAACTCCAAAATGCAGTTTTTCCCTCTCACCTGCTCAAGTCGATTTCAACTGATCTTCTTGGATGCAAATGGATGTAAAAACAATGGAAATGCCTTATAAAATTGAGAACTTGATTTTTGCTTCATACAAACCCATTTATGTAATGTTTTGGCTTCGGCTCCTTTCACATTTTAAAATAAACTTTGTTTCTTTGTTTCTTCTGACTTTGAATGAGGACTTCCTGGTTGATTTTGCAAGGGTGACTGATGTTGGATTTCGGAAAAAGATCAGGAGAAGCTGCATGTGAACATCTTCAACTAAAAAATCTATGGCAATTATTTCAAAAGACGAAAAGACGACTTTCTCTTCAAAACAGGGTTTTGAAGAAAAGTCATAGTCTAGCAATATGACGTTGAGATTTCTGGAATAAAAACTGATTTAAAACTTCCCTCTGACCTGCTGGCATAAAATCCTAGACCTAAAAGACCTAAAAATCTTAAATAACTTTTTGCTGACCAAGATATTAGAACATGACTGCAAATGACTTAAAATTGATTTAATAAATTTTGATGAATAGACCTGAGCCAACAGGTACGAATCATGAGGGGTAATGACTCACAAGACCTTTCCGTCAGATTATGGCATGCCCCTAGTGGAATGCAACTGAGTGAAACGAGCGAGACACATAAAAATGAAATGCAAAAAGAGTTTTTGATCTCTGACGGAGGACTGACCAGACCGACTCTAACAGGTTGATTGATCGAACTAGGCTTGGTGTATGTGTTTTGGAATAAAAAGCTTAGAGCATCCTTTCTCCTATGTTTTCAGAGATTCTTGTGGTGTGTGGTTTCAAGTTTGTGTTTTCCTTACATTAATCTAATATCTATTTCTGAAGTTTCTATCTTGAATTCATCATTAGATGCTCAAGATAATTGCAAATATTTTACATGATGGAATTATTCATTGCTCTGTGATGGTTCTTATGAATATTTGGTCATTAGTTAAATAACAAAATTCATAATCATATGCTCCATTGCATTTACTGCATTTTTTTATGTTTCCATAATTCTTCACTATACTACAATCGATAATTGAATTTGAATCTACGCCTACCTTACCTCTATTATCTAGATGGCTCATGTATGCACTGATGTTATAGGTTTGAGAATCTGAAATATGCTCATGGTTTCATTCCTCCATGGCATTTTTTTAAATCTCCCAATAATTGTTATTAGTTATAATATTATTCCAGATTTGGTCTCCGTAGTCATTGAGCTTCAAGGTAATTATCTGTAGCCATTTTCTAGTGAGGAATCCCCCTCCAGTTAGAAAGGACTAGTTTCTAACCCAAATAGGTTTTTGGTTACCTCTGTGGCCCTTTCCTCACCATAAAGGGATTCATAGAGTGCTAACATAAGAAAATTACCATCTACCACAATGTGATAGAGGTTCACATCAGATTCACTTTTGGTGAAGCCCAATCCACTGAGATAACTATCGATCAGAGTGTACCATGATCAGGGCATCTGCTTGAGACCATATAATGCTTTCCTAAGTATGCACACATATGACTCCCAATCATACATTTTAGATACTTATGGATAATATATGTAAATTTCCTCCTAAACAACACCATTGAGAAGGGCGGTCTTCACATCCATTTGGTGGATCTTCCACCTAATTTGCACAACTAATGCAATATTTGATATGATGGAGGAATACCTTCCCTCAAGGGAAAATTTTTCTGCATAGTCAAATCCCTCTACCTGAGAAAATCCTTTTTCCAAAAATCTGACCTTGTACTTCTTGATGCTCCCATCAGCTGCATTCTTCACTTTGTAGATCCATATGGAACCAACCAATGATTTCACTTCTAGTCTCGAAATAACTTCCCATACACTATTCTTTATTATGGATTCATATTTCCACCATGGAATCAACCCAAACAGGTTGAGAAACTACTTCCTCAAATAAATAAGGCTTCGACTTAATGATCTCTGTCATGAGAGCCATGTAAATAGTGTACCTCATAAGTGACATCCTATGCCTGCGTACTAATGTAGGGGATCCCACAACAATATATAAAATTATTTGGTTCTCTTTCTCCCTTCTCTAGATTTTTCTAGTTGAGTGGGTGTCTCCACTCGACCTTCTCTTTGCTCTTCCATTTGTGGCGACTCCACAACTTCTTGAAGCTCATATCGAGGCTCCTCCTTTTGAGATAGAAGCTCTTGCTCCAGTGGGATACCAAACTCTCATTCCAGAGAGAATCTCATAGCCTTCTCCTCATCAAAATTGATATCTCTCCTTATAGATGTAATCCTTAGTGAAGGTAAATACACTAGGTAATTATGTGGAGTTTTAGTTGATCCTACAAAAACTCCCAACTATGTTTTAGGCTCAATTTTCTTCCTTGAATCCTTAGAGACATGAAAATAAACCGAAGCTCCAAAAATTATGAAATGCGACACATCAAGATTTCTCCCATAAAAATATTCATTCGATGTGATCATATCGAGTATTTTATGAGGACTCTAGTTATGAACGTAAATTGTTGTGTTGCATGGTTCTACCCATATATGCAATGGCAGACCCTGATCATGTAGTATAGCTCTTATAACTGCAACTATTCTCATGTTCTTCCTCTCAACTATCCCATTACGCTATGGTTTATGGGGTGCTATCAGTTCTCTTCAAATACCTTCTTTGGCATAGAAAACCTTGAAGGTATTTGAAAAAAAATCATCTCCATTGTTTTTTTTTCATAAGGAAAAATTGTGATTTTATTAGTGAAAACAAAATTACATGTTGTAGATTCTTGCAAGCATTCAATCATCCAGTACAATACTGGCAATCACAAATCCATTCAAAATAATCAACTTAAGAATAAAGAGAAAAGGTTAACCTTGTCTCCATCTCTTCTTTTCTACCTTCAACCATTCTCTTTGAGTTGGCATGGATGATACCATTTATAGCTTAATTTTTGCTTCCATTCTTGGGTTTTAATTTTTTGAGTCATAAATTTCTGACACATTGTGACGTTTGAATCCACCTGAATTTTTTTCTTCATGAATACTCACTAGCATAGCTACATGAATTGGAGTTGTTGACTCTTCACGAGTTTCTTCCCCATTTCCTACATTTTCTTGTGTGTTATTGTTTCCCTCACTTGAAAGGGGATCCTCTTCTTCTTCATACTCTTCCTCTTTTGGAAGATGTGAGGCAAATTGGCATCCTTTGGTTTTCTTTCCTAGTTTCTTCTTCCTTCACGACTCTTTCTTGGCATCATGACATGTATTTTGCAGGTGTCCTATCTATCGGCATATTCAACATCTGAAGGTTGTGTTCTCAAAATCAATGAATTGAGTCCAAATCTGCGTGTTGTTTGACAAGTGGATGCGATTTGACAGTCCTTTACTAAGGTCCACCCCCACACATATTATGGGAAAAGTGAAGATTTTTTCTTTCATTTTTTTTGTGTATATCCTTATGAATCGCCTTAAGAGGTTCCCAATTCCTTATAGATATTTGTAATGCCATAAATGAAGAAGGAGGTTATGTAGCCTAACCCAAAATGAAATTATTGATATGATCATTGTGTTTGCGTCAAATTCTGGGAAACATGGAGTAATGAAAAGGCACTTCGATCCCAAAAACCATGGTCCTTATTATAGGACATACTCTCGATCCTTTGATGATGCAAAATTTATAATGAAGAAACATTTGGAGTAGAGGTGAATCTCAGAGTTTGTTGTCTAATTTGCAAATATCCAATGGAAAATATCCATTGGTTTTGGCCAATAACTGTTGAATATGCATATAGGGGTTTGGGATGCATATGTTGTGAAAATATCGTCTATTTCTGGAAGGTCTATAGTCAGTTCTGGTACATGATTCAACTACTCCAAAATGTATGGGCTAGGGACACAATGTGTTTATTCTGGTTTTTTTGTTGCGACCGATTTACCTTGAAGTATATCTTTGAAAGATAGTCACCATTGATACGTTCTTGATTCAGTTATGTTACTTTGGGAAAAATAGATCCAGTGGCACCTCCTGCTCCCTTTGATTTTCTTGATACAACAACTTTGCCTCTCAGTCTCCAGTTGAGAATGATGGTGGATGAAGGAAATACATTTTATTCTTGTAGACTCTGATCTTCCTGCATTGAATTTCCACCACATATCAGACTTTGATGGTGCATTGGAATTCCCAGTTTTTGCAGGACATTCTACTTAAATTGAGAAACCTTGTCGGAGGCCTGAATCCAAAATAGTGTAGATTTACCATTTGGAGACTTTATAAAAAATTGGAATTATTGGTGCGTTTCTAGATCCGGATCAACATGTGATTCTGACTCCGGTTATTTTTAATATTTCAGTGCCAAATTCTGTAGCAGAGACTGCATCGAGAACATGATCTTCGAATGCGAGTTTGTTATTACAATTATCTCGATAAATATTATGTATGAGGGTAGATATGTGGAGAGGGGCACCAAATAACTTAGATATAAACCTGATCCTACATTTCTAATGCATAATGTCCACAAGCGGTAGAGGATCCCTGGATCCAGCTAGGGAGATCCAAGATTGACCTCAATCACCACTCATGAAAATAATATCATGACATTTTTCATGATCCTTTGTTTCAGATATGTTGATTCTGCTTATGTGACAAAGGGAAAATCAACTATACACTTCATATATATTATCTTTTCCATAGATGATTTTTCTTTCTAGTCCAATTTCATTACTTGTCTGTTCCACCGATCTGATGATATACATACCCGATTCTTCGAAAGAAGGATCATGCGACCCATTACCAACCCCAATTTGATGAAACAAACACATAACGACCTCTCTGGGAGCTTATAAGCCTGATCCACGTGCTTTTGAATTGGATCTAACTCTCCAGGGAAACAATCCCAACTGCAATCTCGATCCAACGTCCCAAACAATGTATTTGATCTCCTGCAGCGTGAACAGAACTAAGTCATGCCTTTGGATCATGATATGTTGCAGTCCTATGAAGATCCCATCCCTGCACGAAAATGAGATTCCCTTGTCCTTTGATTGCTCCATCTGGTTGTGTGAGGGTAGATTAAGGATCTACATCCTCAAAATGAAAAACCATTGTCGTCGTATCCATCGCTTCTCCTCTCAATTAATATCCATTACTTATTCTAAGAGCCTTCACTTTTTTCCCAGTATCATTCTAAACTAATGCCTTAAATTATACAAATTTGGAAAACACTTCATCCTTCTTCCTCATGAACAAAATCCAAAATTTTATATAAAAATCATTAATAAAAATTACATAGCACTTATGTTTTGCTATGGAGGCTATAGATAATGGGTCCAAAAAAATTAGAGTGGACTCACTCCAAGATTGAATATGCTCTTCTATCTCAACCATGGAAGGTGTATTTGACATATTTACCTAATGTTCAACCCTTGTAGACATCCTCGTAGTCAAGGGAGCCTTTGGGGAGAATAGTGGTAATTTGATGCATGGTTTTTAAAGCACCATGGTGTAGATGACCCAATCTCCTGTGACAGAGTTCTCCAATATTTCGAATCTACACATTTTCTGCCTTGCTGCTCAATGTAACACAATCTCCCACCTGAATTTTGTAGAAGTTATTCACTCAAACTTCCATTTTCTTCAGTTTCCCGGTAGCTATGTGTCTTAGAAATACTTTCCCTTTACTAAAAATAACATCATAACCTATATCCTCCAATATTTCTATAGAGATCGGGTTCTTCTTTAACCTAGGTACAAACATAACATATTTGAGGTGAAGAGGGGATGATTTTTCCCTCTCAAAGGTAACAATACCAATTCCTATAGAAAAATACCTCCCATCATCCCCCAATTCAATATGCATCTAGAGATCCTTCTCCTCCAGGTTACTAGAAAATTTCTTATACCTTGTCATATGGAACGTGGCACCAAAATCAAGGTACCACAAACTCCCCATAATAGTGTTGGCCATGCATGCTATTAGGTTGAAGTCTAATTCGAATTTTGATGCCATTTCTTCACCTCTTTCTCCTCCTGAAGACTTCTTGTTAGACTTATTGTGTAGAAATTTTGTTGCATAGTGCCCATATTCGTTGCAGTGGAAACATTTGTTTTTTCTTAAGTATTTCTTATTGCCATTATTTTGGATGGATTCATGTTTTCTTTGGGGCTTCTTTCATTTTCCCTTCTTCCCCTTCCCAACCAAGGAAAAATTGTCTTCATCCTATGATATGGATGATACTACATCTATTTATTTCTCCTGATATCGTCTTGAACCAAATCAGACCACAACCTTTCCCAATTTGGTAAAATTTCCCTTCCATTCACATAGTCCTAGTAGTTGTGCCAGGATTTTAGAAAGCCTAGAAGAGCTAGGCTCACCATATCACCTTACGCAAAATTCTCCCCAACCCATCCAACCTCATCTTGAACTTGAGTGAATCTAAAGAGATATTGTGGAGTGGTATCATTTTTCTTCATCCTAATGTTTCAAAGTTTGTCTTTCATGACCAATTTTCTATGGACACTATTATTTTCAAATAGCTCAGTCAATGTCTTCCACATAGAAAATGGTGGTTCTTTTCCATGGATATTTTAGACCACATGGTATCTAACACCTTTCAGAAGAATTATCCTGGCCTTTGCAACATCCTTCATTCACTAGGCTAATTTATGTGCATCAAATTGCTAGGATTTCGCAATATAAATTTTAACATATTCTAACACACAGTTATCATCAAGCACTGCTTCCATTCGGTCCTTCCAGACTATGAAATTCGAGCTACTCTCTAGGGCATACTCGTATCAGTGCATTGAAAGAAATTCTCCCGAATTTGAAGAAAAGTTGCTACATTGAATCTGCAAATCCTAAATTCCTGAGGGAAAAATTTGAAATACTGGTTCTAATGTGATTTTAGTGCTCTGATACCATGTATAAACTTGATAGAAATTGAATTTAAATCAGAAGAAACAAATTCTACTGTACTAATATGCGGAATGAAAATCACAATTTATAACAACATGCATAGACATGCAACAAGAAAAACCACAAATACATAGTGATTTCTAGGGGAACCCAACTGGGAAAAATCCCTCGAACCTCTTTTCATTAATTAGTTGAATAGAGAAACTATTACAATTGCATGCTCCAACTCTGAGAACCACCATATGTTAATTTGGTATCTCAATGAAAAATTACAACCATGGGACTAGATTCCTCTTTTTGAGAGGACCAATTTTGACTATTGAAGCACTCAATTTGGACAAGGGAAAGTGTATTTTTGAATTAAAGCCCACATGTGCATAAAAGGCCAAATCGAACCTAAAGAAAATTTGACACCCTTGGAAGCCTATAAATACAAGTGACTTCAATCTGATTTGGACATACATCAACATACATATTTTCTTCATTGGCTCATACAAATTGCAAGAATTCGCAATTACATGAATTCATGTGCTATTATAGGAGTTCGTGCGCCATTAATGGAATTCACGTACTATTACAAGAGTTCACATGTTAATACATAAATTCATGTGTGATTGTAGGAATTCACATATGATTGTAGGAATTTTCTATTACAATAATGCGTGTGTGGTTACAGGAATTCTCATATGATTGTAAGAATTTTCTATTACAACATTTTGCGTATGATTACAGAAATTTTTTGTTATAGGAATTCTCGTGTGGTTATAGGAATTCGCGTATGATTGTAGGAATTTCCTATTATAGGAATTCGTGTGTGGTTACAATAATTCCCATATGATTACAGGAATTCACAGTGTGATTGCATTCATTGTTGAACCTCTTGGAAGGCGGATTGGACCATTTACTAGGACTTATTGTTAAAATTGGATTATTGTACTCTTTGCTAAATTTTTTATCACAATATAATAAGAAGAATAATTTGGAATGATTTTCCCTGTAGTGGGGTTTTCCCTGCCCTCTGACCAATCTTGGTGTCTCTATGTGTAAATTCTTTTATTCTATTATTCCTTTATGTTCCACTGCATTGATGATGATTTTGTTCTTTTTATATAGTTGCATATGTTGCTGAATAATGATGTAAATTTGAATAATTCTATAATTGATCCGAACTTAGACAGTAATGCAACATAATACAAATACAACCATAAATAAATAGATGCAATATAAATAACCCTTCATTTCATTAATATCAAAGAACTGAAATATGCTTACAGACATAATGAAATAAACTAGCCTGGGTGATGGTAGCTTATCTTTGAGAAGAGATGTGGCAGCTACATGCCTATGAACTGTGTTACAATGAGAATAAAAGGCCTATTTATTATTCATAAACAATGGAAATTCCTAAAAATCCAAAAACCTAACCCTAGGAGTTGAATCGCCAAATTAGTCAGCCCTGTTGGGGTAAATTAACACATCAACTTCCTAGGGTCATAACTTTGGCATACGATCTCCGTTTGATATGCACAATACCTCATTAGAAATATCTATTCGAGGACTACAAATTTTGACTACAATTTAATTATGATTTCCCTTTTTCCAAAAAAATGTTGTTTAGGGCCTCAAAATAGCTCTAGAAGTTCAAGACCTGAAAAACTACTAAAAATAGTAAACTGTGCTACTATTAAGGAAACTAAAAAACTAAAAGAAAAAATGGTGGGGGTCCAATTGGAATAGGTGGGTGACCACCGATATCCACCTGGATCATTCCTCCTCCCTTAGGAATAAATGGTCCCCATGCATTGAGTGCCTCCGTGAGATGGGGAAAATTTTGATGAACTTGGTCCCTGGTGAGCCACTTGCCTTGGTGCAGGAGTTAGCCAACTTTGACAACCTGATACAGTTGGATCTTCTGTTGGCAAGTGTTATTGATATGCGTGTCCATGATCTGATCAGTGGTGGCTTGTTCCATGCAGTCTGGGTTTAACTCCATTGGTGTGAGTCGTTCTGCAAATTCGGATGTGTCTAATAATGGTGGAAAGTATGGACGAAGGCAGTCCACATTGAACACCGAGTGTAGGTCAAGGAACGGTGGAATGTTGAGCTCAAAAGAATTCCCCTCTACAACCTTGGTGATGGTGTATGGCCCATTTCAGAGTGACTGAAGCTTATAGTGGGGTCTAGCGAGGCGCTCCTTTTGCAAATGTAGACAAACTTTGCTGCACCCGATGGTGATCATGTGATTGCTTGTACTTAGTACTGGCTTTTTCCAATATGTCATGGACCTACTGGTGGATGTGCCGTATTCTCTCCGTTAGCACATGGTAAATTTTGGGAAAATATATGCCCTGGGCATACATAGTTTAGTATGCTAATTATCACAACTCAATGGTGAAAGTGAGACAAAGTTGCAAATAGTTTTGGATCCAACCTTTTCAACTTTATGCGAAATGAAGTTAATTTTATTTAGTGATATAGAATTAATTATTTCTATAGTTTAAATAAATTTAATATTTTAATTAAAGCATAGGCATATTTCTTCTCATGGGTGATGATAGAAGGTTGAAATAGACGGTTCAAATCAATTTTGGACCCCCCATGTGTTTCAAAGCTTAAACGATGAGGGGGGTATGAAATGGGTTGTTTTCCTTGGACACGTGGAAAATGGAGGTTAATTCACAGCCCCCCCTCGTGATACCACTCATTATTGAAATACCCCTTCGAAATCTAGTTTTGGGTTTGGCTAGACGAACGTTGCACATCATAATTTTCCAAGCGAGAGCCATCTTCGACCACGAAATTGAGAGTGGGATTGAAGGCCCACGAGTTATCAAAATCGATAAATGGATTGTTCCCCAGCAATCTGTCGATGCTGCCATGGCTTGTGAAAATCATGAACACAATTACATCCAGGATAACGCCCTCCATCCTAAAGTCGGTATTAGCAGATAAAGGATATGAAATCTAATCGTTGAGTAGTGAAGAGATTCGATATATCACCAGGAAGAAAGGCTTCAAAGATTGAAGGATCGTGTAGAAGCTACATTTGATGCTAATGGAGAAGATCACTAGGAGGCATTAAAGGCTCTATGGTTTGCTTCTTTTTCCTAGACATGAGTTTCATGGTTTGATTTCAGAGTAGTGGAAGGACGTGGGATGGCAGGGAAAATATCCATCCACTGATTTTAGGGGGTTGGATTTATATCTTTGGAGAATCTACTTTTCTTTGCGAAGGCATATCCTAAATCATTTCAATGCCTCGTTCAAAATCAGAAAGGAAATAGAGCCACATGGGAGTATCCATTTTCTATTGCTGGTGTAAACATCACATTCATGCTCATTCAGATGCTTGATCTTCGATCTAAAAATTCTGGCACATTATTGGGGGAAATATTCTTAAAGATGCTTGCAGAGAATGAATGGACATTTGAATTGATTTACAACATTATATTCTAAATGATGGATGCAAAATGGCTTGCGATGCAGGTTTCTTACATGGAGTTTAATGTTGTTATGAAAGCCACTCACTCTTAGCTTGAAAGAGAGTTCCATATGGAGGATATTTTTAGACTATAAGATATGCCATCCTACTCTTTTATGTCTCAGTAAGGATCAGAATTAGTCATATTTTGTATCATTTATACCTGCAGAGGAGGGAAAAAGTTTTGAGGTGCAAAGCTAGCACTTGATAAAGGTCATAAAGAAGATTTTTTTCCTCCCAATTGTGCTGTGGATTTCGTGGAGCTGGGACTTGCAGTCACAACTTCGAAGGGAATCCTCATAAATTATAAAGGATGTAGCATATTACTAGAAGACGACATGAAGGGGTAGCCATGGGCATGCCCTCTTTGGAGATCAAAACCTGGCTTGGGCCTTAGCCGTTTTCACTCTCTATATGAGGTTTTCAAATTCGATTTGAGCCTTGTTCATAAGTTGTTATGCCTCAGAAAAGTATTTGATATGAAAAATCTTCAAATACGCTATGGAAATTTGTGCGTTGATGGCCCAAATACTGCTACGTTTACAACTGTATATCAAGCATGTGGGCCAAGCTTATCATAGAAGTTATGTTTCAGAAAACAACATAGAAAATGGAGCAGAGGAGAGGCTTGTTGCCTTGTCTACTTTTAAAGGGGCTTGAATGAGGTTGTTGGGTTTGTATGTAGCTAAGAGTTTCGAAAATGGAGATTGATTTGGCAATGAAGAAGGGGCTCGGCAACAAGGGGTTCTGCAACTACGAAATCAACATTCCGAGAGGCTATTAAAGACTACCCTGCACCACCAGAGAAAATCTCTATGCTATTATTACATTATCATGAACTAAGAAGAAATATTTGTGTTGTGATAATGGACTCAAGGTTAAAATTTGAAGGACTAAGACACTTCGCAGATTGTTGATGAAGGATCTCAACTGTACATATACTCATATGAAGGCAATTTTCTACATTATGCATTTGTAACCGGGGTCTTCCTTAGAACTAACTCTGTTTTATTAAATGGAATATTTTATTCGAGAGTAGGTACGTCTTGTGTAGTCATGGTTTCCCATGCATCTCATGTTCCAGTTTCAGCGTAACAATCCACAAGGTGCTTTTTCCCATCGTCCGTAGTCAGAGACGTTAACTTCAAAAGAATACATCAGGAAAATGAGAGTGAAATTTTAAAATCTGAGAGAGGTTTTTTACTAGACGGGGAAATGAACAAAAACCTCTCTCTGATTTTACACAGGTGTCAGGAGCAGGGAGATTAGAAGAAATGTCTAAGGGCCATTTTCCAAGATTTCAATTTCCCTATTTAAGGCATGATTTTACAACAGCGGTTTTGGAGAGATGGAGATGAAATTTGAAAATATGAAAGAGGTTTTTGACCATCACGGGGAAAAAAAAAATAACCTCTCTATGATTTTTCATAGGTGTCATTGTTAGGAATAAACGAATTTCTGAGTGTATCCCTATTCTCAGCATATTCGGCCCAAATTTCAGCTTTGTAGCAATTTTTCCTATTTTTAAGAAGATGGGAGATTCGATCAAACTGAGCGTTTCAAGGGAATAAAAGCAACAACATATGTTCAAGAAGTGCTGGATGTTTAGACATCCTTTAAAACTCCAAAAATTTTATTTACGCATGTCAAATGATGCTATTCCTTATTTTTTATGTGGTTAGAAAGAAAGTGACTGTTAGTAACGACACTGATGGTAATCAGTTAGTAGGGTTAACATATATACTTCATGGTTCGGAGTATCATGAAGGGGGGGGGCTATAATGAGGGACATGGTCCCATTTTGTAATATTGTTCACAGTATTTTAAGTGACATTTTTCCAGCAATACAAGAGAAGCCTTCAGGATTCAAGTGGTGTACCAAATGGTGAAGTTTCTCATGTTTAATGTGTTATCCATTGTTTCCTGTCTTAGTATTTCTACAGAAAATGATGAATAGGATTTGTTTCCAGAGCACCCTATTCTAGCTGATTTTACAATAGTCTATGTTTTCCACTGATGCCAAATCGAGGAATTCTTAATTTCTCCTTGATTTCTGCTAAACCTTACACTCTAATCTAGTTGAGGAATTCTTAACTGCTCCTCAATTTTTGATGAGTTTCACTTTTCTTATATCTTCCCATTCCATTTTATTCTTATAGATCCAAATTAGTACACCTAGCTTTCCCTGTTTCACTCATGCTTGATTACTTCTACAGATTGATCACCCAAGCCATTTGACTCCATTTCCGAATGGCCCTTTTCCCTTGCTTTCCCCACCAAAAAAAACTCAAAATCCAAACCTCGCACCTAATATCTAGCCTAAAATTCCAATCAGAAAAATTTATATCTAATAGAGAGATCCCTCTCTGGGTCTAGGAGGGCTAGATCCTAGGCTCGAAGTGGTTTTTATGTTGCCTTCAAGATTCTGCCTTTAGGCTTAGAATTATAGAGTGATAACACTTTCAATGAAGCTGTTAGCCTCGCCGGTTTTAGACTGGACATTGGATGAAGCTTCCTGAGTAGTTTCAAATGGTAAGGAAACATAAATGGGACATAGTGGCTAGAATCCCAACCCCACTTGAAACGAAATGTGTTCAGTTGAGCTATATAGAGCTACGTTGTAGTTTTGCTGGACAAATGGGAGGATTTCGTCCCATGTGCGAGGATGATTCGAGTTGTACATGCACATAATGTGTACGATCATCCTATTGATGACCTCTATTTGGACATTAGTTTGGGGGTGGAAAGCCATGTACTTAGCGAGCTTGGTATACGTCATCGACTAGAGACTTGACCAAAATTTACTTAGGAACCTGCTGTCTTGATCTGAGATAATGGACTGTGGGATCCCAAAGTGTACCCACACTCGTTCAAAGAAGAGCTTAACAATCGGTTCTACTGTGATACTCTTTTTGCAAGCCGCTACAATGGCCATCTCAGAGAATATTTTGACAACCACGAAAAAAAATCATTGCCATGCTTAGTCGAAGGGAGGAATGACATATAATCCATGGATATGGATTCCCAATGTTGAATAGGAGTGGGCATAGGAATATATATTACTTGCTTCTTGATGGTCGGTTTGGAAATTACGCAAGTAGTGCAGGATCTGATATACTTCCCAACATCTCGTCGAAGGTTCAACCAACAAAAATACTTCTGTAGCACTTCCAATATTTTCTCTAATCTAAAGTGTATAGCGACCCAACTGTAGTGCGCCTCCCAAATCATCTTGGCACACTCGCTTGAAGGAGCACAAAGGTGTCCTAGGAGACATAACAATGTATCTTGGAGGTGAAAATTTGGAACTTTCTTTCCTTCTTGGAGTGTCTTGTATGTGTTTCCAAATTTTGGATTGCTCTTGTACAAATGTGACCCCTTCGAAGTCTCATTCCCACAAGATTCAAGTATAGTGGTCAACACCATGACTGATGGTCAACTGAGGCAGTCTGCAACATTATTGGTGCTGCCCTTATTGTCCTTAATGTTAAAGTGGAACTGTTGCAGGTATGTGGACCATTTCTGATGGAAATCATTATGCAACTTCCCTTGTGTCTGTATCAAATGCAAGGGTCGGTGGTCTATGTGGATGACCATTTCCTTCCCCAAAATGTAATTCTTCCATTGTCGGTAGGTATGCAAAATGGAATACATCTCTTTGTCATAGGTGGGATACTTTCATAATGTGTGTGAAAGTGTCTCACTGTGATACGACACTGGATTCCCCTGGTGACTAAGAATTGCACCAATAGCATATTCAAAATCATTTGTCTCGATCTCAAATGGTCGTTGCAGGTTTGGTGAAGTGAGAACTAATCCAGAGCAGAGACGATGCTTCAACTCATAAATCGCCTTTTGTTTGGATTCAAAACAAAATAATTTTGCTTTTTCTCCACCCTTGGTGACTTGACTCAAAGGACAAGAGATATGAGAGAACCCCAATACGAACATGTGGTAGAAATTGGAAAGACCCAGAAAGCTGCAGAGCTCTATTAGAGTGGTTGGGGCTGGCCAATCCCGAATGACTTGTATCTTGTCTAGGTCCACATGCACAACCTTCTCATCAATGACGTACCCCAAATATTGAACCTGGGTCATACCAAAAGTGCATTTCTCCAAATTGGCACACAACTTGTGTTGTCGAAGAGTTTGGAGGACTTTCCGACTATGGTAGAGGTGCTCTTCCCAACTCTGGCTAAAGATCAGGATGTCATCTAAATATGCTACCATGAATGAGTTAGTGAAGTGTCACATTATGTCTTCCATCAACCTCATGAAGGTTGCGGGGGAATTTTTCAACTTGAAAGGCATGACCAACCATTCGAAAAGGCCCTCCTTGGATTTGAAGGCATTTTTCCACACATCAAAGGGTTCAATTGGTACCTGGTGATAACTGAACTTCAAGTTGATCTTTTTGAAATATTTGGCCCCCTTGAGCTGGTCCAGGAGGTCATCAATCTATGAGATTGGATACCTATTCCAAAAAATGATCTTATTCAGCATTCGATAGTCAATACAGAGTCTCCAGGTCCCATTCTTCTTTTGTACCAACATGATTAGGCTCCCACAAGGAGATGAAATTGGCCTAATGTGCTATTTATATAACAACTCTTGAATCTGACTCTTGATTTCATCATTCTCTAGAATGAAGCATCAATAGATCGGTCCATTGGGCAGTGGCGCACCTGGGGTCAGATCAATGGGATGCTTGACCTGACAGTGTAGAGGTAACCCTATAGTTCAGGTGAATATGTACCTTCACTCCTCCAAAACCTTGTCCATATGTTGCTGCCATGCGTAGGAACCCTGTCTAGAGGTTGTGGAAAAAATCTTCTTCTTGCCCTGAGGGAAGATCATAAGGAAGAAAAATTTCTTGGTCTGGGAAATTAGCTTACTGCATTGTTTCATAGTGATCAAAGAGATGGCGGTAGGCGGTGCTACCTCAGGTATCCTATTCAACTTACTTTCCAAAGTAATAATAATAGTGCGAGGCCTAGAATCATACACAACATGTCGTTTCCACAAGTATGGTTGGCCTAATAATACATGAAAAACTTCAAAAGGAGAAACATCACACAATACCTCATATGTGAATGGATTCATGCTGTATGGAAGGCGACATTGTTGGCTGATGTAGAGATATCATCCTTGTTGAAGCCACCCGATGGTGTACAACTATGTGTGTGTTGTGTTAATTAGGCCCAGCCGATTCACAACCTCTACTGAAATGAGGTTCTTTTGGCTTCCGTTGTCAAGAATGATTTGTAGCAGAGAACCCTTCACCCACATCTGGGAGTGGAAGAGTTGCTCCCCCTCCTCTAGATCTTCGGGCTCATCCTTATGGATCTTGGTGCTGGAAATAGTGGCACTGAGCTCTGCGTCAATAATCTGCTTCCCTTTGTCATTCCCCTCGTCAGGTTTTGACTTAGATTCGGGGCATGCATATGATTTAGAAGCCTTTAGCTCGACCACTAGTGACAGCTTGTCCCAACACTCACTTGCGTTGTGAGTGGGGATCTTATGGAACTCACACCACTTTTGATCCAGGTGGATATCGGTGGCCACCCACCTATTCCATTTGGACCCGCACCATCAACTCTTTCAGTCCTTCACTTCTAGCAACTTACTATTTTTAGCAGGTTTTCAGGTCCTACACTCTCAGAGCCATTTTAGGGCCTTGATGATCCAGGTGGATGTTGGTGCCCACCAACCTATTCCGTTTGAACCCTCGCCATCAGTTCTTTCCATTTTTAAGTTGCAAAACAACTTACTATTTTTAGCAGTTTTTTGGGTCCTAAACTTCTGGAGCCTTTTTGAGGCCCTAAATGATGTTTTTTGGGAAAACCAAGAGCAACTTGGGTCCATGGACCGATGGTGCTCACGTCGAAAGTTGTATGACTTGGATATATATTTCTAATTTAATATTCCTTTTTCAGAAATATCACAAGTCTATGCTAGAGATGGACTGCGGGGGAATTTACCGGATATTTCACCTAAAGAAGGGTGAGATCTGGAGGCTTTCTGGACCTTTGCAGACTCTGTCTACAGATATGTGAAATTTCCTAGTAGGAATGGCTAGGAACCCAAGCTTGGAAAATTCATTTTCCAGCAATGGAGGCAGCAAGATTTGATCCCTAGTCTAGGATCATTTGGATATATTTTTCTGGAGCTGAAATCCTGAAGTGGACTAAAAAAAAATCCTTCTAGGAGCTTGAGACAAGTCTCCTTCACCTGTTATCTTCAGAAAAGGGCCCAATGAAGAGGGCTACAAAAACACTTTGCTCAAAAAATGAAATGACAGCATTATCACTAAGGAGCCATGTCACATGAAGATGAAATCAGCCTTCAAATACATATGCAGCAGAAAATGTAGAAAAACTCTTGAGAAATCTATTACTCAAATCAAGTAAAGAGTCTCAATGAGACATGTGCATAGAAATGGAGAAAATATGCTTGCATAGTTTTATTCTCAACTAAGACTACGCAGTCTATGGAGGTACTGCAGCAGTAAATACATAAACATGAATGATAAAACAATGTAAGCTCAAATAAGAAAGGGGGAGAGAGGTCTCAACCCTTGAAAATACAATACAAA
Organism: Pinus albicaulis; assembly: GCA_034641835.2. NCBI lineage: Eukaryota > Viridiplantae > Streptophyta > Pinopsida > Pinales > Pinaceae > Pinus > Pinus albicaulis. The sequence continues at coordinate 1,667,073,613 of CM076584.1, forward strand.
AATCCTCTAAAAGGATTGGATGAAAACTAGACAAAATGGCATTTTTACCAAAATGTCGGAGTTGCTGGGTAGCTGCTGCAAATAAATAGAAACTGGAAATGAAAGGAGCTTGCTGAATATGATGCCTTTTCTGAAATAACTCCTTTGTTCAATCTTCCAAATGAAAGGTTGATCCTTTCATTGAAGATCTCACCACCCACTAAAATAATGCAACCCTCACTGCAAATGCTCTCTAGAAACTGTGCAGTCAAGGAAGAAGGATGCTCTTCTGCTGATGAAAAATGATTGGAATTATTCCAAATATGATGGAATGAAGATATGAAACTCCCTCACTGATCTCCCAAAGGAATGGAGAATCCCTCCTCAAAAATACAATGCCAGAAGTGATGTTGAGAGACCCTCCCCTGCAACACCCAGCAACACAACTCAACCACCAATAGAGACTGCACTGGAGCTGAATGGAATGCTTTGGCCTCAAGCTAGAATATGGGGAAAATGAAGAACAAGCTCTTCCAAGAGCTACTCAATGGAAGAGATGGGATTCCTACCCAGGAACACCCAATGCTAGTAGCACTTCATCTCAACTCAACAGTTAGAGAATGCTCTTGTCTAAGAAGACAAGAAAAATGATAATCAAAAGCATGAATGAGAATGGATGCTTTGTTCTCCTTTTAAACAAGTGAAAGGTGCTTTTCCATGGGCCCCACACCTTAGGGTTTCCTCTCTAGAATGATCTCCTCCTCATGCAAACTGCGCTGGCCCACCAAGTGAATCTTATCTTCTCTATCTGCACAACCAACTTGGCCTCTTCTAGAATTATCCACCTGCAATTTGTCTCTTTTCATACATGGGGTGTGAAATATAGTTCTTTATTGACCCCTTTTCACATTACAAGGGTTCCATATTCAGATTTTTATTATCATTGGGTTTTCCCACCCATTTATTCTTCTCCTAAAGCAAAAACAAAAGTTTTTAATGTTCCACAAAACTTTGGAACATTACAGTCCTCCCCTCCCAAATGTTGCTTGCCCTCAAGCAACTTGTAAGGATAGAACTGTAGGATGTCCTCCTCCTTGAACTATAGCATATACTTATGATGAACTCCCCATGAAGAATGAGATGATGTATCAACATAGAGTCTCCATACTGCTTGTCTCAAGTAATGTAAACTAGCCAATGTGGCTATCATCATGAACATGGAATGTACTCAAGAAGGCAATAAGGTGTTGTCTAGAGGTCTCCTTGAGGCATGGTGTCAAAATTAATTGGGAAGAACATTCCCCTCATGTGAATCCTCCATCCCCAAGAAATCATCCACAAGAATCTGGTCACCTCCAGATAAGGCAACTGTTGAACATCTTCTTCCACCTTGAGCTCCAAAAAAGAAGGTGGGCTAAAAATTTGAAAGTGGTAGGCATCATAGCCTACCCCATGCTATTCACTTCTCCACTCATGAAAAGTGTAGAGTGAAGGCTACTCTTGGGCTGCAGAAATGTTGCCCTCAAATGGCAAGATGAAGTTTGGATCTCCAAAGATCTTCCCTCCTCCATTGTGTATCAATCTGGCCCAATGTCTCTCCCTTGTGATGGGAAGGAGATCAACACTGTCATATGACTCCCCATCACTCTCATGGCTCACCTCAGGAAGAAATAAGTGTTGAACTATGGTGGCCACATCATCTCTCATGCTCCCCTTAGAGCATGCCCTGCAAAAAGTATGGGGATTCTCTCCCCCAAAGGACACATCCATCCTATATGCCCTTCTTCCAATCATGCTCCCAACGATAGTGTGATCTATAGCAGCATAGAGAGCCATAATGAAAGTCATGTTGGCTACCATATGTAGTGAGTGAGTGGGGCAATGATCCCTCATATGCAACCAGTGCAACTTGAGCACAAACTGTAATAAAGAATGACAAAAGATGTGGTTCCTCAACCACCGGGTTGCTGCTACATTCTCCTCATGTATGTTGAGAAAATGAGTGATGTATGATGCATGGTGAGCATGTCCTCCAAAATACAAATCTCCCCCAAGTCCATCAAGGGGATGACCATCAACTATGCTCTTGGCCCCAAGTAGACCAAAGAGCCTTTGACAAAGAATGCTCCTCCTTGTAGAATCATCTTGCATATACATGGTTAAGGAATCAACATGTAAATCATATAAATGAAAAATGTCCTTACCATGTTTTCTGCTCATGCAAAGGGAGCAACTCATAGATGAATCTCTCCTCTTCCTCCCAAGGAAAAGAAGTGACTGTGCCCACTCCTCCAAAGAGTGGTGTGCATATACTGCTCCCATGCCAACTATACAAGTGGGAAGGCTATTGTCCCTCCCTTGCTCCTCCTGCCACTAGGCAGGTACTGAAAGGAGAGTGGGTAAGAGTGATAGTGAGGGGATGTTGCCCTCTACTTTGGTTTTACCCAAAACACCCAGTGCTACAACAAGCTATCCCAAGGCCTCCACACTGCTGAAATCAGTGATTGATGCCTCACTATCTGAAGCATCTATCCTCCTATTCTGAACCAGTGGCCTCCTTGGTGTGATGTCTCCACTCAATGAGACACTCCCATTTGAAGATGACTGTATACATGGTTGAACAACCCTATCCATGCTTCCACTGCGTAGCTCAATCACCTTCCTAGGTGTAATGACCTCCAAAAATGGATAGAGATGGGCCCTCCTCATCATATGGTGCTGGGTCTCTCCTCTATCTTCTTCCTGAATCTTCATAGTTTTACACCTCATCTTCCATGGCACATTTGAATCATGAAGTGTGCCTTGATCTCCATGCATGAGATCCTGGGGACCTTCTTGCAAAGACACAAGAATCCCTCTATTTGGAGAAAAATCTCCTTCCTCCTCTGCATGAGGCACTAGATGATCTCTATATTTGGTAGCACTGTTGCCCTCTGTCTCTACAATAAAGTTGGGCAACATCCCAATAATTTGATCCACCTTTGAAAAAGAGAGCTCTATGGTTTGCTGCTCAAAGGTGTGGGATGAAAGTTTGGCCTCCAACAAGGCTTGATGCAAGTTTTCAGCTCCTCCAATGGTTTCTTGAGGTGGTCTTGTGTTTCTATGCAAAGGTTTTGTTTGAGTCTCTTGGTTTAACTCTATCTCATGAGTTTCAAGAATGTTTTGATCAAATCCTTTCACCAATGACTTAGTGAAACTTACATAAGATGAGGCTTTAACATTCTCAAAATAAATGGGCCCAAGTTTCCACCATGCATGAGCCTTACCTCTCAAATGCAGCGCTGCAACCTTGATGATTTATTCTTTTGAAATATGGTGCTGCTGTTGGAAGGTGTTTGGCTCCTCCACCCAATATTTGGCTAAATATGAAGGTGAACTTCCAAAAGTAGATAGATGAAACCTATCTTGCTGCTCCTTACCTTTCACCTTGCTCTTGCAAAACTCAGAAAGAGTGGGCTGATTTTTGAATCCATGAGTGTGAGATGCATACTCCTTCAAGAAATCACTAAGGGTTTCCTCCTTAGTCACCTTTCCTCCTTCTTTCATCTCCCTCCCAGAAATGTTGGGCCTTTGACTGCGTTGTTCACCATGGTGTGTGGCTGCATGGTTACCCTCACCATGTGCAAATCTAGGGCTTCCTTCAGTTTCGAAACCTCTTTGAGATTCTCCATCAATATTCCTCCTAACCTTTCTGAAATCTTGATGTGTGCCTTGCATAGATTTGAGAAGAAGACTTGTGAGTATTTTCTTCTCCTTTCTTCCAAGAGATGGAGTCTCTCTCCTGCTCAACTCCTTGTTTCCTCCTAGATGAGAATAGGAAGTGCAGGGGTCTTCCTTTTCTGTTTGCTCTTCCTCCTTGGGGAGGTTATTCTTCTTTTCAAAAATGTATGAAATCAATCTCATCCTCTTCATCTTCTGTTCTCTTTCTTAGGCTTTGAAGGCCACCGTCTGAGCCAAGAAAGATGCTCTGATACCACTGTAATATTCCAAATAGGGAAAAATAAGCTTAGTAGGGAATATCTTAAGATATTATGCTATGGGATCACAGCAGTATGGAAAGCACACTAACAATTTCTAAACCAGAGATAGACTGGTAGGGCATTTGCTGGTTATATCACCTCTAAGGAGAGGGTGAAAACTAGAGGCTTCCTGGCCTGTTCCAGACTCTGTCTATAGAAGACTGATGAAACACCGCAAGTGTGGAAATGGCACACTCCTCTTGGATTTTTATACCCTTTGGAACCTTATATCTACAGATCTAAAGAGTGGATCCAAAGAGAAGCAAAAACCAAACAAGTAAGAGGAGGGAAATTCCACTTCCGGGAAAAACTGCAAGAGGCTCAAGGGTAACGCCGTATAAGAAAAATGGTGCAAGAATAACACTGCCCAGGGTTGGTTTCCCTTAGTATAGGCTGTATGGGATCTCCATGCTGAATTTCAGCAAAAAAAGAAGGGAGTAAGGACCTTAAACAGATCTCCTACGAAGCTGACTAGTTAAAATCAGCTAAAGAGAAGAGCTGATGGAATGAAGAAGAACCCACTTCAGAATTGCGCAGTTTTAGTAGAGAGTAACTAAAAATCAGCCATAAGACATGTATTACAGTATAGCAGTAGAAAATTAGACTTTTAATGAAGCTTCTCAAGAAGTACAATGAATTCTATGAAGAAATAAGCAAGAAATCTTCAGATCTAGGAGCTGCAATGTATGTAAAAAGTACATAAATGAATAGAAAACGTCCTTCTAAGTGTGCTTCAATAGTTAGATACTAAATCTTAGATATACAACAGATCTATGGCTGAAACATCAGATCCATGCCAGATTTGGAAACTACACAGCCTTCTTTACAATATCCCCTTAGGATTTAGGAATATGACAGGTCTGTGCTAGAGATGGAATGTGGGGACATTTACCAGATATGTCACCTTCTAAAGAAGGGTGAGATATGTAGGCTTTCAGACTCTGTCTACATATATGTGAAATTTCCTAATAGGAATGGCTAGGAACCTAAGCCTGGAAAATGCATTTTCCAGCAATGGAGGCAGCAGGATTTGATCCCTGGTCTGGGATGCTTTGGATATATTTGTCTGGAGCTGAAATCCTGAAGTGGACTAAAAAAAATCCTTCTAGGATCTTGAGACAAGTCTCCTTCACCTGTTATCTTCAGAAAAGGGCCCAATGAAGAGGGCTGCAACAACACTTTTCTCAACAAATGATATGACAACGTTATCAATAAGGAGCCATGTCACATGAATATGAAATCAGCCTTCAAATACATATGCAGTAGAAAATGTAGACAAACTCTTGAGAAATCTATTACTCAAATCAAGTAAAGAGTCTTAATGAGACATGTGCATAGAAATGGAGAAAATACTGCTTGCATAGTTTTATTCTCAACTAAGACTGCACAGTCTATGGAGGTACTGCAGTAGTAAATATATAAACATGAATGATAAAAAAATGTAAGCTCAAATAAGAAATGGGGAGAGACGTCTCAACCCCTGAAAATACAATACAACAATCCTCTAAAAGGATTGGATGAAAACTAGACAAAATGGCATTTTTACCAAAATGCCGAAGTTGCTAGGCAGCTGCTGCAACTCAATAGAAACTGGAAATGAAAGGAGCTTGCTGAACATGATGCCTTTGCTGAAATAACTCCTTTGTTCAATCTTCCAAATGAAAGGCTGATCCTTTCATTGAATATCTCACCACCCACTAAAATACTGCAACCCTCACTGCAAATGCTCTCTAGAAATTGCGCAGTCAAGGAAGAGGGATGCTCTTCTGCTGATGGAAAATGATTGGCCTTATGCCAAAGATGATGGAATGAATATCTGAAACTCCCTCACTAATATCCCAAAGGAATGGAGACTCCCTCCTCTGAAATACAATGCCGGAAGTGATGTTGAGAAACCCTCCCCTGCAACACCCAGCAACACAGCTCAACCACCAATGGAGACTGCGCTAGAGCTGAATGGAATGCTTTGGCCTCAAGCCAGAATATGGGGAAAATGAAGAACAAGATCTTCCAAGAACTACTCAATGGAAGAGATGGGATTCCCGCTCGGGAACACCCAGTGCTAGTACACTACATCTCAGCTAAACAACCAGAGAATGCTCTTGTCTAAGAAGACAAGAAAAATGATAATCAAAAGCATGAATGAGAATGGCTGCTTCATTCTCCTTTTAAACAAGTGAAAGGTGCTTTGCTATGGGTCCCACACCTTAGGGTTTCCTCTCTAGAATGATCTCCTCCTCATGAAAACTGCGCTGGCCCACCAAGTGAATCTTATCTTCTCTATCTGCGCAGCCAACTTGGCCTCTTCTAGAATTATCCACCTGCAATTTGTCTCTTTTCATACATGGGGTGTGAAATCTAGTTCTTTATTGACCCCTTTTCACATTACAAGGGTTCGTTATTCAGATTTTTATTATCAATGGGTTTTCCTACCCATTTATTCTTCTCCTAAAGCAAAAACAAAAGTTTTTAATGTTCCACAAAATTTTGGAACATTACACTAATGAGCTATTAATCCCATCAAATGGATATCAGATGCCAAAGTTACATCCCTGGGAGGTTGAAACACCAATTTACCCAAACGGGACCCACAATTTTAGCGCTTCATCTCCTAGGGTTAGGTTTTTGGACGTTTCGGGTTTTACATTGTTTCTCAATAATAAATAGGCCTTAGAGCCTCATTGTAACACAGTGGAGAGGCTTGTAGCCGTCACATCTCTTCTCAGGGATACGCTACCAGTGCCCTCGCCCGCTCATTTCCATGATGTCTGTAATATGTCTCCGAGCCTCAATGTAACACAGTTCAGTAGCCTGTAGTCGCCATATCTCTTCTCAGATATAATCCTACCAATGCCCCAGCTATTCATTTCTATTAAAGCATATTTCAGTCATTCTTTTTATTAATAAAATGAAGCATTATTTCCGCTGCATCTTTGTCTCTATGGATATATGTGTATTTTGTGCGTTCCTACATAAATCCAGATTAGTGGTGTCAGAGTAAGGTTTCTCTTTCTCTATTTTTCTTTGCATGTTCCCAACTCGGCCAGGGTATAAGGAGTTCAGGCTTGATTTGGTCGCACCATTGCAAGATCAGCCTTGCAAACCCCGACAACCCTCCATGGCGGAAGGAAAAAAGACAAGGGAGAAAGAGATCCTATCAAAATCTTACTCGAGGAGGCCCTCGAGAAATAGAGGAATGTGTGATGGATAAATTTTCCCAAATCCTTCAATGGCTGCCCACCAGTGACACATCTACATCCACTACGTCCGCCAAAAGGTCCGCGACACCCTTGACAAATCCAATACCAAGTTCAACAGAATTCCCCCCCCCTCCATGGAGGAACTTAACGCAATGGGGACCACTGCTTCCTAAGGAGGGAGAAATGATCTAGGTGGATATCGACGGCCACCCACCTATTCCATTTGGACCCGCATCGTCAACTCTTTCAGTCCTTCACTTCCAGTAGCTTCCTATTTTTAGCAAGTTTTCGGGTCCTACACTCCCGGAGCCGTTTTGGGGCCTTGATGATCCAAGTGGATGTTGGTGGCCACCCACCTATTCCATTTGAACCCCCACCATTAGTTCTTTCCATTTTTAAGTTGCAACACAACTTACTATTTTTAGAAGTTTTTCGGGTCCTGAATTTCCGGAGCCATTTTAAGGCCCTAAACGACGTTTTTTGGGAAAATTGAGAGCAACATGGGTCCAAGGGCCCTTGGAATGATGTTGCTCACATTGAAATTTGTACTCCTTGGATTTATATTTCTAATGAGCTATTTAGTGCTTCAAACGGAGATTGGATGCCAAAGTTACGTCCCCAGGAAGTTGAAACACCAATTTACCCAATCAGGACCCACAATTTTGGCGCTTCATCTCCTAGGGTTAGGTTTTTGGACGTTTTAGGTTTTAAATTGTTTCTTAACAATAAATAGGCCTTCGAGCCTCACTGTAACATAGTGGAGAGGTATGTAGTCGTCACATCTCTTCTCAGGGATACGCTACCAGTGCCCTTGCTCGCTCATTTCCATGATGTCTGTAATAGGCCTCGGAGCCTCAATGTAACACAGTTAAGCGGCCTGTAGCTGCCGCATATCTTCTCAGAGATAGGCCTACCAGCACCCTAGCTATTAATTTATATTAAAGAATATTTCATTCATTCTTTTTATTAATAAAATGAAGCATTATTTCCATTGCATCTTTGTCTCTATGGCTATATGTGTATTCTGTTGCATTCCTGCATAAATCCGGATCAACTTTCCAGTGTCCTTATTTGTTTTTGTGGTGTTTTTCTTTGCTTGTCATTTCATCGAGTTGTCCTGGGTCACCTCGCCTTGGCTTTTTCCTTTGTTCTATAGTTTGGGGGCGGCTTTCCCTTGCTTCATATTCACAGATCCAAAGTCTCTCTTCTTCTATTTAAATTTTTTCTCGATCTTGGAAGCATATTGGTATGCTGCACCAAGTGAGGAGATGTCGAGGAGCTCAATTTACTCCTGAATGTATATGTGAAAACAACGGCGGTACTTAAGCACTAGATGTTTCTCTAAATATTTGATACCCAACTTTGTGTGCAGCGTATGGAATAGATTCTTTAACTCATGCACATCTTGATCCCTTTGTTGCTGTAACATAGTCCATTGTATGTACTTGTCTTCATAACTCCCCACAGTGTAATATTTTTCCTTGATGGAATCTTGGAAAGAATTCCAAGTGGTTTATACTAAAAAAAATGAGGGTTCTCTCTCACCCCTCCGTTCGCAATAGTTTTCCCACTAATCCTTGACATGGGGGGCGACTTTGAGGAGCACAAAGGTAATATTTTCCTTATTAGAAAAATCATGAACTGAAAAATATCATTCCAACATATTTAACCATTTATCTATGACATATGCATCTATTTTACCTTCAAATATGGGAATTTCAAATTTGAATTATACCTTGAAGGGAGTGGCACCTCTAGAGTGACTGCTGGAAGAAGATGCATCGCTTGTGGGCATCTGTCGAAGGATCTAGGCAAAGATTTCCATCATCACATTCCTCTTTCGCTCAAGGGCTTCTTTGAGCAATGTTTTGAAAGGATCTCCTGGTCCCTCATACTTCTTTTCTTCCGCCACGGGAGGCCATCGGAGTTTGTGAGGCTAGTCTTGTAAAGGTTCAACTAGTTCAATCCCTAATTCATTATAACCGGACCTCTTTGGGGACATACAAAGAAAAACATAGAAAGAGTAGACTGCTCTGATACCACTGATACAAACTTAGAAAATAATGCAACATAATACAAATATAACCATAAATACAAATATGCAGCATAAATAACGCTTCATTTCACTAATATCAAAGAACTTAAATGTGCTTACAAAAATAATGGAACTAAACTAGCTCAGGCAATGGTATCTTATATTTGAGAAGAGATGTGGTAGATACATGCCTATGAAATGTGTTACAATGAGTCTTAAAGTCATATTTATTATTGAGAAACAATGGAAAACCCTAAACATCCAAAAAACTAACCCTAGGAGATGAATCACCAAGTTTTTGGGTTCCATTGGGGTAAATTGGTACATTAACTTCTCGAGGTAATAACTTTGGTATACGATATCCATTTGATGTGCAATATAACTCATTATAAATATCCACCCGAGTACTACAACTTTCAACTACAAACATCAACAATATTCTCAAGTTATCCCATTTTCGAAAAAAATGTCGTTTAGGGCCTCAAAACAACTCCAGAAGTCTAGGACCCAAAAAATTGCCAAAAGTAGTAAATTGTGCTACAATTAAGGAAACTAAAAAACTAAAAGAAAAAATTGTGGGGCTCCAAGTGGAATAGGTGGGTGGCCACCAGTACCCACCTAGATAAATAATGTTGTGGGGTGAATTTAATATGGAAATAATGAAATGAAATTATCAAAACAAAGAATAATATATCTCTAAGAAAAATTAACATGCTATAAGAGCTAGACTAAAGAAAAGTCATTAAATATCACCCCTATGAAGACAAATTTTATGAAATCATGTGAAGATGGAGGATACCTAAAATAATTCTAGGGTTTGAAGGAAACCCTCGAAAATTTGGTTTTTCCTGGTTTTGATAGTGATTTTCAGCCTTGTTTCCTTTTTCCAGATGCCATGGTATGTTGGGATTGTGATATCAATTTTTAGCTTTGGAATTTTTGGGTGGATTTTAGAATCTGGGGTGGAGGTGGTCTTAGGTTCATTCATAAAGGCCTAAGAATCCTTTGGCCAGTTTTCGTGGGATTCACAGTAAATCTTGAGGGAGGTGTCTCAATTTAGGGCCTAGTGATGTGGTATTGGATTATGGTAAATCTTGAGAGATAGGGAGATAGAAAATTCCTCAGGGATAGTGATGGAGTCCATATGGCATTCCAGGTTTGGTTCAGTTTTTTATTGGAGCATCAGTTTTGGTATGATCACGATATGGTGAGGGTTGAGGTGGTTTAGCCTCTGGATTCCCTTGTTTTTTTTGGATTGGTTTATCCATGAATCCCGCATTCATGCTTGGAATATGGCATAGGGGTGACTAGATGAAGAGAGATTTGGCTCAGCCATGTCTATGGTTGGGTGGTACGTGGAAGTCCCAAACCTAGTCGATTATTTCCTATGTTTAATGGAAGCTAAGTTCTCTTACTTTTGTATCTATTAATGTGTGGATTTAATGTATGTCATCTAACTATTATTTACATGTTTTTATGCTGGTTATAGGCCTATTTAAATTACTAGTTCATGTCATGGTTATTTCATGTATTTAATTGTAATTGTTAAAATAATGGATACAAGCCCTAATTGATGTCATATTTGTTCAAGGAAGAGGGTGGTGATCCTTATTGTAATGTTTCATAATATTTTATAGTAATTCATGCTATGTCTTGTATCATATACCTGTAGATTTCATTCATGCCAAGTGTTTTACAAAATGTCAATCTCAGATGGGGATGACCAAGCTTAGTCCTGGAGTCATTTTTTGGTTATTTGGAATAGTTGTCATGTGTTTTATGATTTGTGAATGCTATAGGAAGTTTTGGGTAGTGTCTGGGATTCTAGGCTTAAAATTTTCCTTAAGTCTCATGGACACGGGCACAGGTCTAGATAATTAAGTCCCTCAACACACGAATGCCCATGTTGTGGGTGTGTCCAGAGCCTCCCAAATGCACCCTTACCAATTTTAAGGGAGAATTTGAGGGTTTTATTCATTAAAAATCAGGGGGACTCAAGGATAAGTTAGCTTGAGGCTTGAGATAGCCTCTAGGGGTCCTATAGCAGGTGCAGGGAGTTTATATTATGATTTTCCTCTTCGATTCCACTTCCTTAAAGTCACCAAGGAGGTCGAGTCTGATCTTAATTTCCCTCAACTCATGTTTACCCCGATTGGCTAGTTACTTAGGGTAGATGTGAGGGGAGGTGTACATTACAAGTGGTATCATAGCGTGGTTTCTCTCTCCTTGGAAAAAGTCTGACGTTGTCAATATTTTCATCGTTGTGTATTTATGTCAGTCGTGTATGTGTTTCTTATGTTATGGTATATGTATTGGTTTCATATGCATGGTGTTGGTCACGGTGGCAGTGATGTCTCCATGGAAGGGCTAATGGAGTCTTTGTACATGTGTTTTCATGAGAATATGACTGGTTATACATGTCTGGTGATTACATGTGGTCAATTTTGCATTGGTATGGTTGAGGTTGTCATGCATGAGGTCATGGTGTGTAGTTGATGTGGTCGTTCATTGATGACTATACTATAACTAGAATGATGTTTATGCGTTGATATACCATATATTATAAGTCTATATGCTATTACGATTATGTATATACATGTATTACGCTGATTGGTGGATCTTGTAGATGATATATACTCCCCAAATTATTCTAAGGTACGTTGGTTTATTGTGATTTTATTTAAACTGACATGAGATGCCTTGCAAGAAGAAATAAAGGATGGCTAGTAAGATGGTAGACTACAAGGATTCTCATTATGAATCTGATGAAAAACATGGTGTTGGGCACTCATCTGATTTAGAAGATACACTGAAAATTTTGAAGGAATACATAAGGATTTGTAAGGTGGACAAAGACAGGATCATATAGGCACAAGAAAAACAAGCATAAGTAAATGCAGAAATCCTTCAGAGTTTGTTAGAATTTTAGTGATAGGGGACACTTCATATCAGTTATGGAAAAGAGGATGTAACTAATGGTGCATATGGAAGTAGGTATCTTAGTGGTTATAGGTCGAGTAGAGATGATACAATTAGAGATGGAAGATTCTTGGAAACTCCAGATAGGAGAGGTGATAGACACATGTAATATTGTAGTTCTCATTTTGATATGATTTTCATCGCTATCATCCTTACAGGAGGAGTGACAAGGGGTATTTTCTAGATGAGTTTAAGAAAGAAAATCTACCTACCTTTGCCGAAGAGATGAAGAAACCACAAGATGTAGAGGCATGGTTTCTTGGTACGAGGAAATTCGTCAGGTTGCATGACTATTCAGAAAACATGAAATCCAGAATAGCTACATTCACTATCAAAGGTAAAGTAGACATTTGGTGGGAAGATGTGAAGAATTTTAGGGGTATTTATAAGAAGGAGCTGAATTGGAGTGAGTTCAAGAGGCTATTTTGGAAGAAGTATCTGTCAGAGTGGTACTATGATGCTAGAGCTAAGGAGTTTTATGAGTTGCAGATCGGTTCTATGACAGATGATGACTATACTAGATGGTTCTAGGATTTGTTAAGATATGTACCTTACCTCAAGGAGGAGAAGGACAGGGTTCATAGATTCATTAGTGGGCTTCCAGTAGCCTATAGAGACTGGATTGAGTTTGATGAGCTTAGATCATTGGAGTCCATTCGAAATCTAAAGCATTGTTATGAACAATAAAAACAAAAATTTGAGCCTAATAATGATTTGAAAGGAAATGAGAAATCTAAGGGAAGAAAGCAAGAAATACCATAAGATGTAGGTGAGAAAGAAAATGTGGTTCCTTACAATAAGTTCAATACAACTGGGAAAGGAACTGGAGATAAGTAGGCTAAAGGTGATGGTAGAGCACCATTACAGTGTTGGATATGTGACAAGGATCATCATAAGAGGGGCTGTCCGAAGTATCAGGGTGGTATATCCCAGATCTATAGTGCACAAGAGGTGCAAATAGTTGGGGATCTTGGTCATACCATTCCTTGGCTTTATACACTTCTGGACAACAAGTAGGAAAATCAGTAGGCTTATATCACTGAGATTGTGATAAATTTGTTTCTATTTTGATTGACCTTGGATCTAATTATAGTTATATTAATCCTAACCTAGTGGATAAGTGTGGTTTGAGAAATGAAATGCATGCACAATCTTGGTTAGTGTAGTTGGATACATGTACAAAGAAAAGAGTTCACCTATGGGTAATATCTTGTGCATTTGAGTTAGATTATTTGCCTACAATAACATGTTGGAGTAATCACCACACATCTATGGAATCTGTAATTCCCACCATGGTGATCCTAGTTACTGATTTGGAAGTTTAACAATACCTTCTGGTTTTGGTGTAACGAAAACCTCTACATGGTATCAGAGCCTGGACCTAGGTTCGATTCCCCCAAGCCGCATTTGAGGGGGGCTATTGATTTCCCTGAGCTGCGTTTGAGGGGGGGTGTTGGAGTAATCACCGCACCTCTATGGAATCTGTAATTCCCACCCTGGTGATCCTAGTTACCAGTTTGTAAGTTTACCAATACCTTTGGTTTTTGGTGTAACAACAAACCTCTACATAACACACTTGAACATACTACCGTTGGGATCATATAGTATGATATTGGGTATGGAATGGCTATACCTTCACAAGACCAAGGTGCATTGTTATGAAAAATCCATTGAGTGAATGGATGGAAATGGGGGACTGAGATTCTTACAGGGAAAGAATAAAGCCACATTAGTTAGGATGGTGACAACCGTGCAGGCCCATCACAGTCACATGAAAGGGTATGTGCTATTTGCAGTACATATCTCTAGCGATAAAGGTAAGGAAGTTTAGAATGCAGATGTTTTGGGTAGGTATCTGATTCTACAACAGTTTCAGGATGCGTTTTCAACACATATTTCATAGTTTCCACCTCATAGGGAAGTGGATTTTTCTATTGAGTTGGTACCAGGGGCAACACAATCATCAAAGGCACCTTACAGGATGAGCACACCTGAGTTGGTAGAGCTAAAATTGTAGCTAAAAGAGATGCTTGATAAGGGATACATTAGGCCAAATGTATCACCTTAAGGCACACTAGTGTTGTTCGTGAAGAATAAGGATGACACTCTTAGACTATGCATTGATTACTGCCAGTTGAAAAAAGTGACCATTAATAAAATATACCCATTACCAAGGATAGAAGATTTTTTTGATCAGCTGAAGGGATAAGAAATGTTCTTTAAGATGGAATTGAGACCAGGGTATCATCAAGTACACATTAAAGAGCTAGACATCTACAAGACAACTTTTCAGACCAGGTGTGGGCATTACAAGTTTTTTGTAGTTCCATTTGGTTTGACTAATGCTCCAACTAAATTTATGTGTTGGATGAATAGTGTGTTTCATCCTTATCTAGACAAGTTTATGATTGTTTTAAACTATGATATACTTGTATATTATAAGAATGAAGAAGAGCATGTCGAGCATTTGGCAGCAGTGTTGAGATTGTTGATAGAGAATCAATTGTATTCTAAGCTCTAAAAATGTAGTTTCTTTCAGACTGAGGTACACTACTTGGGACATGTTTTCTCCAAGGAGGGAATAACAGTGGATAAAATAAAGGTAAGAGCCATCATTTATTGTGTTAGTCATCAATAATTTTTGCCATTTGTAGATGACTAAATATTTGTCCTAGATTTCTAAAAACAAGATTCCTGAACATTGTGAGTTTTAGAAATCTCACTGTGTTCATTATCCTTAAACCAAAATTTTCACTATTTTACTCCTCTTCCATTCCATGGTTAGACTACCACTCCTAAAAGACCCCTCATGGGCTCAAGCCACTCATATTTATCCTATTTTCCCACCCCTAACCTGAGCACTCTTTTTTTCCTTTGCATCACCCCTCCACTTTCCATCTAGGATTGCCAAACAATCCGCTCCTACTCATGTTCACCAGGTGCCTCAAGCATTGATGGTCTAAAAACTATCTCTGTAGGCTCTTTAGATAAATCAAGTACATTTGATTTTGGATCTTCAATACATCAATTTGTCAAAAAATCTGTTTTTTTTTTTTTTTACACTTGAAGCCTCCAAACCAGCTTTCAGTCAAATATCATGGTCAAAAACCCCCCACTAGGTCAATTAGGGTTTTACATGGTTAAAGGTCATCATTCCCAAGAATAATACCATTAATTTCCAAGGTATGCACATGAGGTAATGGACAAGCTTGACACTTTTGCAGAAGTGTTAAGAGGTCAATCAACAGAAGAAATTGATGAGGTAAGTGGTTTGTGCCTAAAGGATGACATCTTGTAGCAAAGGAGAGAACATAACACTTGGACTTGTAGGAGAATTAGGGTTTTGATCTTGAAGGTCCAAAATTATGCCAAGACACTGATAAATTGCATAAATGGGAGCAGATGAAGATTTAGAAGCTGCTGTTGTGTGCAGGCATTCCAAAGTTTTCCAAAGTGACTCAAGCAAAACCTACAGGGAAAAGATGAAAGAGTATCAATGAGAAGGATAAAGCCAAGGTTTTCAGTCACCTGCCAAGCATCACAGGATTTAAAACTCCATGGTGTAGACCTCTCAAAGGTATTTACAAGGTTGTCATGCCTAAATAAGAAAAAGAGGTAAGTTCAACTCCATGCTGCAAGAAAAAAAATGATCAAGAAAGTGAAGCTGTTGTTGTGTGAAATCATCACAAAGGTGTCAAACGCAACATATCATGCCTCCTTTACCAAAAGAAAGATCAAAATTCATCACTTCATCAACTTGTAGGCAATGGCATAAACAGAGCTCAGTAAAAGAGAAAAAAGGATTAAAACCTCAGAAAATAGTTTATCAAAGGTTAAAAATCAATTCACAAGCCCATAGAATTCATTGCACGCTTCTCATTAATCATGGTTCACTTGTAGAGAGTTGAAGTTTTCAAATAAAGAAGAAATTTGAGTTTTTAAGTCAAACTGGGAAAAATTTTGTGGCGTTGCGTGTTCAGGGCGGTGCTACACGTTCAGGGTCGGGCACTGAATGTTCGGAGGAATTCCCTATGCAAATTTTCACTACGCTATGCATTCAGAGGCGTATTGCGCATTCTCCCAGGAATCCCAACAGGTCTGTGCAAAGGCATTCTGGTAGGCACTACACGTTGGGCAGGGAAGCTCGACAGGCCCGAAACACGTGTAGGTGTTGCGCGTTCACATCCTAACAGGCCTGAATCTGCGTTCAGGCGCTGCACTTTCGCCTGAAGCTCCTCCTTCACCTACAAATGCCCAAAAACAACAAAAAATACCTCCATGCTGCCATCAAAGGGTTTTCAAGAGAATTTCTAAAACTGGTAGGTGGATGTCATCATGGAAAATTTTAGGGGCTAATATTCGTAGGTGGGCTAATTTTCCATGGTTTTTCCAAAAAAAAGATTCGCCAATTTCCATTTTTTAATAAAAATGATTCGCCCAAATTTTACAAAATAAAATTATTTTACTTTAAAAATTTCCAACATTATATAGACAATATATATAATATCATTATAAATTTGAATAATTTTACAAATACATCAATAAACATTTTATACTTTGCCTATTAGGGGCTAGTGAAATTCGCCAATTTTTTAAACTTCAAGATAATTTTCCATCCTTAAAATTATCCTTGGATGTCATGCTTTTTCCTCCAGTGAATTTTGATGGTTTGATGTTAAGAGAAATTGGGAAAACCCTAAAGGAGTGAAAACCCTAAATCCTCATGCTAAGTTACTGTCAGAGAAAAAATATAACAAGAAATTGATGTTTGTCCTTGATTTCTAGCTCTCCCTCACAATCATACACTTACACCTTCATTCATCCCTCTCACTCACTTGCAAAAGCTGCCTTTCACCATCATTCCATTTCACTTCTCATAGCAGCTTCACAATAAGAGCTAGGGTTTGCTATGGAAAAGAGGCATAAGGGTAGAATATCCATATGGTAGGTCATATTATAAATCATGAAGCCATACCAACTCATAAATATCATGCCTCCATCAGTTTCCAAGAATCCATTCCAAAGAACAAATCATTTGCCACACCTAGGGCCATTTTTTCTTCAAACTATGTTTTTGACCAAACAGAGGTGAATTTGACAAAATTGAGAGATTTTTTTGTTCATAATAGGTCCAAAAATAAAAACCTCCTTCATATTTTACACAGGTGTTATGGTTTTAGAGAAATTTCAAAATTACATGTGTCACGGGATAATTGCTGCACTTCTTGAGTGACGTTGAGAAAATAGTTTTTTCTCATAGATGGAGTGTCCAAATGAATTTCTTGATGATTCAAATGAAAACTATACTGGAATATATTTCTAATGAGCTATCATGAGCTCATTTTGGAGTTGAGGAAGGCCTCCAAAAGTTGTCTGCACCATCACTCTACATTTATGCACCATCATTCAACACTTTTTGACCAGTCTTGGGAGAATAAATTTTTGACAGGTCAAATCAACTCCAATCAGAGAAAAAAAGGTATATTTGGAAAGCATGCTGGAAGATATTTCAATGAGCTATCATGATCTCAATTTGGAGTTAAGGAAGACCTCCAAAATTTGTCTACACTAGCACTCTGCATTTCTGCACCATCATTCAGCACTTTTTGACCAGTCTTGGGAGAACAACTTTGGACAGGTAAAATAAAATCCAATCAGAGAAAAAAAGGTATATTGGGAAATTAGACATGATAATATTTCCAACGAGCTATTATGGGCTCAATTTGGACACCGGGAAGGCCTCCAAATTTCCTCTGCAAAAAGGCGTTGCACCTTCAGAAATCGGCGTTGCGCGTTCATGCCAGCGTGACAAGGCCAACAGGCCCGTGCAGGCGCTGCGCATTCAGGCCACCCGAATCGCCCAACAGGCTAGGCAGGCACTGCACATTTGACCAGGGAGGCCCTCCAAGAAAACTAAGCCTCCAAACTTCTTCAAAACTGCCTCTAAGGCTTCTCCAAGTACTAGTAGAGGTAGTTGCAGGTCATCAACTCCTCCCCAAGTATTTTGTCACCATTTGATTAGATAAATGAAAACCTAAGGTCAAAAATCCTGATTTTCAGAACCTTGAGGTCATTTTTTGTCATTTCTCTATCTACATATGAAGTATATCAGTTGAAACAAGGGTATTTACATAGTTAGGGATTGTCATCAAAGTTTTTTGCCTCTCACTCAGCCTAATATACATATACCTATGCACTCACCCTTCTCATTCAAAAGCAGAATGCTATTTTATCATACCCTCCTTCATATCAATTTCACATCAAGTCTCAGGATGTCAAAGGCAGAGTTTTTTAAATGTTGATAAGGGAGATAGAAATAAGAAATCAAGAAATAAAGGAATCAGTGATGATATTGAGAGGCAAATAAGGCAGAGAGCACAAATCATGAAGAAAGCAGTGGTGAAAAAGGTGGTGCGGAAATCAGTAAAGAGGTAAATAGTGATGAAAAGACTAATGATGGAACACCTAGCAGTCAAGGTAAAGAAGAAATAGATGATTACCATGTTGTCAACAAAGATAGTGAGGATGCAACAAGCCATGAAGGAGAGGCCGTTGAGACAGAAAATAGTAAGGATCATAACAAGTCAGAGAGCAGTGCTAAAGGCAGTGAAGGAGATGGTCAGGTTCAAATGAGGAATGAAACAAAGACCAATAATAAAGAAAGAATTGAAGCAAAAAATAGTGAGGGAAATGATGAAACAAAAAGCAGTGTAGAAGATAATGCAGAAGGAAGTGATGAAAAAAAGAACAGTGAAGAAAGTGCACTGAATGAAATTAGGCCTATGGAGGACATGATGGAACCAATGAGGCTTAAAGACAAAGAAAACTTGGTACAATTTCTGATTCATTCCCTACCAATCTCCCAAACATAATCAGCTGAACAAAATCCAAATTTGGGCACATTTATGCACTTGTGACATTTTGACTGTTTTTTAGGGCCAAAAGCGCAACACCTTTGGTGCTACGCTTTTCCTAAAAGCATCCTCAGTAGGAAAAATTTACATTTTTGGAAACCTCAGCTCAAGTACAACATGCTCACCAAATGTCAGGTCATTTGGAGTTGATTTGGTCCTCTAAAAGGCCTAAAAACATGGCAATTTTCACCTTTCTGCCATGTTTTTAGGGCTGGCAATGTGCCTTGAGAAGCCTTGGGATATTTAATTTTTGAATAGGTTAATGGATCCCAATCAGAAAACCTAGGGAATTTTTGGAAATTAGACTCCACAGGCTTTCCAA
Organism: Pinus albicaulis; assembly: GCA_034641835.2. NCBI lineage: Eukaryota > Viridiplantae > Streptophyta > Pinopsida > Pinales > Pinaceae > Pinus > Pinus albicaulis. Next base: position 1,667,093,061 of record CM076584.1, read on the forward strand.
AGAGCCATCACGAAGCCAATTTTGACATCAGGAAGGCCATCAAAACTTGGATGTAATTGGACCCAGTTTTCCTGTGCATGCGCTATGCCTTCAGACCTCACTGCTGTGCCTTTAATGTGAAAAAGTCAAAAAAAGACACTAATTTATGGAAAAATAATATTTTAGTGATTTTTGGGGAAAATCACTCCAAATTTAGGTGCTAAGAGTTATTTTTGCATTTATTTCATGAGATATTTTGTGTCTTGGGCCTTGCATGGTCTCTTAGACATAAATGACATTTATGGGTGTTTTTGACATTTTCAAACCCTAGTTAGGGTTTTCACCCTCCTTTGATATATAAATAGATCATGAGGGCCTTATTGTAAAATGTTTGCATTTGATGAATCTTGGGAGAAATAAATAGTTTTCTGGAGATTGAAGAGAAATTGGTGTTGTAGAATTTGTGGATGACTTGTTTCGATTGATGATGGAGAAGGCTTGCTTACAAGATCCCTGAGCATGGTTAATGGTGATGTGCCACTATTCAGTTCTTTTTTTCTTATGTATAATTTTGTTACATCCTTATATATTGTAGTAGGACAAATGTTTTAGACTACGAAATGTTTTTCAAAGGCACCTTAGCTCTGTTTGTTCTTCACCGCTTCTATGTTTTCCTCTGCTACGTCAGTTTAGAGAATTATTAGTTGCTCTCTAGACCCACCCAAGCTTTTTTATCTTATGAATGATTCAATATAGTAGATATCAAAGATTTTTTATGGTTAGCCCTTCTTGTTTGATGTCAATAAAACATTGTTCTTAAGATCTTTCATTGGAGTATCACTATTTAGGTTTTGCCAAAGAGGATATGTTTCAATCATACCCTTCGTCCATTCTTGAAAGGTTGCTTTGGAGGTATTTATGGATATGATCAATGATGTTTAGGAGTTCCCTCTTCTTTGATCTATGTTATATGTCTATCTTAAATGTTTTCTAACCTTGAAGGTGAAATCACTAGAATTTAAATAAGTTTCTTGCCTTCTATATTTCACTGGATTGTTTGTCTTAAATGCTTATTTTCTTGAGTTTAATCAAAGAGTTATTGGTTTGCCCTGTCTTATGATTACTTATTTATGTTGGATAGTGTTAAAGGCCCTTCTTTTTAAAGTATTTGACAAAGGATTCTTAACCGCCCTTTTCCCTACTTTGTTCACAAACTTGATGTTCATTTCATCTCACATAAACCTTGAAAATCCATTTGACCATGTTAAATTTTCCCTGTGATGCACCTGATTCATTGTTGAAATTTCCATGAATTTTATAGACTCCATAGCCCAATGACTTGAATATTTCCTCACTCCATCTATTCTACTTGATCATCTACCCAAAAAAAACAAACAAACAAACCCTAAACTTAACAACTAGCCTAAAATCAAACCCTAAAAGAAAACAAGTTCACATCCTTTGCACAAAATAGAGAGAGCCCTCTATGAGTCCAGGAAGGCTAGGTCCTAGGACTCTAAAGACTGGTATGATGTTACCCCTGTTTATTTGTTCTCACCAATCTAAAAAATTACGGGGACCTAGCATAATGGCGATCACAGTGGGACCTTCTGATCAGTCACAATCTAAGTATTCCTTAGGACCTCAGAAAACCCACAAACATCCTTAGATTGGTATTTAGTTGTTGATGGTGGACAACAAGTACATCCTTAAAACAATAAACATCATCCACCTGGTGACTCCACTGGTCTTCAGTATCCCTGTTGACCCCACTAGTTCTCGAAGACTCCCCTAGGAATGCATTAATCAATCCTAGTATTGCTAATGGTGGACAACAAAGTTGAGATCTTCCACTCGGCGACTCCACAACTCTCAATAGACCTAAATACTCCACTGGTAGAGAATTATAGATTGGTTGAAAAGATACAATGACCCCTTTCTGATTTACAAACATGGATCCAAGATTACAATGAAGATATGCCCCAATGAGTAGAGATCATATCCCTGGATTCCCACACAAAATGCCTCAAATAAATTGGATAAAAAACCTACCTATATTTCAATATGAAAAATTTGATGACCCCTCGTTACATCTCATAAAATTTCATATACATGTATGGAGGTTAAAAGTTGAATGGCACGAGGACTGCCTCATGAAATTTTTTATGGAAACATTAGAGGGTTAGGCAAGGGAATGGTCTGAAGGCTTGGACCCTGGCACCTTGTTTTCTTTGAAGGATTTCCACAAGGTATTTTATGAAAATTATAAAGAATATTGTCCATCTCTATCATTAGCCAAAAATTGTTGTGATCAATCTGAAGAGCTCATACAATACCTTGTAAACATTGATTAATATTTAGGAAATTGGCATCCTGAAGATCTATTAGAGGAAATTCATGCATTTCATACTCAAGATAACTATCATGACATCCAAGAAAAGTTGGTTGAGGATGAAATAAATTAGGAAGTAAAGGAATATATTCAATATCTCTCTGAAGGCACAAGTAATGACTTACCATCTCTTCTAGGTGAGGCTCAAGAAGACATTCGGCCTCAGAATCAGCCTTTACAAGAGAAATAAAACCTTCAGCCTTGTGATCAATCACAAAGGGAAGATAAACATCATGGTTCTGTCCAAAGAAAGAGAAATATGCCTCCTCTTTTAACTGAAGAGGAGATAGATCAGATTATAAGCATGCAACCAACCTTTAAAACTTCATGCGAGCAGAACATTTCTATTCTTTCTCATGCTAATCCCAACGACCATAGATTAGAAAATGAATGTGTAGATCAATTTGAAGAAAAACAATCTGATAATACAATATGTTTGATTGGTGACATTAATTATTTTTATGAATTTCCAAAGTTTGATCAATATGATGATGGTCATGTTCTCCAAATAGAAGCTAATCTTGTAGAGCAATCAACAGCTGGTTTGTGGAAGGAAGTTCAGTTTAATCAAAACAACAATCAACCAATACATGCCCGCTATGAAACTGATGAGGAAAGTCTAGAAAATTTGGAAGTAAGTGAAGCATCTCTGCCTCTTTCTTCTAATTCGTTTCAGTCTATCAAAAATAATTTTCATGTGATTGGAAATAAACAGTCTTTCAGTTTTGATGTTGATATTGGGGAAGATAATGGAATTCTTGAGCAAGTTGCTGATGAGGAGCCTTTTCCTGAGATGGTTGAGGAAATCATTGGTGACATAGAATATTCCTTAGCTCCATATTTGCATCCACCAAGTCCCATTGAATTTCAAATTGCAGGTGAAGGCTTGGAAGTTGATAATCATAGAAGAGTTTTTCTGCTACCTTCCCAAGAAGATTTATTGCTAAAGACTGATTCTGCTCATCAACATGATAACCTTCGCACAGATTTTAGCTTACTAAATCATAATACATCAGGTTTGTTGGAGGATAAAATTGCATGAGGCTGCCAACATAGATGATCACGAGGAAGAGATGGGGTTTCTGGTTCAAAAGAACCCCGGGCATAGCCAAGTGAAAGGAGTAGTCCTGAATAAATTTTATTTTTAAAATCCTCTAAGTCAGGTATTATTCCAAGGTCCCTTTCTGTTTTCTTAGAAACATTGGAGGAGGGAGTGAAATATGTCAGAAATAGTCCAAGTTTTAAATAATATTGTAGGCACTACTATTCAAAAACAAGTGAGGTGTAAGTGGCTTTTCTATTTTGTCAGCACACTCAAAGAGCTAAACAAAGATAACTAATGGAATCATTTTTTGAGTGGTTATATTGAAAAAGTGAGTTCAACAAATGAATGTACATCATATGTAAAGTTAGATTAGGATAGATAGGTGCAAAAAAGCTCAGCCTTTGAGCATCCTTTTAGTTTTAGATTTTTTTGAAAAATGAAAACACAAAAACAGAGAAAAAAGAAAGAAAAAGAGGGCAGAAAAAGAATAGGTACAACCCCATACCCAAAAAAGAGTACTGCTGAAAGTGTACAAGCCTAAATGCCACTGCTGATTAAGAAAAAGAGTCTTTTTTAGTCATCTAGCCTAATCATGGCTGAACATGTTTTAAATTTATGCTGACAGGTTAGTGAAAGAAGGCTTGTCAAATCATTTAAGCTTGAATTGTTAGTGGGAATAGATTAGGAACAAAAATGCTAGTTCTTAATTCTCAAATCTGAACCAAAGAAAAAAATGGGGATGCCTATCAAATGATAAAACACAACCCTCATACTTTCTAGTTTTGTTTGTAAAAAAATAATGTTTGTGTGCAACTTGTCCCAATGCCACAACCCATGGTAAATCAGATTGTTTAATCCTGGTTTTGATCATAGTTTCAATTTCATTTCAATACATTAGAGAATGAAGTTTGTCAAACCGCCTAATCTTGACAGATGAATAGTCTAGGTAGAGAATAAAAGAGTGCACTAGCATAATCTGAACTCTTGGAAGTGATAAGGGTACAAGTAGATAGTTTGTTTTTCCTTCAAAAGAAAAAATAATGTCAAGGGTTTTCCAATCCAAGTGCACCCACAAGAAGAAAAATGATAGGCAAAGGTATGATGGGTAGGTAAAGATGAGGTTGAAGCAGCCATGTCTTTCAGATTCTTGATATCATAGCTTCAAGAGAAACATTAGCAAATGAAAGAAGAAAAATCTACCCAATGGATAAGGCACTGGTCTTCATAAACTCAGACATTTGATATCTGATGTTCTGGACACCTCCTGAAAAGGAGCTACTATCACCAAGTGGAGCCACTGTTAGTCATCAATAATTTTTCCATTTTGTAGATGACTAAATATTTCTTGTAGATTTCTAAAAACAAGATTCCTGAACATTGTGAGTTTTAGAAATCTCATTGCCTTCATTATCCTTAAACCAAAATTTTTACTATTTTACTACTCTGCCATTCCATGGTTAGACTACCACTCCTAAAAGACCCCTCATGGGCTTATGCCACTCATCTTTATCCTATTTTCCCACCCCTAACCTCAGCACTCTGTTTTTCCTTTGCATCACCCCTCCACTTTCCATCTAGGATTGCCAAATAGCCTGCTCCTACTCATGTTCACCAGGTGCCTCAAGCATTGATGGTCTCAAAACTATCTCTATAGGATCTTTAGATAAATCAAGTACATTGGATTTTGGATCTTCAATACATCAATTTGTCAAAAAATCTGTTTTTTTTTTTTTTTTTTACACTTGAAGCCTCCAAACCAGCTTTCAGTCAAAGATCATGGTCAAAAACCCCCCACTAGGTCAATTAAGGTTTTACATGGTTAAAGGTCATCATTTCCCAAGAAGAATACCATTCATTTGCAAGGTCTGCACATGAGGTAATGGACAAGCTTGACACTTTTCCAGAAGTGCTAAGAGGTCAATCAGTAGAAGAAATTAACGAGGTAAGTGGTTTATGCGTAAAGGATGACATCTTGTAGCAAAGGAGAGAACAAAACACTTGGACTTGTAGGAGAATTAGGGTTTTGAGCTTGAAGGTCCAACATTATGCCAAGACACTGATAAATTGCAGAAATGGGAGCTGAGGAAGATTTAGAAGCTGCTGCTGTGTGCATGCATTCCAAATTTTGCCAAAGTGACTCAAGCAAAAACTACAGGGAAAAGAGGAAAGAGTATCGGTGAGAAGGATAAAGCCAAGGTTTTTAGTCACCTGCCAAGCATCACAGGATTTAAAACTCCATGGTGCAGACATAAGAATGTTTTGAAAATACTACTATGAGAAAACCTCTCAAAGGTATTTAAAAGGCTGTCATGCTTAAATAAGAAAAAGAGGTAAGTTCAACTCCATGCTTCAAGCAAAAAAATGATCAAGAAAGTGAAGTCGTTGCTGTGTGAAATCATCACAGATGTGTCAAAAGAAACATATCATGCCTCCTTGACCAAAAGAAATATCAAAATTAATCACTTCATCAACCAGCAGGCAATGGCATAGAGAGATGTTAGTAAAAGAGAAAAAAGGCTTAAAACCTCAGAAAATAGTTTATCAAAGGTTAAAAATCAATTCACAAGCCCATAGAATTCATTGCACACTTCTCATCAATCATGGTTCATTTGCAGAGAGTTGAAGTTTTCAAAGAAAGAAGAAATTTGATTTTTTAAGTCAAACTGGGAAAACTTTTGTGGCGCTGCGCGTTCAGGGCGGTGCTACGTGTCAGGGTCAGGCGCTGCGCGTTCGGAGGAATTCCTTGTGAAAATTTGCACTGCATTGTGCATTTAGAGGTAGGCACTACGCGTTCAGAGGTGTGCTGTGCGTTCGCCTGGGAAGCTTGACAGGCCCATGCAGAGGCATTTCGGCAGGCGCTACGCATTGGGCAGGGAAGCCCGATAGGCTCGAAACGCATGCAAGCGCTGTGCATTCACAACCCTACATTCCCGAATCTGCGTTCAGTGCGCTTTTGCCTAAAGCTCCTCCTTCACCTACAAATGACCAAAAACCTCAAAAAATACCTCCAAGATGCCATCAAAGGGTTTTAAAGAGCATTTCTAAAACTGGTAGGTGGATGTCATGGTTTTTCCTCCAATGAATTTTAATGGTTTGATGTTAAGAGAAATTGGGCAAACCATAAAGGAGTGAAAACCCTAAATCCTCATGCTAAGTTACTTTCAAAGCAGAAATATAACAAGTAATTTATGTTTTTCCTTGAGTTATAGCTCTCCCTCAGAGTCATACACTTACACCTTCATTCATCCCTCTCACTCACTTGCAAAAGTTGCTTTTCACAATCATTCCAATTCACTTCTCATATCAGCTTCATAAAAAGAGCTATGGTTTGCTATGGAAAAGAGGCATAAGGGAAGAATATCCATATGGTAGATCATATCAGCAATCATGACGCCATACCAACTCATAAATAGCATGGCTCCATTAGTTTCCAAGAAGCCATTCCAAAGAACAAATCATTTGCCACACCTAGGGCCAATTTTTCTTCAAACTATGTTTTTGACCAAACATAGGTGAATTTGAAAAATGTGAGAGAGGTTTTTTTCCATAATAGGTCCAAAAAGAAAAACCTCCTTCAGAGTTTACACAGGTGTCATGGTTTTAGAGCGATGTCAAAATTACAGGTGTCACGGAAGAATTGCTGCACTTTTGGAGTGACCTTGAAAAATTAATTTTTTCTCATATTTGGTTTGCCAAACTGACTTTCTAGATGTGTCAAATGAAAAATAGACTAGAAGAGCTTTCCAATGAGCTATCATGATCTTAATTTGGAGTTGAGGAAGGCCTCCAAATGTTGTCTGCACCAACACTCTACATTTTTGCACCATCGTTCAACACTTTTTGACCAATCTTGGGAGAATCAAATTTTGACAGGTCAAATCAACTCCAATCATAGAAAAAAAGGTATATTTGGAAATTATATTGGGATATATTTCCAATGAGCTATCATGAGCTCAATTGGAATTTAAGTAAGACCTCCAAAATTTGTTTGCACCAGCACTTTGCATTTCTGCACCATCATTCAGCACTTTTTGACCAGTCTTGGGAGAATAAACTTTTGACAGGTCAAATCAACTCCAATCAGAGAAAAAAAGGTATATTTATAAATTATACAGGATAATATTTCTAACGCACTATCATGGGCCCAATTTTGACACCAGTAAGGCCTCCAAATTCCCTATGCAAAAAAGGCGATGCACCTTCAGAAAGCGGCGCTGCGCATTCAGGCCAGCCTAATAAGGCCGAAAGGCCTGTGCAGGCGTTGCGTGTTCAGGCCACCCGAATTGCCCGACATGCTGGGAAATCACTATGTGTTTGACCAGGGATTCCCTCCAAGCAAACTAAGCCTCCAAAATTCTTCAAAAATTCCTCTAAGGCTTCTCCAAGTACTAGTAGAGGTAGTTGCAGGTCATCAACTCCTCCCTAAGTATTTTTTCACCATTTGATTAAAATAATGAAACCCTAAGGTCAAAAATCCTGATTTTCAGAATCTTGAGGTCACTTTTTGTCATTTCTCTATTTGCATATGAAATATATTAGTTGAAACAAGGGTAATTATGTAGTTAGGGATTGTCATCAATTTTTTTTGCCTCTCACTCAACCTAATATACATATACCTATACACTCACCCTTCACATTCAAAAGAAGACTGCTATTTTATCATACCCTCCTTCATATCAGTTTCACATCAAGTCTCAGGATGTCAAAGGTAAAATTTTTTCAGATGTTGACAAGGGAGATAGAAATAAGAAATCAAGAAATAAAGGAAGCAGTGATGATATTGAGAGGAAAATAAGGCAGAGAGAAAAAATCATGAAGAAAGCAGTGGTGACAAAGGCAGTGCGGAAATCAGTAAAGAGGAAAACAGTGACGAAAAAAATAATGATGGAACACCTACAAGGTAAAGAAGAAAGAAATGATGATCATGTTGTCAACAAAGATAGTGAGGATGCAGCAAGCCATGAAGGAGAGGTCATTGAGACAGAAAATAGTAAGGATCGTAACAAGTCAGAGAGCAGTGCTAAAGGCAGTGAAGGATAAGGTCAGGCGCAAATGAGGAATGAAACAAAGACCAATAAGATAGAAAGCATTGAAGCATATAATAGTGAGGGAAATGATGAAACAAAAAGTAGTGCAGAAGATAATGCAGAAGGCAGTGATGAAGAAAATAACAGTGGAGAAAGTGTAGTGAAGGAAATTAGGCCTATGGAGGGAATGCTGGAACCAATGAGGCTTAAAGACAAATTAAACCTGTTAAAATTTCTGATTCATCCCCTACCAGTCTCCCAAACATAATCAGCTGAACAAAATCCAAATTTGGGCACATTTATGCACTTGTGAAATTTTGACTGTTTTTCAAGGCCAAAAGCGCAACACCCTTGGCGCTATGATTTTCCTACAAGAATACTCAGTAGGAAAAATTTACATTTTTGGAAACCTCAGCTCAAGTAAAACATGCTCACTAAATTTCAGGTCATTTGGAGTTGATTAGGTCCTCCAAAAGGCCCAAAAACATGCCAATTTTCACCTTTCTACCATGTTTTTAGGGCTGGAGCTGCACCTTGAGGAGCCTTGGGAGATTTAATTTTTGAATAGGTTAATGGAGACAAATCAGAAATAAAAGGGAATTTTTGAAAATTAGACTCAACGGGCTTTCCAACGAGCCATCACAGAGCCAATTCTGACATCGGGAAGGTCATCAAAACTTGGCTACAATTGAACCTAGTTTTGTTGTGCATGCGCTAGGCCTTTACACCTCATTGCTGCGCCTTTAATATGCAAAAGTCAACAAAAGACACTCATTTATGGAAAAATGATATTTTAGTGTTTTTTGGGGAAAATCACTCCTAAGTTAGGTGCTAAGAGTTATTTTTCCATTTATTTCATGAGATATTTTGTGTCTTGGGCCTTGCATGGTCTCTTAGACATAAATGACATTTATGGGTGTTTTTGACATTTTGAAACCCTAGTTAGGGTTTTTTCCTTCCTTTGCAAGATAAATAGAGCATGAGGGCCTTATTGTAAAATTTTGGCATTTGATGAATCTTGGGAGAAATACATAGTTTTTTGGAGATTGAAGAGAGATTGGTGTTGTGGAATTTGTGGATGTCTTGTTTTGATTGATGATGGAGAAGGCTTGCTTGCAAGATCCCTGAGCATGGTTAATGGTGATGTCCCTCTATTCAGTTATTTTTTTCTTATGTATCATTTTGTTACATCCTTCTATATTGCATTAGGGTAAAGGTTTTAGATTAAGAAATGTTTTTCAAAGGCACCTTAGCTCTGTTTGTTCTTCACTGCATCTATGTTTTCCTCTACTAGGTCAGTTTAGAGAATTCTTAGTTGCTCTCTAGCCCCACCCAAGCTTGTTTATCTTATGAATGATTCAATAAAGTAGATATCAAAGATTTTTTATGGTTAGCCTTGCTTGTTTGATGTCACTAAAACATTGTTCTTAAGATATTTCTGAATTCTAGGCAAGCTAGATGGTTGGCCACAATCAATTCTGAATTCTAGGCAAGCTAGATGGTTGGCCACAATCAATGAGTTTGATTTTGAGATCAAATAAATCAAAGCTAAAGATAACAGGGTCGTGAATGCTCTTAGAATGAGGATACAAGTAAATCATATTGCAGCTATGAGATCCTATGGGGTTGATTTACAGGATATGATCTTGTAGGCATGTCAGTAGGATGTCAGATATATGGAGCTTAGGCATAGATTGCAGTAGAGTATAGGTACATGTACAAGTATATGTACATGTGTACAGGATGTGGAATATTTTCTCAGGTAGACAGATTGGTTAGGTTTAGAGACAGGATATATGTACCAGACAATAGTGAGCTCAAGAAGGTGATCTTGAGGGAGTTTCATGCGAAACTATATTCAGGTCACCCAGGCTATCAAAAGACATTGACTGTAGTGAAGATATTCTATTATTGGCCAAATATGATGAGGGATGTAGCAAATTTTTTGGCTAGGTGTTTAGGCTATCAACAGGTGAAGGCAGAGTGTAGGCATCCAGGTGGAATACTACAGCCTGTTGTGATCCCATAATGAAAATGGGAGGTAATTTCCATGGACTTTATTATAGGATTTCCGAGGACAACGAGATAACATGATTCTATCATGGTTGTGGTGGAAAAGTTGATGAAGGTTGAATTCATCCTAGTGAAGACTACCTATTCAGCTAGTGATGTAGCACAAGTATTCATCAGAGATGTAGTCAGACTACATGGTGTTCCAAAGAATATTGTGTCAGATATAGTTGAAAAATTCAATTCCAAAATTTTGAAGGAGTTATTTGTAGGTTTGGGCATAGAGTTGCCCTTCAGCACAAATTATCATACGCAAACAGATGGACATATTGAGAGAGTCAACAGGATCTTGGAGGACATGTTGAGGATGTATGTGATGCATCAATAATGGAAATGGGAGGAGTATATACCATTGGTTGAGTTTGCATACAAAAAATGGGTATTAGGAGTCATTGGGTATGAGTCCTTTGAGGCATTGTATTGGAGGAGTTGTAATACTTCCATCAATTGGAGTGATTCGGTCAAAAGGGTGTTTATTGGACCGGACATGTCGGTAGACATGAAATAAGAAATACAGGTTATAAAGAAGAATCTAGAGGCAACACAGGACAAATATAAGAGTTATGCAGACTAGCACATGGTGTGTAAGGAGTTTTAGGTTGGGGAGCATGTGTATTTGTGCTTCAAGCCCAAGAATATCTCCTTGAGGATTGGATCATGTGCCAAGTTGGCACCATGGTATTGTTGGCCTTTTGAGTTCCTTGAGAGGATTTGACTAGTGGCCTATCGAATTTCACTGCCTCCAATAGTGAAAGTCCATTATGTGTTTCATGTTTCATTACTTAAAAGGCATATAAAGGATATTGATCATGTTATTGATTAGTTTCAATTGCAGGTGGAGAAAGAAGGATAATTATAGCTGGAATCTCAGTGTATATTGCAGCGGAAGAAGCTCATGCTTAGGAACAGAACCATCGAGCCAGTTAAAGTGCAATGGAAGCACTTTGGTCCTGATGAAGCTACATGGGAGATGGTAGATCATATGCGGGCCTTTTTTCGGATGCCATAGTGTGTTGGGATTGTGATCTAAATTTTGAGCTTTGGAATTGTTAGATGGATTTTGAAATCCAGGGCAGAGGTGGTGTCAGGTTCATTCCCAAAGGCCTAGGAATCGCTTGACTGGATACATGGTAAAGCCTGAGGGAGGTGTCTTAGTTTAGGGCCTAGTGATTCTGGATTGGATTGCAGTAAAGTCTGAGAGAAATGGAGACTGAAATTCCTAAAGGATAGAGATGGATTCTGGATGGCATTCCAAGTTCGATACAATTTGTGATTGGAGCACTGGTTTTGGTGTGATCACGATATGGTGAAGGTGGAGGTGGCTTAGCCTCTAGATTCCCTTGGTTGTGTTTGGATTGGTTTATCCATGAGATCCCACATTCATTCTTGGAATATGGAATAGGGGTGAATGGTTTAAGAGAGATTTGGCTCAGCCATGTCTATGGTCAGGTGGTACGTGGAAGTACCGAACCTAGTTGGTTATGGCCTATGTTTAATGGAAGCTAAGCTCTCTTTATTTTGTACATATTAATGTGTGGATATAATGGCTTCCATCTCATTTTTGTTTCTATGTTTTTATTCTTGTTATAAGCATGTTTAAATGATTGGTTCATGTGATGGTCATTTCATGTATTTACTTGTAATTTTTAAAATACTCGATACAAGACCTAATCAATACAAGGAAAAGACCCTATAGTGGATGTTTTTGAGGAACCCCTTATAAAAATACCCCAGACATCCATTTCTAGCGGAGGTTACTAGAGGAGGTTGGCAGGTAGAGGTTTTTGCAGATGTTTTTCGTTTGGTGCGCTTATCATCCTAAACTGCATCGGTGCGCTCAACAAGAGAAAGCACCGGTGCACACATATTATTGGCACACCAGAAATTATGTGCTTCGTACACAACCACCTGGTGCATCTTATTACTGTAGAGCACCGGTTCTTTACAAATATTCCGCAGAGGTGCGTCATAAAACACTGTGCCAAAAAAGAAACCACCTGGTGCAATCTTAAGAAATTGCACCGGTGCACCTATAAAATCCCGTGCACTGAAACAAGGTTAAATAAAAAAAATACTATGGACAAAAAACCACATTTTTCACTTTTCTCAGTGCTCCATAGCTCTCAAGCACCGATGCAATTTATCCTTCTTTGAGCCGCCCTGACATCGCTGCTCTCATTGCACCCATTTCATGCATTGCTGCTGTGCATTGCCGACCAATCTCCAGCTTGCATTTTGCAAAATGGTGGGAAATTATTCTTTTGAAAATTATACAACCAATATGCCTCCTCGACGGTCAAATGTACAGGTGTTTTTATTTTTTTTCCATAATTAAGCTTTTTAGCGGATTAGAATTTCAACTAACCTTAAAATTAACCATTTAAAAGTTTTTTTTTTTTTTTTTGTCGTGAGGTGTGCTCGAGCCATTTGGCTTACACCGGTAAGCGGTGCTGCTTGAAAAATTTACAGGTCACACCGCAAACGGTGCTAATGGTATCTGCACCGTTTCTGGGGTGGTATCGAAAGGCACACCATGTTATTTTAAAATTTAAAAAAATTGTGGTGCGGTCGTTTAGACGACCACACCGTTGACCATGTGGAATAGCGGCAGCGTAGTGCGTTGACTGAAATATCCGCCCCGGGGCGAGTATTTTTGTCAGTGCACTGAATTTGGCATTTCGACAAGGTCAACGGTGCATCCTAGTAAAATACCGCACCGTTGACTATGTAATGAAGTCAGGAGGTTAGTGCGCTAACCCAACTATACGCGTTAGGGCGTAGATTTTAGTTAGTGCACCACACTCTTGACAACGTACATAGTCAACGGTGCTCTGAAAATTTTCAGGTGCACCGCCTACGGTGCATTGAATATCATGTAGGGCACCACCACTGGTGTGCCAAAAAAAAAAAGACGCATCATAACCGGTGCATGACTATTTTTTGTGGCACATGGACTATTTTGTTTTTTTATTCCAAAAAAAAAAAATATGTGTATATTTTAAATACATGTCTCGTTTAATAAATTTTTTTAAAATTTAATATGTTAATCATTTAGAGAGAAGAGGGGGAACAACATCAACAACAGGCGGAGAAGTATGACATGGTTCGCCTATGGGAGGCACGAGAGAGGGAGAGAGATGCATACCCTCGTCCTATTACAGTAGCTACTTAGGGGCTCCTAAGGCAGGTAGGCCTCCTCAAGTTCTATGAGGAGGATACATCCCTAAAGGGCCATGGTGTGTTTTTGAGACATCTTATTCGCAGGTGGAATGCCCATCAACAGGCGTTCCGGGTTGGTCTTAACCATTGGTACACACCCACTAAGGAGGACATATATTTCATTACAGGGTTATCGAGGAGGGGTGTATTTTCCCTCATTCCCAGAGGTTCCAGTTGGCTATGCAGTAGGGATTCAGTTGGTGTAATTCCAGAGATACATTAGCGCAAATATACTGTCTCCTTTAGATTTTCAGGTTCCCAGAGGTCAGTTACAAATTGGTGCATTTGGTAGTGAGGAGGTGAGGTGCCTCTCACTTCTGATTTCGACAATTTCACACAACATCAGTGATGGGAAACACATTAGTTGATCACTTCTATATTATGTTGATTCTTTAGTACATGAGCCACGACTTGTCAGGTGGTTTGCCATTTTTTTGCAGCATTTCTGTACAGCCTTAGATAGATGTCATGGTCATGCACAAGGGATGGTCAACTTCCCTTTTGCTTTAGAGCGTTTTTGTTTATTTTTTGAGAGGTTTCTAGAGAGTAGGCCTACTTTTTTTTGGCAGCCTCGTAGGCCGATGTTCGAGGCACAGATGCACATGTGGGGGCAGATGATGCCCAAGAGGGGAGAGAGTTGTTTCCAACGAGGATATCGTATGATGCAATGGAGTTACTAGCTAGTGTTGATGATCTGAATCCCTTCATTATGGTCCTCTATCCTTATGCTGGATTGGATTGGTGAGGGTGTGCCAACATCCTCTTCACAGATGATGAGTTGCCAGATGATAGAGGTAATATTATTGTTTTATTTAAATTTATTCTAACATGTTCTTTAACTTGTTTTTATTAAATTGTGTAATGAAATTGTCTAATTATTGTTGTGTACTTGTATATATTTTGCAGACATTGGGTATTTTGATGGTGAGGAAATACTGACACCACCAAATGATTCAGGTCTGTATCCTGATGATGATCAGGGCATGACAGATGCCGAGGATCATCAGGAGGTAGGTGCAGAGAGACCTGCTCCTGCTGGTGCACCAGTAATGCCTTTTTATAGGTGCAGTCGACTTGATAGAAGATACAGGATGGAGTTGGGCGACCAACTCACTGCATTGATTGTTGAGGCGGGCACCAGGCCTGCTAATATGAGAGACATACAGGGTGATGGTAGGCTGTTACATATGTGGAGAGGCATGCCGCGTGACATGTACAACATGATGCGGCATGTCGTAGGAGCTACAACCTTAGTTACACGGCTGAGGAGGACCGTTGCACGTTATAGGCATGGTCGAGACGTAGCACGTGATCGACAGTCCGTGAGCAACGACTCATCATCTCATGATTGTTCACCTCACACCGCGCCAGATGAGCAGCCTCCACTAGCATCTAGCAACGGTCATCATGGAGATCAGGTTGGACCATCGGCCATGTCTAGTTAGCAACCTGCAACATCCAGCAGTACTCATGATCATGAGCAGGCTAGATGATCGACCGTCGAGGCTGCACCATTGAATGAGCATGCGTCGACTAGTACTGCTATTGATGTTGTACCACTAGCTAATCCATGATATATATATATATATATATATATATATATATATATATATATATATATATATATATATATATATATATATATATATATATATATATATATATATATATGGTCCATGTATTTTATGTTCATGTTGCAGTTGTACTTAATTGACATGTTGGTGATCATCATGATGTGTATATTGTTAGGTCATGTTAGATGTATGTTCATTTAATGTGCAGCTTGCAGATATATGTGTATGTGATAGCATGATTTATTTGAGATGAGATGTATATTTGATGTTTGTGTTGTGATGATGTTATACAATGCTAATTGTGTTTTGTTAGATGATCAAGATCATGATGATGTTAGCGAATTTGAATGTTTTTTTTAGTCGAATATGATGTTTGTATGATGATTATCATGATCGTGATGTTTATTAATTAATTTAATATTAAATGAACATGATATTTATTAAATATTATGTCGTGTTTGTAATTGAATTTTAATTTTAATTGCATGTAAAATTGTATTTGTATTTGTAATTGTAATTGTATGTAAAATATTTGTAAAATTTTAATTGTAATTGTAATATTTAATTTATTGTGAAATGATTGTAATTATTATTTTAATTATAATTGTATATATGACAAATTGTAAAACTGTAATTGTAATTCTATTTGTATGTAAAATTCTAAAATTGTAATTGTAATTGTATGTAAAATATTGGTAAAATTTTAGTTGTATTACTGTAAAATGATTGTAATTGTAAAATTTTAATTTTAATTATATTTGTAATTGCATGTAAAATTCTAAAATTGTAATTGTAATTCTAATTGTAATTGTATGCGAAATTGTAAAATTGTAGTATGAGTGGCAAACTGTATGTAAACTAGCAATTGCACCATATGTTGCAAAACGGCGCAAAGCAGTAACAAAGGAAATAATAGTATAGAGTAAGTTGAGTTTTAAGGTGGTGAAGGAGTTGGAGCTTAAGAATATGCATCATTTTGGGAAGGCTTTGGTAGCTAGATGCATATGGAGGCTCATATCAAATAAGGGTCTATGAAGCTAAGTTATCCTCTAAAAGTACAATGAAACTAATTCATTAGAAGACCTCCCAAGAATACTCAAAATATAATTTGTTGATATGTTGGAAGGCCATTGTCCAAGCCTTGATGAATAAGTTGATGAAGAAGTTGAATTTTAAGGTGGTGAACTAATTGGAGCTTATAGTTATATAAAAATAGATTTGTTAAGGTAAAAAACCTACTAACATAACCAAATTCAAATGCATCTAGCACCGTCATGAACTAGTGTGGAAGAATCTCAAGAAACTTTCCAAATTCAAAACCCAATCCACTCAAACCCAATATGCATACAAGAAATGACCAACATATTTGAGAATTTATTGTTGTTTAAATGATTAGTACACCAAACTTACCCTATGAAATAATGATAAGAAAAAGTAATAAAACATTGCACTTGTAATGACATTTGCCATACCACCTTCATGCCTCCCTCCCTGCATCCTTGATTACTCCATGTAAAATAAAATATTATTTTCAATATGAAAAACCTTCAAAACTTTTCAATGTCAAACCAAGTGATAGTAAAGGATCGGAGGGATCACAACATCATATTTAGTAGTTATAAATTTTCATGGTTCTGTCAATCATGGCTTCAATCCCGAAGATAAAAGTAGCATAATTTAATACTTTAGTATCCATCAAATTAGTGACCACAGATTGTGTTAGTAGGCATCGCGTTGCCTTAACACATTACCTAGAGAATGTAAAATCCAAAGAAAAAAGGTTGATAAGATGGGAAGCCTCTACTACAAGGTTAAACCTATAGAAAATGAGTAGTGCAAGTATATTTTCTCAAGATATGATTAGCAATAGAAGGGAATTTATAAAAGGTATGACTAGACCCCAACCAGGAAATAGTGAAACGATAGCTACAGCGATATCAAGTTCACTCTACTATAACGGTAAATAAAATTATAATTGTACTCACAATAGGGAAAATTTTGTAATATATTGTAGCATTATTGTGAATATGAAAACTACTTTTCTATCGAAAGACAAAAAAAACCATCAAAATTGTATTGCATAAATAAACGTAAAAGTGTTCCATAGTGATTCAGCATGAATAGCCTCTCTCACTAACAGATCATTACACCATCCATGGGAAACCTGGTTGTCGGCCTTCTCACCAAAAGGCATGCACGACAACATCATATGGCTTATTTTAGATGAAAACATGCAATTTTATTAAAGAACTTAAACTATTATTTTCGATGATAGCATGACAATGGTTTAAAGAAGGATTTGTTTTTTTATTCTTATCTCTTCACCAAATTGCATTTGGTTGCTATCATTATTATAACAAATATCAGTTTAAATTGTATCCTTCCGTCATTGGTGCTTCACGAAGGAAAAAGTATTAAATCATTATATTATCAAATTTGTACACATTTACTTTCAAGGAATACTACTCACCAGGAAAATCAAACATTGTGCTTCTAATTGTGGCCACGTAGGAACTTTTCCATCTTTAATAGGTGACCACAAGGGCCAAGAATAGCCAAACATTCTTCTTCTTACTAGAAATGGCCACTAAATAACGCCTAAACTATTGAAACATTTTGGTAGTTTTCTTTAATAGTCACAACTTCTTGGATGTCAAGATTGTGATAATAGGGCTCAAGAATATCATAGTGATTGAGATCAGAAACATCCTATAGATAAGAAATTAATTAGTTAGTACACTATTGTTTGCAAAAATACAAAATTTATAGAACTTAAGCATATTAAACTTGATGAACAACCTCTAGTTTGGACTGGAAAACATAGCTTGTTGCATTCGAGTAATTTCCCGGATTCTTAGTCTCGCAAAGACTACTTGAATAAAAATTTCGACAAGTGTTAACTTATATTTCAAACCCTTCGCATAAATATTGGGTCAACATTCATTTTCGGCAAGATCACTTATATGAATTTGTTCGTTACAACCTTTTAGGAATAATTCTATACCTGAAAGAAGACACAATTGAAAGATGCAAGGAGAAACCAGTCACTTGATATAAAAATAAATAAGATAAAATAAACGATTCTTAGTCTCGCAAAGACTACTTGAATAAAAATTTCGACAAGTGTTAACTTATATTTCCTTATAGCATAAAGATTGGGTCAACATTCATTTTTAGCCAAGATCACTTATATGAATTTGTTCGTTACAACCTTTTAGGAATAATTCTATACCTGAAAGAAGACACAATTGAAAGCTTCAAGGAGAGACCAGTCACTTGATATAAAAATAAATAAGATAAAATAAACGATTCTTAGTCTCGCAAAGACTACTTGAATAAAAATTTCGACAAGTGTTAACTTATATTTCAAACCCTTCGCATAAATATTGGGTCAACATTCATTTTCGGCAAGATCACTTATATGAATTTGTTCGTTACAACCTTTTAGGAATAATTCTATACCTGAAAGAAGACACAATTGAAAGATGCAAGGAGAAACCAGTCACTTGATATAAAAATAAATAAGATAAAATAAACGATTCTTAGTCTCGCAAAGACTACTTGAATAAAAATTTCGACAAGTGTTAAAACATATTTCAAACCCCTGGTGCTCAGATTGGAATCCAGCATTTCATTTTAAATAAGATCCACTTGTCTCATTTGTTCGTTACAACCTTTTAGAATAGTTCTATACGAAGACACGGTCAAGCTTGAGGAGAAACCCGGTCACTTGATATAAAAATAAATAAGATAAAATAAACGATTCTTAGTCTCGCAAAGACTACTTGAATAAAAATTTCGACAAGTGTTAACTTATATAAATCTTGCACGATACCACAGCCTTGAATCTTCAATCCACCTTTACTGTTGCTCCAGGTTTTGGTCATACATGGTTTCGTCTCTTGTTAACTCCCTTTTCCTTCACGCCTTTATTATCTATTCATCATCGATTTATAACTCTATGCAGCCGAATCCTCACGATGGTATCCGCCCGCTATACTTCAGTCTACATACCAACCACGTTCGGTAATATACATCGGCGATGGTATGATCGACGGATATTGACACGGTGATTTCACTATGATTTCATTTCTTGTTCCACGGTATCCTACGCCTTCAAACTTAACTTCATTCTAACAAAGCTAACGGAAGCAGCGGCACTGTTTAAATTCGCTAAGCTTTTGAAAAAAAATCCAAAATATAATTAAAGATCTGAAACAGAAAGATGCAGTCTGCAAACATAATGTACAACAAGGCACATGAATACCTGAAGCCGCCTGTAGACAGAAATCGGGGACTGTTCCGCTCTCTTCCCCTCCTATGAGAAGAAGCCTCTGTTTTCTGTAAATTTGTCGAAAACTCTCCGTATTCTGAGCTTCTGGAACCCATAAACAGTCTGAAAGTAATCGGAGACGCTTCCCATCTCTATCAAATGCCTGCCCAAGAAGTTTAAAGTCGTTTTCATAACTGAATAATAACAATAATTAATCAAAGGTTGAAATCATTTGAATCGTCTAACATGAAAATCAACAGTGCATAATTGTACAGGTGGCACTTTAGGTGGGTTGTTTTCAAATAAAAACGCTTTACAGCGTAAAATATTTGTAAAATTTTAATTGTACTAATGTGAAATGATTTTATTAAAATTTTTAAAATTGTAAATAATTGTAAAATAATAAATCTAGTATAATATGAAATTTTGTAACATAATAAAGTTTAAAAAATAATGCAAATAAATTCATGTACTTTAGAATTATCATTATTTTATTATTATCTTACATACAAAAAAAAGAACTTTATACAGTACGCCATTTTTATTGACATCAACATAATTGCAAATTATCAAGTGAAATATTGATTTTAACATTAATTCAAAATACATATTATAATGTTTTGAAAAAAGAGTCTTATAAGGTAATTAAGTCCTCTTTGTTATAAAAACCCATTTTAAAAAGTATAAATATTGATGAATTAATAACACATGTACTAATTCCATTGAACAAATTTTAGAAGAATTTGAGTATATTACCATTGCGTTGCCTCTTATGGATGCTAATTCCATGAACATATTTTAGAAGAATTCAAGTGTCAAGAATGCAATAGACAAAAAATAAAAATAAAAAATAAAAAAATTTTGGACTATTTTTCATTTTATTAAAAGGTTTTTGAGATTTTTTGTGGGGTTTATGGGTTCATGGGACAGTAGACAGTACTAACCCTGCCGTATTTGTATTTTAGTTGAATTTTTCCTAGCAGCGATATGATCGAATCTTGTAGCTATGCATTTAACAAAGAACCCATATATTTTGAGAATATGATTGAAGACCGTTGTCATATACTTGAGCACTATTCCATATTTTACAATTTAATGAGGGTTGGAGGGAGCTTACAATCCTGTATCTGTTAGTAACCGCACCCTTCGGTAGAACCAGAGAAAATTCAGGCAGATTCCTCAGCAAAGTAGACTGGCCATAATCAATTCCTTCGAGACCTCAACAAAAGACATAGATATGTATGTCATAGGCTCACGTTGGCACCTTTTCTTGTTGCAGGTTGTGGAAAGGTTCAAGTTTCTTTTTTTGAAAGAAGAAGAGGTGTAGTTTTGAAAAGAAATGGCCCAAATATTTTCACAGAAAAATGTACATTTCCAACATGTCTAAAAACTAAAATATCTCCAACTTCAATAAAATTCTCAGAAACAAAATTTTCCCAACCATTTGTGAAAACTGCCCACGTCTTAGCATAACATAGGTTCACATGCCACAATTTCCCACTTGGGCCCTATAGTATTGCATCTTCACACGCCCCACATTGCATTATCTCCACATAATCAGTGGGCACCTACTGAAATAAACAAATGCATTGGAATAATAGTTATTTCCATCAAGAATTTATTCAATTCTAATTCTAATTCTAATTCTAATTGCATATTTCCATCAAGAATAAAGAAAATTCTAATTCTCAATTTCTGTGGTTGGAGTTCACTAAATTTTGGTGTACACACCTAAAAGTAATTTTGGATCCTTAATCGCAAATCAATGCTAATGTACAGATAAAAAAAAAAATGTACAAATAACCGCACCGGTGCGTTTTAGTTACTGTGCACCGGTGCCGTGTTATGAATGGATGCATCAGTGCGGTTAAATTAAGTGACGCACCCAAGATGAATAATTGCAAATAAAAAAAGCACAACTCTATTTTACTTGAGTGAAAAAAAAGCGGTAAATTGAAAAATGGGCGGCAAAATATTTTTGAAATTATAATTTCATAAAACAATTCTTTAAATACTAAACACTTTTCATTATTTCACTATTTTTGCAAAAAATTCTGCCAGAGATTTGCAGGAGACATACTTAGAACAAGAGAGCATGAGAGCACTGTGGAGCAATGAAATATGTTCAAACAGAAGTATTCAGACAATCAAAATTCCAAACCTCTGGTGATTCAAACCCTGTAGCATAGAATTTCAAATGATCTCGTGATTAAATTTGATTATTTATTTTATTTTTTTTGCAGTTTTGTTTTTCATTTTCAAAAACAAGAAAAACAAATCCATTTTTACCCTAAACCCTTCATTTTTTTGTTTCTGCCCTTTCTTCTCCCTATTTCTATGATTTTAGAATTAGGGCTTTTTATTTTAGATTGACATCTAACCCACAGGGTGACTTGCATAGTCGAATCCCAATCCATGTCGGCACTTGCATGAATTTTTGAAAAAAAAGTTGGTTTTTTTTTTTTTTTTAATCGGTGCATCTTGAGTAACCTAGTGCACCAGTGCTCTATATTATTCTAGCGCACCGCCCAAGTAATGTGTAATATTATTATTATTATTATTATTTTTAAAAAATCAGTGCGCCATATCTAAAATAGGGCACCGGTGCACTAGGTTACGAGGGGTGCACCGATAACGAGCTATTTCATTAAGGCGCACAACGAACGTGTTGTTTCGCAAAAAATTGTGTTATTGTGTTAATCGATTCACCATGTAACATATAACGCACTGCACTAGGTCTCCTAGTTGATAGAGAGCACCGTATGTTGGTCCCTTGTTTGCGCAGGGTGTTTATGCTTCAAAAACTAACATTAGATGATTTTAATTATTTTTTTCTTGTTAATCGGTGCGATGGTTAACATGCAACACACCGGTGCTCCTTGTTTACATAGAGAACTGTACAATCTACTGTATTGTTTTTGCGGTGCGTTTATAATACCCCACGCAACGATGTCGGTGCGTACATCATTAAAGGCGCACCAATTTTTTGAGATTTATTTTTTACCTGAAAAGTTGACAATTTATTTATAAATATATTAATGAATGATATGGTATAGGTTTCATATTGATAAAGAAATGACTGACAAGAGATAAAGTAACAAAAATACTGATAACACATCAAGAAAAGCAAAAAAGGCAAGTTCTTTGTAAATTCTTTACAAAAAATATTATTTTTGAACTATATTTAAGTTTAACTAATATGTATTGTTTACTATGTATCATGTACAACCACAAAATGATGAAGCTCGATAATATTATTTATGATCTAGGACCAGAAGAGCATAAAAGCTTGATGGAAAAATTGCAAAAGGATGAATCAGGTGAATGAAAAAATATTATCGATCCAATATGAGTTTCTTTTTTATTTTTAATTAATAATATACTTAAAATTATTAGATAACATGTGTTAAACAGTATATTAATTCACATCTATTTAATGTTCTACAGGGATCAAAAACTCAGAAAAATAATGTTGTTCTAAGAAAAGAAAAAAATAGAACATGCAAATGAAAATGAATTGCTCCTTAGCTCATCTGGAGTGGTGTTGGAGGTTAACGAAACGGGGAAAATCTTTTACAAAAGTTTGAGGGATCTAGTGGAATGAATGTATAGATGTCTTTTCCACTTACAATACAAAAATCAATCCAATGATTCGAAGAACCAAATTTTATCTTAACTACAGGAAGAGTTTCCAGAGAATTGGTCAATGAGACATGTCAGAATTTTAATTAAAAAAATGTACGACAAAAAATAAGGAATTAATTGAGGAATTTGTAACCATCTATCGATCTTGTTTTACTTAGCTCCGTCTATAATTAATAGAAAAAAAAAAGTATTTTATATTAAATGTACGATTTGTTATGGGGTATAAAACTTGCAGGAAACAAAGTATGGAATTGCGCCAACATATGAAGTTTTGAAAGATGGCATGGTACACGGTTTTGGAAGAATGTGTATAGTTTATGATTCAATTGTTGCTATGGTACGTCATTTCTTTTTTATTTACATTGATGTAATATCTTATTTAATATTTCAATTTTCATTATTCTCACCAATGTATATACAATCATTACAGTTTATTTTTATGTCTGTAGATGGAAGGTGAAGAAGAAGAAAAAAATCAACACTGTGAGCAAAGCATTCCTAAAAATAACCCAAGTCATGGAAGTAGCTCGAGCAGTGACAACAATTCAAGTGAAAAACGATGATCACTATGTTTGGATATCAAAGCAAGGCGTTGTATTTTTTGAAATATTTGTTTGTGAAATCAGACATTTTGTTTAATTTAATGGACATAGTGTCCCAATTGAAAGACTCTATTAATTGTTAGAGGTTATTTAACTGATTACAATGGAAAATAAATGAACTAGTTGGACAAAATTTAGCAATCAACACATGCACGGCTGAAATCCAAGACCACTAACTTGAATTTGTTGATATAGCTGAGTGATGAGAGCCATGCCACACTAGTTAATTGCCTCCATGTTTTCCTACTGATGTGAAATTTCGATTTACTCAATTTGACTAACGATAAATTCAAATTGAGACTTTCTTGCTACAGCTTCTAACATCATCTGCAAGGGAAAATATTTTTGGAGGGAAATGAAGAAAACTACTTTTTAAAATTGTATTTTTGGCTTATCTCCTTATAGGTTTACTCAAATGTGAAGTGTAGACACCCATTGGATGCAAAATTCAATTCTACATATAACAAGTACCGACTCTACATGTTTTTTTCATAGACCCATATTGAAAATATTAAAAAATACATGAAAAAGCATGTTCATATATTATTTTCGTATATTTTCAAAATTTTCAATGTGGGTATACAAAAAAGTATGCATAGTCAGTACTCATTGGAATTATAATTAAATTCCACATCTAATGGGTGTTTACATATGAAATTTGAGTAAACCTATAAGGAAATAAGCCTAAAATACAATTAAAAAAGTAGTTTTCTTTCTTTTCTTTAAAAGTTATAAATATTATTTTATTATTTTCCTTAGGAGACCCATTTTAGACCTCAAAATTCCACTAATGATTCATTGGAAGAGTAAAGTTTAGGAAATGTTTTAGTGTGTTATTTAGATTCAAGTGAACTATATCTATTTTAAGTTGATGGTGTATACAGCTATGGTTTCACTTAAGTTTATAATGTTCCCATCTGAGATCTGATTCATTTTGTTAGTAAGTTTATGAATAAATTAGAATATTATAATAATAAGATTTTTGTGTTTTATTTTTTATATATGATTTATTAATATTTTTGGGTTATGTTCAAAGCCTCTATATGTTATAAAATTCCAATTTATTAAATATGTAGAATAGAAAGAAATTTTGTAAGTGATTGAGAAATGACCGCGTCAAACTTCAAAGTTCTAGAAGCAAAAAATTCATAATCTCAACCTGAGGATGTAATAAATGGAAACAGGTTTATAAGTAAAATATTTATGGTCATTAGTAATGCCAAGTTCATATGGCATTATAAGCTCTTATATTTCCCAATCATCTGCAATAAATTATTTTCTAGTAATTGATAGTAAATATGGTTGTAACTTTGAAATTACCAACATGATTGAAAATATATGATAAGCTCCTCATAGTTCAAGAATTTAAATCTAATCCCAATTGAAGCATGCTCATATCTCTTAAAAAATGTTCAGTCCTTTTATTAGCCCCTACCTATGACAACAGGACTATATCGATCAATCATCTATTTATTTCATATTAATTTGGGTGGATCGATCTATCTAACCAATGTTTTTAAAAAGAATTCTATCAAAAAAATATTTTATCCAAAGTTTTATTTTGGAGGTCTTATTATTGGGTTTCATTTTCATATCCAATTTCCATTTTTCCTTTTAACATATCCTAATTTTCTAAACCCAGGGTATTTCTTCTTTGTTTTCCACTTGGAAATCTTCCATGAAATATATACGGTGGATCCTTTCCCAAGGTGATCCCAATGTTACATCTGGAGAACCATAAATATACCAAATATCACTCATTAGGGTTGGCTTGGAAACTATTTTTAGGGAATAGGCTCTATATGGCTCACATTCTCCCTCTTTGACACGAGTGAAAACTTTACAGAAGCTTGAACCCGCAACCGGTAAACTTCACCCTGTTCCAGAAAACTTCACCAAAGCTTGAACATGCAACTCGTAAATAGGAAAACATGAAAGAAAATAGGCGTGAGAGTGTACTGGTTGATTCCTATGGGTAAGGGAGACATATGCAAGTACAAGAGATAGAAGGAGGGAATAATGAAGATCATGAAAAATTACTGTGCATTTAAGGAAAAACCTAATTACTAACCTGACCTCGTACTTATCTTTCTTGGATAAGAACTTGATTAGAATTAAATCAATTGAAATTGGTTATGATTTTTTCTATATAAAATATATCTCCTGTTGTTTTTATCAATATTCGATATTTCTAACTCCTAGATAAACTCCATATCCTACCGTGTTGATCAATATTTGATATTTCTAACTCCCCGAGATATGATCTATTACCCTCTCTTGGTCTGGTTCAAAATTTCCATGAAACCACCCTAAATAAATAATTCTGCTGGACGTATATAAGTTGATAGGTATATATATATGTAGCGTATGGTAGGGATAACCCCTAGTACTTGAGCTAGGTCTCTTCCTATAGTTCTTGACTCAATCCACTCAAGCCAGGTACCCAATACCAAAGTTTTATTTGTTTGGTCTTGAAAGGTCAACCCTTCCCGGACAAGCACAAACTCCATATGCCTCCGAACCCTTATGAACAAGGTATCATAGCTCTCAAATTTATGTTCATAATTGTTTTTTGAATTGACCAGACAAAGCAAATTTATAGGATGTCAATATTCCATCAATCAATGGAGGGAGGTGCCAATTGTTGAGCCCCCTGCAGCCACTATCCAGAAAAATTATTCCATAACTAGTCTAATAAAATTAAAACAGAGTTGGATAATTTTTTTTAAAATTTTTAATATGATGTTTTAAAATTTTACTCTATACATTTAACTACTATAAGATGTCATGAAAATTGACTACTATGGAGTCTTAGTAGAAAGGGAAAAATTTAAAATGATCTGTTAATTTTGTAAAGACTCTGCACCTAGAGATATAAGTAGGGTGCCAATGTAAATTTTTTATTATTATGTAAATGCTTGTATTTAAAAGAAAATGACATAATTTTAATCATCTCTTACTAATTTTCCCACCAGAATTCAAAGGCTATGCTTCATATGTTGCAATGTAGTCAACTTGTTGACATCCTTAGCATAAATTATAGATGAGAGTCAATCATCTGGTGGAGATGATTTTATTCTTTGAGAAAAATATATGTTCATGATTCCTTTAATAGAGGGTTGTAACAAAGGTGCTTTTCCTCCCTACCAATGCAAATGTATCAACTAGACATATGCCCCCAAGCAGGGATAGGGTCTCAATGAGAGCATGGGGAACAATAGAAACCATGTTATCTAGATCAAGGTAAACAAAAATCATCAAGGAGTATCCACACCAACCTAATCAAACTCCCATAGAGGTGAAAAAGATATCATTGGAATTACGACACCCTAATTCCCATAATATATTGGGGTCAAGGTATCTTACTACCACTTGTAGTGTGGTGCCCCACTCTTTTCAATAGAATAGAAAATCTTACTACCACAGGGAATTACTACACCACAACCCTGCCTTGGAAGTGGCATCTCTTGGGCCCATAAAAAAATGGTAGGATTTCCAGTCAATCTCTCTACATTAACACAACCAAGTGAGTGCAACCCAATCTACAGGTCACCAAAATAGTACAACGAGGTCACAAATGCACCAGAATACAATTCCCAAGACAATCTCCTCCTTAAATAACTAATCTATCAAGTATAAAATCATAAAAGAAATGGTTGTTGTATTTTTTCTTCCCCCTAACAGATCATACAAGGAAAAATGAGGCTTAAGCAAAAAAATACAAATGTCATAAATAAGGTCAAAATAAATTAGAGGTAAATCCATTTTCCCTTTTTCACTTAGGTAACTCCTAGGGTCATTTTCCAGGAATTTCACATCCCCCCAGGTCCCCTAGCACAAATTTTTCCCATATTACTTCTAAGGATGAGGTAGTGAAAGGGTCGTCATTAAGGGATACACTAGAGGAGAGAATCTAGAGTATTGATATGAAGGC
Source organism: Pinus albicaulis (assembly GCA_034641835.2). Classification (NCBI taxonomy): domain Eukaryota; kingdom Viridiplantae; phylum Streptophyta; class Pinopsida; order Pinales; family Pinaceae; genus Pinus; species Pinus albicaulis. The sequence continues at coordinate 1,667,120,821 of CM076584.1, forward strand.
GAGACATTTCTAGAGAAGTCATATAGGGGAAACTCTTTAGAGAGAGAAAAAACCGGTATCCAACTTTTATTTGTATAATATTTATTAGGATTATCTACCAACTACCATAGGTAGACCTACTTAATTTGTTTTGTTTCTATACTGCAAAATTTAGCACAAATGAAGCTACTAGGAAGGGTTGTGGCTTACATGAAACAGGCTATTAGTTTTCTATTGGATTTCATTTTTTTTTTTTATAATCATAACAAAACCCTAATAGTTGTATGATGGAATATTCCAAATATTTAGTTTTCATGCACTACTAGAAAGGTATTTGAGTATTTTATAGCCTTTCAAACACATGTTTGTTGGAAAAAAAGTTCTTTATGGATAGTAATCCCTGTCAGAATTTCCATTGGAATATTATTATTATATGTCACACACATAATTGTTGGAAGAATATTTTATCCTTAAGGAGGGCACATGTTTTCCAATCACAATCAATGTGTAATGTATTGAACAGTCCCTTTTAGTCCTGTATACATTTTAAAGTGGCTTCTCTTTTTTTAACTATGATACTGTTGTTACATACAAATTTTTGTTGGATAAAATTTTAGAATGATTGGATTTTAAAATTTTGTTAAGTAATTCCAATTATTTTTTCTTTCACTCTTACTATCTAGAATTGCTTGATTATTCCTTAACAGGTCGTTTTTCAGTTACTATATTTTTTGCAAACTATTTGGCCATTTTAGAATGGTTAAGTGTTTCCAATGACATTGGTATGCATGTGATATAGTTATATACACTAAGATATTGATCTGAATATGGGAAAACTATTTATTTCTATGCTAGCTCCCTCATCAATATTAAAAATGTGTGATTAGGATCATCTCAAGTTAACCACTTGTGAAGGGGTTTATGTTTCTTTGATGATCAAATTATGAGTTAATTAACTATTAAAAACTCATGTACATCAAATGAAATACAAAAAAATAACTCACAAAAATCACATAACACAATGGATGATAATGGAGTTCACCCCTCCTGGGCTACATCTCCATGGACCTGCTTCAACTAGCTAGGCCCTCTTGGGATTAAGATTCAAATTTATGATTAGAAGCTCCTGCAGTGCTCAAATGGATTCGTATCCTACTCCATTGGCTTCACAAGACATAAAAACCCCAAAAATTAATATTCAATCTCTGAAATTGGTTTCCAGCTGATCTAGGCTTCACCTCCCATCCTAGTGGCCATGGGCTTGTTTAATATCAAAAGTGACAAAAAAACTTGCAGAATTTCTCCAAAGCCTCTGAAAAATATACCACTGTGTTCCTAGGATCAAATACATCTAAAAAATACTCTTCTTGAGTCAATATTGGTCTTCAGCTGATATAGGCATGGCCTTCCTTCACGGTGGTCCTAGGCTTCAATTTTCTTAAAAGTTCCAAAACACCTATAAAACTACTCCTCTGCCTCTCCAAGCTATTCCAATATATTGAGAGCATGCCAATCTGCTAGGAATGACTACTCCTGAGCCAAAATTGGTCAACAAGTGCTCAAGATACTATCCATTAAATTTTCCCCTAGATTCTGCCTCTAAATCTGGAGAAGTCTCCAGTTAGCTCCACTAAACTTGGAAAATCCGCCGAAACTGGAGAAATACTCTAAAAATATGCTAACTTAACATGAATTTAATTAAGGTTTAATCCACAGATTAGTGTGGATAATCACAGACTAAGCGCATTTAACTTGGGCGCTAGGATTGGGTTATGTGGTGTGGTCACCCCCTCCATTCCCGCCATCGGATCCGCAATCAATTTCAAATATAGTTTGGTGGCTGCCATATCACAAGACCTGCTCATGGCCCATTGGTAAGGCACATGCTTATGTGGAGGGAGGTCAAGGGTTCGACCCCGACCTCCGCTCCTGCTCTTATATAATTTTCACCATTGAATATTTGCGACATTCAAACCTTTGTTAAACACCTCTGAATCATAGGTTATAAAAACTTTGCAATGATTTGATGAGACTTTGCAATGTATTCCAACGAAATTTAATGCCACCATTTAATTCGTTCCCAACACCATTTAACCCAAGGTTTATAAAAAATATTCTCCATATATAATTTGATTCAGAACTTTGAGTATATGCGAAATTTGGAATTGGTTATAAGGTTTGGAATATGAATATATATATATATATATATATATATATATATATATATATATATATATATATATATATATGATAATCCAACCTTAGTCACAAAAAAATAGTTCCAACACAAAAATATTCATGAACCCAAATTCAACCTTGGAGGACATTGGGAAAATTTCACCTTCTCAAGCCAAACTGGTGAATCCTGCAGTGACACTTGTCACAGTCCCATTGGAAAAAAACTGAAGAATATTATTTGCATGTTGAATGGGCTACCATGTCATCAGCCTGTATCTGTTCTATAATGTTTTTTAAAAATGTGCCTGTTCTGAACGATGATCAAAAGATAATAACTTCTTCATATGAACTCGGTTTTTGACAAAATGAGTTGCGTTGGATTCCTGGCGATGGGTCGATCACTGTCGTTCTAGTTTGGTGCAAGTCTGAGCACTTTGAATTTTGAGAAATTTTTTGCCCCAAATCCAGATTCCAATCACTTCTTCCCACTAACATGCTTTTGGACCCACAAAAGTTGGTTATCTCATGAGAGCTGAATAATCTTCTATTTCTCAAGTTCTATTATCTTGATTCTACTTGGAAAAATCACCATGAAAACCACTTTGGGTTCACTGACATGCCTTGCCTTGCAAATGACTTAGCTCTTCAACCTATGTTCTCCTTTTGCTGCTGACCCAATCCAACACTTGTTGGCTGCTTGCTGACTGACATAACACTTTGCTATACCAAATCGATTCCTAGGTCCTTGGAAAACTAAACGATTTCCTTCCCATTGAGAATCATGTTCCTCCTTTGCACAAACATGCATTCAATGCAAGATTCTCCTTGGAAACCAATTTTCCAAATTAAGCCCATTTGAGTGAACTAAAACAATGAGTTCCAACATCAGTGAAATCAAGAAAATAAATGACCATTATTTTACCTCCACAGCTCAAAATTCCACATTTTGAAGAATGCATTCACCATCTCCTTCTCTTTTTGGTGTCAACACATAAAATGGTCCAATGGTTGCAAAAACATTTTGACATCTTGTCACAAACACAACCATCAATCTGAAAAACACGTAATGCAGGAAACATAACTTGACGACATATCCTCTTTATCCTTCAAAGAAACAAATTTCACATCATGTGAACATTGCCATGTGCTCTTACATCTTGGTGTCAAAATTCATCGACCAAACACAAGTCGACAAAAAAATGCCTCTTCAAATGACTAACTCTCAAGTAAAGCATAAGCATGTGTAATAATTTGATGATTCTATTCCCAAAACAAAATGAATTTCAATTTTCATGAAACACTTATTCAACATATCCTTCTCATATCCGAAGACAAAATAAACTCTTCCAAGTCGATATGACATGCATGTAACACACAATCAACCAATACAAGTCAAAACTCATGCATGTGCAAATGATCAACACTCTCAAGTTGACAACATACAAGTTAAACGTAGAAATCAACCAACACATGTCAATTACTCATGCATGTTCAAGCACAATGAAACCATCAAAATTCCACTTGTCATACACACAAACTCTCATGAATGTATACAATTCTTCAACTCTCTCACAAGTACAATCATAAGTACAAGAAATCCATTCATATGTACATGTACTTAAAGAATTGAAATGAACAATTTTTTCTGAAATAAAGTGAGTCAACATACTCCCTTTTCAAACAACTTCTTGGCGTAAACATGCAACATGAATTCAATAGGAAAATAAATGCATAAATCACCAAAATACATGCAAAGCCTTAATTGGATAAGAAATCTAACCATCTCTAACCAAACCATTTTAATGTCGCTTCTTTCAGCTGCACATCATCATGATGTGAATCATCCTGTCCCACATCAATTATGGAATCTTCTTTTCCATTCTTGCCCTTCTCTTTCTCCCCCTTCTTCACATGTCGTGGATGACTTTTTGGATACAAATTCCAACACTTATCTACAATGTGACCTTGCTTATGGAAATGAGTGAAAAAAAATTGCATCTTCTTTTAAACATGGTTTGATTTGTCCAATGGACCTTTCGCTTCTTTCTTCCTTTTCTTTAAAAGTTTCCTGTGCATGGCTATCTTCTTCCAACATCTTGAAGCATTATGGTTATCCAAACCACAAAAGGAACATGTAAACTTTCTCCAAATATTATGTGAGAATTTTCCATGCTTATCATAATCAAAAGCAACTTGATTAAAAGCATATTTATACCTTGAACATTCACCTTTGTCGCCTTCTTGAGGAGGTAGCGGCTCTCTTCAGAATACCAACAATGCATTCAATGAATTTAGAGCTTTCAACATCCTCTTGTTTTCCATTCTCATTAGCTGCATGCTTATGAGAACCTTCTTGCAAAGTGGGTGTAAAAATTTTGCATTCCTCCTAAACACAATCTTCACAAGCTTGAGGTAATGAACATGAAATGAAATTCCTTCTTGGAACACCTCCATGTTTCTTCTTGGCTTTATAGCTTTCTAATCATGTTGTCCATAACCAAGACCCAAATACTTAGGCCTTTCCTTAACAACAATTGGATCAAAAATGCCTTGTGAATTTTTTCCCAATCTTTTACCTTCATAGCCCATCTTCACCAATAATTTGGACCCTATTCCTCTAGTGTGTCTTTCAAAAGCACCTACACATTAATTTTGAGAGGAAATTGAAGATAAACTTGAATTGCATACCTCTTTTTCATGCATATGCATGAATAAGGCTTCATTGGCATCATGGAGTTGAGTCTGAATCTCATGCATCCTTGCTAGGTTCTCATTTGCAATATGGAGTTCAGTCTCCATATCATGTATATTTTCAAGATGCTCTTGCTTCCCCTCTTGAAGTTTAATTCTCTCCCTCTTATCTTCATACTTCTCTTGCATCATATCAATAATTATGTAGATATTTTGCAACATCTCTTTATCAAAGAGTTTTTCAAAGTAAGATTGACTTGAAACATCACTTAATGAAGCTGCCATCACACCTACAATGCATATAGATTTTTTTGTTGTGATTTGAGAATTCAGTTCTAAATTTTGATCTTCTCCTTCACACATAAACTTGCACACAGTTAAATTCTCCTTGCACAAATTAAAAAACCAATAGATAATTCTTCTAGCCAACCTTGGATAAAATGAGCTAAAATCTTTCTCTGATACCAAATTGATCTGAATATGGGAAAAATAGTTATTACTATGCTAGCTTCGTCATCAGTATTAAAAATGTGTGATTAAGATCACCTCAAGTTAACCACTTGTGAATGAGTTTATGTGTCAAATTTTATGTGTATGTTATGATCAAATTATGAGTTAATTAAATTTTAAAAACTCATGTACAAAAAATTAAATATAGAAAAATAACTCACAAAAATCACATAACACAATGGATGATAATGGAGTTCACCCCTCCTGGGCTACATCTCCATGGACTTGCTTCAACTAGCTAGGCCCTCTTGGGATTAAGAGTCAACTGTATGATTACAAGCAGCTGTAGTGCTCCAATGGATTTTCAGCCTACTCCATTAGCTTCATAAGACATAAAAAACTTAAAAAAGACTATTCAATCTCTAAAATTGGTTTCCAACTGATCTAGGCTTGACCTTCCATCCTGGTGGCCATGAGCTTGTTTAATCTCCAAAGTGACAAAAAATATTTTAGAAGTGCTCCAATGCCTCTGAAAAATGTACCAATGTGTTCAGAGCATCAAATACATCTAAAAATGACTCTCCTTGAGCTAATATTGGTCTTCAACTGATCTAGGCATGGACTTCCTTCCTGGTGGCCCTAGGGTTAAATTTTCTTCAAAGTGCCAAAAACACATGTAAAATTGCTCCTCTGCCTCTGAAAGTTGTTCTAATGGATTTAGAGCATGCCAATAAGTTAGGAATGACTATTCCTGAGCCAAAATTGGTCGAAAATTTCTCAAGATATGGTCCATTAAAGTTTCCCCTAGATTCAGCCTCTAAATCTGGAGAAGTCTCCAGTTAGCTCCGCCAAACTTGGAAAATACGCCGAAAATGGAGCAATCCAATAAAAATCCACTAAATTAACACACAATTAATTAAAGCTTAAGCCACATATTAGTGTGGATAAGCGTGCACTAAGCACATTTAACTCTGGCGCCAGGATTGGGTTATGTGGTGCAGTCTTGTGGGAGGAGTGTTGGCCCGTAGCGCTGCCCCCCTTCATTCCCACCATTATATCCGCAATCAATTTCAAATATAGTTTGGTGGCCACCATATCACAAAACTTTCCTGTGGCCCATTGGTAGGGCACGCGGTTATGTGGAGGGAGATCAAGGGTTCAATCCCGACCTCTGCGCTTGCTCATATATATTTTTCACCATTGAATATTTGCGCCATTCAAACCTTTGTTAAACACCTCCGAATCATAGGTTATAAAACCTTTGCGATGATTTGACGGTACTTTGAAATTTATTTTAATGAACTTTAATGCCACCTTTAAATTCATTCCCAACACCATTTAACCCAAGGTTTATAAAAAATATGCACCATATATAATTCAATTTAGTTCTTTGAATATATCTGGAATTTGGAATTGGTTATAAGGTTTGGAATATATATATATATATATATATATATATATATATATATATATATATATATATATATATATATATATATATATATATATATATATATATATATATATATATATATATATATATATATCCAACCTTAGTAAAAAAAATAATTCCAATACTAAAATATTCATGAACCAAAATTCAAATACATTGGGAAAATTTCTCCTTCTCAAACCAAACTGACGAATACTGCAGTGACATTTGTCATAGTCCCATTGGGAAAAAATTGAAGAATATTCTCTGCATGTTGACTGGGCTGCCATGTAATCAACCTATACATGTTCTGCAATATTTTTTTTTAAATTTGCGTGTTTTTAATGGCGATCAACAGAATATAACTTCTTCATCCGAACTCAGTTTTCGATGAAACAAGTTGCATTGGATTCCTGGAGACGGGCCGATCACCATCGTTTTAGTTTGGTGCAATTCCAAGCACTTTGAATTTTGAGCAAATTTTTATCCCTAATCTAGATTCCGATCAAATATTCATTATAAATGTGAGAATTTTGTTTACTTCTTGTCTTCAACCATTTGTGTTACTTGGTGTTAAGATATTCCGACATATAGGAAATAGTTAATAATAACCTAGTCTAGTGTAGAGTTAGGTAAAATGTGTTTCTTTACTACGTACATTTGTAACTTATAAGCTGACGATCACGATTTGTAGTGATCCGATGGTTCACACTCTCCTTGGTATTAACGACACTTGATCCATGGATTAACACCTGATTGGTCCATGATCTCTATTTAAAGAGAATGGATGGTCACTTTTCCGGTAACCGTTTATGAGAGAAACATATGTAACTTTTCTTTTTATATTAATAAATTGCCTAAAGCGGCCGTGGACTATTTCCCTCTTCGAGGGTTTTAACCATGTGATAATACTGGTGTACTAATTTCTGATCTGTTTGTGAGCGGTGAAATTTGGTTTTTGATCTAAGGAACTTACCGTGTAAATTCCTACATGGTATCAGAGCTATTTTGAGGGTCTCATCCGTTGTTGATCCAAATCCGAAGCCGTTTTGATTGCATGCGACTACCGTTTTCTAGATATAATATTCCTGAACTTTTTTAGGCCTGGAAAACTGCTCTGTTATTTTTGGAGCATCTGTTACAGTGAGGAATGCCTTTCATTTCATGTGAGAAGGTTTCTGGTTGCCCAAGTTATGTCAGTTTAGATCTCGAGGTATAAAGTATCTCTTTTGTAGTTATATTTGTTAATAGTTCTGCTTATTTCAGTTCCCTCTGTTTATTTTGGTTTTTAGGTTTTATTTATTTGCCGGATGTATACCCTCTTCTTTATGTATTCTCTTTGCTCTACGTTGTGTGTGATCTCGGCAAATCAGAAACATGAAGAAGGGTTTTTTTTGCTACGTATGCTCCTTCCCCATGTCTTTGTGCGATCTCGGGAAATCAAAAATAGTGAAAAAATAGGTATTTTCCGGTAAGGCTAACCGAAAATATAACGTTCTTCCGTATGTCTTGCATTTCATTTTTTTTTTTTGCTCGGATTTTTGTGTTTTTTGTGCAGAAAAAAGCACACACACTGAAGACATAAAAAAAAAAAAAAAAAAAAAAAAAAAAACCCTTCCTCCTTTCAAACAATTATAGAATCCTTTTACTATCTCACTTAGAAGTTAGTTTATGAGAATAGAGGTCTTGGGTTCAAGTCTCTTTCTCAAGCTTCTTTTGTAAAAAGTTTTTTGTTAAAGGGGCAGGATTTTTTTTTTAAAAGTTGAACTTCATCATCAAATTTCAAACCGTTCCCTTAACTATTCGGCATCTACAACTCTGTTTTTTCAAAAATGCATAACTTCTTCATCCGAAAGCTATTTTTTGAGCCATTTTTTTTTACTCAGCCTAATTTTTCGAGATCTTTCTATTGGAGTAGTTAGTTTCAGCTTTTTTCAGCTTCAATTTTTTTTAAAATGGAAAGTGCATGCCCGATTATTGTTAATAGCACCAATTATTTCCAATGGCTACCTCACATGGTAGACATACTTAGAAGTAAAGGGCTTTATAGAATAGCCATAGGACAAGAAACTAAACCTTCCGATGATGATAAAGTTGCTAAATGGGAAAATAAACAAGATCAAGCACGAGGGTTGATAGGAATGTCCATTGCTCAAGATCTTTGATTTCATATCCTTGACATTGACACCCTTGATGAAGCCCTGGAAAAGCTAAATATTGTCGTTGGCATTCAAAATCAAATCAGGGCCCACCAGCTTGAAAATGAGTTGCTTACTTTGGACCCCAATAATTTCTCCTCTATTGAAGACTTTTTGTCCAAATTCAAGACCCTTAGACTTCTTTTAGAAGGTTGTTAGGTCAAAAAGGAATATGGTAGCCTCATATATTGCATCCTTGCTAAGCTTGGCCCTGCATACTCTATAATTTTTTCCACCTTCCATTCCACTAGAGAAGCCATCATTTCTTTAGGAACCACCTACAAGAACCCCTCTTTTGATTCCTTTTGCGATTATTTGATAAGAGAACAAGAAAAACTCTTATACCTTGGTCTTATCACTTTTGGAAACACTTCTAAGAAAGCCTTAGCAACCCAATAGCAATCATATCAAAAGAATCCCAAGAAGCAGTATCCTAAAAAGTATGGTCTGAAACCAAACAAGGGTACTAAGCAATTTCATCAGCAAACTGAAAAAGCAACTCACCAAAATGATAAATAAAATAAAAAAAAAGAGAAGAGGACAAATAGACATTGAAACTTTTGTAATCGTGATGGCCATATAGAGTCCAAATGTTTTAAGAAGATGGAAGCCTTAGAAGCAGCAATGAAGAAGCACAAAATCAATTTGGAGCACTCTTCACCTTCATCTTCAGGAATGACACTTTCTGCTTGTGGTTGTCAAGCATCAAGATCTGGTTATGCATTAAATGTATCTTCTTCTTCTCATTCTCATGAGTGGCTCATTGATTCTGGAGATTCTTACCACATGGCCAAATCTAAAGCCATGTTTTCTTATTTAAATTATTGTAACACCAAACATATTTATGTTGGTGATGATAGATCTCTTAGTGTTGTAGGATCTGGAACCATTCATCTAGATAATGGCCAGTTTAATGATGTAATATGTGTTCCTACCTTTTCATGCAACCTTCTATCTGTTTATCAGATAACTCATTCAGGTGAAGAGAAAATTAGAATTAAACATGATTGATGATGCTGAATGAATAAGGGTTCTGCAAATATCAAAAGAAGTATGACTGAAAACCTTAGATCTATTTTGAGTCTGATCAGATTCTGAAAAATTCAGTATACATAGATCTATACACGGGTTGGTGTGCAGGAAAATGTGTATACACGCAGGTTACAGTAAAGTGAAGTAGTATATGCATTTAAGTGTGATGAATGATCAAGGTTGAAATTGATTCTTCATGTTCAGTCAGTAGTCTGGGTTTATTACTGTGTTCTGATTACAGTGATCTCACTATTCTTTTTAAATTTTGGATTATGGCTATTGGTGTTCATGTGTGATGCTCTTGTGTGATGATTTATTCTGTTATTACTGCACATGTTTACTGCTTAACTGTCTAATGCATAAATGATGATCTGGGTCTAAAGAATGTTTCTGAATATTTATTTGAACAATAAAGTTATTTGGGTATACGCAAGTTTCTCTTAGGATAAATGTGTACATACACTAGTTGGGCTAATCAAATTCACGTATAGAAATAAATAAAATAAAAGTAAAATATTGTGATTCTTGTAAATAATGATTCACCCCCCCCCCCTCCTTAGTATTTTTCCCAACAATTGGTGTCAGAGCTAGTCCTTTTGAAGAAGCTTAATCGCTAGAAGGAAGATCATCTAATATGAGCAATCAAAATGGGACAACATACATCATACCTCCACTCTTCAATGGAAATAATTTATCTTCTGGAAGACAAGGACAAGATCCTATCTTCAGTCTCTTGGAGAAGATGTATGGGCTGTAGTTGAAGGCGGTTACCAATATCCAACCTCAGTTCCAACAGATCCAACAGCAAGGAAGAACTACGAAACCAATGCAAAGACTGTCAATGCATTATTGGGGAGTCTGACTGAATCATAATTTGTCAAAGTTATGCAGTTAAATGCATAAAAGGAGATATGGGACAAAATCATTCTGAGCTATGAAGGTGATGCCAAGGTAAAAATTGCTAAACTATAAACTCTTAGAATCCTATATGAAAAACTTAGAATGCATAATGATGAAAGTATTGGTAGTTTATTTTTACATCTAAATGAGATCATAAATCGTATGAGAAATCTGGGTGAAGTCATAAGTGACACCACTCTAGTAGAATTTTTTTGAGATATATGACTCTTAAATTAGAGTCAAAAGTGTCTGCTATTGAAGAGAATAAGGATCTACAAAATATTACTATTGTTCAACTTCCTGGGATTATGGATGCATGTGAAATGAGGAAAGGAGGTTCGTTTGAAGTCAAAGAAGCTGCTTCTAGAGCTATTGCAAAAGGCAAGGAAATGGAAGAAAAAAAAGAATCAGGGTATGTATCAGAATAATATGAGATAAATTCTATAAATAAACTTCAACTTGGCACTAGAAGGTTCATAGGTAAGCTTCCTTTCAAATGTTTTTCTTGTGGAAGATTTGGTCATTACGCTGCTAAATGTCCCCATAAAGATAATCATGAAAAGGGAAAAGATTTAGCAAAAGGTAATAAGAAACATTTTATCAATAGAAAAAATTATTATACTCATGAAGATAGTGATGGTCTATTAAATAGTGAAGAAAGAGAATCTAATTAAGATATTAGACTACTCATGGAATTTGAAAAGGACACTAATGAGGCTAAAGATACTTGTATGGATGCTTGAGAAGAAAATGATTTTCTTGAAGAAATCGATCAACTCAAAATATGTTTGGAAGAGAAAAAAATAGCCATATATACTCTAAAGAATCAACTCATAGAAAAGGAGAAGCATAATGAGAAATTAGAATGTGAAATAGTATGTTTGAGAAAGGAGATTGAGAAAGTAAAAAAATTAAATCTTAGATTTGCTAAAGGATCTAAAACCTTAGATGAACTTATCAACGTTCAACGCTCTCCTTTTGTTAAGACAAGTCTTGGATATATTAGTGAATCTTCTTAGTCTTCAGATACAAGCTATCTAAATGCAGCTAAAGCTAGCCATCAAAACTTCATCACTCAGCAAAAGAATAAACACAATGCCCAAGTAAAGCATGATCACTTCAATTCAAGGATGAAACATAAAAAAAATATCAATCAAAAGGTAAACATGAATAGAAGGTTCCATGATCGAATAAATTTCTTCTTTAATGGAAAATGTTTCTCATGTCATAATTTTGGTCATAAATCTGTTCAGTGTGTTGCTTACAAAACCATCATGACTAGAGAAGAAAGAAAGCAAAGAAATGAGACAGGAATAAAGAAGAATGCTTATAACAAATTTTCTCCTCTTCAAGGAAAAATTGAATGTTCATTTTTCAATAACTTTGGGCATGAAGAATCGGAATGCAAGAGAAAAATTCAGCCAAAAGAACAAATACCCACAAGTTCCAAGGTATGGAGAAAGAAGGACTTGCAGTTTGAAAGTTGTGGCATTGTGTTATTTGCAGAAGGAGAAGAAAATCAATGGTACAATGATAGCGGATGTTCAAAACACATGACAAGTGATAAAGATAAACTTATTTCATATAATGCATTAGAGACGGAAAAGAATGTTACTTTTGGAAATGACTCTCCTTCTATCATTAAGGGTAAATGATCTATTTTTCTAAAAGAAAAGGTTAAAGCTAACAATGTTATGTATGTTGATGGATTAAAGCATAACTTGTTAAGTGTGAGTCAAATGTGTGATCAAGGAAATGAAGTTGTCTTCAGTTCAACAAAGTGTGTAGTTCGTGAACTTGACACATGAAAAATCATAATGAAAGTAACAAGAACACCAAGAAATCTGTATATATTGAAAGGTGGCCAAGAGCAATGCTATACAGGTAAATCTACAGAAAACTGGTTATGACACAGAAGATTGGGACACTTGATTTTTTCTCAAATAAGAAGATCAATCAGACTCAAAGCTGTTCGTGATCTACCCAACATCACTCTACCTAAAAGTACCATATGCAAGTCCTGCCAATTCAGTAAGCAAACCAGGGTGGAATTTAATGCCAAAGAAGGATAAGCAAGTAAGCCTCTTGAAAAGATACATACTAATTTATGTGGTCCTGTAAGGAAAAAGTCACTGCGTGGAGAAAAATAATATATTCTATTCATTGATGACTTTTCTAGAATGTGTTAGATTGGTTTATTGAAACATAAAGATGAAGCATTTAAAAATTTTAAGATATTTAAAGCATTGGTTGAAAATGAATTAGGTCTAAAAATAAAATGTCTTAGATCTGATTGAGGAGGAGAATACATATCAAATGAATTCTTTGATTTCTGTGAACAATATGGCATTAAAAGACAATTTTTTGTAGCTAGAACTCCAGAAAAAATGACATGGCAGAAAGAATGAATAGAATAGTTCAGCAAACAACTCGTGCTATGCTTGATGAATATGGGACACCTGACACCTTTTGGGAGAAGTAGTGCATTTTGCAGTAAATATTCTCAACAAAGCTCATGTTTGTGTAAACAGAGATAAAAATCCTTATGAACTCTGGTATGGTAATATTCCCAACGTAAAGCATTTTAGAGTTTTTGGAAGAAAATGTTTTATCAAGAATAATGATGAAAAACTTGGTAAGTTTGAGCCTAGAGCAGATGAAGGAATATTTCTTGGTTACTCTTCTAGAAGTAAAGCATACAAATGCTACAATAAAGACTTCAGAAGATTGTTGAATGTCTTGATGTTGTAATTGATGAGTCTCTCACAACTCCCAAAAGGGAAATAAAAACAAATTAGGATGATGATGATGATGTATATTTTCCTTCATCAAATAACAACAATATAGAAGGAGAACCCAATGAAGCACAAGAAGAAGATATACTAGAAAAGGCTCCATCGAGGTATGTTCAAAAGAATCATCCAGAATCTGAAATATTGGGAGAAAAGGGATTAGGTGTCCAAAAAAGAAGAACTATTGTAGGATCTCCCAGTTATATGGCATCCTTATCCACCATTGAACCACGAAATGTAAATCAAGCTAGTAAAGATGAATGTTGGATTAAGGCCATGAATGAAGAACTTGATCAAATTGAAAAGAATAGTACTTGGGAATTGGTTCCAAGGCCTCATCATAAAAATGTTATTGGAACAAAATGGATATTCAAAAACAAATTAAATGAAAATGGATATGTTATTAGAAACAAAGATAGAATTTTTTGTAAAGGGTATGCTCAATAAGAAGGTATAGACTTTGAAGAAAAAATTGCACCTGTAGCTAGACTTGAAGCCATAAGAATGTTTACTTCTTTTTCATGTTTTCAACAATTCAAGGTTTATCAAATGGATGTAATATATTATTTCCTCAATGGTGATCTAGAAGAAGAAGTTCATATAGAACAACCAGAAGGATTCATTATGTGAAATGATGAAAAACTTCTTTACAAACTCAAAAAGGCTCTATATGGTCTACGTAGAAATTATATACAAGATGCATGTATATATCTAGATTATCCTGATATAACAATATTTTATCTTCTTGCTAAATACAAAATCCTTCCACTGTTAATCTTTTGTGGAAATTAAAATCAATTGAAAACACATGAAGCAATAAAAACAATCGCACATCACACAGTTGTTTAACGGGAAAGCCTGAAGTTGAAAACCCCAACTATCATATATTATGTATCATGGAGATCATGTAACAATCTCATACAAAGCTTAGTACATCAAGCTCTTAGTACAATCAATCATCAAACACTAATCAGAAGAAATCTGCAAATCCATGCACCGATTTCTTGCCACTTGCTAGCCTGCCTCCACTATGCAATCCCTGCTAAAGAATAGCTCCGAATGAATTCAAATTACCCTTGCTCGCACTACACAATCCTCATTGGCAAATCCAATGTGTGTGTGGTGCAATCAATGCATCACTATAGTCACAACAGATAGTCCATCTCACCCTTTCACCTATCTCTCCACTGGGTCTCCACTGGAACTGAGATGCACTGTAGTTAACTGCTGTATTTTTCAGTTGATTAATGATTTATTATTTTTTAATTAATTAACTAATTAATTCACTCCACTCTCACTAGTGTAGCATTCAATTAGACTAGATACAACTAGCTCAACTGAGTTTAACTCCATTAACTGAGTTAAAATGAATAACAACTCCATGAACTACTCTTCCAACTCTATCATAAATTTGCCACTTCAGTTCTAACTGAGTCCTCCATGCATGAACTACCAGTAAACCCTAGGAATTGCGTAATTCCTTCAGCCCACTGATTTGACAATTCTGTGCACTAAAATTAAGTGCTCCAAGAGAATAAGTTGTTGTTTATTGTTGGATTATTATTAAGAGCTAATAATAATCGACACTTCTATTTTTAGATCGACGATCTATAAATAGAATTTTCCCAATATTCTAAAAATAGAATTTCATCTATTTTTCCAACATGACCAACCATCCACAAATAGCATTCTACAACTTTTGAAATATGATCACCATGTCTAAAAATAGACTTGCACCAAAAATATCCTACGGGCCCACTTAGTGAAGGTGACTCATTTTCACTAAGCTCATCATATTGTTGAATCTCAACACTCCCTCTCAATAAGATAGGGATTATCCTTCACCCCAATCCTGCCTCTATGGTATTCGAATTTTCTCCTGGTGAGAGCCTTCGTCAGAATATCTGCATCGTGATCTTCCGTAGGAATGTACTGAAGCAACATGATCTTCCACTGCACACAATCTCTGATATGATGATACCAGATATCAATATGTTTAGATATATCATGAAACACATGATTAATCAAGAATTTAATGCAACTCTGATTATCACAATGTATCACTGTAGGATCTAAATGTGAACCGAACAAACTGACCAGGATCTTCCTCATCCAGATAGCCTCACATGCAGCTTGACTTGCTGCCATGTATTCTACTTCGTCGGAACCGAAAGCCACGTATCTTTTGTTTCCTCGTTAAAATTTTCAGAACCGCCGTAGATCCGATAATTTAAAAATCCCTCCCAGTGTGTTTTGTTGGGTCACACACCAATCAGACTCACAAGCTGCAAAAATTCAACCCACTCATCATTCCATTAATGATGAACCACACTTTGGGAGGCCTGCAGATATCTGAGATGATAGCTTTGCTCGTCTTCCAAAAGAGCTGGTAGGCTTAACTATCGCTGTGAAAGTTGTTTCACCGCATAGCATATGTCCAAATTTCCTTTGTATTAATTCAAATACATGAGTTTAACTAGCTAACTATTTAGATAAATGTTGTCATCCACTACCTTCACGACAGCATCCTCTTTCCTCCAATTTCCTGGAAGAGGAGTGTCGATAGGCTTGCTGCCTTACATGTGAAACTTCTCCAGTATCTCCTGGGCATACTTTCCTTGAGACACAAATAGTTCACCTTCCCACTGCCATATTTCTAATCCAAGGAGATAATGAAGGAGGTCCAAATCCTTCATCTCAAACTCCTTTGCAAGATCTGCCTTGCATGAGTGTATCAACTGCTCATCACCCATTATTATTAAATCATCAACATAAAGACCAATGATTAAAAGCTTACCGTCCACCACAATTTGGTACAGGTTTGCATCCGCCTCACTCTTGGTGAAGCCAAGTCTAGTGAAATAGCTATTGATCCTTGTATACCAAGCACGAGGTGCTTGCTTCAGCCCATACAACTCTCTTTTGAGTCTGCACACACGCAACTCGCTGCTGAAGATCTCAAATCCTTCAGGCTGATCAATGTACACCTCTTCCTCAATGATCCCATTAAGGAACGTAGTCTTCACATCCATATGATGAATGTACCAACCCATCTGCGCTGAGAGAGCAAGGATGGTCCTTATGGAAGAATACTGTGCGACACGTGAAAAGGTTTCTTCATAATCAATCCCCTCGATCTATGAGAAGCCCCAAGAAAAAAATCTTGCCTTATACTTCTCAACGCTCCCATCAGCAGCATGATTTACCTTGTAGATCCGTCTTGATCCTACAACTGATTTTCCCACTGGCCTTGGAACAATATCCCAAGCACTGTTTCTAACAATGGAGTCATACTCCTCCACCATGGCATCCACCCATGTGGGCTCCTACACTTCTTCTTCAAAATAAGATGGCTCTGTCACAATACGCTTGCTCATAAGAGCCATGTACCCAGTAAATCGGTCAGGTGATTGTCTCTTTTTGCACTGTGATGTAGGGACTCCTACATTCTGTGCCGCATCAAGCTTCAGTATCTCAGCTTCTGTGGTACGCTTTCTGCCTTATTTGATGTTTGGTTCTGCATGAGTGGACTCCTCCACTCCATGAATCTCCTCCTGTGGCTGATCCACATCTAGAGGCTCATCTTTGGGAACAAGAAGTTCCTCCTCTGCATGCAAGTGTAGCTCCCTCTCAAGCAACAACTTCATGGCTTTCACCTCATTGAATTTTATATCCCGTCGCACCACAGTCATACGACTATCTGGGAAATACACATGATAATTTTGGGGTATTTCTGTGTACCCCACAAATATCCCAACTTCTACAGTTGGCTCAAGCTTCTTCCTAGCATCCTTTGTCACATGAATGTAAAAAGATGAGCCAAAAATATACAAATGATAAATATCAGGCTTCTTACCAGCAAAATCTTCTTCAGGTGTACTCATGCCAAGTACTCTATGAGGGCAATGGTTTTCCACATAAACCGCAGTGTTGCATGCTTCCACCCACAAGTGCATCAGTAGGCCCTGGTCATGCAACATCGCTCGTGCAGCACCCATGATTGTTCTGTTCTTCCTCTCCGTGACCCCATTCTGTTGTGGGTTATGAGGTGCTATTAGTTCTCTTCAAATTCCTTCTTTTCTACAGAATTTTTTGAATTCGCCTGAGATGTATTCACCACCATTATCGCTCCGTAGAGCTTTCACTTGCTTCCTCAATTCCTTCTCCACCAATGCTTTAAACTCACAGAACTTTAAGAATGTTTCTCTCTTCTTCTGCATGAAGAAGTTCTAGCATATACAAGAATAGTTATCAAAAAATTTAACATAATACCTGTGTTTTGCTGTTGAAGCAACCGAGAAAAGTCCACACACGTCTGTGTGAATTCTCTCCAGGATCACCGAAGCACGTTTCTCCTTCTCATGAAAGGTGGTCTTCAAAAACTTACCCATAGTACATCCCTTACACTAATATGACTATGCAAGAGTACCCTTGGGAAGTCCATTAGATATCTGTTGCAAAATCTTCAAAGCGCCATGGTGAAGATGGCCCAATCTCTTGTGCCATAATTCGCCCTCATCCTGGCTTACCACTTCTTCTGCTTTTCCCACCATTGAAGTGCAGCCATCTACCTCTAGCTTGTAGATATTCTTAACTCGAATCCCTATCCTCTTGGTTTGACCCGTTGTTTTATGTTGCTTTCCATTGCTAAAAACAATGTCATAACCTTTGTCTTCCAACATTGCGACTGAGACCAAGTTCTTCTTCAGACCTAGAACATGCATAACATCTTTCAACAAGAATGGATTACCAGACTCCCTCTCAAAGGTAATGGTCCCAATGCCGCTTTCACTATATCAACCATTGTCGCCCATCTCTATATGCATTTAAAGGTCCTTCTCCTCCAAGTCACTAAACAACTCCTTGCCTCCCATCATATGGAAAGACGCACCACTATCAAGATACCACACTGATCCCATATAGCTTGAAACCAAGCATGTGATCAAAGAGAAAGCAAGTTAAAACTGTGAGGCTAAGGCCTCTCCAGCTGCAGCTCCAACAACCTTCTTGTTCTTCTTCTTCTGTGGGAAGTTAGTGGCAAAATGCCCATGTTCGTGACAGTGAAAACACTTCACCTTGGAAAAATCTTGCTTCTTGCCTTTAGCTTCGGATTTTGAAGGAAATTTATTCCCCTTCCCCTTCCTTGCTTTGGCAGCCAAATAAAAATTCTCTTCATCATCATTATTCGATGAAGAGCCATCCCTGGTACCTCGCCTTGTCTCCTCCTGCACAAGATTCGACCAAATTCGCTCCCATCCTGGCAGTTTCTCCCGTCCATTGATAGAGTCTTCGTAGCTATGCAAACTCTTCGGAAGCCCAAGGAGAGCCAAGCTCACCAAGTCTTCATCATCAACAGTAATCCCCACACTTCCCAGTTCATCCCTACAGTGGGCAAACTTCGTGAGATATTTTGGAATACTGTCGCCCTTCTCCATTTTTATTTTTCTGAGCTTATATTTTAGCGCCAACTTCCTCTGGTCACTGCTGCTTTGGAACAAATCTGTCAAAGCCTTCCACATTAAAAATGGAGTGGCTTTCCCATGAAGGCTGGACACAATATGGTCCTTCACACCTTCCAACAAAATTCTTCTTGTCTTTGCTATCTTCTTTTGCCATGCGTCAAGTAATGCAACATTGCTAGATCTTGGCTTAGGAACATCACTATCGATGAACTGTTTTAGTCCATTATCCTCCAAAACTTCCTCCATCCTATCCTTCCAGACTATGTAATTCGAGCTCCCACCAAGGGCATACTCCAATCGCAACCCATTGAAAGACATTTCAATGTATACTCAACTTTTGCACCAAGAATTTTCTGAAGCAAATTCGAATTATCCACCAGCACAAACTCAACAATTCTTCACAATTTCAATCTTCAATAATTAACATTGCTTTGATACCATGTAGAAATTATATATAAGATGCATGTTTATATCCAGATTCTCCTGATCTAACAATATTTTATCTTCATGCTAAATACAAAATCCTTCCACTGTCAATCTTTTGCGGAAATTAAAATCAATTGCAAACACATGAAGTAATAAAAAAAATCGCACATAACACAGTTGTTTAACGGGAAAGCCTGAAGCTGAAAACCGCAACTATCATATATATGTATCATGGAGATCATGTAACAATCTCATACAAATCTTAGTACATCAATATCTCAGTACAATCAATCGTCACACACTAATCAGAAGAAATCTGCAAATCCATGCATTGATTTCTTGCCACCTGCTAGGCTGCCTCCATTGTGCAATCCATGCTAAAGAATAGCTCCGAATGAATTCAAATTACCCTTTCTTTCACTACGCAATCCTCATTGGAAACTCCAATATGTGTGTGGTGCAATCAATGCATCATTATAGCCACAATAGATAGTCCATCTCGCCCTTTCACCTATCTCTCCACTGGGTCTCCACTGGAACTGACATGCACTGTAATTAACTGTTGTATTGTTCAGTTGATTAATGAGTTATTATTTGTGAATTAATTAACTAATTAATTCAATCCACTCTCACTAGTGTATCATTCAGTTAGACTAGATACAACTAGCTCAACCGAGTTTAACTCCATTAACTGAGTTAAACTGAATAACAACTCCATGAACTACTCTTCCAACTCTATCATAACTTTGCCACTTCAGTTCTAACTGAGTCCTCCATGCATGAACCACTAGTAAACCCTAGGAATTTCATAATTCCTTCAGCCCACTGATTTTCCAAATCTGTATACTGAAATAAAGTGCTCCAAGAGAATAAGTTGATATTTAGAGTCTGATTATTATTAAGGGCTAATAATAATCGACACTTCTATTTTTAGATCAACGATCTATAAATAGACTTCGCCCAATATTCTAAAAATATAATTTCATCTATTTTTCCAACTTGACCAACCATCCACAAATAGCATCCTGCAACTTCTGAAATATGATCACCATGTCTAAAAATAGACATAGTCTAAAAATAGACTTGCACCTAAAAATAGCCTGCGGGCCCGCTTAGTGAAGACGACTCATTTTCACTAAGCTCATTATCTTGTTGAATCTCAACAGTCTAAAACAAGCTCCTCGGGCATGGTACTATCATCTTGATAAATATCTTCAACAACAGGGTTTCACAAAATGATTTGCAGATATACAAAGATTGAGAATGATAAATTGTTGATTATTTTTGTTTACGTTGATGACATCATTTTTGGGAGTAAAGAAGAATCTGTGAGTTAGAAATTTTCTTCTTTTATGCAACAAGAATTTGAAATGTCATTACTTGGGGAACTAACATATTTTCTTGGCCTACAAGTGCAACAAGCAAAAAATGGCATATTTCTCTCACACGAAAATATCTCAGCAGATCCTGAAGAAGTATGGGATGGAAGATTGCAAAATTGTAAGCACTCCGTGGTGACCGAATGTAACTTTAGTTCTCATGACGATTCTCCCATGGTAAACCAACTAGAGTATAGATCTATGATTGGAAGTATCCTTTATCTAACTGGGACTAGACCAGATATTATGCATGAAGTTGGGATTGTTGGACGATTCCAAGCCAATCCAAAGGAGTCACATATTCAGGTTGTAAAAATATATTCAAATATCTACAAGGAAATCAAGATTTTAGTCTATGGTATCCAAAGAATGCTGATATTATTCTTCATGCTTACACAGATGTGGGATGGGCTGGAAATGTTGATGATCGAAATATCACTAGTGGTGGTTCATTCTATATGGGGCCCTGATTAGTATCTTGGTTCGACAAGATACAAAGTTCCATTTCCTTATCTACAACAAAAGCAGAGGATGTAGTTGTCGCATCATGTTGCACACAAATTCTTTGGATGATGCAAACATTATAAGATATTCAAATCAAATGTTATCCTCCCATGTCTATCTTGTGTGATAATACAAGTGCCATCAGTATCTCGAAAAATCATGTTATGCGTTCCAAAACCAAGCACATTCCTATCAAGTATCACTTTTTACGGGAACAAGTACTTGAGAAAAAGGTTAAATTTGAGTATGCTCCCTCCAAAGAACAAGTTGTTGATATATTTACTAAACCTCTTCCCAAGGAAGCATTTGAATATATCAGACACAAGCTGGGAGTTGTCTCTGCCTCACTTATAAAATCTGTTTGATTTTAGAAAGATTAAATTCTATATGCAGGTTTCATGAAGCTGAATCGTGTATATACACGAGTTTCTCTCTATACAGTCGCGTATGGGTCTTGCTGTCATAAAATATATGGGTCAACTTTTAGAACAACCTATGGTTCTCAGGTACTGATTGGTAAATTTTTCTGTTCATCTCACAGTTCCTTTCCTTGATATTTATCTCCTCGATGAAGATGCTTTGATGAATTGGTTGTTGAAGGTGTTCAGGATGCACAGGTTTGCGGGGAGAAATTTCCTTGATGAGAAGAATGCAATGTTGGTTGCTTCATTATGATCTCTCTTTTTGAGATTGTTTGGTCTTGGTTATAAAAACTCATATCTATAATTTGATATAAGGGTCATGTTGATACCTATGATGTAAATATTTTCATATTGAGTCATGTATGGACTTGTTAAAATATGTAAACCCACTTGGTTGGGTAGTTGAGTGAATATTTAATTCCACTCGATTGGATCCTTGATGTAATTTGGAGTACTTGGTGATAGGAAAGGTTATACTCAGTTGAGTTATAGAGTCATGTATTCTATTGAAAATTTGAAGCCTCAACATGTGCTCAGGGGGAGAATTTGTCTGCCCTTTTCTCTTGATGTCAAAGGGGGAGAGTATTTGGTGTTTGAATATATCTTATATCTACAGGTTGAGGTGATCATACTCCATCATGGTTTCCATCAAGTCCAAAGGGCGAGATTGTTGGCATTATGATTCTTATGATTACATATGTTGTCCTTGATGGAAAGTCACTTGCAAAAGTTGAAGTATATGGATTTTGGAGAAGCAATGTGGTTTAGCAGAAGGTCTAGCAGAAGATGGTTATGGTTTAGAAGAAGGTCTAGTAGAATATTTTTAATGATCATATTTAAGGATCTATATGCGAGTTCGTGCAGGAAAATTCACGTATCCACGCGGACAATAATGAGAAAAGTAGTGTATGTCTTTTGTGCTCTATAATTATAATACCAGGGGTCATGACCATGGTTCTAGCCCACCTTATTGAGCACTGAGTCATCTATTTGATTCTGTCCAAGAATACCATCGACACTTGTGTAGTTTTGGCTCAAGGTATTGAGAAAGGCTCAAACTATATAAGGAGAAGAAGATCATAATGAAAGGGTGTGAAAAAGTATGGGTTTTGATTGAATACTTCACTCTGAAGTATATCTGCATGGAATGGGTTACATTTTATTGATAGATCTGAAATTATGATGCACCTATGAAGACAATGATGGATCATGATCTATAGACCTGAAATGGCCATATATTTTCTTTATCTATTTGTGAGATGTTTAGATCTGTGATCTAGCTCATGTTTGTTGAAGTGAAGGGTATAATCTGAGTAATTATGTTGATCTGAAGCTTTCTGCAATCCTGAATATTTACAGATCTATATGCTGGTTCGTCATGGTAAAAGCACATATACACGCAGGTTCATTTCAACAAAAGCGTGTATGGAAGTTAGGGTTTTCTGAAACTTGATGAAGAGTTTATTTTATTATTTCCGCTAAATTTCTTTTTTTTGTCAATGAAGTCTTCATGTAGATTTGGGTTGTTTGAATATTGTATATGCTACTAGTTGATTATGTACAAATATGATCAATGAATGAGTGATTAAACATGATTGATGATTTTGACTGAATAAGGGTTCTGCAAATCTAAAAAGAAGTATGACTGAAAGCCTCAGATCTGTTTTGAGTCTGATCAAATTCTGAAAAATTTAGTATACACAGATCTATATACAAGTTGGTGTGCAGGAAAACACATATACATGCAGGTTATATTAAAGTGAAGTAGCGTATACATTTAAGTGTGATGAATGATCAAGGTTGAAATTGATTCTACATGTTTAGTCATAAGTCTGGGTTTATTACTGTGTTCTGGTTATAGTGATATCACTATTCTGTTTAAATTTTGGGTTATGGCTATTGGTGTTCGTGTGTGATATTTATTCTATTATTACTGCACATGTTTACTGCTTAACTATTTGTGCATAATTGATGATCTAGGCTAAAGAATGTTTCTGAATATTTATTTGAACAATAAAGTTATTTGGGTATATGCAAGTTTCTATTAGGATAGCCGCGTACATACGCTAGTTGAGATAATGAAAGTTGTGTATAGAAATCAGTAAAAGAAAAGTAAAATATTTTGATTCTTGTAAATACTGATTCACCCCCCCTCTCAGTATTTTTCCCAACAATTATAGGATTTGAACCAAATCCAATGCTTACTGGATTCGACATTTATGTGTGACTATATTTATATCAACCTCTTCCATCATGCCATTCAAGAACGCTTTATTTATACACATTTAATAGAAAGACTAACCAAGGAAATATGATGATGGTGTTGATACATGTATACCTTGTAGTTGAAGCAAAAAGTATCATTGTAGTAACCTCTTGTCAATGGACCTAAAAAAGTCTTGTCTAATTTATATATATCTCTTCCTTAATACACCATTTAGGAATGGAATTTTTACATCCTTGTGCTGTAAATACTAACTAAGGCAAGATGCTAAATACATGATGGTTAAAATAGAGATATACCTTGCAACTAAAGAAAAAATCTCATCATAGTCAAGTCCCTCATTATGAGAGAATCCTTTGGAAACAAACCCAACCTTGTACATTTCAATATCTAGAATCAATCATTGATTAAATAGTAGGCTATGAACTATTTCCAAAACATCATTCTTTAGGATGGAGTTGTACTTCTTTGTCATGGCATCATGCCACGCTTGTCTGTAGTGGCCTTCTCGAAGTGAAAAAGATATATCTCAATAATCAAATTTATCAATGCAACATAAGTAGGTAACTTCTTTGATAGATGATTCACTCTAAATGTAGATTTAGGTGCTCCAACTTGTTCATTTGTAGCCTACAATGTTTAGGTAAACCATATTGGCTTTCTAGTTGAATTGAAAGGTAGAAAGGGCCCTTTACCTTGCCTGAATCTTGCATATCTGGGTCTGATTTCTCTTTCAATTTCAAATTTTACTTTGAAAAAAAAGTTGTTCACTTTATTCAGTCACTATAGGCTTGTAACTTTGTGCACCACCCATCATCATTAAAATTTACATCCCTACTTAACACTATATTCCTTGTTGTTGTAATCTAGATCTGGTAGCTTTTGTCCTTCGAAGATCTCCTTGATGGTTGATGGCTCAAAATTCCTCTCTTTCTCATTAGGAACATGCATATAAAGTTATAATATGGGCAACCGAATCCACAAAAATGCGGTACCTGTGGCTTCTCAAAAGAAAGTGCTTCCTCTGGTGTTTTGTCTTTGAAAATCCTGTGTGGATGTTTACAAAAACATTTCAATTTGAAATATTATGCCTAATGATTCATGGGCAAGTCCATGACATGAATCATGTCATAAAGAACGAGTTTTCCTTTTTGAAAATGATAAAAGTCAAATTTAGTTTATGTTATTTCTCTTTTCTTAATAAACTAAAACATGTATAATATTGCAGAAATTTGAAAATCAACAAGCTTTTAATTCTCAATTTCTCCTGTTTGAGTTACCAGGTTTATGATCTCTACATGGAGAATACAGACTGTGTAATTGGGTTACATTCTGAAACATGTATTGTAGTAGGGAATTTTATTCCAAAATGCAGTCGTATACAATGTGTAAATCTGACATCAAAGGTACTTTAGTAATACTCAGTATGTTTTTGTAATAAGCCATATGTGTCCAAGAAAATGAGATGAGTTGGAGAGATGATAACATAAATGGTCAAATGAGTTGGAGAGATGATAACATAAATGGTTATGGAACTTGATGTTAATTTACAACTTCAAAAATAATAAACAACACTTGATTCATGGGTATTTTAATTAGAGCCTTGAAGTGGAAAACACTTGCATATTTTACTCCATCTCATAAGATGAAGAGATAATAAGTTATGGATTTTGAAATTGCAGATCATTTTAACTGAAAAAATTGAAGCCTACAGGTACCATGGAACTATAATTAAACTCGATGCTACAATCTACTAGGCTTTAGGCTTTAGGGGATGATAAGAAATTAAGGAAATGTGAATTTAGAGTTTTTGACTCGTTTTTCTTTTGTTTCAGTTCGGTAGTCGACTTTTCAACAATTACTCATGGATAAATACTCCTACTCACAATTAATTTCCTATTCTCCGATAATGATCTTACACAGGGACTCAACGGTTGTCACCCTCAAATCAACAAGATAGTATTACAAGTTAGCTCAATTTATGGTATTTGTTTGCCAATATTTATCTGCCTTTAACATTTAAATCTACTGTTTTAGATAAATATAATCAAAGAATGCTTGAAATTGTAGTCGAAGGCACTGTTTTGTCTATTCTATTTTTAGTATGTTAATTTGGTCACAATGCCTCATTCTCCTTTTATTTTGTGTAGAATTTTGTAAGACCCCTTATTCTAGACATGTATGACTTTAAAAATGATGCTTGACTTTGTCAGATGCAATTTTTTTATCAAAATATATATCTTCCACAATTATCATGCACATTTTTCAAATGCCTTGATTGCCATAAATATGCATTACAGCAAATGTAAAATATGCTTTCAAATAGGGAAGGACTACCATTGCCTGCAATCCTTATTCCACAGTCTAAATATCTAAATTTTATGAAGCATAGTTAATTCCTTGTTACACAGTCTAAATATTTGAAGATTATGAGGCATAGTTGACTATAATACTAATATATTCTTGGATGCCCTCATATGTGATTTCAAAGGTGCATTGCAGAGTGGTGTTGTAAATTTTATAGCCTTCTCTTATTATGAAATCAACTTAAGTGATCCTTATATCCATAGACTCTGTAAGCCTATGTCGTTTCATTGGAGCAAATTATTTCAATTCCATATTAACATCTATCTTCTCTTTGTTATCTTTACCAAGCTGGTATTTTACAATAAATTCATATGGTAAAAATTTTAATCTAAATTTGTTATTAATTTATAATTTTACTATAATAAAACTATTTATTATTTATATATGTATATATATAGATAGATAAGTTTTAAAAAATTATTTCATATTACATCATAAAATTTAACTAAATTATAATTTGTTTTAAACCATTATTATTATTATTATTATTATTAAATATTAAATGAATTAATATATAAGTTAAATCTATACAAATTAAAAAAAAATATGTAACAAGATTTTTAATTATAGAGATGGTTCTCATTTTACTATGTAATTTTTAACTTATAAATAGACATTGTTACAATACTATGGACTAACACAAAGGTAAAAAATGTATAACTACTTTTGAGATAAATCTCAATTTTTTATTTGTGACTATTATTAAGAATATTTTAAAATGTGACTATTATTAAAGATATTTTAGAATGTTCCTTTAAGGTGAAATCCCTACCATCCATTCATTAATTATAGATAATTAAATTTAAATTATGAAAACAAAATATGAGTAAACTAAAAATATAAGAATTATTATATGAAACACTCCTTATTAGAGAATTTGACCATTTTTTTTTCAGATATTTTTTTCCACTCACTATTATGACACTTTTATTTATTGTTACTCTTCTATTTATAAGCCTTGACTTTGGAAATGACCTAATAATGATATTTTGTCAAAAAAAAATTGTCAAAATTGTAACATTTACTTGAAATATATATATTCAAACTTATGGTAAACTAAGACAACCATATAAATTAGTAAATGTAAATAAGTATCAATTTATAATAAACATTAAAACATTTACTTCATAATACATTTCACATTGCCATAATTATAAGTCATAAAAATCAATTGAATTATATATATATTACAAACATTTTAATTATGAGGATTAAATGTTTTGTTATAATGTCATAAGTCAATGTCATGGCTTATCTATACTATATGTTTAAAAAACTATAATTCATTTCATGTGACATTTGTTTATACAATTTTTTAATTAATAACTTTAATTTAAAAACAATTTATAAAATTTTTACTATCTACTTAATAATTATTAAATATATTATAAATAACATAATAATTATTAATTGTATTATAAATAACTTAATAATTATTAATTATATTATAAATAATTAAATTAAAAGTCTCAAAACCTACTCAAATCATATTATTGATATCCATTCATTTAATAAAAAAATAAATTAATAATTTTGAAGATAAAAGAAAGAATGAAAGTAAGTATTTTTAAAGTTCAAAAGGTTAAAAATAATCTATAAGATAGATATTTTTTCTATCCATTAACTTTTATATTTACTTTTTTACAATAAACCCTTATAACTTTTAGACACATTTTTCACTAAATAAATTATCCCAAAAACTAGCTACCAAAATACCTACATAAAATAACCTCAAATATATTCGACTGTAACATCGATATCTCCACAGCTTTTAGGGTTTGCAAACACGCGGGGACTCCTCTATCGTCTCCAGCGCCGGTTTCCAATACCTAAAACTTCGTATCCGGTGCTCGCCCAACCCCAACAGCAACGGCTGGTCTTCGTTTTCATCTTCATCTACCTCCAACTCTGCTACCCCCTTCTGTAATTGATATGATCTTCCCCCGCTACCTTCCTTTAAACGAAACTCCCTTAAATGGCCGGTGCCAACAGCCGGAAAGATCCTGGAGTTGCAAGAGCGGCTTTTACGGGCGGAATTGCATTGAAATGCTAACAAATTTAGCGAGATCATGTCGGAAGGCGATGGTACGCGACGCAGATATTTTAGCATGTAAACGCCTCCCAACGCCAGATCTTCCTCTGCAATGCGGCGCCCTGCTTCAAGATCGCTGAAATCGCATACGAATTGCTGGGGATTGTCCATCATCAACTCTCCCACCTTAGTTTCCTCCCAAAATTCTTCAATACCGCCATCGTCCCATCGTATAACTTTCGCGGCCGGGGTGGTTTGGGACGGTTTAGCACAGCACAGATGGTTCCCCATTGATTCTTATTGCTGGTTTTCAAGCCACTCTCTATATAACTTTTCCTTATAGTTTTCTATTAATCGATCGATCGATCGATATATCCCTCGCAGCTGTCGATTGACTGAAGGGAATATTAACACAAAGCCTCTGAGCACCTGCACGCTGAAACTTAGGAGATGGGTAATGGGTGGTCTGGTGTGAGAAGACGAGGCTACGATAAATGCATTTATAAAAGGGTGAGTGGAGATGGTTGCGGAAAAATTACCGCAATGTTTTATTGACCGTAAATGTGGAATCTACGGAGGACTTTGGTGTGTTCGGAGCAGCTCACCTAATCAGTTAAGGATATTGGGCTACTGTCGGTTCTTATCTTGACCCGGCAAAATAATCGGTCTAAGAGGTAGAACATTTTCAAATCTTTTATATACACACATTTATCCAACCACGGAGTTATATATATATATATATATATATATATATATATATATATATATATATATAATACTGCTGTTAAAATTCAGCGAATTGGGTGTAAGTAAGCGCGTTAGACAAAAAAAATTGGTTTTCCTATAATTCACCAAATGCAGCAAGTTCGATGGTTAAAATTCACCTAATGCACCAAGTTCGATGGTTAAACTTCACCTAATGCACCAAGTTGGGTTTTAACAAATCTGAGATTAGTTGTATCAACTTGAGTGTGTATATATATAAATTCAACTAATACACCAAGTTGGGTTTAAACAAATCAGATATTAATTGCATCAAATTGATTATATATGTATATGTATGTGAGGTTTAGATTAATATTAATATTTATCTCTTGGTGTACATGGCTGAGCATGTTTTTAATTATTTTTGTATTTGTTTTATAAATTATCAATTTTATTTGATTTTCACTCTTATTCTTGCTTTATGAACATTTATCAACCATTTAATTTTTATATTTTTGATAATTTAATGCATATAATATTTATAGCTATGCTAATTTAGTACATATAATATTTATTTGTTTAAAATATATTTTATGTATTCTAATAAATTTTTATTTATACTAATGTATTTTATGTCCTGGGATGATGTCTAAATGAGGTTCACTTGACTTATATTTAGACCTTCCAAGGGTGACCAATTTGCTTTAGGGCCGAACTGATCAAATATGCACATGTGGGCTTTAATTAAAAAATACACTTTCCCTTGTCTAAATTGAGCGCTTCAATAGTCAAAATTGGTTACGTCGAAAAGAGGAATCTCATCCCATGGTTGGAATTTGTCACTGAGCTGCTAAATTAACAATTTACAACATATTATGTTGTGTGTATGTATGTTCTAAATGGATACATTGAGGCTAGCTTATATATGTGTGTGTGTGTGTGCAAAAGTAATACCTCTAGTAATTTGAAAAGGAAATAAAAGATTATGAACATGCTATTACATAATCTAATATTCTAATCAAGCCAAAGTTCTCTAGGTTTTTATGCATTTTGAGAGATTGGCAAAACTAGCTAGAATACATATTCTAAAAAAAAATTCATTTGGTTTAAGGCTGAGTCAGATTATCTTGTGATTCCCATCTCATAAAGAAAGGGGGATCTTGGTCTTATATCTCCATTTGGTCAAGAGATTGGTGCACTAAGTCCTCTTCAGCAAAGCCTTCATGAACTTAATGATCAATCTTTAGGTTATTCAAATTAAGTTGTAACATACCCATCGAAGGTAAGATGGGGTATCTAACAAGGCACTCAATGAAATAATAACATATATTTTTTTAATAATGTGAAAACAATGTAATTCTCTTAGAAGTTAAAAGGAATTACTAAATATTCCATGTACTAGAATGTTCCTTCTCTCAATGCTCTTAGGAGATAGAGAGCACTATATAAAGAAGTGTAAGTAAGGTAAAAGAGCATGGTGAAGGGTATTTTATTTGTAACAAGTAAGTATTACTTGAGGAGTGAATTACTTTGTTAAGGAATAATAATGGTGTTACCCTATGTTAAAGGTTTTATCTATATATCTTGTGTTTGTTTTGTGTGTGGATCATCACGATTATTGGTTGAGATTTAGGGTTTATGATACCATTCAATATCCTTTGATCGATTTGATCTTCTAATTGCAAATAGATTCTCTTCAAAAGAATTTTGAGAGACCTGTATCTCTCACTATGTAGTCAAGATTCTTCATGGAAGACGTTGTGATCAACTTTGAATTTTAGCACTAGTTATTCTCTGTTCAATCTCAATCCAAAAATTTTATAGAAGGCAGAAATACCAATTCCTTGCACAATCCGGAATCCAAAAATACGAATGGTTTTATTTTTCTCATAGACTCGAGATCTAGAGATTTCGATAACATGGATATCCTTGTCAATTCAAATATTTTTTTTGATATGGATACCTCCTCTAACCCACATATATTTTTTATTTGAATATCTATTTTAATATAGCTAGCGTTTTGATATAGAGATCCAATATTTGGATCCATGTTAGGATTAGTGATTGGGTTCAAATAAGATATCTCATAGTCTGGATTGATGGGAATACATGATGGACACTTTTTCGTTTCTGTCAACTAACAGAATCCAATTCGTGTTATAAGAAATTGGATCTAGTATAGTGTGAAAACTCATGATTACAATGCGAATTGAATTTTGATTTTCAATTCACAAAACTTGAACCAAAACTAGTTTCCCAACTATTTGACCTACAATTTTGATCGTTCCTGCAACTAGCAACAAAAACAAATCTAGGTTTACTCTCACCACGATATGAAATTACAACCATACAGGGAATAAACAAACTATTGTATTGATTCAAACTAAAGTGGAATATTACAGATTTATATTATGAGTATAGTCTTCCTCGGCTTAGATTCAATCTCTTCACTCTGATTCTTTCCCACTCACACACTAAAATTTTGAATCTTTAAATTACTTGAAAAATATCTTTACATAGAACTCTCATACATATTGACAACCTAATTTCATTTTTCTATATTATCTAAAAAAAATAATTTGGCTAAGTCTATCCTTTTACGTAGCAATCAAATGAAACTCACCCTAAATTCCTAACAACATAGATACCCTTTATATTACAATTGAGGAAAATATTTCAAATTAAATAAATTTAAGGAAAACAACTTCCTTTGGTAAATGGATTGACCTAGAAAAGTAAAAAATGATTTTGACTCATAGATGCTCCTGCATTAGACTCTAGGGGGAGAAACTAAATTTTCATGAGGTATTCAACATTTGGGCCATACTTGGTGTATCTATTTCTTTCATCCAAGTAAAATATTTTGTTGGTTGGTTATTCCACTTGACCGAATACGGAAAATATTCTTTACTTATGGTTCTCTGGGCTATCCTTCTATCCAACACTGTTTCAATCTCTTTCTGAAATATTTTTGGTAGTTGTTTCTTCCATGCACTAGTCTCATATTCATCGCTTATAGGTTCATCTGCTACAACACTTTCTGTTTCCTGGAAGGAATACAAATATGCAACATTTAGAATTGGAGAAATCACAATATCATTTGGGAGTTCTAACATATAAGCATTAGAATAATTTTTTCTTAAAATATTATGTCAACCAATTTTCATAAGTTTTAGTTTATTGTATGTCCCTATAGGAAACCTTTATTTCCTATAATATGTCATCACTAAGTTACCAACATTAAAGTAAAACTATCTTCTTCTCATATCTCCCCTTTGTTTATACTTATTGTTGTTCTCTTCCAACTATTGCTTAACTCTTTCCATGAACTATTGCATGTTTGTTCTAAAGTCTTCACCATCAACACTCCTTAATTCCTGCTTTCCCAATTTTATTAACTCATAAATTCCTCTTGGATACATTACATATATTATCGAAAATTGACTCATCCCTATTCATTTATTAGGTGGATCATTATATGCAAACTCAAATTGAGCAAGAACTTGATCCAACTAAATGGGATGTTCCCTCACCAAAATTCTCTAGATATTTCCTAAGCTCTTGTCTACCACCTTTTTTTTTCCCACATGTCTATGGGTGGTATGCTGAACTAGTTAGCACCTAGTTTCTTCCACAATGTTTTTCAAAAATGGCTTACAAATCTTGTATCCCTATCTAAAACAATACTTCTAGGAAAATTATATAACCATGTAATCTCTCTAAAAAATAATTAGCAACACTGGTTGTGTAATTGATATTTTCCTAAGTTATAAAATGTGTCTTCTTTGAAAATTTTTCTACACCAACATAAATAGTATTGTCACCTATTTTATTTCAAGCCAACCCCAATACAAAATCCATACTTACGAAGTCCCATAGTCATCTTGGAATCATAAATGGATGATACAAAAATGCATTCTAACTATTTATTTTAACATGTTGACATACACTGCACCTCTGAATGAAACTTTTCAAACCAACTTGCATAATTGGCCAAAAACAAAAAGCATTAAACAAAGAAAATGTTTTATCTCATCCAAAATGTCAAGAGAGTCCTCCATTATGCTTTTCCTTTATCAAATTCTCTCTCATTGAACATTTTGGTATGTAGAGTTTCTATCCTTGAAAATAAACCCTTCTTGAATCATATTATTCAACCGTTGAGTTTTGTTCATACTAACTAGATTTTCACATGTTGCATATTCATACTTAAAATTTGCATCATCTTTGTACATATTTTTTAGCTCATAAAATATCAAAAAATTAGCCTAAAATTCATGTAGAATTAAATTAACTCTACTCAATATATAAATTACCTTATTTGATGTACCACTTGAGTGCTTAATTGCAAATGAAAAATTTTGCAGAAATTCTACCCACTTATCATGTCTTTGATTCAATGTCAGTTGACTATTGTTAAATTTCAAAGCATGATTGTTAGTGTACAAAAAAAATTCCTTAGGCATGATATAATTTCTTCATTTCTCTAAGGCTTGAATAATGGCATAAAATTTCTTATCATTAGAGGAATATTTCTATTTGTATTCATTTAGTTTTTCACCAAAGTAGTCAATTAGTCTTCCTTCTTGGCTTAAGACAACTCCAATAATAGTCCCACTTGCATTTGTCTCAACTTGAAAAAAAATATTAAAATATAGAAAGGCTAAGACAAGTTATTCTATTATATTTTATTTCAACAATATGAAATTTTAATCAACTTCTACTATCCATTTGAATGATTTTTTCCTTCCCTTTGCTCTCTCTTATTTTCCTTTACTCTCTCTACAATAAGAGAAAAAATGCTACTTAAGTTTATAATAAAATTTCTATGAAAGTTTTTAAAGCCAAATCCTCAGCACTAGTTCTTGCTGGTGTTAGAGGTTTCAGACCACATTGGAGATGGCCTTTTATGTGAGCAAGCCACACATCCAAACTAAAAATATAGGAGCATTGATGACATTGAAAACGTTGGATTTAATTCAGGAAATATATTATATCCTCATGGTCTTCAAGTTCTTCATAAAGGACGCTTCCCAAAAGTGTCTTCATATGTCAGTGGAGGGTAATGAAGTTCAAATATTGGCTCCATATTCCCTTGATATGTCTTGGGTTATGAACCCAATTAGGTACTTCAACATGAATTTAAAAATCTGAGTAGGCTTGGAATTCAATTGTGGTCAAGACTTCAACTTGGCGAATTTCTTGTTATATTTCCAGAGGAATGGAAGAGCCAAAAATGGTTTCTACATCTTGATCCTAAGCTTGGGCTTGCGGTTGGACCTAAGTGTAGAAAATCCATGTAGATTCAACTAATAACTGTAATATGCTAAAACAATATACTTGAATATGAGTCTACAAATTGCGAAAACTAATTTAAACGATCATGAAATCACGAAGTATACAAGAGAAAGAATCTAATCAACACATTACACAATGATTTCTTGAGGAAAGCCACAAATAAAAACCCCGCTATCTGTATATTTCATTAGTCATAAAATTTGAGAAGATTACAATGCTTTTCTCATGCCCGAGCAACCTATGCACTATCTCTATCTATCTCACTACATCACAAGGTAACTCTGGCCAACACTTATCCAATTATGCTACCTTCCAAGCTCCTATTTCCTTACAATGTACAATGAATAATTACCCCCCTATTGAATAGGAATTTTCCTCCATTAGATTGCGCAGTTCCTTTAGGCTCTTCCTCTAACTACATGCAACATTTTTATAGTTAAGATAATTATACAAATGATAGCACACTTCCATTAGACTCCAATATCAACTGGGTAACTCTTAGTTCACACATGCATGAGTTATTTATGGAAGATTTATCAGTTAAATGATTGATCAGAGAGTAGAAAACTCACTACCATACCTCTCACTAGTTCCTCCAATAATTGGAACTAGTTATTTTGACTTTAACTCAGATAAAATGGATTAATTAATTACAAATCAAAATAAACTCAACCAGGGCTCCTAAAAAGTAGGAACCACTCTACATGACTCAAGTTAGACCCTCGACTTGAATTAACTGAACCAACTAAGTCAAAATAACTTAGTTAACTTGTACAAGTTGTCATGTGATGTGGAATTTATGATTTTCTTCTAATTTAATTCAAGGGAAAATTAAATTAGAATTTTTCTTGGTGCCATTTTCAATATTTCTTGTTGATATTTTCAACACCCCCTCTCAACAAGAAAGGGATTCACATCTTTCCCAATATAGTACCTTTGAAATGTTCTGCATGAAACACTTCTCACTGGTGTTTTTTCTACTGCAACATCTGAAACTGAAAAGCATAAAACAAAAAACTAAAACAACTATGATCAGTATAATGCATATGTCACCCAGGTATTTACTGCTACTAGCTACTACACTGTCTACTAAAAAATCTATATTGATGTTGAATCTGCACTATGCCATCTGCAATGCTGCCAACTCTGCACTACGCTCCCCAATACCTAACTTCTACTAGTATTTGCATCTATCACTCTGGAATATGACTATATCAACTGCCATTGATCCATCCTGCTACTATATCCCGTGGCCCTCATATCAAGGTAGTAATCCATGAATAAAAAAACGCAATGGAAACTGTCCAAATTTATGCACTCTTGGGACTATTGCTTCACATCAGCCCACATATCACCTAGAAGTAAGGTTGAATGTGCTCCCTTTCCCCACTTGGCTTGAAATCCCCCCTATTAGAGGTCTCTATTGGAGTGGATGTCTCCACTTTTCCTACTCTTTTCTTCTCCAATTGTGGCTGCTCCATAACTTTATTAGGCTTCTTATTAGGTTGCATGTTGAGAGGTAATTCATGCTCCCTCTCAACCACCAAGTCTCTAACCTTTGCCTTTCTCCTCAAGGATTTGCATGCATATTGTACCTCAAGTGCATACAAGTTCTTGACTCATACACCGATCTGATTCAATTTTCTTGTGGTGATGTATCTAAGGAAAAATTTCCCTTTGTTATATATCACATCGTAGCCACGATCTTTCAATACCGCGATGGAAACAAGATTATTCTTTAGTACTGGAACAAACATGATCACATCTGTGAGTCTCAGAGGGGAGTCAGACTCCCTCTAAAAAATAACTCTACTAATACCAGTCGTGCTATACCTCCCATCATCTCTTAACTCTATGTTCTTCTTAAAGTATTTATCCTCCAAGTCACTGAAGATATCTCTATTCCTTGTCATATGGAACGAGGCACCGCTGTTGATATACCACATGATTCCCATTACTGTGCTTGTCATGCATGAAATGAGAGTGAAATCAAGCTATAATTGTGAAGTTATAGCTTCACTTGTTGTTGTTATTGCGGGATCCTTCTTGCTTGCCTTCTTCTATGGACATTTCATGGCATAGTGCCTGAATCAATACAAGGAAGGAACTTGATGTTAGACAAGTCTTTCTTCTTGGCATCCTCGCTTTGGGACTTATTTCCCTTATCTTTATTTTATTTTTTGACTAATGCGAAATCCTCTTCCACTTCTTTGGATGAGGTCCCATCTCTAGTGTTCCGACTTATCTCTTCTTGCACCAAGTCAGACCACAAGCGTTCCCACTCTGGTAGCTTCTCCCTCCCATTTACCAAATCCTGGTAGTTGTTCCAGCTCTTGGGAAGGCCTAAAAGTGCTAGGATCAATAGATCATCTTCAACAAATGTTACACCAACACTCCCAAGCTCAACTCAACATTGGGTGAACTTGGTTAAGTGCTTTGGTAATGTGTCACCCTTTTCCATATTGATTTTCCTAAGCTTTTACTTCAATGCCAACTTCCTGTGGTCACTACTATTATGAAAGAAGCTTGTCAAGGCCTTAAAAGTTGCATATGGAGTTTCATTTTCATGGAGGTTCGAAACAATATTATATCGAACTCCTTCAAGTAGTATCCTTATCGCCTTTGCTACATTCTTCTTCTAGTTCGCCATATATTAAGCATCAGTTGTTGGAGGCTTAGGAATATCATTGTCTATGAACTCCTTAATCCCATTGTCTTCCAACACTGCTTCCATCCTTCCCTTCCAAGATATGTAATTCAAGACACCCTCAAGGACATACTCAAGTGATCTCAATCCATAGAACGCCATCCTGCTGATATTGAAAAATGATACTGCAAATTTGATTCACTTGCATAAAAAAAACTCGTATTCTTCTCTTCTATAGTTATTTAAGCTTCGATACCATGTAGAAAATCCACGTAGTTTCAATTGATAATTGTAATATGCTAAAAAAATATACTTGAATCTACTTTACAAATTGTGGAAACCAATTTAAACGATCACGAAATCACGAAGAATACAAGAGAAAGAATTCACTCAACACATTACACAATAATTTCTTGGGGAAATCCAGAGCTAAAAACACCACTATATGTATATTGCATTAGTCAGAAAATATGAGAAGATTAAAATGATTTTCTTATGCCTGAGAAACCTCTACACTATCTCTATCTTTCTCATTGCCTCACAAGTTGACTATGGGCAACATTTGTCCAATTCTGCTGCCTTCCAAGCTCTTATTTCCTTGTGATGTTCAATGAGGAATTAGGTCCCTATTTAATAGGAATTTTCCTCCATTGGATTGTGTAGTTCATTTAGGCTATTCCTATGAATGCATGCACCATCTGTACAATTCGGATAATTTTACAATTGATAGTACACTTCCCTTGAACTCCAATCTCAACTTAGTAACTCTCAGTTCACACATGCATGAGTTATTTATGGCTTATTTATTAGTTAACTGATTGATCATATAACAGACAACTCACTACTAGACCTCTGACTAGTTCCTCCAAAAATTAGAACTAGTAAAACTGACTTTAGCTTAAACAAACTGAATTAATTAATTACAACTCAAAATAAACTAAACCAGGGCTCCTAAAAATTCGGAACCACTCTACATGACTCAAGTTAGACCCTAAAATAAAATTAACTGAACCAACTAAGTCAAACTAACTTAGTAAACCCATACAAGTTGTCATGTGATGCAAAATTTCAATTTTATTCTAATTTAATTCAAGGTAAAATTAAAGTAGAATATTTCTTGGTTCCATTTTCAACATTTCTTGTTGCCATTTTCAACACTAGGGACCTCTACAACCAGAAACCCACGACATTGCATCCTCCATCAGGACATGTTGCACTAGGTTATTAGGAACCAAGATAAAAACATCACCTATAAAACCCAGAAACAAGGGGGATTGTAAAATAAGGAACCAAATAGAAATGAATTCGAAGAAAAATCAAATTTCCATGGGAGTCTATGTCAGATTATTGTGAGATGAATGAATAAGGGGAGGTGAATAAAGGACTTTGGGTAGGGTCCAACTACCATAAAGATATAGGGAGACCAAAATTAATGCTTACCCACACTATGCTCTGAGCACTACATACGAGAAAAAACAAAATATAAGCTAAACCATTAAAAAAGTTGACAATGCAGAAGGAAACGAACATAGGATGAATTTCCTAGTGTTCGTTGGCCCACCAGGCTTGAAAATATGTCACCGTGAGGATGATTTGATAAATTTCAGCACACTCAATTGATAGAGCTGGCATCGTAATTTTCATCAATGTCTTAGAGAGATCCTTCACTATTTTCCTTGGCATTTTCCCCTTACCGTTGCTTAGTGTCTAGTTTAAAAAATGGAGTTTGACATCCCCAAAGACTAGACCTCCAGGAATTTCCATGCATTCTGAGCCTTGGCCACATAGATATGGCGTCCTTTGCACTAGAGTAGAATCACATAGCTTGCCACACAACATTGAACTGTAGTAGTTGGGTTCGAGCCCCATACAACTTGTTTCACAAGGAGATTTTCCCACCTATGGTGGGGGGATGTTGCGGGCACACTAGTTATACACAAAACCATGATCCCCCAACCAAAAGTGGTTATAAAAAGAGTAGTCTGTCATGTGATTGTGAAAGGAGGTAATCGCTGTTTTCATGTGTGAATGCATGGGGTGGGTTGGTTACGCCAACCCCCTCCTAAATGCGATGGGAGACGACAGGGTGGCAGGATCCCTCCCCCTCCTCCACTGTCTCAAATTCCAACACCCTGATTGGGGAAGTATTTCTATAATTATTAATGAAATTTAAACATGAAGCTTTGAACTATCATGGTTACAAATATGAATCATCATTATTTAAATCTTTTTGATGTAATATGCATATTATAATTTTTTTTTAAGACATAGTTTATAATTATATTAATAAAAACAAAATTGGAATATACAAAATTAAATTTAGGTGACATTATTTTTTATTACTTTTTTAATTGAGATGAAATTATGTTTTTTTTTTAATTATTGTTTTGAAATAATGCTTCACTACAACATCTTTATCTCCATTGAGAAAAAAAACAAAATTACATACTAATGTACATGTCATTAATTACATTGTAAAAACTAATATTCAATTCTTTTTAACCTTTTTGGACCCTTCTTTATTTTTAACTTTATTCCACCACTGTAAATAAATATCCATATTTTTCACCTATAACTTATAAATTTGGAGATCAAGAAGTGACGGTGTGACGAATTCCTTTTTCAA
Source organism: Pinus albicaulis (assembly GCA_034641835.2). Lineage (NCBI taxonomy): Eukaryota > Viridiplantae > Streptophyta > Pinopsida > Pinales > Pinaceae > Pinus > Pinus albicaulis. The sequence goes on from CM076584.1 coordinate 1,667,160,565, forward strand.
AATCAAAGGTGCGAGATTCATAAAACTGCATGAAGTGAACATGTACAACTTCCATCATTGATATCCTTGAATTTTGTTTTTTCCTCCAAGAAGACATAGGGTTCCCAAGCAGCACTTTACAAAACTAGAATCATCTTTCATAAAAACTCGTGTTTTTTTAACTTCAATATTTTCCTCTTATTTGATTTATATTTATCCCCTTTTACCATGAACAATGAGCTTGCACACAAGGAAAAAAAACATGTAAAATCATGGAAAATGATAAATTTACATCAAAATGATATATTCTCTTAGTACAAGACCAAATTCCATATCAAAAATTCCCATTTGAGAATGATTTTGTTTGGAAAGTTTTACTGAGGTAAATCTCAATAAAAGGTCAACTATAGATGCATATTCGTGTTATAACTCTCTCATTTAATTTAAATGTAACTACCTAAAGTTTCCCAATATCGTATACAATTGTTATTTGCCATAAATGTAAGGCTAAGTTGGGAAGATGAATCCAAATAGGTATCTAAGCTATAAACATAGAGCTTGGGTCAGATTTTGAGAATCAAGGAATTATATATCGTTCAACATGTTCTTAAAAATAGGGACCCTGTTCTAAGAATTTTTTATATAATCAACATGATAAAAAAAATGAGCTACAAAAAATTCTTAGAATAGAGTGACATCTCACAATTATTTCAAACCTAATGAATTCTTAGGTACAAATATCATGAAGGGGGCCAATACCCATTAAATATTTATAGTGAATATGATTTTAAGTTGAAGAGATTCTAAGGCCTACTAGTACTCACTATAATTGCATGACCTAATGGATAGTTGAATCTTTGTAAATCTTATAGTTGGATAATAAAAAATGAGATACTAGTTGTTTTCCATAAATAATGAGACATTAATAGCTTACATGAACTCCCATTAAAGACTCTAATTTCCACATTAAATTTTCCACTTGAATGCACCCATAAAAGCTTGGTGTTATCATTGAGAGACATGATCATTAGCTGAAGTTTTTCCTTGATAATGAATATTTCAACAAATACCAAACATTGTAAAAATGCGTCAAACATTTGACTATCAAGTGTTTCGACATGAAGAGAGATTTCATAAAATTCTATATGTGTATACTTTGGATGGTATTGAAAGATATATAAAATTTGATTACTTATGGGGATTTACAATAACAACTATCACATTCTTCAGACTAGTGGTCATGACTCAGAATCCAAACAATAAATTCTCTAGAATCTAGAGCAATATAGTCATGGTCACCAATAATATTAGCTATCCAATATTCTTGAATAATATTATCAAATCCAAAATCTACAATGCCAACATCATAATTTGAACCTAAGATGATATTTTTAGGCTTGAATTTTGTAAGAATGATTCATGGTTGGAATCATGATGGAGATAAGAAAACAAATTCTAAACACCTAAAGCTATCATGTAATGCATAACTCGATCAAATTTCCTCTCCAAGTGCCTCCTTACAACAATACCCACAAATTATTGTTTGGAATGTACTTGTAGACTAGCATATTTGAATCTCCATTTGAGAAATGGCAATAAATTTCAAAATGTTCTTATGCTAGAATGTTCCCAATTCTTGATATCTACTTTCAGTTCTCAATGTTTGAAAGCCTATCTACCATGGTCTCCATATTTACAAGTCAAGAGCATTTTAAGAGAAATCCATAAGTAAATGAGAAGGCACTTTATGGGTGAGGAGCAAGAAGGAAAAGTTTAAACTTCAAATATAAAGGTTTCGATGAAAGGATTATTTAAATTTCCAGGGTGTATTTTATTGCTCCATTGGAATGCTACAATGCATATGCAAAAAAATAAATGCAACGAATTTATGGGATGTGTAGGTGAAAGAAATTCTTCAATGCAAAGTTCAAGTATACAAAAAGTAAATTTCCCAATAATTTTGTAAGAATTTATTTTCTTATGAATAATTTGATTAGATTTGAAAAATATAAATTAGATTTTTTTAAGGCGAAATAACAAATTCGTAAACAATATTTAATCTATTTTTTTTAAGAAATAAATCCAACCAAGGTAATATGAATTTTTTTTATAATTTACAATTACGAGAATTAGATAATGTAACTAGGAATAATTAAAGTATAGTTTCTATTTGTTTATTATTAATTTTAATTTTAATTTTTCTTATTAAATTAAACCTTACTTTTGGATGATATATATATATATATGTGTGTGTGTGTGTGTACATGTATCTACACACACACACACACACACACACACACACACACACACACACAAATATATATTGAGCCGAGAGGCTCATTCTACAATCGAGTATTAGGGCAATGTGTAATTTTGTCTGTGCTTGTTTATATATGTTGAGCCGATATACTCATTCTACAACCCAATATTAGGGTGATGTGTAATTTCGTCTGTGATCGACCTAGAATTGACACGTGTCCCCATTTAAATAAAATAAAAAATTCACTAAATAGAAAAGCAATCTAAGCAAATAATATAAATAAAAATATTGAATATGTTATACATGTTTAGTTAGTTGTTCATATGACATAATATGATTTAATGTAAAGTAATTAGAAGTAAAAGCAATATGTGAGTAAGATGTTTATACCTTATATTTTTCAAAAATATTTTGACATGGGATTTAAATAAATTATTTAAACATCTATGTTAAATAATTTATATCAATACCAAGTTCATATATATCTATATATAAAAAATTTATTTTAATTTTGTATCTAGTAAAATATTCAATGTCAAAAGAAAACACGTAATCGACACTTAAAAAATAAAATAATAAATATCAAGTGCTTCCTAAGAATAATAAGAGGGATATGTGTAATTCATTCAATTCTTAATATAAAACTAGTCTAGATCCATCTTAACCCTCGATATATCAAGAGTCGAGAGGGATCAAATATCTCAAGGTGCAAATCTATTTTTTGAGTGAAAAACTTGAGGAAAGGTTTGCGCCTCAAGATATTTGACCCCTCTCGGAGCTTGATAGATCCAGGGTTAAGATGGATCTAAATTGGTTTCAGTCATGTGCTGCCACAAAAAACATGTTGAAAATATAACTAATGTGCTCATTTTAAATGTATTTAATACATCTAAGATTATATATATGATAATACAAATTTTGAATACAAATTTATAATGTTAAATGATAAAAAATGCAAATAAAAAGGATATAGTCAATCAGAAAATAGTTTATAATGTGATTGATCTCAATCTCTCTTCTTCTGTTTTTCTTGTAGTCACATCTACTACTTTTTCCATATTTGAATATTGATTACATGAAAAGGGAGGTTGAAATCATAGACCATTCATATATTTATCTCGATATATTTTAGTAAAAATTATACCCTATCTCTCTTTTTTCCCAATATTAATAGTAGTTTTCTCCAAATAATCCTTGTGACTTATGGATTGTTAAGCCCCAAACAAGTTGAAAAGGAAGATTTTTTATACTACCTCTTTCAATAGATATAATAGGAAATATTTGAGGGGAAGAATCATCCCATGGTACTCCCATATAGTTATCAAATATTACTAAACATATGTGGGTGGTTCTCGTAGTGAAGTTCCATCTTTATAGAATTTTTTTTTTCTACAATTCCAAGAGCACCATTTACGAGTCCTGCATTAGCCCATATGTTTGATATAAGCATCAATCGAGCTCCAACTACAATAAGTAACTCAAGTTCCATTTATTCCTCATTTATTTCCATGTTGTTTCCTTTTACTTTTGTAGTTTTGTAGTAACACTGGATACAATGAGACAATTTAGGCTTCTTAAAAAAAGCTTATTATGATTTTCTACGTCATCATTTATTGCAAACAAATGTATTTCATTATCCAAGGAATATTTTTTGGAAGTATCCAAGTATGTATTTGTATGAGTCATAAGTGCTTTCTAGTCTTCCATAGTCAGTATTTCATCCCTTACATTCATTAACAAATGACGAAAATATATTTGTTGATTGATTTTTCCATCTTGTCGAAATACGATATTAACGGTCACAACTGTTCTGAATGAGTTCCATAATTCTTTTGAAATATATTCACATGAATATATAGATTTATCTAGAATAGGAGGCCATTCTCCCAAATCATGAACCAATATAATCGACCTCAAAAAAAAAAAATCTTCTCATTTTCTGGGAAAGTCTGTCAAAGTCTCCTATCAATGTTTTATAATAAATTTCCTCCAATGAAACTCATTTCATCTATCAATATATAATTCACACCCTTCAAATCTTGTTGTAGGGTCATTGAACTTGGTTCTTTAAAAGGTGACATGTCTTTGATTGGAAATTAAAGTGCATTATGAATTGTTCTTGCAGATAAGTTGAAAACCACAACCCCTTTAGGAGCTAAAATAAGTAATGGGTTCTTCTTCAGAAAGGAATCGTCTTCGAGGTAATTTTTAATAGCTCCGATCAAAACTGTACATGCAGTCCCTTGGATTGTCATAAGTAGTTAATCAACCAATGATATATAATGGTCAAGGAAAATATCAAATTCTATTCTTTGTTTAACCCCAAAAATTTCAATAGAATAATAATTTGCATGTTGGTTAGCATAGATCAAATTCAAATTTCACTTTTTAGATATGGAATGAATAACATGATTGGAAGTTACTTCATCAACAAAATGTGTATTCCAATTATGTGCACAATCATGATATCTATGTCCCAACATCTCAAACTCATTGTAATTTATATATATATTCTAATACAATGCACAAATGATCTCCCACTCATTCTCCCTAGAATATGTAAGTAGATTTTGAAATTTTTTTCCATTAGATTCAACTAGAATAACTGTAGGAAATGGATTGCGATCAACATGCCATGGCTTGCATTGAAAATTTTCCCAATTATGCACTATATCACCATGGTCTTCTCGACCTATATCTCTATGGAAATCATGAAAGGCCTTGTAGAATACCAACTTAGACCAAAAAAATTCTAAAAACTTGTCATATTCTTGATCAAGAAATAAGCTAAATTGAGGGAAAACACGTAAAATAGCTCCATTATTCCATTCTAACCATTTCTCCCCACGTCCACGTTTATCATATGACCATGATTTTACAACATCTATCAATGCAAGGTGTTCAATATAGGAAGGTTGCTTGATATATGCATCAATAAGGAAATTATCATTGTCAATATCATATGTGTCAATCTGTACTTGTTTGAAAGCTTTCCTACCAACATTTAGAAGCATAGATCAACAACTACATTTAGAAATAAGGAGCTCTAGATGCAAATGACATGTATCTTATGCACCTATATCCCTGTCAACAACGGTTTCACACAACAAACTCCTGTATGCATGTGTTGCTGGTTCATTTAGATTTTGAATAGAAGAAACAAACATCAACATATCATGGAATGTTTCTAATCTTTTTTTAAATTTTTATACAAATTTTGATATGTAATTAATGACAACGCACTTCAAAAGAACATGTTGCCAATATATATTATCCCTCCACATCATCAATGTTTCATGATTGAGTGTATTTAATCTATCATTATTTCGTCTTGGTTCATAATTATTTTCACCATTATCATCAACATAAGTTTGGAATCTTCACACAAATCCCATGGTGCCTTATATTGACATACAAATATTCCTACCTTCTTCTAAAGGTGCCTTCTTCCGAAGGCATGATATCTCATTGCAAGTGATGTGATGCTCTACAAAATTAATAAGTTCTTCATAATCAATCATAGGATCAGATTGAAATATTTGTTTTGTGTCCTTTAAGTAAGGATGATCATCTATATTGAGTCTAACTTCAATATTTATTGGATGTCGATCACATGGATTAATTGCATGTACACATCCATCAAAATACTATTTTCAAGTTTGACTTGGACTAGATCATCCTAGTTTAACGTGTCTATGTTAGGAGCATATTTTAACCATATAAATCCATACACATGTGGATAATCACGATGTTTCCACTCATAGTGACACCAATAATCTGTAGCTTTATGAAAATGTTCGAAAATTTCATCTCAAAACATTGTATGCCTTAAGGGCATATGTGTTACAATATGAGGATTATCAATTACATTTTGACGTCTCCATTTCCTTTCTTCCCGCGAATATCTAGGACATGTACCTAACATTAATTGATGTAAATAGGGCCATTGCATATCCGTTGCACTTAATATAAAGAATATTGTAGGACACCCAATATGTTTAATGAATTCATATAGCTCAATACGACACATATTCCAATATGAATGTGTGCCTCTTAGTACAATTCCAAATCACATCAATCTTTCTCCAAGTCGTGAATATGGAATATTTTGAAAATGTTCTCGTAACTCCTCCATTGTTGTTGGTAGATTAGTCATATTATTATTTACAAATAATGTAGAGGAAGCTTGAGCACAATGTCTCATGATGATATTGAGTAACAAGTATCTAAATTGTGGGTGCCTTCCAAACCTATTATCACAATATCAGAGAAATTCCATATCGAATAATCCCACAATGTTATATTCAATGATTGTAGATGAGCCAATTCTAGGCCAACTAAAAACTTCCTCTACATTAGGTTGTTCCTCTGCTTTAGGGTTATTTACCCAATCTCGAATAATATCAATATATCATTGAGCATGTAGAAGTTTTGATGCAAATGAATATGTATGTAAAACAACTAATGCATCATCAATCCCTGGAACCCCTTCCAACATTTCAAATTCAATGTCATCATCTATCTCTCGAAAAGTAACAACATTAATCACATGTGATACATCTATTGCAATTTAAGGAAATTCTTGAAGTGCATCATTATCAAATTGAACTCCATGATAATATGGATCATTCTAAATATTATAATATAATGCACACAATTCAATTTATTTCTTGACCGTGAAATCATAACTTGATCCTTTTGCACCTTTTTCACGCACAACAATTATCAAATCCAAATCTTTAATATGTTGGAGTAACTTCATGGAAAAACTGGTAACCTCTTGTGGAAAAATAATGGCATGTACTCTATATTTGTATTATCCTCCTATTGAGAGCATAACTTGAAAAAATGGACTTGCAGGTGCTATCAACATCTCTTTAACTTGTATGAGCTCTGTAATAACTTTAGGTTGTTCTCTTGGATTCATATGGTCATCGACTAAAAATATATGATTAATTTCTTCTCTTTTACATCTCATACACATTTTAGCTGTATTTTTCTTATGTACTTGAATTCCAACATACGACTCTGAACACACAGTACATATTTGAACTTGAGCCAATCGATCAATCCTATCTTGAAATCTTCGATGTGCAATATTAACATTAGCAAGAGTTTCAAGTTGATCTTGAAAATTAATATGTTTTAAACATATTTTTTCATAGGATTTCTTCTACATATTGTACCATGTTTGATTTGGTTAGATATTGTTTTCTTTGTCGATGTTATCTTTGTTGTTCACATTTCTGTTTCCTCTGTTTTTCATGATTTTCAGTGGTTATTTGCTTTAGATTTTATTGTTCATTTCCTCATTGTTGTGAATTTTCTTCTATTATTTGTTGTGCCTTTCTTTATTGATATTCTCTTTAATATTCTCTTTGACATGCTCTTCTCTCTTCTTGTTGTTTTATAGTTGTCATTTCTAGTGCATTTCTTTGTCAACATGCTCTTAGTTCTTCATTTTTATTTATCATTTGTTCTCTATTTTCTTCAAATGTCATTTCTAATGCATTTCTCTATCCACATGCTCTTACTTATTCATTTTTACTTATTCTTTGTTCTTCTTGCTCTTCAACTTCCATTCATAGTGCTTTTCTCTGTTGATTTTCTCTTACTTTTTCATTTCCCTTTATCCCCTATTCTTCATGCTCTTTAGCTGTCAATTCTTGTGCCTTTCTTTGTTGATATGTTATTTGATATTCTCTTTGATATGTTTTACAATTTTCTCTTTGTGCTTCACTTTTATTCTTTCTTCAATTTTCTCTTTATTCGTCACAAATTTCTTCTAATTTTTTTTCTTCCATCTCATTATTATGGGAGGATATGGTTGTGTGAATTAATATAACACAAAAATTAATGCACGTAAAAAATAATTACTTTTTGAGATCACTGAAATAAATACTCTCCAATAATCAAATTACTTTTAAATAAATGCAAGTCATTCATCTAGTTACATCAGATGAGGAATTAACATCTACAATGAAATCAATACATGTAGAGAAAACAATCTAAAAGAATTAGAAATCATCGACATATTGAAATCAATGTATTTAGTACACTCTATCAAATAGCTTGATAAATTAGCATCTACACTGAAATCAATGCATTTAGTGCAATAAATTACACTAACAATTAAGATATACACTCAAATCAATGCATTTACTACAATCAATTAGATCAAGAATGAATAACTACGTTGAAATCAATACATCTAGATAAAACCATCTAAAAGCATTAGAAATTAAAATCTACACTAAAATTAATGTGTTTAGTGAAATCAATCAACAATATTAGATATTAACATCTATACTAAAATGATAACATTAATATTAATATTATTAATATAATTTAAAATAATATTTAAAACAAATATTGTATTATATTTTGACTAATATTTAATATTAATATAACAGTAATATTAAAATATTAATATTAATATACTAACATCTACATTGAAATAATAATAATAATAATAATATATACTCCAATATAATATTAAAATTATTTTCATGTTAATATATGATAATACTAATATTGATGATGATGATGATTAACGTCTGCTAAGACCAATGCGACATATCAAACATCAAAAAAGAATATGAGTTTGAGTCTTCAAAATCTTGTTTCTATGATCAAAGAGAAGGGAAAGAAGTGCTCCAAGATCACTATAGGTGGGCTAGCTTAATAGGCCAAGAAGATTGGAAGTGTGGTATATGTTAGGGAATTGAGAGCAGATGTGAGTGAGAGTCGGGCAGTCTAAAAGGAAGTTCTTTTCATATTCCACCTGCTTAGTATTGCAAGTTTGACAGATTCTATAGTTCCAAGGAGTCTTGGGAATAGATCACCACCCGGTCTCACTACGAAGCTTAGGAGAATTAGTTCTAATCCTAGCGATGTTCATTTTTTTCTTAGTGTTGGTAAGCACAGTGAGATAATTTTGATTATCAAGGGTGGGGTTGATCACCTTCTTATAGTATCGTAGCTTCCTTTTACCTTCCAGCTCCTGATCCTCCCACAAATTTTCCTTAAACTTGGAGGTGATAGTATTTTTGACACTATCTTTACTTTCCATACTGAGCTCCTCCTTAATTCCCCAGTGATTGAGCCAAGACTGGGCATCCTTATGCCACCAGTGTTTGAGGCGAAGGTGGGGGTTTTGACTAAAGTTAGAGGAAATTTTGGGGAGCCTTTTGTATTCCATGTTGTAAATCTTATTCTTATACATCAGATATCTAAACATAACCGTACATTCAATGGTGGACAGACCAACTTAGATCAAGAGGATAGGATAGGGAGTATCTCCATTGATCTTTAGGTTGTATGTTATGAATTTTTTTTTAATCATCTATATCTTCTTCCATGAATCTCTGGATATACTGCAACCCCAAACTTCACATCTGTATAAGACAACATGAATGAAAAGAGTCTCAAAGAGGAACCTATTTTTACTCCAAATGTAAATATTAGCTGACTTACAATTGTTTTCAAGCTCATAATAAGCTTTCCATCCTCCAATAATCCTTTTCTCAATGCTATAATTCTAATTAAGTTGATGAGGAAAGTCAATGTCAAAATATTTATGAGAAGAAACCTGCTCTAAGCACTGGTTATTATACATGAAACTACCATGGGTTATCTTTTTGGATTTAATGATCATGACTTTGGTCTTGTCAGTATTAAATGTCATACCCATCTTGGAGAAGTAAACATGAAGAGTCTGAAGCTGCTTGTCAAGGTCATCATGGATTTTTGCAAGAAGAGCAATATCATCGACATAAAGGAGAAGAGTAATGAGAACACCAGTAAGCTCGATGCCCTTGCATCCCGTAGATTCTAAACACTCCTTTATCTTGTTGATGTATATGCCAAAAAGGGTAGGTGATAGGGGACACCCTTGCTTAACTATGATATTTCAATTAATGTCTTTAGACCATCCCTCGTTGGACTTAAGCTTGGCAGTGATGATATCTTGGAGATGGATCACAACAATCCTCAACTCAGGAGGGACCATGATCTCTTTAAGTATCTCCCAAATATTATCTCAAGGAACAATGCCAAAAGCTTTTATAAAGTCCACAAAACAACAGAAGAGATCGACTTTACTATTGCGACATTCCTCCACAATTATTTTGAGAGTGACAAAATGTTTGATAATCGAGTGATGTATCCTAAAACCAACTTATCCTTTAGCTCTTTTTCACTGGATTTCAAGCCGAAGGCTAAGGTTCTTTTCCAAAAGGATCCCATAAATCTTGGCCAAGATGTGGTTAATAATAATGGTCCTATAGTTAGTCAGAACACTTTTTTCCCCGTTTTTAAAGATAAGGACAATAATAAGCCATGTGTTACAACCAAATTGAGAAGGTTGTGGAGATGAGGAATGAGGATAAATCTTCCCATTTTAAGGATCTCAGCTTGGTATCCTTCAATATCTTTAGCTTTCCCATTAGCAAGCTTATTAATACCAGACTCAATGTCTTACAGGGAAAATACATCCTCCTTAATTGGAGTGATTAGGTGGTGCCCATAGTGTCTGAAGAGTCATATAGCTTCTTAAGGTAGTTGTCCCAGCTTTATAAGGGGATAGAATGATTATATTTGGTTTTACGAACAAGCACATTCCGCCAAATGTTTTTGGGCAGACTTCAAAACGGTGGAAAAGATAATCTTGTATTTTATTAATATATGACATTTTCTTCTTCTTGATGATATTTTTGTATATATTGATATTTTGGAGCTTAATGATTTCATTAGGAGCGTCTCTGATCGCTTTTCTAGCAATTTTACAATCTTTATCATACCATGGATTGGAAGGTCTATTAGTCTACTTAAACGAAGTCTCTTTAGAGAACTTGCTAATGGTATTGGAAAAGATAGTAGTGAAATGGTAATAATTTTAATCAATGTTATTATTATTATAAATTTGATTGTATATTATTATAAAATATATAAGACAAACTTCATTACCTTCACCATTTGGCTTTTTTATTCACATCTAAAAGGAAAAAACACATTTGGAAAGGATGACAAATCCTAATTGATGTTCCATAAAGTAAGTTCAATGTTGAAGACATTTAGGGTTTTACAAATTTGGTGAAGTATAAAATGTTCAAAGAAAATATGAAAGCAATTATCATGCAAGACATGACACTGTTTCATATTTATTTTACAACAAATATAATTGAATTGTTTATTGTTTACTTATAATCGAATTGATTATTGGTGATTTTGTTCATGGTAAGATAACTTGAGGAAAGGAAAACTCAAAGTGTTAATATAGTTAATAAGTCATAAAATATAAATGTTGTTGTCAATTCTCATTAACGCAATTGTGACGCAATTGTGTATTTTCTTTGGTACTAACTTATTAAACTCTATTAACGCTGACTTATAACTCCATTGCCATTAACGATGTTGTCAATTCTCTCTTGGTTGTTTTTGGTATCACGAATCCCCAATTCTCAACTATTGTCCACATTAGTGGAACGAACCCCTGGGACACAGGCTACGTGTAGAGGAAAAACAACGAATAGAAATGAACTGTAACATAGTGAGTGCTATAGCCATTAAATGATATAAACTTTATTGTGCAGATTTCAACATTTCATCTTATTTGTTTAATCATTGTAAGTCTAATAAATCATGAAAATAAGAGGCGTTGAAACTAAGAGGTGTTGGAGGTGTGGTTTATCACTGGGGAGTTTACCCTCCGTAATGACGAGATTTTGAAATCTATGCGATGAATCTAAAATTACAACATCAAATTCTCAAATGGATCCATGCGACAGATCTATGATGAAAATTCCCAGACAGCCGAAAATAATGCAGTAAAAAATTTCAGAATAAATTCACTCCATTGCTGATAAATGGGATAAAAAATTTCAGAATAAATTCACTTCATAGCTGATAAATGCTATTAAAAATTTCATAATAAATGAAAATTGTTTTTTTTATAACATACCTTGTTCGTTAAGAGCTTCAGATAGAAATTTCAGCAAAAGAGCCTAGTATTGAAATTATATTGCGGCACCGTCCATAGATAGAATATAATGTTTCAAATATTTCCACAGATTGAGCAATTGAGAAATTGGATATATATATATATATATATATATATATTTTTGAGACTTTTTTTATTATTACAAATATATTGATTATAAATATATTGACTTGATATTACAAATGTTTATAAACTTTCTTACATTACATCTACACCATGGGATGAGAGGGGATAACCTGAAGAAATGTGATCCCTCTAGTATCATGTTATATCTGTGCTTAAAATAGATCTATACTCGTATATTTTTATAAATTAGCTATTCATATATTGATAATATAGATTTTTTTTGAAGTGTATAATACATTTAGTAATTTAATAATATATTGTATTCATAATTTTTTAAATTAAAAATAACTAGTCTCAATCCATCTTAAATTTGGATGTACCAAACACTAAGAGGGATCAAGTCTAGATTTAAGATTGATCCAAAATGATACTCTTGCATTCCACAATGAACTTTCTCAACCCTTTAAATAGGCTTCATCATAACCGATACCATGGGCTTGTAAACCACCATTTGTAAACCCATCAAATAACTAATTCAAACTTATCTTAATAATAATTATTTTCTAATTTTAATTTCATTTAAACTAGCAGTTGCCCCAAAAAGTGCAAAGAGAGGCCGATAGGATTTTAAATTGAAAAACTTGTATTTTGGTTTTTCATAATCAAGCAGGAAATAATTAGTGTTATGTGTATCTAGGAAAGAACATAATGTCATTTTAGTGAAATTGGAGGATAAACATTATGTTACTTTTCATATACCGAGCACCACTATCAATTTTTACCAATGTGCTTCAAATATGCTATGAGCATATCGTATGGTAGGTTGTGGAACCAAAACAAAAAGCATACTAGTGCAAGGTTTTTTCTTGTGAAACCCAACAAATATGAGCTAACAAAGCTATGTATAAGGAGTTACAATTTATAATAAATTGTTGTTGTTAACCTTTTAAAGAGTTGTTGTTTTTTCAAATCATAACAATTGTGTCTGGAGAAAGAAAACCAACAATTTCAATTGCAAGCAATTTCTTCATGTCTTGACCAAGAAAATATGACCAAACTTTAATTGCACATGAAGCTTCATATTCTAGGTCTTGTCTCAGCAAAATGGCAAATGTGTTTTTGCCATCTCAACTCATCATTCAGAATCACTATTTCATGTTGTCAAGAAATTTCAATGACCATCATGCTTTGACTAAGTTTTGGAACCTAACCCATTTTTAATAATGAATTATCAATTTTATTTTCAGCTATCAAGGCTCAGAGCTCAAATGTAATGGGGTGCTTTCCAAAATCAGCTCAGTGTTGGGGTTCTTTTCAAAATCAGCTCAAGGGTGAATGCCATTTTCTTTATCATGGGCCTTTTATTTTACCTTACAAATTTTTCAGTTATCCAATAAAGTGTTATTCCATTAGTTTTTATCATAAGAAATGTCATATCAAGTAGCATTCTCATAGTTGCTGGTGATATTTCATTAGTTTTTATCATAAGAAATGTCATATCAAGTAGCATTCCCATAATTAGGAAGTTCTTAAAATGAGTTTTTCTATTCTCAGTGAATAAAAATGATTAATATAAATTTTTCATCATTAAAAATATAGGTCAAATAAAAATACATTAATTTATTTTTTCCTATAAAAAGAAATATAAAGTAATTTATTTTATTTTATTTTATTTAGATTAAGTAAAATTAATATAAAATAATTATTATTATTTATTTTATTTAAATTATGTATAATATATTATATATAAATTTAATTAATTAAATTAATAATAATGTTGATTATTATCATAAGTTACAAAATAAATTTATATTAAATATTAGTTAATTGAAATTTTATAAAGTTACATAATCTATAAAAATATTATTAATAGAAATATATTTTAATATTAATTAAAATATAGTGTAAATATCTAAAAATAAAATAATTTTGAAAATCTACACATCAATATTTTTATATAAAAACAAAATTAATTATATATATATATATATATATATATATGTTAATCATAATAATTATTTTAATATTTATTTGAAAAAATATATAATTAAAATATTTTAATTTTATTAACCATACTAATTTACATTTTCAAGAATTTAATATCTCCCAATTAAATAAGTTCAATATCAAAATATTATATATATATATATATATATATATATATATATATATATATATATATATATATATATATATATAATTTTATTTAGATTAAGTAAAATTAATATAAAATAATTATTATTATTTATTTTATTTAGATTATGTATAATATATTATATATAAATTTAATTAATTAAATTAATAATAATGTTGATTATTATCCTAAGTTACAAAATAAATTTATATTAAATATTAGTTAATTGAAATTTTATAAAGTTACATAATCTATAAAAATATTATTAATAGAAATATATTTTAATATTAATTAAAATATAGTGTAAATATCTAAAAATAAAATAATTTTGAAAATCTACACATCAATATTTTTATATAAAAAAAAATTAATTATTTATATATATATATATATATATTTGTTAATCATAATAATTATTTTAATATTTATTTGAAAAAATATATAATTAAAATATTTTAATTTTATTAACAATACTAATTTACATTTTCAAGAATTTAATCTCTCCCAATTAAATATAAGTTCAATATCAAAATTATATATATATATATATATATATATATATATATATATATATATATATATATTATAACTTCTACACCAATTATAAAATACAATGGGTAATTATAAAATACAATGAGTAAAAATGTTATAAAAAAGTAGTGTAATGATATAGTCGGTAAAGATACAATTTATGGTTTGAATAATTTGATTATACAATTTATTTAAATTTTTGTTGATGACCAGTTCAAAGTGAGCGTAATAATTGTTACTTTTCGCTTTTTTTTTCTTTCTATCTCTTCACAAATAAACTACATAAATTATAAAATTCCACAATATTGCTCAATTTCTCTAAAATTGCCACTAACTCATGATTGATTTTGCCACTAACAACTCATGATTTATTCTGAATAGATATTAATCTATGATTTATTTTTTAAAATTACCATTTATAGATTTGGACATTTAATTTGAAGAGAGAGATTTGTGATTTATTAATCTTCAATAGAGTTCAATTGTCTTTTATAATATTGTTTCTATGGGATTTCTTTTGTCCACCAAAAAGTTTTCAATTGTCTTTTATAATATAATTTCTATGAGTTTTCTCCTGTCCACCAAAAAGTTTCACTAAATATTTTAATGCATGAATATCAAAGCAACTCATGATTTATTCTAAATAGATGGAATTATTCTGAATAGATATCCATCTATGTTCTATTTAAAAAAAAAAACCATTTATAGATTTGGACATTTGATATGAAGAGAGAGATATGTGATTTAGTTCATTTGTCTTTTATAATATAGTTTCTATGAGTTTTCTTCTGTCCACCAAAAAGTTTCACTAAATATTTTAATGCATGGATATCAAAGGACAGGGTGAATGATTGAAGAAAATGTTTGATCACTGTCCACACATCTTTTTAGATGTTTGTGATCAGTATAGGATATTGTCATTTGCTTTTAGATTTGGAATAAGTGTGTCAAGTATGTTGTTGAAAAAATGCACAAAGAGAACATTAACAACCAGAGTGAGCATATCCTTCTCCTGATTGCAAATGCACAAGCTCGCTACAGTGTACCTGAAGGAGTTGAACCGGTAATTTTCTTGCCCTCATATGCACTCTGAAATGTCACTTATTGCTTCTTTTAGAGAAGGGTTTTGCAGCATGCTTAAACATGCAATGGCTTTGTTTATTTATTACAGATGAAATTGGAAATACATACTTTTTTTTATTAATGAATTTATACACATGCATTAACAGAGACAGATGTCAAGAAACAAATCATTAAGTAGGCATTCAAGGTTTGAATTTTTATTATTGATATTCATGTTTATATATATCCTAATTTTGACAGATTTTAGAAATGAAATAGACATAAAATTATGATATAAGGCAGGCCAATTATTTGGCTTTACTTTATAACAATTGGATTTTCAAAATATTTTAAAATTTATAAAAATAATCCTGCCATCAACAAAAAAAATGGCCTATTAATATCAAATCTAGAGTGTATAGATGTAGAGAATTAGGTGATCCTGGAAATATAGAGCAGATGAAGTCATCAACATACTCGTTGTAGTTTTGCAGACTTGTCACACTGGCCATCAAGACTTTCTTCATAACAGTGACAAGGCATTAGCTACAATGTACTGAAGATATGCTCTATTTCGTGTTGCCTTGTGCAACCATGTAGCACCCCATAGCAATTCATCCTGTAAACCAGGTGGCACATATGTTAGTCTTCATAAGGGGAAGGTTGGTCTGTTATTTCAACTGATAAGAGTAGGTATGTTGGGTATTTATTTTCGCCAAGAAACTGCTTTGTTTGTTGCTGATATAAACTGTTTGAAATGACAACAGAACAATTTATGAACTATAGACTCCAATATTGGCATGAATCTTTGACAATCCCCTCATATTACCATAGCTCTTTCATTTGAAATATTTTTCAAGCCAGTACTCTACTAAAATGCAGATTTTTGGAATGTGTTAAGTTTCCTAGTTTTAAAGAAAATTGGTTAATGAGTCTTCTAAATTTCCAAAAGTCACCTTGTTATATTAGCAATCAACTTTTATTTAAAAATAATATGAGCATGGATTTTAAGCACAGACCTCTGATGAGACTTAACTGAAATCATAATATATGATGCAAAATTACCTGGTATCCATCATAGTTGCAGTAGAAAGGACACACAACTGGTTTCATGCTGGGGTCATCACTGTATGATCCCTTGTATTTGTCTGCAAGCTCGAACAATTGTTGCAGAAATTATAAGAAGGGAAGTTACTGCCAAGAGGTGGCCCAAAAAACTAGAAAAGCAGAACACCAAATTTCATATTTATTTTGGGGGAAAAATTCCTTTAGGTTTGAACATTGAACTCACCCGAACTGCAGTTTGGAGAAGCTACTGGGAATACTAGATATCTGTTGTTCTGGGTGTGTCCATGTCTTCTAGTCTCTCCTAGCAATCGTGATCTGCATAGGGTTCATCGAACTACAATATACAATCTCATGAAATATACAAATAACAAAACCCAATAATCAAGGTCCACCTCTTGTCAAGCTGACCACTTATGCACAAAAACCAAATACCAAGCTTGAAGTTAAACCCAGTCACCTACTAAGCTATAATTCATGTAATTAAATTTCAAAAGTGTACCGTAAACTAAATTTGGAATACCATGATGAATAAAATTATCTTGAATTTCCACTAATGCATTTTTATGCTTGGGATTTTATAAAGGGTTACTTGCACATGATGTTGATTTTCATGGATTAATTTATCGAATTTGTCAGCAGAATACAATTAAAATTTGAAGAAACTTGTGCAACATAATCTCATGATTTTTAATATTACCACCTTGACATGATGTGTCATGGTGTCATGGTATTCTTTTTATTTTCATGGTGCCCAATTCTTGGTCATTGGATTTCAAATACAAATGTAGAATATTTATGATGTAGAATTGTGTCGTGTTGGTACTGCATGCATAATCCTAAAGATGCAACAACAACACACATTCATAGAAATATGTGGGTGTGAATATAAAGATGCAACAACAACACACATTCATAGAAATATGTGGGTGTGAATATAAAGATGCAACAACAACACACATTCATAGAAATATGTGGGTGTGAATATAAAGATGCAACAACAACACACATTCATAGAAATATGTGGGTGTGAATATAAAGATGCAACAACAATATGAATCTTCTTTGTAAACACTGACCTAGGGTTGACTGCCCATTGAAACATCGAGTGTACTAAATGAATAATTTCCCAGATTGTTCAATCAATATTCAACAGTTTGATTGTAGTTCATAGTATCTGTGCTACTATATTAATTAACAGTCATCCAATCTAGCTACAACCACTATCACTGACTCTGCTAGTACTAATTTTTACACAGAAACTCACTGTTCTATCTTCTAGGCTCCCTGATGTTATAAAGTTGTTGTTTCTAATGCCAATTAGGGCTTCCACTATTTCACTACACTGCCAATGGGTTCAAGACAGACCCTTTTTATCCAAGAGTGACAAACCCTTTTTATCCAAGAGTATCCTTGTTGTTGGAGTACCAGCACCCTACTCTACTGATCTAATACTCTCTCAGGAGATGCCACTATCTTGAAGAGCTAAAGAGAGTGATATGCTACAAAATAGAAAAGACATAACTACTTCGATGTGATTCCATGCCTTTAAATTACAGTTTAATAAATACCTATGTTAAGGGATGGAACTGTGTGAGCTGCTCGAATTGGATACCAAGGCCCATAAGATATCCTAGCAGAACTATCAGAGAAATCGATATAAACTGATATAGAAAACGAGAAAACCCCCAGAGGAATTAAACATATAAACATAGATAGAAATCAACTATTGACTTTGGTTTAGTTCAGTAAGAGGAGATGGAAGTCATGTCTCATATCTGTAGTGATGATCTATGATCTCCGATCTGTAGTGTCCCTGGTTTACGGGTTACTTATTTTTCTGGAAATAGTAAATGTTGAAGCCATATTTGGTTGCCTATCTCAAATTTTGTAAATATACCATTATATGAAGGGCATTGAAGGAGTAGAAAACCTTTTTTCATGTTTAACCATATTTCTGCCATAGAAATTGCAATATTCATTCACAGCACGATGTTATAGGGCAGTCAATTCGAAACTTGCAATATGAACTATGTGAAACAATTACTATCTTTATCTTCTTTATCATCAAACCTCATGGTTCTTGACCTATAATTGTAAAAAAAAAAAAAAAACATGAAAATGAGTTTCACCTTAGGCACCAAAATTTACAAGGTGCTTTATTCAGCCTGGGTAGGGATCATGGTGATCTATGAATTATTTGTGAGTGCACCTGTCTAATGGTGCATTCAATCTAGATGGTATATTGGGTGCATTAAATCTGGACAATGGACACTGGCCCAGACCCATATGAACCTAGGGCCTGATATACACCACAATGTTCTGGAGTTTGAGGTTGCACATCTATGGCTGAGTTGTTGCCACACTAAGCTAGAGCTCGTCTTTATTCTTATTGAATATCTCCCAATACTCTATGTAACAAAATTTGTTGACAAGCTATTTATGTTGTTGCTAGATACTCAACTGGGCTATTTGTTATATGCCTATAATATTACACAAAAACTAAGATGGAAAACATATCTTATGCATCCTTATTATTTTCAAAATTATCCTAAACATATTCAATCAATAAATTATAACTAATGTTAGACTATTTAAGGTATTCACCAGTGCTTTCAGCTAACAACCTCAATTCCCTTAATATTCCTGAAGGGACAAGGTGACCATTACTACCAGTTGAGATTAAAAATTAGCAGATGATAGATATAGAGGTTTTAACACAGAACAAAACATAATAACATGACTAAAATTTGAATACCTTGAGACAGAATAAGAAACTGAAAAAAGCTATGGTAGAATATAATGCTCCTCTTGAGAAAGAGTATTTTGAAATGGGTTAAAAGCACAACAATGAAGAAAAAGAATGTTATAGAAATAGTTGGAATTACATTGAATGGTATAGTAGTTGAACATAACATGATTTATATAAAGATAGATATACAATTTTGAAGGTGAATAAATATACATGTGAACACTAAATGTTTGCGATGTCATATACATGTAAATGATCGTAAATATATAATCATAAATACATGACGATGCATGGCATCGGCAACACCAATTGGTGTCTATTGTGACCCCACGTTGAGAAAGGCGTTCTTGCCAATCAGAACGCATTTTCCAATGTGTATCTCTTTCATGTATGTGGATTTTTTTTCTTAGGATTTTTCGGATCTTTTGTAACAAGGCAATAGTTGTATGCAAACGGTATAGAGGTAATGCCTATGGTGAAAGGAATCTCAACTGTATATCATGTAAAGTAAGTTCATGTTGTTGAATCTCTTGGCAGCATTCATAGAGCGTGTTTAAATACTGTGAATCCATATCTGTTGGGCATGAAAAAAGAGAAACAATAAGTGTTAGTGTAAACGGCTGATAAAAGTGTACTAAATGTAGAGTTTTAAAATACTTAAAGTAAGCATAAAATTATTTTGAACATTAGGAGCATAACCAATATTACAACAAATGTAGAAGCAAGTAACTGTGTATGGAATTTGGAAAGGTTAAGGTTTGTTTACCATTTGGTGAAGATGTAACGAAGAGTTTATTATTGGATAGAGTGTAATCGTCTATATAGATTTTGATGTGAGCAATGACTCTTCTTGCTTTTTGCGTTGTAGATATGGATTTTTTTTCATTCGTGATATGCGTGAGAAAGGAAATGCTAGATGGATTCAAAGGCCTGATAGAGATCTTACTCTTGAAATGGCGGTGAATGTTAGACCTTGGCATTCTTTGGGGCCGATGTCAACTATTGCTTTATCTAATGTCATTCCTTATGACTTGTGTATTGTTAAAGCCCATGCCATTCGAAGTGGTATTTTTCGACATGCACCTCTTGTGATAGGGGAAATGGGCACATATGTGGGATGTGAAATGTCCCATGGTGTTCCTCTGTATTGTTTAAAATTGACCACCACGAAGGATGACAATTCTGGAGGCTTTGAGTCAAGTGCATAGAATATTGAAATTACTATGCCAAGTGCACCATTTACAAGCCCTACATGTACCCACAAGTTGCAGGTGAGCATAAATTTTTGTTCATTGCATAACAAAAATTTTGTGTCTAGTTGTTCTTCTTCAGATGTAGCGAACGTTTGGTCCCGATGTTTCTCCATTGAGCACACAGCTACTGGCATGTTTAATTTTTTAAGCATTGATTTGTTATGCAAGGAAACTTAACTGTTTGTTGCATATAAGTGCATGGAGTCTTCAATTTTTTTTTTATCTTCATGCGTAATAGAGGAATCTGTCCTCGACATTAGGAGGTTCCAATCTTCAATTGTAGGTGTTCCATCCCTGAGATTTGTGAGAATCTGGCAGAAGGAAATTTGGGAAGGGTCAGCACCTTGCTGGAAGAAAATAGTTGTAAGCGTTATGACCGTATCAAATCTACGCCAAAGTGCAGTGCCACGTGATGTGCCAGCATACAAAGTAATGTCTTTCATAGGTGGCAACTGGCCTAAATCACCGACAAGGATAATGGAGCGATTGCCAAATGGTGTATTTCGGTGAAGGGGAAATGCCTCTCGTAGGCAATCATCAATACAGGAAAGAATTTTCGGCCCGATAAAACTCATTTAATCAATGAGTATGTATTATACATGGAGGAGATGTTCTTGGAAGTGTAGGAGCGGTTGTCCTTCAAGAGGATGCATTGTTTGGATAGGGATGTGAAGGGAAGAGTGACTTTTAAGGGCATTTATGTTGAAAGCTACAACACCGGTGGGTGCAAGTAGCAGCAATGGACTTTTAGATGTTGAGGAGTTTGCAATAAATGCACGTTGCAGAGATTTTATTAAAGTAGATTTTTCGGTTCCGGCTGTCCCTTGTATGATGGTTTTGGTTGGGGGTTTTGGTAGAGGGTTTTTGATATGAGAAATAATATGTGTGAATGATTTTTGTTGGGTAGGAGATAATATGTGATTTTCGAGAAGGTTTGAGAAAGGAATATGTTGGTTTTGACTATTTGAGCGATTGTATTCAATGAAATTGATGGAATTTTCTTGCAAGTCGAGAGGCAGGTAAGTGTGAGACCAATTATGATTAAGATCAAAGTCATGATTGCCAATGATTCCAAGGGTATAAATTTCGATGTTGTTTCCTGGGTGAAGGTGAGAGAGGATTTCCCATTCATTCATTTGGACGGGGTCAAGGGGGATGTCAGGAGGGGTAGATACAATAGTAGATTCATCTTTAGATTGTGGAGATTGTGGGGTTTCATTTTCACGATGAACATGGCATGATGTATATGTTCCTTTTTTTGTTCCCAGTGTGCAATGATTTCCTCATTGTTAGATCCAATTTCATTGGGAAGGGTACAGAAAGGGAAATACAATATTAATTCATCCCAACAGAAAGTGGCGTAGCTTGGATCAGTAGGGGAAGGGATTGTGGTGTATCGTGGCAAGATATGGACAACCATTGGAGGGGAAATGTGTTTCCATTGGTTTTGTTTACGATGAGGATAAAATGACCAAGAACGTGCAGCTTCAATGAGGGGAAACAACTCTAATGAAGAAGGTCTATTCATGTATGCGAGAATAAATGGTGGTGTTGAGGGTGGATTTTTGGAAGCATGTAGAACACGTCTGAATACGGTTCTATTAACATTTATAGAAACAAATGTATGACTACAGTGTGTGAGTGTTAATTTCTGCAACATATGGCATATTTATTGCGCCCCAATGTCTCTTTCTGCTATGGTTTCTGTAAGGAGTTTTCAGACAACAGTGATAGTAGGTGCATCTGGAGCGACATTGTTTGAGAGGCGTAATAAAATTTGGCTATAGCTTTCTAATTTTGTTTCTGATTTCGCTGCATGTTTAGAAATATAGGTTAACACGGCATGGCGTGAAAGTACTGGCTGGCAATCAACATTTTCTCTCCAGATGGAAAGTAGATCGACATTATGGATGTTCAATATATCATAGTTACGTGCAAGTTTGTAGGTTTTTTGACCTTTGTTGTCTATGAAGAGTGAAGATGTGGGGTTCAACTCCTATGGTACTCCGTAGCAACAGCTAAGAACTTTGTTATTTTTGCGAAGACAAGAAGATGCATGACACTTTGTATGGCGTTGGACACAATTCACAAGCACTTCATAGTCTTCTGACTGGGTTGACGCAAAAATTGATGATGTGTCGAGAAGACATGGGTTGTGCTCTGCTAATTGGTGGAGTACAGATTCGCGATGTTGGGGTTGTCATGGATTCCAAGTAGTGACATAATGGTCAAAATATCTTTGAGCATTGAGAACCTTTGTGTCATTGTTCCAATTGAGGGAATCCATGTTTGGTGCATTTTGCAACCAAAGGAATCCATGTATGTGTGCAGATCCTCGATGTTTCCATTCGTATCTGTATCCAACATTGAAAGATGTTATTGCTCCAAATCTATTGTAAATTAATATTAGGTTTAAAGAGGAATGGTAATTGAAAATACCTGCACCAATAGTCAATTGCATGGAGGCCTTTTTGTAGAACTTCTTCAAGAAAAATTGTAAATTTGTAATGCATATATTGGGATGTTAAATGTGGATTGTTAATTATATTTTGAATTCTCCACTTGTAATGAGTGTTTGAATCTGAGGGCACGTCAGTAGGCATAATCTTGTGTAGGTCAGGCCATTTGGTATCAGCAGCACTTAGAGCAAAGAAAAATGTTGGGCTCCCAAGTTGTGTGATCATGTCAGTTAGCTCATTATGATGCTTGTTCCAAAAAGAGCATGTACCTCGTAGGGATGAGCCAAAGTGAATGACTTGTTAGGGAATTCTTGATTGTGGGAAGTCATGATGACATTGTCGCAAATCTGAAACAATTTTTGGCAAGTTGTTTTCAATGTATTTTCTAACAAAAAAATTGGCAGTTGATTGGCTACGGTGCCACATTAGAGTGTTATATATGTAGTAACAAAATCTTGGATGTTGGCTGAAGTGATTGTCATGGTAGTGTAATAGGTGCAAGGCATATTTGTGCATCTCAAATTTTGTAATTCTTCGTTGTGCGATCATGGCAATGTCTGTTGGGAAAAGTGTGGGGAATGCCATAGCAAAGAGGCCCTCAGTAGTGTATTCATTCATAGGTGATAGAGATATTGTAGGCCAATCGATTGAATTGGTTGAGTTTGGATTTTTGGAGTGCAAGTAAGCACGAATATGATCAAGTTTACTACATGAGTTTGGGGGAATTGGAACAAATGAAGAAGGTTGGATATCAATTGGAGTTAGCACGGCATCGGGATCATGAGTAGAATTGATTATGGTTTCTTGGGGTATAAATGAGGACGTAGTTACATTATGAAGAAGATAAGAAATATCTGTAGACTGATATGGTAGAGCAGAAATTGCAGATGGGCTGAGTTCAACATCTCTGTAGTAGGGATCATGAGTGAGATTGTATTCAAGAGCTGCTAGGACACGTGATTCAGAGACGATGAATTGATAAGATGTTTCAGAAGGGTTTTGTCTTCTGACAATGAGGATATCCAACTCAGAAACAAGGCAAGGTAGGTATTTCGCAATAGAAGTGATGTCTTGAGGGAAGCTGATTGTATGGCCACTATATTTGTATTGACCACCAAGAGCATGTGTTACTTGAAAAATGGGATTTACACGTGCGATCAACATTTCCTCAATCTTTGTTAAATTTTGTAGGACATTTGGTTGCTCGCCAGGGTCCATGTTGTTCAAATGAGTGAAACGATTTGTAGATTTAGATGTTGCACACCGAGAGCAAGAAAGCGTACCATGTGAATGTTTTGTTTTCATACCTGGATATGATTCTTTGCATAATGTGCAAACATGCAATGTAGAGAGGTTATCTATTCTGTGTCTAAAGCGATGGTGTTCTTCAATAAGGGGGGGGGGGGTTATATAGGTTTTGATGAAGGTAGGGTGAATTGGAATGCATATTTGGGAGAGCACTTGAAGAGGGAGGTTGTGTAGTGGGAGTGGGAGTGTTTTTTCGATTTTTATAAAGAAGTTATCGACAAGCATTTATTGTTTCTTTATTTTGAGCATAAAGAAGGTGTCGTCGTGCTCTTTTATCCAAATCTTCATCGTTTGATGACATATCTAATAAATTACAAATAAACTTATGTTAGGCATGAGATGTGAGGAATTTTTAGCAAAGAAAATTGAGTTATAAATGCATATGAAATGTATGACATTTTCTGAGAAGCTCAACTTTGTAAATAACTATTACTAAGCGATAGAGAGAGTTTGAATTGAATTTGCCATACATGTTGATAAATACTATTGTAAAGAAAACCACTTTTGTGGTGCCAAACATAGGTATCTATATTATTTAAATTGTCAAGGGGTAAATATACATATTTGTAAGTATTGAAAAAAGTATTGCGAAAGAAAAAAATTTCAGTACAACATGGTTGTATTTTACAATGGTTTTGAAAATTGAACTATACAGAGATGTTCCTTTATGTGCAGAAAAGTAGCATGGTGTGCATCTAAGAAGAGAGGTCAAAGGTGATGAATAACAGAGCGTTGTGAATTGGTAAGTGTGGCAATGTCTTTTAGGACCTCCTTGCATGAAAAATCACACTGAATTTCTTCTGAACTTATTAGTATAGGTTGCAGATGTTTGACTCCATTGTAGTATACTATTTTGATGAAAAGTGACAGCAAGAAGTGGCGGCCTGATATTCGACTACAGATTTTGTGAAGATCAACTGGTTCAATAGAGAGGAGGAACAACTCTTTAGCTGTGATGCCCATGAGTTCATTTCCCGCATCATTGAAGGCAGTGACATTTTGAAGGTGTCCGGTATGGTCATGTATTTCGAATTTTAGTTTGTAACGATAGTCACATTCTGGGAATTTACCGTTACACTTTTTAAAATGCCAAAGATTGTTAGAATGGTGGATTAATTTTTCCATGCATTGTTTCCCATTGAAATCTAATGGACAAGCAAGAAAATAGAAGTCGTCCATGCATAGAGTAGTCACTGTGGCACGAACCGAAACCCATACTTCCTTCTTAGAGACTTTCATGCTAGACATTTCTTGAATTTTCTTTTGTGGTAGAGATCATTTGGAAGCCACATTATAGTTTTTTCTCAAAGATGGAGATGAAGAGTCGTAGCCTATATCACGAAAACAAGTATGGAGTTGGTGGGTTTATTCAACGCTCGGATTTATGAGAAGGGTGGTAATGGAGATTATCCCTATAGTGATTCCATTAAATTCAGTTACCTGACCTCCTTTGACAGAAAGGATTGGCAGGTTGTCAGAAGAGTGAAATTCAGCTAGGTCCTTTCCTATAGAGACACATTGATCTCCCCATATTGTTAAATGAATGCTAAAACCTAACTTGTACTTCAGTTTGAATGTTTTTCTTAGTGTTTCAGTCCCATCTCTTCTTCGAATTGTTGTAGCAGGAGAGGTGGAGCTAACCCCACCAAGAACATCTACAATGGTATTTGGGCTTGTGGACTTGATTTTAGCAATCGTTTTGAAATGAAAGCTTTGGTAAGGGAAGCTTGGATCATCTTCTGAACATGGTTTGACAGTTGATGCAACAAATAAGTAAATCTCCCATTTGTTGTTTAAATGGTTGTAGTTTGGGTTGGTTTGTTTAATTGTTCCATTGGAGATAATATATAGTTGCCCAAATTCAATGAGATTATAAAGGGGTTCAGCTAATTCAGCAAATGTAGAAAGGTGAATCTCATCTATGTCGCGTCCAATGAGATCAAAACCAAAGACTTTTCTTGAGCCACGTGCGGTGCTGTAATTTGTCAAGGGTGTCTTTGCTGATGCTCTACGTTGAATTGACCAGTACTTTCATTATGGATTGAGTGATTTGAATGATACAAGTGTTGTTGTGGATGTATTTGTAGGAGTCACAATAGTTGGCAGAGACTCCTTTGCTGATGAAGAGCTTGAATGGGATTCGCCCGCCTTTGCATGTAATAGTGCTGATGAGTCTTTAACCAAAGGTGAGCTACGTCGGAAAACCTCAAGTTCTAGGATTTGAATGGATCTGAAATGAATGAAGAAAATTTTTAAAAGAAAAAATGAATGTAAAATTCATTGTTATGTAGGAATAAAACAAATAGAATAAAGGAAAAAGTTTAATACACAATGTATTCTTTTGAGAGACTGCACAAGCTACTTTCTTAAGTAAAATGATCGAACCGATCTGGATGTCTTCAAATACAATTTGTGTGCTATAAGCAAATGGTAGCAAAATTTTGTGTTGATACGTCCCATCAAAAAGAGTAATGTGGTAGTGTGAAGAGCTAGTTTTTGATGAATAGACAGATCCGATGTTGATTATTTGGAGTAGAGGTTGAATCTCAGTTGAACCATACAACAATATGGGGATGGAATTCTCAGTCAAAGTTGGCACCATCGTGGTAGCAGAGTACAATTTTTTTTTTTGTAATGTAACACCTGTAATTCATTTTAATGCATTAAATAAATTGCAAGCGAAGCATGAATTAGCACTTCTTTAATCCCTATCTAATAGATCAGTTCATAATGAACACTTAGCTTTCCAATTGCAGGCAATGCATTAGAGGAGGGTATAATAAATTAGCGTGGGACTAAATTTTGTGGATATGAATGTGAAAAAGGAATAGGTTTAAAAAGCAGACGATAAAAATTGTCTTTGATTTTTTTTTTTTTTTGAGTTAGGAACACTATGTAGGTTGAAACTTTAGCGGTAGTACACAATATTAAATGTCCATTCAAATTATGACGTAGGCTTGTCTTATTGAAAAGACACTTGCATAGTTGACATGTGTCCTTAGAAATCCATGCTCTACATGTGGGACACGTGATACTAAACCATCCGGGGGGTTGTTTGCTGACTTAGGCTAGAAGATTATTGTAAATAGGTGTTGGTCTATGTAACCATTCACAAATGCTAACACTATAGGAGACAAGTATTTGATGCAGGAAAATGTTTGAGGCAGCCAATTCTGATCAGGTTTGTCACACTCAGAAGCAGAAACTTATATACCGACGTTGGGTATTTCAATTGAAGATGGATGAAATTGACCAATTTTGATCAGGCTTGTCACTCTGTGAGTCTATTTTCTTCAAGGTTACTGCGCTACAATTTGAGATTTTCAGGATCTGCAATTTCTTAGTGATAAATGTAATGCATTTCAAAATGATTTGGTTGCAATCTTTCCTAGGAAATTTGGAAAAATCTGGTTGCAAAAATTTAATCTTTCCCTGAAAATTCGGCAAAATCCAGAAACTTGCAATCTTTCTCAAGAAATTCGGCATAATCTGGTCCCAAAAAATTTCAATATTTCCCAGGAAATTTGGCAAAAATGTGTATGTGTAAGATTGAGTAGGCTAAACCAGGGAGTTTAGTATGAAACTAACATACAGTCCTATTCAACGAACAGTCAGATGACAAACAGGGGAAAAATGTTTAAACACCAGTTTTAAGGAAACATAATGTGCGGTTTTAAGGAAACATAACGTGCTAAATACAGAATAGTTCAACATGTCAATAAATAGCCACATAATCAGTGAAAAATATAAATCACAAGGATAACATTTTATAATTCATGCTTTTGCATATTTTTTTCTTGAACCAAGCATACAATTTTAAAAGCTATTTATATTTCAAACAAATTAGAGTATGTCCTTTACAAAATATCAGATATGAAACATTAGGATACAGATTGGAGAGGTAGAATAAGAGAAATATTACCACAGGTCCTTGTGGGAACTGACAAAAATAACTCAAGTGAAATTAAACTCTATATAATATTAACAAAACCTTATTAATGTAATAAACCCCATATATATAATCCTAGATCAAACTTCAGTTTTAATTCCAAGAAGAGGTCTTACAGATCAAGTCCCTTTGTGTATTGTGTTTATATTTCCTTGCTTCTTCTTTGAAACAAAACTGAAATTGAAATTTGATCAGCTATCCATATCTACAAAGATCTCACCATTCAATACTTCCAACAGAGATATCACCATTCAAGACTTCTACCAAACTGAAAGGAGTTTATCAAAGTGTATACCGAACGAGCAAGTGCTCCACCCCAACAGTCATCGGATAAGCGTCTTGCTCTCAACAAACTTCTAGCCATGTTCATGATTGTTCTATTTTTCCTTTCTACAATATCATTTTTCTATGGTGTGTACCTGGTTGTGAATTGTCTCTTGATTCCAAAGTGTTTACAGTATGTTGTAAACTCTTTGGAGTCATATTTTCCTCCTTGATCAGATCTCAAGAATATATTGACAACTTTTTTTTTCAACTATGGCTTTAAACTCTTTAAACATGTTAAAAGTTGAGATTTATCTTTCAAGAAGTATACCCAAGTCTTCCGACTGAAATCATCAATGAATGTGAAAAAAAAATCCCTCCAAGAGATTGGGTTTGCATGGAGCCACACAAATCAATATGCACCAGCTCCAATGGTGCCTTTGCCCAGTTAAGTGCACTAGTTGGAAACTTGTCACTGTATTGTTTTTCGAATATACAACTCTGATAAGAGTTGGCTAGTTTATGTATAATTGGTAGGCCTTTAACCAAATGTTTTTACTACAATAAATCAAGTCCTCCAAATACAAGTGATGAAATCTGAAATTCCAAACCCAAGACTCATCTAGACTGCTTAGTTTATGGATTTTCATAGTCAACGGATACATACTATTCTTGGTCATTCGAATCTTAACAATCAGACTCTTGTTAGAAAATTTATCGAGTTTGTACAAGTATTGTTTTTGAAACTGACTCTGAAACCATTTTGGGTAAGTTGAACAAAACTCATATGATTATGCTTTAATCCTTGGAATAAATAGACATCAGAAGTATTTTTCTTTCCACATATTTTTACCAAGGACACTAATTATCCCCTTACTAACATCATTGATAACATTGTGATCTTCCAATTTAACTCCAACCTTAACAAAGTTACCTAGCCTTGTAAACAGGTTCCTATCTTCGGTCATATTGTCACTACAACCACTATCTAACAACCAAAGGTCTTTATTACTCTCTTACCAAACATTACAGATAATAAACATAAACTGTAAAGTACTTCTATAAATTGGCATTGATTTTATTTAAGACTACCTTCCTTTTCCTACATTCATTACCATAATGTCCATACATTTACAGTAATAGCAATGAGCTTTAGATCAGTGATATTGTCTTGTTTGCTAATGGCATCTCCCATTCCCCCTTAAGATTTGAGAGTTTTGTTGAGGTGAATCTCCTTGATCTAAAATTTCAATACCATCTTCTTGTGAGTTGGTTTAGTACATTTTTCCATGCCTTTGG
Source organism: Pinus albicaulis (assembly GCA_034641835.2). NCBI lineage: Eukaryota > Viridiplantae > Streptophyta > Pinopsida > Pinales > Pinaceae > Pinus > Pinus albicaulis. The sequence goes on from CM076584.1 coordinate 1,667,190,946, forward strand.
TGTTCATTCCTTTCCCTTTGCTGATAGATTTTTGTGATCTCAAGGCATTCCCCAAAGATTTGTCATCCCTGTTTATCATTTTGTTTATCCTTGTTTCATGGGCTAACAGGGATCCCATGGGTTATACTCTGGAAAGCTATGCAAATTCTTTGATTCTTTAATGCACTAAGAGACTTATCAAAACCTTCGCAACAACCATTGGCTCAATTATGTCTTCACCATGTATTCTCAACTAGTTTACCACATTCATTACTTGAGTCATAAAGTGGTCAATAGACTGAGAATACTTCATATTTAGGTCCTCAAAACTCCTTCTACGAGTCTCCAACTTTGGTTTTTTTACTTTATTTGTTTATTGATAGTAAATCTCTAAAACATCCCATGCCTGCTTGGCATAAGTCACTGCTGCAATTTTTGGAAAAAAATGGCTCTTCTAATCCTTGTTGAATAAACCATAGTGCTTTTGAATCCTTTTCTATTTTCAATTAACTAATCTCTTTGAGCAATTGAGATACCTTGTATGTCAACTTGATCTACATTTACAAATACATTCTAACAATCTCAATGGAGGAAATTTTTCATCTTGATTAACCAAATTTCGTAGTTTTTAAATTTTTGCCACAATCAAAATTGTTCCTTGAGGCTATCCCAAATTGTTTAAGGTTTACTACAAAAACAAAAAAAACTGTGTTGAAGAAGGTTGATCAAACTGCTATTAGAACCAAATTCCTTGCTATCCCTCAGTGCTCTAAAAAAACTTATTGGTTCCACTCTGAGCTGTAGGTCCCAAGAAGTCCACACGTCCCTTACAAATCTAACACCTACATTTCTAAACTCCATGAGACTCGAACCCTACACACGCACACAGGCAACAGGTCTACCCAACCAACCACAAAATCTGAGGTTTACTCCAAAAATGAAAAAAGCTCCATGAGACTCGAACCCTACACACGCAGCAGGTCTACCCAACCAACTACAAAATCTAAGGTTTACTCCAAAGACGAAAAAAAATGTATTGAAGGACAACAATCAAACTGGTGTCAGAACTAGCTTCCTTTCTCTTCCCCAATGCTTTCAAAAAATTAGTGGTTCCACACTAACCTATAGTTCCCAGGCATTCCACAAGTTCCATACAAATTTAATACCTACATTTCTTAACTCCATGAGACTCAAACCTACACAGGCAAGCACACAACAGGTCTACCAAACCAACCACAGAACCCGTTTTCCCATCACCATGAAATTGGCGAGACTTGATCTCTGTAGCACGGCATGCCTTAGATACAAACCATACCCCACGAATTATGCAATTTTGTGCTTAGGGAGGTTCTGAGTTCGAACCCTAGTATGCAAAAACACAAAGAGTATAGTTGAAGAGAGATGAGCTTATCGTATTGTTACGTGTGCACTGCCAAACTCCTAGTAGCATGCCTCTCCAGTAATGGCCACTAGCCAAGGTTCAAAATAGCCATAATGACAACAACCGGAATTTGAGAATAAAAATGGCAGTGGCCCTCACTAAACAGCTCCACTCCAACAGACGACTTTCCTGTGCTCTGATACCACGGTGTTGGAAGAAGGGGCCTAAAATGATGCTACAACATTCCTATTTATCCACACAAGAAACTGAAACAGAAACACAAAACACAAAGTGACAACAACAAAAGAAAACAAAGTAACCTAAAACTCTGCTCATTTAATTATTGAAAACCGCCAAAAAACTAAGAATACAATAGCAGATACAGAGGGACTAAAAAACAAGCTTCATCTAGAAGTCTTGGTTCATTCACCAGTTGCATTGACTGCTCTATTGGAAGCAGGGACCTGAAATGATGCTACAATATTCCTATTTATCCACACAAAAACAGAGTAACCACTGCAACAGAAAACAGAGTAACAGTCGACACATACATGTTGTTTGATGGGCAAACTGAATATCGTTGAGCAGAATCCTGTGTTGTTCGTTGAGCAGAAGGCTGTGGTGTCCAGCTGCAGGTGGGAGAGAAATTGGAATGGGTGGATCGTGCCACACAGTACATAAAACCACAAGTAAACAAAATTTATTCCAGAAAGAGTAGGCATTATTTGTGGAAGTTGTTCGTCGTGCGAGTCGAAATACCAGGCGCTGTGGTCGTGAAGAATAATGAGAGAACTCTCTGCATAACTACACTGCTCGTCCATTACTCTCCATAACCCACTCATTCCATTACCCATGATGGTTTCATCTATTGAATTGGTAACAGGTTTCATTATCCACAAAAAACATAACTACAATGTCATTTATTAAAATAGAAACAGGTGTCGTGTGCACACGATGGTTTCATCTATTGAATTGGCAACAGGTTTCATTACCCACAAACATCATAACTACACTGTGATTTATTAAAATAGCAACAGGTGTCGTGTGCACAAAACATATGTTGACAAAAGAAAAAGTGGTCTCATTTAAAAGAAAAGGCCTATCGGCCTAATAATTTGATTAAGTCAACATAATATTGCATTACACACTGAATTGTATTGTAGAGCATCTCTACAACCAACCTAGATCCATTTTAACTCTGGATCTACCAAGAATAGAAAGGGATCAAATCTCTTGAGATGAAAACATCTTTTAGAATGAAAAGAAATTTGATCCCTCTCGACTCCAAAAATCCAAAGTTGAAATAGATCTAGATTAATTATTAAATATAATCATAATCATAATTATTAATTTTATATCTTTTATTATATTTTTATTTTTATGTAATTTTGAATATATAAATTATGATAACATATTTACTATATTAAATTATAGAATACCTTTCAATATCATACTATAAAAATTAATATAATTATAGTTTTAAAAATAATAAAAATATACAATAAAAATTTGTATAATTAAAATTTTTTAAATAATAAAAATATTAATATGTTTATTTTCTTTTATAAATAAAAATATACTAATTTAATGTTCATATCAAATAGAATAATTTAACCATATTAAATGGATCCTTATCAAAGACGTGATTATTTTAAGATAATTCGAAGACAAAGGAGCACTGCTTCCGACTCTTATGGAACATGCAATTTCGTAGGTAAGAGGAACCTTCTAAAAGGGTCCATACAACTTCCTTATTTTAAGATAATGCGGAGACCAATGGAAAAATGATCACAAGTCTTATGCAAGATACAATCTTCTCCTCATACCAGGGGAAACCTTATGAAAAGGGTGTATACAATTTCTTCTTCGTGAGAAAGTGTGTAACCACTATTCTTAATTAGCCAACTGCCATGTTTATGCGCATAATTTATTTAAAATATATAAAATATTTTAAAAATGTTGGTATGTAACTTTGAGTGGATTTAATCTTTAGAATAGGAAGCTTACATAATGAAGTTATCAATTTATTAATTAATTAATTGAAGTAGTCATCGTTATTATTATTATTGTGCCGAGAGGCTTAATCTACAACTAGTATGATTTCGATGTTGGGTATGTCATGTTCTCAAAAAATAATAAATTTTTTTTCTAATGTCAGCCAAAGCATTAACCTAATCTTGAATTTTATATAACTTGAATATTTAGATTATATATAACCTTTTAAACTTATTAATTGGCTAAGATTAACTATTAAAATACAACTATGTATTATTTATATAATTTGAATGGATAGTAAATTATATACGTGAATTTGAATGGATCATAAATTTCTCTTTAACAAAAAAATTTACCATATTGAATTTCCAAATTAAGTAAAATTTTAAACATCTTTACTCTTTACTAAATTCAATACCATTTCCTAAATCAAAGAAAAAGAGTTAATTCAACACAAACAATCAAAATCCAAAATCTTTTAATATTTCTTTTAATTAAATATTTGTAAAATGAATCTTTAAAAAAAAAACCCATATTCTATGGATAAATTAAAATATTTAAAGACATATATATTTTCCCATCAAAGTTGCAATATTTTAAAATTTAAATAAATATAAATATAAATAAACATGAGGTATGGTAAATAAATAAAACCTATTTTTATACTCACTCCAGAGCTATGGTAAATAAATAAAAATATATATAAACTAGATGTATGGTAAATAAATAAAAATTATTTTTATATTTACTCCAGAAACCTTTTTATATTTAAAAAAAACTTAAAAAAGATGTTTTATTTAGATGAAGCCTATAGGACAAATACCATGGGACAAATTAATATTGATACCATGGGCCAAATACCATATTTATAAAATAAGTATGGTAAGTAAATAAATATAAAAGAGGTATGATAAATAAATAAATATAAAATAGGTATAAAGAGGTATGGTAAATAAATAAATATAAAAGAGGTATAAAGAGGTAAGGTAAATAAATAACAATATATCAAATAAGATTATAAATAAAAATGTAATTATATAACAAGCCTATGGGCCAAATACCATAGTAAATAAAAGAGGTATGGTAAATAAATAAAAATATAAATAAACCAAAGGTATGGTAAGTAAATAAAACCTCTTTTCATATTTACTCCATAATCTGCTTTATATTTATGAATATTTACGTTCATTAGTTTACATAACTAAGAATAAATAGAGAGAGAGAGAAGTGGAGAGAGAGAGAGAGTGATAAGGGAGAGATAGAGAGAGAGTGTGTATGTTTAGGGGTGAGATAAAGAGTATGGAAAGAAGGGGGGAGAGAAGAAGAGAGAAGGAGAGAGGGAGGGATATAGTAATGTAGTTGGAGAGAGAGAGGGGCGGAAAGAGAGAGAGTAAGAAAGGGAGATGGGGGAAGAGAGAGGATTAGAGAGAGATGGGGGAAGAGAGAGGATTGGAGGGAAAAGAGAAAGGGAGGTAGGAGAGAAAGGGAGAGAGAGGAGGAGAGTGATGGGGGAAGAGAGAGTATTAGAGGGGAGAGAGAGAGAGAGAGATTAGGGAATAGAGAGGGAGTTAGGAGAGAGAGAGAGAGAGAGAGGAAGGACGAGAGAGAGGACTTGAGAGAGAGGAGGAGAGAGGGATCAATAGAGAGATGGAGTTGGAGGGGGAAAGAGGTAAAAAATAAGAAATATAGAGAGTGAGAAGTGGAGAGAGAGAAGGAGTGACAAGGGAGAGACAGAGAGAGAGCATGTATGTTTGGGGCTGAGATAAAGAGACAAATAAGGAGAGATGGAGATAAGGGGGGGGGAGAAGGAGATATAAGGAGAGAGGGAGGGATATAGTAACATAGTTGGTGGGTGGAGAGAGAGAGAGATAGTTGGTGGGTGAAGAGAGAGAGAGAGGGATAGAGAGATGGGAGAGAAAGGGAAAGAGAGGAAGGAAGAGAGAGGATGTGAGAGAGTGGAGAGAGGGAGGGAAAGAGAGATGGACTTGGAGGGGGAGGGAGAGGGAGGTAAGAAGAAAGACACACAGAGAGAAATGTGGAGAAAGAGAGAGAGAGAGAGTGAGTGATAAGGAAGATGAAGAGATAGGGAGAGAGGAAAAAAGGAGGAAAGAGAGATATTAGCAGGGGAGAGGGAGAGAAGGGGAAGATAAATACATAGATGGAAGGTGAAGAGAGGGAAGAAGGGAGAGGTGGGGAGAGGAGGGGATTGACAAAGAGATTGATATATGGAGTACGAGAGCGTGTGTGTTTAGGGGGGTGAGATAGAGAGACAAAAAATAATAGATGGGGGGGATATAGATATGGATGGAGGGTGGAGAGAGGGAAGAATATTTCTCACACTAGATGGATTGATATAAGTGGAGATGGTGATTTATAATTCTATTTGATTATTTGCACTACATGCATCGATTTTAGTGTAGATATTTATTTCTAATGATATTTGATTACTTGCACTAGATGCATTGATTTCAGTGTAGGTGGTGATTTATAATACAATTTGATTGCTTGCACCGAATTTGTTGATTTCAATTTAGATGTCGATTTATAATTATATTTGATTACTTACACTAGATGAATTTATTTCAATGTAGATGATATCTAATCCTATTTGATTGTTTTCACTAAATGCATTGATTTCAGTGTAGATTGCGATTTCTAATCCTTTTTTATTACTTTGAGTAAATGCATTTATTTCAGTGTAGATGTTGGTTTCTAGAGAGAGAGAGAGAGTTAGTGATAAGGAAGAGGGAGAGAGAGGGAGAGAGGAAAAAAGGAGGAAAGAGAGATATTAGCGGGGAAGAGGGAGACAAGGGGAAGATAAAGATATAGATGGAAGGTGAAGAGAGGGAAGAAGAGAGAGATGCGAGAGGGGGTGATTGACAAAGAGATTGATATATATATGGAGTGCGAGAGCGTGTGTGTTTAGGGAGGTGAGATAGAGAGACAAAAAAGAATAGATGGAGGGGGATATAGATATGGATGGAGGGTGGAGAGAGGGAGGAATATTTCTTGCACTAGATGGATTGATATAAGTGGAGATGGTGATTTATAATCCTATTTGATTATTTGCACTAGATGCATCGATTTTTAGTGTAGATATTTATTTCTAATGATATTTGATTACTTGCACTAGATGCATTGATTTCAGTGTAGGTGGTGATTTCTAATACTATTTGATTGCTTGCATTAGATGTGTTGATTTCAATTTAGATGTCGATTTATAATTATATTTGATTGCTTGCACTAGATGCATTGATTTCAATGTAGATTATTTCTAATCCTATTTGATTGTTTTCACTAAATGCATTGATTTCAGTGTAGATGGCGTTTCTAATCCTATTTGATTGCTTTTGATTAAATGCATTGATTTGAGTGTAGATGTTGGTTTCTAATCTTATTTGATTGCTTGCATTAGGTGCATTGATTTAAATGTAGAAGTTATTTTCTAATCTTATTTGATTTCTTGCATTAAATGCATTGATTTCAATGTATATGTTGATTTATGATTTAACGTAATTGGATATATGACGGTACATTAATTTTAAAGTGATTGGATTAACAATATGCATTGATTTTAGTGTAAGCACAAAAATTTATTGACAATGTACATTGATTTTTGTGTTATAGTAATTTAACCTATTAATATTGGAGAGCAAGAGAGACAAGGTATCATGTTTACTACAACAGCTTGAGCTAAAGATTTAAATGGTTTATGATTTAAGTTTTCTTTTTCATATAATCGATATGAAAAGTTAACAAAACTAACAAGGGTGGCAATAAGAATAGTAGAAGAAAATAGTTTGAGATTGATCACAAAGAAGACTATTTGTAACATGGGTACATTCTATTATTCACATTTTCTTGCATTCAAAAAAAATATTTCATCATTTTTCATCATTATAGCTATTAACAATATTTATCATCTCAAAAAAATGAGGTAACTAAGAAAATTTAAAATTTTAATGACCACGTTAATCTCAGAAATATTTAGCATATTTATTTAAATAATTATATTAATATTTGATATATTTACATATTATTGATAAAATTAATCATATCTTCGATAGATCTTCCTTGGCAGCACACGAGTGAAACCAACCTAGATCCATCTTAACTTTGGATCTATCAAGCACCGAGAGGGATCAAATCTCTCGAGGTGCAAACCTTTCCTCAAGTTTTGCACTCAAAAAAGAGGTTTGCACCTCGAGAGATTTGATCCCTCTCGGCGCTTGATAGATTCGGAATTAAGATGGATCTAGGCTGGTTATAATAAATGACATGCAGGTATATAAACAATTTAATTGAGTGAAAATAAAGTAATTTTTTCTTTAGTAATAATAAATTATATTATTTAATGGGGTTAAAATTATGGTAGTAGTGGTGGCAGAGGGATGAGGTTAGCTTCCACCTCAGGGCACCTACCTGCCCCTTGTGTGACATTAAACATCCCAGCTAAGTTGATGGCTTGAAGTTGACGAACCAGTGGGATGAGGTATGGTGAAAGGAAATCTCAAGTGGAGTCAACAGGGGTTTATTCGCATCTAGAGTTGGTGGTGGAAATTCACATTTGGGGAATTGAGAACTAAAATTTGTAAAGATACTCTAGTTCAGAGTGAGGAATTTTTAGGTAGCTTACGGGCCTCTAAACAAGCTTAGGAGGAGACTTGGCCATTGATGTCAAACAGGAGAAAAATAAGGTTTCACATAAGGTAATAATGGTGGTTGTAGGTTTCACATCAAATGATAATGTCGGTTACATATTTGACATCAACTAATAATGGTGGTTTCCATCAGTGCCAACTGAGGGAGATTGTTGTCAAATTTGGTAGGCATTATTGTTGGCATTGGTGTCAACCTGGTACATGGATGTTGGAGTATGATTGGTGATCCAGGTGGATATTAATGGCCACCCGCCTATTCCACTTGGGGTCCCACCATTGTTTCGTTCAGTTTTTCAGTTTCCTTAATAATAACACAATTTACTATTTTTAGCAGATTTTTGGGTCCTGAACTTCCAGAGCCGTTTTGAGGCCCTAAACGACATTTTTTGGGCATCGCTTCTCCGAAGAATATGATTTTGTTTCAAAATTGATATTCGCGATCAATAGTTGTAGTCCTCGAATAGTTATTTCTAATGATGTATAATGTGCGTCAAACAAAGATAGTATGCCAAAGTTACGACCTCGAGAAATTGATGTACCAATTTACCCCGATGGGGCCCATATTATAGTGTTTCATATATTAGGGTTAGGTTTTTGGATGTTTAGGGTTTTCCATTGTTTCCAAATAATATATAGGCCTTCAAGCCTCATTGTAACACATATTTCAGAGGCCTATAGCTACCACATCTCTTCTCAGAGATAAGCTACCAGCGCCCTAACTAGCTTATTTCCATTCTTTCTGTAAACATATTTTTGTTCTTTGATATTAATGAAATGAAGTGTTATTTCCATTGATTTTTTATATTTATGGTTATAGTTGTATTCTTTTTCATTCCTGGATAAATCCGGATCAATTGGATAATTGATGATGGAAATTTGAGGTCTATGATCAAGCATGAAGAAGACCTAGAATTCTATGACCAAGAATGAAGAAGACCTAGGATTATTGAGTAGTTTAAAGATGACCAACTAGCCTTCAAAACCTATATTATATTTCACATGGACAACCTGTTTCTATGGCTTAGATTTCTTGTGGAAAAACAACATCCACATTCTCAAGCATGGAAAACAATACATGGCCTCAAAATCATGGCCTTATCCCTTGTTTTTTTCCCACGGTAAATTCATGTTCACTTCCAATTGAATATATCATGGTAAATTCCTATGATATTATACCTGGCTAACTTGATTTGGCCATAGAGAAATGGGTATAATATATATACAACACAGATTGACATTTGGGCATTAATTGAGCGATTAATGTAGTGTTATTTGTTTGGATTTTTTTCTAGCCTAGACATATGATAAGATAATGGAGGTCGTAAAGATCTTATGTAATGGAGGAATATGTGAATATATATATTTCCTCGCACAATTAACTGTTAATTATTATATGTTCTAGCACAAGTGTGATGAAGTCATAGTGAAATGTGAGTCAGTTCTACCCCCACTGCGATAAAGGCATCGAAAGGTGTTATGTTCTTGGCCATGTTCTAGATATCCAATTTTTTTATAGCATGAATGAATTTTGGTGGCATAATGCATAAGTATAATCTTATGCATAGTCTTATGGTTGTGGATTGATGGAAATGAATGGTGCCCTTACCCTCTATTTTCATACACAGGGTATTATTTTCGATCTATTGTGATACATAGAGGCAATGTGTAATGAATGCTATTGATATCTCACATTTGTGAATCTGTGAGGAGTGGCACTGCTTTACTAAAGACAAATTATGTATGATTTTGTTTTGAAGTTTGATTCAGAGTGTTGTATGCTTTCTGAATTGGTGCAATGAAGGCACAATTACATATGAGTCTATTCTGAATTTTGATTTAGGCATTGTATGCTTATGGACCTGGTATAATGAAGGCACAACGCATATGTTTGTGGGAAAATGAAAATATGCAATGAACCAAAGTAAGGTATGCACACAAATTTTTCTGATATGAAATACCAAACTGAAGCATAAGATGTTGTTTGATGCTCAATATATTTTTTGATTGACTAATTGATAGTGAACTTGGTGATGAATTGTGTTTTGGACTTCTTTTGTCAAATTTTGGTAGATTTTATTTTTTCTAGGATAGGTTTGGTCTTCCTATGATCTGATATGATTTAATCTAGACAATCAAGGAGTATGTTTCTAATATAGTAATAAGATAATGAAAACCATAAGTGTTTCGTTGATCTTGGTTTGCATTGTCTTCTGGTTAAAGTGGAAGAGTTTGTTAAAGCATGTTGATTATCTGAAGTTGCATGACAAAATATATATTGTTTCTTGTAGGATTGTAGCTATTATATAGGGATATCTAGAAGTTTTCACTACTTGAAGGTCAGGGTTTCTTGTTGAAGAGACTATGTTTTGATGATGAGAAAAGATAATTTAATGTCTAGTTATTGACTTTGCTGAAAGTTTTAATGATATGATAAGCTCTTTATTTCCAATATTTCATCACCTTCTAATATTTTTATTAGTGTTGTTATGTTGAGGCATGTCAGAGGTACTATTTACTGTTGTAGTTGAAACTATATGTTAATGTCCAAAGCCATGTGAAGAACCATTAGACTATGGGATAAAAATCTCTAGGGTTACAGTGCAGAGGCGTGAGACTATTGAGATAGCCTAATGCGGATGTTGAGATGCTAATGATAAATATTAAAATCTAATTTGGAGACAAAGTTACTTATTGTTTCCATTAATTTCACTAAGGTTGAATTTGTGATAGGGAAAGGGATTGGCATTATAGTTGTGTAAGTTAGATGGTTCAAATCTTTTCTGATTATAGAGTAAGGAAATGAATTTTTTGAGATTCCATCCAATGAAATAGAAATCCAAACTTTGTGACAAGGAAGTCCACATGTGTGGACAAGTATTGATGAGTTTGCTAATGACATGATAAATTGTTGAGGCTAATAATTTGTTATGGTGACTATAGTTGTAATCTAATAAAGATTTTGTGTTATTTTTGATTTTTTGTTGAACAACAGTGGATCCAGTTTGAAAATGGATGAAAGGGTTGTCCACGATGATTAAGGGGGACGGTGCTTTTAGCTAGTTGGTGCCAACAGACTAATCCAAGGAAGTGGGTACTTCCTGTTGGTGGGTGCCAACAAATTAGAGAAGGGAGTGGTTGTTTCCTACTGGTGGATGCCAGTGAAACAAAGAAGGGAGTGGGTGATTCCAATTGGTGGGTGCAAAAAAAATTATGTAAAGACTAATTGAGAAGAAAAGAAGAAAAATGGTGGTTTTCTCCCTTTATGGGTTTCTAACTTAAAAACATTTATGTGTCTTTTGTGTTTCTGGTGTGATATAACTTATGGTTCCTATGCTATTAATGCAATGCATAATATTGAGTTTTATATATTTAATATTAATTTTCAAAGAAGTGAAAAAGTTTAATAAGTATTTTTATATTTATTCACCCCCATCTCTGTATAAAAAATATTTCTACAAAAGAAAGTCTCACGTGGAGTCAGCAGGGGTTAATTTCCGTCTGGGGCTGGTGGATGAAATTATCACTTGGGGAATTGAGATCCCAACTTTGTACAATTACTCTAGTTGAGAGCTAGGAAGTTTTGAGTAGCTTGCAGGTCTGTGAATAAGCTCAACTTGCCACTTGAGGCTTTCAAGCTTGCACCTCATAACCAATTTAGGAAGATATTCGTAGAGTGCATTCCAAGATAATTGGAGAGGGGCGATATTTATCTAATTATGAAATCAATGAGGTTTCTAGAGATTGGGTGCCCGACATTGGACACACCAGGGGATGAATAATCTAATACATCCAGGATATTCACCTCTTTTCACACACCAAGAACTCATAGGGAAAGTGATGCATGAAATATCAATTTCTCAAGAGAATTCAATCAACATCCTGAGGGAGATCCATAAGTGCATCCAACACTTACACTCTCATGTGCTCAGCATTGGAGCTAGACTCACCTAATTTGGCTCACATCTAGATGGAAAGAAATCATGTAGCTCGACTGGCCTGAACAAAATTATGGTCCACATATAGGTCTCCAAATAATCCAACTAGTTCAATGCATTTGGTTGAATCTCTCTTGGTTTTATTTAGTCATGTTTTTTAATTGGTGATGATGGTGTAGCTTGTTCTATAGTTTATAATTTTATTTTATAAGTGCAAAGGAAAATTGAATGTTTACCTAGTTTTTTGGACTGGTATAATATATTTTGAACTCTTCCTATAACACCTGGTGGTCATTTTGGTTTCCTGTCATGGTGGTATGCCTGAGGGAGGATCACTATGTCATGTAAATATTTTTTATATGTTAATAGAAGAATTTTATTAATTTACAAAATAAAGATATAGAGCTATGAAAGTATCTATTAATCCACAAAAATATAATTCATCAATGTTCTATGTCATTCTATTTTTTCATTTACAACATATTCAACATATTATGTTGTGTAATTATATACTTTTGTTTTTTAATCAAAATGGAACTTATTACTAAAATGGATACATCGAGGCTAACATCTATACATAGCATCTATATATATTTATGTGTAAAAGTAATAGTTATAATAATTTGAAAAGGAAATACAAGATTTTGAGAAAGCTATTACATGATATAATGTTCTGATCAAGTTGGAGTTCTAGGTTTTTATGCATTTTGAGAGATTAATAGAATTACCTAGATTACAAATTTGGGTGAATGCATGAAGCTTTTTTACACTTTTTGGAAAGCAAGGGGGATATGGGGTGAAGAAAAGAAAATTTATTGAGTGATTTTTAAACACTCGATCAAGCAATATTTTATCCCTCGATTAAGCTATTTGAGGGCTTAAATATTCCTCGATTGAGAAATAAAAAAAAAACCTCGATTGATCTCATGTGTAACTTGAGTTTATCTAAGATCTCGATCAAGCTAAGGGCTCAATTAGACATATTTTCCAAATTTTCAAGCAATAGAACTTGGGTGCGGTATGTTTAAGAAGAGGTTTGATAGAGATTGAAGCTCAATCGAGCCTATTTTTTTTAATAAAATTCCTAGTCGCGGTTTGTGCATGCCATTTTGCACATACCACAGACTTTGAAACTCAACCAAGGGTTTTAGGAGCTCGATCGAGGATGGAGGAGCTCAACCCAACCATCCCATAGGTCGGTCGAGGTGCTAGAAGATCGACCCAGCCATTGAGGAGCCAAATATATTGAGATTGAGGTATATTTTTTGCCATTTTTTACTAATTTCAATTTTTTTTTCTTGCGTATGAAAACAATTGATTTTTAAATGAAAATCTAACATGAAAAAAAAGACAGAATATCCCAAGAAACCACTAAGAAAACCACAGAAAACCATTGAAAACTACCAAGAAAAGAAAAAAACCCATAAAAAACTAATGAAATTTTTGTAAAATCAAAACATGGTGGAAAACAAGTTAAAATGTGATTGGAAATTTGTTGAATTATTTGGTTTATGGGATGCTAAAAATGGTTGGAAATTTGCTGAATTTTTTGCTTTGTCGAAGAGTTCTCTAGATTGCTTTTGACAATTAAAAACACTTTCATTTTCTTTGTGTTCTATATATATATATATAGATATGGGTGGGTCACAGACACTGGGTGGCCACTGCTTCCATGGGAAAATATAGGCAGATCAACCTGAAGGGATCTACCCGCCGGCCAAACAAGTAGGGCCTAACCCCAAGGGCATTAAGGAGATATGACCATATGACCTCTTTAATGGTGAGATACTTAGCAATGAGAACTCTACCAATTGAAATAAACCTTTTATATATATATATATATATATATATATATATATATATATATATATATATATATATATATATATATATATATATATATATATATATATATATATATATATATATATATATATATACTTTAAAATTTTATTTAATAAAAAATATTAATAATATAATATCTTTTAATTAATATCTAATTTAAATATATATTTAAAAATATAATAAAATATAAAATATCAATTTAATAAACTAATAAATATTAAAATAATAATATTGATGTAAATTATAATATTATAATTGATAAATATGATATTAATTTTAATTATATCAACCATATAATTCTCCATTATACTTACTTACCATCAATCCCACTCTTGAGAACTAGAATTATTTTTTTGTTTTGACCAGCTCAAAGAAAAAGTTGAACATCGTTAAGATTAGAACTAATTTTGATGAGCTTCGAAGTGAAACTCGGTGGTGGTCTACTCCCAAGACTCCTTGAGATGATAGAATTTGTTAGATTTGCGATACTAAGAGAGTGGATGATGAAAACCACTTTCTTTTAGATTGTTCGACCTTTACACATATCCGCTCTCAATTCTCTAATGCATGTCACACTTCCAATCTTCTCGACTTTTTAAGCCAACCTAACTATAGTGATATTGGTGCGCTTTTTTCCCTTCTTTTTGAGCAAAGAAATAAAATCCTAAAATATTACAATTAGATTTTCCTTCTTAAGGTCCAATAAACTACATAAGTCTTAATGAATATTAATCATCATCACCATCATAAAAACATAATATCTTTTATTCATAAATTTATTATTAATTATTATAATATAAAATTCACTCGGATTAAAATAAGAAACTATTTTATTTATTTTAAATTTAAATCAATTTTGATTTTGATTTTGATTTTATAAATATAGTAATTTAAAAAAAAAAACTAATTACTTAAATAAAATATTAACTTTAAAAAGTCCAAAACGTGATTTTTTTTTATTTAATTAAATTTTATTAACCATATTTAATTATATATAATATATTTTAACAAAATAAATAATTAAAATATAATCAATTAAAATTTTTAAATGTTTTTCAAAATTTCTAAAATGTTATATATATAACATAGGGACTTAATATAACTTTAATAATACGTTGAATATAAATTCCCATCTAATGTGTGTGTAACATTTTCGTCATAAAACTTTATTGAAATTTCCAATCCAAAATTTGCTCAAAAGCGCGTATAACAATCTTGTGAGTAACATTCTACATAAGCTTATAAACCTACGCCGTCACACAATCCAAAAAATCGAAGATGCCAAGCCTTGATTCATCGTTGGTTTTTTTCCATATAACTGACAAGCTCCATTTATCTTATAATTTCAATCATGTTTATTTATGTTTTTGACACCTTCTCAAGGCTTTTAAGTAGCCCAAGAGGTAGGTATCATAAGGATGCAACTAGGGAATACGAACACAATGAAGTGGAGAAGCTCTCACATTAAGATTCAACTTATCATAGAAAATATTTGGAATGCTAGTATGAATTAGGACAAATTTGGACAAATTTAATAAGAACATATCAAAAGAAAATTTTATTATAGTTGTATCATTTTCTTGGATTTTTTTTTTTTTTTTGAATAATTTAAATTATTAAAATTTTGAAAAAAAATCAACATTTTATTATAAAAAATGAATTCATTAAAATATTCGAATGTTCATGTATTAGTTTATTCTTATTAATAGAGTAGAACATAATTATATTAAAAGAGAAAAATGATGGAAGGTGCATTTTAAAAGTGGGGTTATGCTAATAGATACTTTAGTAAACCAAAGCAATATTCTTTAGCATAAAAGCATGATGGTAAATGCATTTTAAGTGTAGAAACACCCTACTATATATTTTAGGCAACCAAAGAACTATTCTTTAATGGGTTGATGTTAGGATACAATTGAATACACACACACTTTTATTAAACGTGGATAAACAAATGTGTGTCGTGGAATATATGCATCATAATACACCAACCATTGAAAATACCTAATAGTGTTTGGGAAAAACATGAGGTGGAATGTGGTAGTATGTTGTTTTAATATTGATGTAAAATTATTCAACCACTTAACTTTTTATTTTTATTTTTCCTAGGTTATATGAGTCTTAAGATAACTAACACACTTAACTTGTAGCTTCAGTAGCCGCGACTTGGAAGTATCTAAAGATCTAACTTTCATTTAATGAACCAAATAACTAACGGAAAAACATGCCAAAAAATTAATTAAAAAGTAAAATCCTATTTTTTTATCATGCCACATTTCTATGACAAAACTATTGCAAACATAAAAATAAAATAAAAAAACACCACATTTATTTATATAATGACACAAACACAAATCCCCAAATTAATATCATCCATAAAAAAAATAAAAATAAACACCACATTTATTTATATAATGACACAAACACAAATCCCCAAATTAATATCATCCACGTAATCCATTGCCATGGAAATCAAGTGGAATCATAGGTGTACATACACAACTTACTCATATTCATTAATTATTTCCTTTCCTTTGCTTTGTTGACCACAATCCAACGGGATATGAAATGGTGGGGTATTTATGAATAATGAGAGAACCCATAAATATGTTTTATTAATAAATATTTATTATATTGTGTGTTGGTTTTTATTAATAAAATAAAAAAATATGATAGTTAGAGAATAGCATAATGGTAAAAAATAAATCATGGGTTTAGTTTATTTGTATTGTAAATTAAATTTCCTACAATCTAGGAATATGAGATGGTGGAGGCTTAAGACATTATGAGATTTAACAAATATACTTTAATAAATTATTAACGATATTTTATGTATTATTTTTAAATTAAATAATAATTTATAATAATTTTATCTTTTATGTTGTAGTAAATCTAATAATGAGATTTCAATTAATCTTGTAATGTATTAAAACAAGATACTATTTTTTTTTACAATTTGCGGAAACAAACCACGATAACAAAATCACATAAAAAGTAAGTTAAAGAGACAATCAATCACACAACACAAGATATATCTAGGGAAAGCACATTGCCTACAATTCTTATATCTATATATTGTATAAAGTCAAGATCATGAAACAATACAATGCTTTTCTCTCGTAGAGAAACTCATGCGCCCTGCCAACTGTCTCAATCTGATTTACAAAAAATAAACCAATTACTTAGCCAATTATCAACCTTTTCTCAACCTGCCTTTCTCACACATTCCTGGGGGAATTTTTGCCCTATTAAATAGGAAATTCCTTCTAATTTATTGTGCAATACATCTTTGGCCTCCACATGACTGTATAACTGACCTGTACAATTTTCTAATTATACAACTGATAGTTATAATCCCTTTAACTTCGGTTTAAACTGGGCCTTCCTTAGAACTGACATGAAACAACTTTTTATACTGAATTCTTAGTTAAATTATTGATCACTACTTGTGAATTAAATCATATTTAATTCACTGGAACTCTCACTAGCTCATCACTTAGTTAGAACTAGTTAAACTGATTTTAACTCAATTTCTTGAGTTAATTAATTACAACTCATAAATAGCTGTAACTGACCCCCATTAAATCATGGGATAACTCTACATGCCTCCTCTCTGACACTCAATTCCAATTTCCTCAACTAAATCAGTCATTCTGACTTAGTTAACTAATACAAGTTTTCATGAGATGAATTTACAATTTTCTTCCAATTTAACTAAGGGAAAATTAAATCAGAAGCCCCATTGGGTGCCATTTCTTGGTTCCATTTCAATACTCTCTCTAAAAAAGAAGGGATTATCTGCTACCCTGGTCCTGTCTCTGTGGAATTTGAGATTTTGATGTAAGTATGGTTATCACAATGTATCACCGCCAGATCCATCTGATGACCAAACAAACCAATAAGTATCTTCCTCATCCAAATGGCCTTGCATGTTGCCTAACTAGCTGGCATGTACTCTACCTCTACTGAACTGAGTGCAACTAATCTCTGTTTCCTGATGTATCAAGAAATTGTTGTTGATCATATGTTGAAGATACCTCCTAATGTGAGCTTTCTGTCAGATGGACTCCTTGCCCTATCTGCATCGACGAAGCCTTGAAGCTTCACTCCCTCTTCTCGTCTATACCATCATCCATACTCTATAGTGCCCCTAAGATATCTCAACACATGCTTTCCTACCATTCAAAAGATATTGGTAGGCTTAACCATATCTTGACTCCGTCGGTTAACTACGTAGCATATGTCAGGTCATGTGTTCACCAAATACATGAGTGAACCCACAAGCTGCCTGTAAACAATAACATCCACTACTTCGCCTAAAGTAGCATCCTCCTTCCTCCACTTTCCTACAAGAGGAGTCTCCATGGGTTTGCTACTCTCCATGTGGAACTTCCTCAAAATCTCCTTGGCATACTTGCCCCGAGATAGAAATATGTCCCCATCTCTTTGCCTTATTTCCAATCCAAGGAAATAGTGTAAGAGCCCCATGTCCTTCATCTCAAATTCTATAGCAATATCCTCTTTGCAAGACTTTATGAGCTGCTCATTGTCAGTTCCATATCATTAACGTAAAGTACACACTACAAGGAAAATACCCTCTAGCAGATGTCCAAACATCTTTTTGTAGTAGAGGTTACTAGAGGAGGTTGGTGGGTGGAGGTTTTTGCAAATGTTTTTCGTCCCGTGTGCTTAGCACAAAAAACATTGGCACACCAGACACCGTGCGCTCCGTACAAACCCGCCTAGTGTGTCTTATCACCGTAGTGCACCGGTGCTTTACAAATATTATGCACCAGTGCATCCTAAAACCACTCTCTAAAACTGAAACCGCCCGATGTGGTCTTAAGAAACCACACTGGTGCACCTATAAAACCCCGCACACCAGAAGAGGGTTAAATAAAAAAAAAAATTATGGTAAAAATACTGCATTTTTCACTTTTCAGTGCTCCAGAGATATTAAGCACCGGTGCAACTTATCCTTGTCTGAGGTGCCTTGACACTGGTGCTCCCATTGCACGCATTGCATGCACTGCTGCTGTGCATTGCCCACTAATCTCCATTTTGAATTTTGCAAAACGGTGGGAAAATTTACTTTTACAAATTCTACAGCCAATATGCCTCCTCGACGGCCAAATGTATTGGTTTTTTTCTTGTTTTTTCCATAATTAAGCCTTTTAGCGAATTAGAATTGTAAATTAGCTTAAAATTAACCATTTAATTTTTTATTTTTTTTCCCGTGCGGTGCACTCGAGCCATTCGGCTCGCACCGGTTTATGGTGCTGTCTATAAATTTATAGGTCGCACTGCAATTGGTGCTAACGGTATCTGCACTGGTTCCAGGGTGTTACCAAAAGGCACATAGTGATATTTTAAAATTTTAAAAAAGTGCGGTGCGGTCGGTTACCTGGCCGCATCGTTGACCCTATGGAATAACAGCAATGCGGTGCGTTGACTGAAATATCCACCCTGGGGCAGGTAATTTTGTCAGTGCGCCGCATTCTGGCATTTTCGATATGGTCAATGGTGCGGCCTGGTAAAAGAGCCGCACCAAACTATGTAATGCTTTCAAGAGGTCGGTGCGTTGACCAAACTATATGCCTCGGGGTGTATAGTTTGAGGGTCAGCACACCATCCTCATTCTTCGTCCCATAGTCAACGGTGTAGTACGTGCTCTGCTTTTGCATCGTTGACTTTCTGGAATTAATTCTAGGAGGGCGGTGCGTTAAAGTTACTACAGGGTGCCTGCCACCTGGGTGCCTTCTAGGCCTGCAGTGCCATAGCCTCACGGTGCACGACAAAGAGATGCACGTATTTGGTGCATGCCTATTTTTTGTGGCGCATAGACTATTTTTTTTCCAAAAAAAATTATATATGTATATTCCTAAATACATTTCTAATTTAATATAAAAAATATATTTAATATGTCAATCATTCAGAGACATGAAAGGAGAGAAGAGAGGGAACAACAAAAACAACAAGTGGACCAGTATAACGTGGTTCGCCTATGGGAGGCAGGAGAGAGGGAGAGAGATGCATACCCTCACCCTATTACAGTAGCTACCTAGGGGCTCCTAAGGTAGGTAAGCCTCCTCAAGTTCTATGAAGAGGCTACTTCCCTAAAGGGCCATGGTTTGTTTTTGAGACATCTTATCCGCAGGTGGAATGCCCACATACGGAGGCTCGGGTTGGTCCTAACTAGTGATAGCCTTTGAGGAGGAAATCTATTTCATTACAGGTCTATCGAGGAAAGGGGTGGATTTTCCCTTGTTCTCAGAGGTTCCAGTTGGCTATGCAACAAGGAGTCAGTTGGTGTACTCCCAGAGATACATTAGTGCAGATATATTGTCTCCTTCAGAATTTCAGGTCTCTGGAGGTTAGTTACGTATTGCTGCATTTGGTAGTGAGGAGGTGAATTGCCTCTCACTTATGATTTCAACCATTTCAAATAACACCAGCGACGGGAAACACATTAGTTTCCTGCTTCTATATTATGTTGATTATTTAGTACAGGAGCCGTGACTTGTCAGGTGGTCTGCCATTTTTTTGCGGCAGTTCTGTACAACCTTAGATAGATGTCGTGGTCATGCACAAGGGAGGGTAAAATTACCTTTTTCTTCAAAGATTTTTTGTTTATTTTTTGAGAGGTTTCTAGTGACGAGCCCTACTTTTGTTCAGCAACCTCATAGGCCAATGTTGGAGGCACGAATGAACATGCGAAGACAGATGATGCCCAAGAGGGGTGAGACTGAGTTTTCCGTGAGGATATTGCATGATGCACTGGAGGTGCTAGCCAGTGTTGACGAGCATCCCTTCGTTAT
Organism: Pinus albicaulis; assembly: GCA_034641835.2. NCBI lineage: Eukaryota > Viridiplantae > Streptophyta > Pinopsida > Pinales > Pinaceae > Pinus > Pinus albicaulis. The sequence goes on from CM076584.1 coordinate 1,667,211,560, forward strand.
GGTCCCCTTTCCTTATGACGGTTTGGATTGGCAAGGGTGTGCCAAAATCCTATTCACAGATGATGAGCTGTCGAATGATAGAGGTAATATTGCTCTTTTATTTAAATTTATTCTAACATGTTCTATAACTTGTTTTTATTAAATTGTGTAATGAAATTATTTTATATTTTTTGTGTACTTGTATATATTTTGCATACATTGGGTCTTTTGATGGTGAGGACATGCAGGTGCCACCAAATGATCCATGTGTGTGGATCTGATGATCGGGATATGCCGGATGCGGGATCATGAGGTCGGCGCGGAGAGAGACCTTCTCCTGCTGGTGCATTGATATTGCCTTTTGCTAGGTGCGGTCAGCTTGATGGCAGACACAGGATGGAGTTGGGTGACCAACTCACTACATTGATTGTTGAGGCGGGCATCAGGCCCGCTACTATGAGATACATATAGGTCGATGGTAGGCTGGTACATATGTAGAGAGGCATTGCGCATGACATGTACGGCCTGATGTGGCATGTCGTAGGAGCTATGACCTTAGTTATGTAACTGAGGAGGGCCATTTCACATTATAGGTGAGGTCGAGATGCAGCGCCACGTGGTCGGTGGTAGCGACGGCATCATCGATGATCATGATCGAAAGTGATCATGTCGGGCCTGCACCTCACGCGCGCCAGATGAGCAACCTCCACTAGCATCGAGCAGTAGTCATCATGGAGAGTAGACTGGACCATCGACCACGTCGAGTCAGCAGCCTACAACATCCTGTAGTACTCATGATCATGAGTAGGCTAGACCATCGACCATGTCGAGTCATCACGATGAGCAACACACTTTTGATCCTGATCAGCATGAGGCACCAGTACCAAATCGGCAAGCACGTGATGATCAACATGTATCTGAGCTTGTCGAGGCTGGACCATTGACTGAGCAGGCCTCGACTAGTACTGCTATTGATGATGTACCATTAGCTGATATATGAAATTTATATTACAGTTGCATATTTTTTACATTATTCAGTTATATATATATATATAGACACACACATAGTCCATGTATTTTATGTTAATGTTGCAGTTGTACTTAATTTACATGTTGGTGATCATCATGATTTGTATATTGTTAGGTCATGTTAGATATGTTTATTTAATGTGCAGCTTGCAGATATATGTGTACGTGATAGCAATTATTTCACATGAGATGTATATTTGATGTTTGTGTTTTGATGATGTTATACAATGCTAATTGTGTTTTGTTAGATGATCATGATCACGATGATGTTAGCGAATTTGAATGTGTTTTTTAGTCGAATATGATGTTTGTACGATGGTTATCATGATCATGATGTTTATTAATTAATTTAATATTAAATGACCATGATATTTATTAAATATTATGTCGTGATTGTAATTGAAATTTTAATTTTAATTGTATGTAAAATATTTCTAAAAGTGTAATTGTAATTGTAATTGTAATTATAATTATAATTCTAATTGTATGTAAATTATTTGTAATTTTAATTATATTACCGTGAAGTGAAATAGGATGAAAGGCCATGTACATATGTATAATTAGAATTTATAGGTATGCATTTTAATTATAATTACATATGTGAGAAATAAAATTATAATTATAATTGTATGTAGTATTTATAAAACTTTAATTATATTAATATTGAAAAATTTATTATAATTAATAATAAAATGATTTTGTCAAAAATTTTATTTGTAATTTGTAAATTTGTAAAATTTTAAATAATTGTAAAATAATAAATCTAGAATAATATGAATTTTTGTAACATAATAAAGTTTAGAAAATAATGCAAATAAATTCATGTACTTTAGAATTATCATTATTTTATTATGATTTTACATACAAAAAAAAAAAAAACACTTTATACAATACGCCATTGTTTTTGAGATCAACATAATTGCAAATTATCAAGTGAAATATTGATTTTTAACATTAACACAATGCAAATTACCAATTAATTCAAAATACATATTTATATAATGTTTCGAAAAACCCATCTTAAAAAGTATAAATATTGATGAAATAACACATGTACCATATCACTCTTGGTTCTCATGATCACCCTCATTATCTTCCATCTCGCATGGAATTATAACATTATTGTTCTCAAAAATATGTTTTGATCTAGGGTCATGTCTCAATACGAATAACCAATCCCTATCCAACACATCTGGGTAAAAAAACACCTAGTTGCAGTGTTTGGGGAAAACATAGGGCTCCTTAGCTTCATCCCACATCTTTCTAGAGTTGATACATATCAACCTACTATTGCGATGTTCCTTTAAATTATTCCGATCAAAGGTGTCCAAGCACTTGTACCTAAAAATAACACATTGGAAAGAAGAGAAATACACTTCAATGATCTCTTGTATCTTTCCAACGTAACCTAACGTTCCTCGTACTAGGTTTTGATCATGGTGGCTAGGTTGACTAGATTGATCGAACTCAACTTCCACTCCACTGTCTTGTGTGATGTTTCCAGCATCAGCATTTTCTATGCGAAAATGGTATCCATATGCCCACATAGATGGGAACAAATGCACCTATTATAAAAAAGTTAAAAACTCATAGTGTCATGTGTCTTATAATAGCCCAACAATTAAAATATGAAATATAGATGTAACTACATTTAAAAGGTGAATTATTAAGTTTCAATTGTACATATAAATTAAATATATTATTACCGAGTTGCACCCAATCCCTAAGTTTAGCGCATCCTCTTAAGCACGCGGGTAATGACTGGTTGCACCATATTTGTCTCTGAATTGGTCAGCAACCCAACTGTTGGGGCATATTTTTTGCATGTTTTCTTTTAAATTATTGGGATAAAGCACACTTCTACCATTCAACCGTCTGAATTATTTCATGTCTATCCCATTTCATCCTCTTTTGTTCGTACAATGCGACCCACGATTGTGTCGCTTCGGAATTGTAAGAACAAATTTATTGATTTCTTCAATTTCTGCATTCGCTGATGAAATCAAAATGACATTATGTAGTACATAGAGATCAAAATATACATTATATCGAAGTTCAACATGAATATTTACTTTGTGTAAATTCGAAAAATTATAAGTCGCGTACTTTTTATCAAGTGATTTTTTCCACTTGTTTGGAGAAACTCCCCTTATCTTTTGTCTTCATCCCTTTCATCATCCCAAATCACTGCACTTGGTCTATTGTTGATATGCTTGATGTACTCACTAGCATAATAGAAAGACTCATACGATATGTACCCCTCTACGATAGACCCCTCGGGTTTTTCCCTTTGTCAAACAAAACCTTTCAATTTCTTCATGTACCTCTCTAAGAAGAACATCCAACGACAAGAAACCACCCCAAATAATTCAACCTCATCTACTAGGTGGATTAGAAGATGAACCTGCAAGTCCATGAAATTTGTCGACAATTCCTTATCAAACATACAAACAATATCAACTATCTCTTGACGCCACCATGGAATGCTAGCCACATGAATCTCCTTTGACGTGATTCAACGTAAAAATGCAGATAATTTAGATATGGCATGTCCTAGGTCTTGAGGGAATTCATGTTTCACACACCCACGCATGAACATATGATAATGACACTGCAAAGTTATAAACACGTGCAATAATATACAAAATTATTTATGTTTTATGATCCCCACATGAGATAAAATTTATTAATATAACAAATAATAAAATCATGCTTTTGAAAATATACGTACTCTTAGAAGATTCAAATGGTCATGTGATTTCAACCCCGACAAATGGTCATCCACGGTGAAGCAGTGTCATAATGAAGACCAGTATGAAGATGGCACCCTCACACCCATTATAACTTCCTTTGCCAAAGAAAGATCATTTTTTTTTAAATCCATGGGACATCACCTTCTTTGAAATACCATGAATTAGAGGGACTAATGCCTGCCTTTGATCCTGTACTTTCTAATTGTCTTGGCCAATGTTTCTTTTTAGTTTTTGAAGCAATAAGATCTTTCCTAACATCCAATTTGTCACTTTGTTTCGATGATATGTGCCTCCATAAAGAAGATGAAACATTTTTAAATATATGCATGGGATCTAATAAGTGGGTAATCTTAAGATGCTCCCAATATGGGAGGTTATAAAAGATAGATTTAATTTTCATCCCAACGGGAAATTTCTCAACATAGGTGTTGAAGAACTCTAGATCATCGAACATAGGCTCCCCATTTGAATCGATCATTTATATGAACTCCTTCTCCTTCTCTCTCTCATATGCTCTAATACATCTATCTAATGTCGTTACTGGAGGACTTTGGGTTCTCTCTTTTTTACCATTGAAAGAGGATTCTTCTCTTCTGTAAGGGTGACCTTTTGGGAGGAATACCCTGGAGAAATCATACAGTGGCTTTAGTAGGTCCTTGGACCATCTAGCTTTCAGATAAGGTCCAAAACATTTACATCCAAAATACCATTTTGTTACAAGACCTGCGAGATTATTTTATACAATTAATATGCATGGCACGTTAAATAATATCATGAATATTAGAAAAATTACAACGAATTAAATAACTAATATAAGAAAGAATATTGTTACGTATATAAACAAATCAATAAATTAAACATGTAATTTACCAGAGCAAACTACTAAGCCTGGATAATCATGTGTCATGTAAGCACATATGCCATACAATGTAAAACTTTTCTCTGTCGTGATGGGTCTTGATACATCATATACATTTATCCCATCCCATAATTCCTTCAATTCATCTACCAATGGTTGTAAGTAGACATCCATATTCTTCACTTGTCTTCTACCAGGGACTATGAGAGCCAACATAAGATGTTCATCCTTCATGAACAACCATGGGGGAATATTTTTATTGATCAACACTACAGGCCGAACAAAATAGTTGGTGTTCTGAAGGGAATATGGGTTGATGCCATCCATGGCTATGCTGAATTTTTTGGGCCATGTATCCTCTATATGCTTCATGGATATTGAATCACTTGGGATTCGCATAAATCCCAACTCACTTCTATGTGAGGCATGCCATCCCTGCAACATAGCTAATTATTTGCAACGAAAGAGCCTTTTAATCCTTGGGATTATAGAAATGTGCCTCAATATCTTAAAAGGAGGACCACGTGATTTACCCTTCTTTTTTGATATATCATACCTGTCATGCCCACATTTTGTACATATCTCTTTGTGTACATATTCTCCTCTATATAGAATACAATAATTTGGACATGCATGATATGATATGTACTCAACACCCAACATTTTCAACAATTTCTTTGCCTCTTCGCAGCTACCGGGCAAGACATTATCACTCGGAAGAACCTTATCTTTGAAAAACCTATAGTTGGTGATCATGGAAAATATTAATAAATGTACATTAATGCCGATATAATTATTAACGCTCATAAAATTGACCATTTTTAATGTTCATTGTGTATTGATTATATTTCTCAAATTTATATAAGGGATGGCTTTATGGTAACTTACCTCAAAATTTCCGAGAAACATGTGTTCGACAAGCCAAACTTGGCTTTCAAGTTGTACAGTAACATCATTGTCCCCAACTGGGTAGAATTTGACTGACCGCCATGTCCAAAAAGAGGGGTGGTGGAAGCAAATTTAAGGTTTTCGAAAAAGGTGTCAGCGATATGAGAATCATCCCCTATTTGATCATCATTTTGGAATGCATCTAACAAAATTGTCTCCATGGAATTCGTATCCCTTAAGTAATCATCCATACCAACCTCTATTTGATTGCCTCCATTGCCAGCTTGTGAAGAACTACTATTGTTGTAGTCATTCATAAATGGTGAATTTGGACGTACCGGGAATTGAATCGGTGGTTGATTCAACAATTCTTGGTATCATTCCTCTCCAATTTTTTCCCTTAATTCAGTATTCTCTCAATTTGACATTTCCGTGGGGTGCAACGGAAGATGGTAGGTAGGTCGCTCATCATCACTAGAAACCTAATAATTTAAAAATAAAATATTTGAACATGATTAGTACAAAATATATGATATCAATTAGTAAGCACGTTGACAATATTACATGATTAATTGGTTTGACGTTGAAATAATTACATTAATAAATATACCAAACAATTATAATTATTAACATCATTGTCCCAGGATTGTGGCTAGAAGATGTAATAGTGTTACAATTGGCAGGGTGAAGCAGTTGTTCATTTTCATCTACCAAATGTGCCTTGCGGTATGCTACTCCTGATAAGAGCTTCCGACGTTTTGGAGCTGTTTGAATATTTTATGAATCTAAATTCGATTATGAATCGACATGAAACTGCAAATTTGTATACATTATAAATTTAATTAAGCTGTGCATGGTTGACATGGATACAAAACATAAATTCAATTAGATAACGAAAATATAAATAAAACGTTAGGTTACTAAAAAACTCTGAACATGTTATTCCTTTGCTTTCAAATCTAATTCACCTGTATGGATTCTCTTTTCAAAAATATAAATAAAATATAAAGTAAATGTTATGTCTCGAGATGGATAGGGAGAACTCCACGATGGAATTTGAGAAATATTATGGAACGAGCTAGATTTTGAAGAATTGTCCATTCAATATAATTATGATATTTTCTCCTTGCATTTGAGCAAAATAAAAAATAAAGTTTGGTTTACACACCTAAAATTAATTTCGGTGCCTTAAAAATGGAATTCTTATTATTGGTGCTAATGTACAGATAATTGCACCGGTGCGTTTTAGTTACTGTGCACGAGTGCCGTGTTATCAACGGACGCACCAGTGCGGTGCTATTAGGTGATGCACCGATGACAAATAAGTGAAAATAAAAAAAATGCAACTCTATTTTCTTTGAGTGAAAAAAAAGCGGTAAATTGAAAAATGGGCGGCAAAATATTTTCGAAAATCTAATTTCATAAAACAATTCTTTAAATACTAAACACTTTTCATTATTTCACTATTTTTGCAAAAATTTTCAGCCAAAGATTTGCAAGAGACATACCTGGAGCAAGAGAGCATGAGAGAACTATGGAGCAGTGAAATACGTTCGAACAAAATTATTCACACAATGAAAATTCCAAACCTCTGGTGATTCAAAACCTGTAGCATAGAATTTCAAACGATCTCGTGATTAAATTTAATTTATATTTTTACTTTTTTTTCTGCAGTTTTTTTTTATGCAGTAAGAAAAAAATTTCAATTTGTTTTTCATTTTCAAAAAAAAAAAAAAAATCCACTTTCACCCTAAACCCTTCATTATTTTTGTTTCTACCCTTTCTTCTCCCTGTTTCTATGATTTCAGAATTAGGGATTTAATTTTATACTTATAGGGTTTGTATTGCTATATATAGGCCTATGACATCCAACCCATGGGACAACCTGCATAGTTGGATCGCAATCCATGTCGGCCCTTGCGTGAATTTAAAAAAACAATATTTTTTTTATCGGTGCGCTCGACGTAACCTAGTGCACCAGTGCACTAGATTATCCCAGTGCACCATGCAAGTCCTATGTGATAAAAAATTTAAAAACATTTTTTTTTAATTAGTGCACCATATGTAAAATAGGGCACTAGTGCGCTATTTCATTATGGCGCATCGTGCACGTGTTGTTTCACAATTTTTTTTTTTATTGTGTTAATCCGTGCACCATGTAACATATAACGCACCACACTGAGTATCCTGGTTGATGAAGAGCAGCGTACGGTGGTCCCTTGTTTGCGCGGGGTGTTTATAAGAATAGGCCGCACCGCCCCCTCCACGATACCATATGCTTCAAAAACTAACACTAGACTAGTTTTATTATTTTGTCTGTGTTAATCGGTGCGGTGGTTGACATGTAACACAATGGTGCTCATTGTTGCAATAGAGCACCGTACGATGTTTTATACTGTTTGGGCGGTGCGTTTAGAACACCACACACCGACGTCGATGCATACACCATGAAAAGTGCACCGGTTTCTTGATATATTTTTTTTAACTTGAAAAGTTAACAATTTATTTATAAAATATATTAATTAATGATATAGTACATGTTTTATATTGATAAATAAATGGCTGACAAGATATCAAGTAACAAAAATACTGATAACACATCAAGAAAAGTAAAAAAGGCAAGTTATTTGTAAATTATTTACAAAAAATATTATTTTTAAACTATATGTAAGTTTAACTAATATGTATTTTTTACTTTGTATCATGTAGAGCCACAAAATGATGAAGTTCGATAAGATTATTTCTGATCGAGGACCAGAAGAGCGTAAAATCTTAATGGAAAAATTGCAAAAGGATGAATCAGGTGAATGAAAAAATACTATCGATCCAATATGAGTTTCTTTTTTAATTTTCATTAATAATATACTTAAAATTATTAGATAACATGTTTCAAAAAATTTATTAATTCACATATGTTTAATGTTCTACAGGGACCAACAACTCAGAAAAGGAATGTTGCTCTAAGAAAATAAAAGAAAATAGAACATGCAAATGAAAATGAATTTCTCCTTACCTCATCTGGAGTGGTGCTCGAGGTTAACGAAAGGGGGAAAAACTTTTACAAATGTTTGAGTGATCTAGTGGAACGAATGTATATACGTTCTTTCCTCTTACAATACAAAAATCAATCCAGTGATTCCAAGAACCAAATTTTATCTAAACTACAGGAAGAGTTTCCAGAGAATTGGTCAATGAGACATGTCAGACTTTTAATAGCAAAAACGTACAACAACAAAAAAGAAGGAATGATAAAGTAATATTCCTTTAAATCTTTTTCTAGAATTATTTATAAATATCACTTTTGTTATATTTACTTTTCATATATCAATATAAAAATTAAATAGTTTATTGTCATATTACATTTTAAGTCAGGAAGATTATGAAAATCTCAAAAGATGAACGAGCTAATATCAGAAATATGCCAGTAGGAATGTCGAAAAAGGTGTATAAGGAGATTAAAGAAATGGACAAAATTGCATCGCAGGAGGAGCCATCTCAACAACAACATGCTTCAAATGTAATATGTAATCATTGAATTTTTCGATCATTAGGTACAATAAATAAACAATTTACCATTAAATATGAATTTTCAAGTATCTTCTTGCAGAAAAGAAAAGAAAATGGAACCCATTCAACACATAAAACAGGACGACAAGGAAGAAAATGGTTGATATCTAAGTTTGTGAGTAATTTTTATTTCCTTATAACAACTTAACTAGATTTCATTTTTTTATATTTTAAGTTGTTTTACAAAAATCATCATTGAATGTCTTCAAGCAGGTGCTAACATACAAAGAAGAACCATCAGATGAATTGATTGACATTGGGTTAAATATGTGTTGTGAGTATATGTTGGCATATCAGAAATTAATTGTGGAATTTTTAAGCATCTATGGATCTTGTTTTACTTAGCTCCGTCTATAATTAATATAACAGAAAAATATTTTATATTAAATATATGATTTGTTATGGGCTATAATACTTGCAAGAAACAAAGTATGGAACTGTGCCAACAGATGAAATCTTGAATGATGGAATTCTACATGGTTTTGAAAGAATGTGTATAGTTCATGAGTCAATTTTTTCTATGGTATGTCATTTCTTTTCGATTTACATTGATGTATATTATTTAATCTTGCAATTTTCATTATTCTCACCAATATATATACACTCATTACAGTTTACTTTTATGTTTGTAGATGGAAGGTGAAGAAGAAAACAATCAACATCGTGAACAAAACATTCCTGAAAAATAATTCAAGTCATGGAAGTACTTGAGCAATGAAAACAGTTCAAGCGAAGAATGATGATCATTATGTTTGGATATCAAAGCAAGACGTTGTATTTTTTGAAATATTTGTCTGTGAAATCAGACTTTTTGTTTAATGTAATGGACATAGTGTCCCAATTGAAAGACAAAGGGATACCAATAACTGTCTCATTTTGTATGACAGAGGCTGTCTTATATATATATATATAATAAAATATGTTTTAATTTATTCTATTGTGTTCTCTATTGTCGTTGTGAAATGTAACACCACTGATTAAATTTATGGATGATTAAATATTATAATGAAGAGATGTGAAATTTGATGATATGATATAAAAAATTAATCCAAACATCATATTCAAATGCACTAATAAAATTTTAATTGATATGAATATTGTTATAAGATACGTGTCATCTTTTGATGAATAATGAATTTTAAAAAATCACAATAATTATGATATGATATAACAAATTAATTCAAACATCACATTCAAATGCATTAATAAAAATTTAATTAATATGAATACTGTTATAAGATGTGTCTACTTTTGATGAATGATGAATTTTAAAAAATCACAATAATTGCACTGTCACAGGTCGATGTTTCTAAAAAATACAAAATGAACACCGGTGCATGTCAGTTATTGTACACTGGTGCGTTTGTGTGATACAGAGCACCGGTGTGTTTCTATGACCTATGGGCACCGCAAAACTACCAATACCAATTATAAATCTCAGTACGTTTGTGCGATACTGCACACCAGTGCGTTAATGTGAGACTATGCCCTAGTTCATTTGTACGACCTATGGGAACCGCACAAATAGCGATACCAATTATAAATCTCGGTGCGTTTGTTCGATACTGCACACTGGTGCGTTTATATAAGACTACGTACTAGTGCATTGATACGACCTATGGGCACCGCACAAATCCCAAGACCAATTAGAACGGCCCTATGTGTTGTATCACTAACACTGCGCCTGGTGCGGTTTTATACCTTGATGGCCCGGTGCATGCACCTTCGACCAGCCCAGGGCGATCGTCTATATGACATGCACCAGTGCGTTGAATCCTTAGTAGCGCACCGATGAAAAAAACATTCGTAATAACCTTCGGCCACCCAGGTTTTTTTAGTTGTGTTGAAATTCCATTAAAAGCTTCGCCAAAACCTCTGTTACCAAAAACAGAGGTTGTAGTAAATTTTTTTTGACATTTTTTTCCAATTTAATAACACTAAAAACCTCCTTTAATACCTCTGCTAGATGGTATTTTCCTTGTAGTGACAATAATGAAAGGCTTACCATCAAATGCAATATGATATAGGTTCGCATCCACTTCACTCTTGGTGAAGCCCAACCCGGTGAAATAGATTTCAATCCTGGTGTCCAAGCACGAGGTGCTTGCTTCATCCCATATAGTTCTATCTTGAGTCTACACAAATTCGACTCCCTGTATAAGGTCTCAAAACCTTCCGGCTACTCAATGTACACTTCTTCCTCAATAATTCCATTGAGAAAGGTTGTCTTTACATCCATATAATGTATCTTCCATCCCATCTACACCGAGAGTTCAAGGATGGATCTAATATATGAGTACCTTGTGATTAGTGCAAAATTATCATCATAGTCAATCCCCTCCACCGGCCATAAATCTATCGTTGTGTTTCTCCACACTCCCATCTACTGCCTGCTTCACCTTGTAGACCCACCTGGATCCTATAAATAACTTCCCCACTAGTCTTGGGACAACTTCCCATGCACTATTTTTGATGATAGAGTCATACTGCTCAACCATGACATCAACCCACACTGGTTTCTACACTTCTTCATCGAAAGAGGATGGTTCTATTTCAATACCTTCATTCATAAGATTCCTGTATCCAATGTACCACATTTGGGACCTTATCTTCCTACATTTTGATGTGGGTGCTCCCACATTATCTCTCACATCCAACAATAATCTATCAGCCTCTTTGGTGTGCTTCCTTCCATCTCTGTTAGATGGCTCTGCATGAGTGGTTTCTACCACTCTCTTTTCCTCTTCTTATGGTTTCTCCACATCCTGAGGTTCATCCTTTGGAGCCAAGAGCTCCTCAACTGCATGTAACTCAAGATCCCTCTCAAGGGAAAATCACATGGCTTTATCTTCATCAAATTTCACATCTCTTCTGACCATTGTCATCCTATGTGATGGCAAGTACACCAGATAGTTGTGAGGTGTATGACTATACCTAATTAATATCCCCAAATTTGTTGTTGGCTCTAGTTTTTTGCTGGCATCTTTGGTTACATGGAAATAAATAGATGAACCAAAAATTTTAAAATACGACACATCTGGTCTCTTACTTGAAAAATCGTCCTCTGGTGTAATCATTCCAAGTATCCAATGAGGAATTATGTTATGCACAAAAACTATTATATTGCATGCTTCCTCCGGCAGATGCAATGGTAGGCCCTGATCATGAAACATAGCTTGTGCTACTCCCACAATAGTTATTTTCTTTATTTATGCAACCCCATTTTGTTGTAGGTTATGAGGTGTAATAAATTATCTTCGAATTCCTTTTGAGGCACAAAATTTCTTGAATTCGTTAGATATGTATTCTCCACCATTTTAGGTCCTCAGAGCCTTCACTTTATTCCCTGTATCTTTCTTGAAAATTTCCTTGAACTCACAAAACTTGGACAACATCTGATATTTCGTCTACATGAAGAAAATCCAACACTTTCTTGAAAAACCATAAAAAAAAAATCACATAATTCTTGTTCTTTTTTGTGGAAGTTGTCGAGAACGATCCACACACATCTGAGTGAACTCTCTCAAGGATTGCCTTGGCTAAGCTTTCCTTATCGTAAAAGGCATATTTGGTATACTTCCCAAATGTACACACTTTTCATGTATCTCTCTGTGCAAGTGCACCCTTTTGAAGTCCTGTAGAAATCTACTGCATGGTCCTCAAAGCGGCTGTGGTGTAGATGGCCCAACCTTATGTGCCATAAATCATCGATGTCTTGACTCTCCACCTTCCTTGATTTAGTGCTCAATGTTGCGTAGTCTTCTACATCCAGTTTGTAGAGATTCTTTACTCGAACCCCAATGTTTTTCACCTGTCCCTCAGATTTGTGATGAAGGAATGTCTTTCCTTCACTAAAGATCACATCATAGCCATGACCTTCCAACATAAAAGAAAACACCAAATTCTTCTTTAAACAAAGAACATACGCGAAATATTTTAATGTGAGTGGATTTCCTGACTCCCTTTGAAAGATAACTATATCTAAATCGGTAACGCTATACCTCCCTTTGTCACCCATCTCGATGTGCATATGGATATCCTTATCCTCCAAGCTACTAAATAATTCTTTGTTTCTGATCATATGGAATGAAGCTCCACTATCCAAGTACCACACATATCCCATCACCGATGACACCATGCATGCGATGAGGGTGAAGTCCAACTCAAACTGTGAAGCCAATGCTTCACTTGCTTCTCCTCCTGAGGCCTTCTTTTTTGGACAATTTGTAGCATATTGTCCATGCTCATGATAGTTGAACATTTTACCTTTGAAAAGTCTCGCTTCTTTCCTACCTTTCCAGACTCAGATTTGGAATGGGATGCCTTTCATTTTCCTTTCTTCGCCTTTCTAGCCAAGGAACATTTCTCCTCATCATCAGGATTTGATGAGGATCCATATTTGGTGCTCTGCCGAATTTCTTCTTGTTCCAGATCAGATCATAGTCACTTCCAATCTGGTAGCTTTTCCCTCCCATTCATAGGTCCTAGTAGCTATCCCATCTCTTGGGAAGGCCTAGAATAGTTAGGCTCACCAAATCATCTGAGGAAACTGTTATCCCCACATTTCCAAGCTCATCTCGACATTGAGTGAGCTTTGTCAAGTATTTTTAGATCATGTCACCCTTCTCCATTTTGATCTTCCTGAGCTTGTATTTCAGTGCTAGCTTCATGTGGTCACTGTTACTCTGATACAAGTATGTTAAGGCCTTCCACATGTCATATGTAATCACCTTCCCATGGAGAATCGAGACAATCTGATCTCAAACTCCCTCTAACAAGATCCTTCTCACCTTTGATCCATTATTCTTCCATGCACCAATAAGTTGAGCATCTACTGATATGGGCTGCGGGACATCAGTATCTATGAAAGCCTTCAATCCATTTTCCACAAGCACTACTTCCATCTTGTCCTTCCATGAAATATAATTCGAATTTCCCTTGAGTTCATATTCGATTCTCAAGCCATTGAAAGAAATCTTGATGTGCAGTTGGATCGTGAAGAATAAATATGTAAATTCAAACCTAATCAAAACAAACTCTATTATTCTCTTCTTATTTTGATTCCGGGCACTCTGATACCATGTAGAAAATCTAACAATGAGATTCATATTGATTTTGTAATTTACTAAAATAATATATTGAATCCTTCTACAATTTGAAAAAATAAAACACGATCGCACAATCACATAACATGTAAGAGAAAGAGAAAATCAACCACACAACACAAGATGTATATGTGTAAAGCACACTTCTTAAAACCCCGCTATCTGTATATTATATAAATTCAAGATCATGGAACAATACAATGATTTTCTCTCTCAGAGAAACTTATGTACTCTACCAACTATCTCACTCTGATCTAGGAAAAATTAACCAATTACTTAGCCAATTCTCAGCCTCTGCTCAACCTGCCTTGATCATGCATTCCTAGAGGAATTTTCACCCTATTAAATATAAAATTCATTCTAATTTATTTCCTAATGCATCCTTGGCCTCCACATTACTCCATAACTGACCTGTAAAATTTTCTAATTATACAACTGATAGTTATCATCCCTTTAACCTCAGTCTGAACTAGGCCTTCCTTAGAACTAACATGAAACAACTATTTATAGTGAATTATCATTTAACTGATTGATAACTACTTGTGAATTAATTATCATTATCAGCTAGAACTAGTTAAACTCATTTTAACTCAATTTCTTGAGTTAACTAATTACAACACACAAATAACTGTAATCGGTCCCCTTTAAATCATGGGAGAACTCTATATGCCTCCTATCTGACCCTCAACTCGAATTTCCTAAGATAGCTCAGTCATTATGACTTATTTAACTAATACAAGTTGTCATGAGATGAAATTACAATTTCTCTTCCAAATTAATTAAGGGAAAATTAAATCAGAAGCACCCTTGGGTGCCATTTCTTGGTTCCATTTAAACATATTCAATGTCAAGTTTCAACAATGCATTGATACATACATTAAATCCATGATCAAAAGTGCATTTAAAGTGAATAAAAACATTTTGACTATTTTCTAATGTACCAAATTGTTTCATTATGTAGTATGTTGTACCAAAAATGTGTGTTGTATGTCACATGCCAAACTTAAACATTATAAGAACGTCTTATGGAGTATTTGGTTGGCATGAAATTTTGTTAGTTTTAAAAATAGGTTTATTTCAATTTTTTACATATAGTTACATATTTTTTCTCTATGAATAAAATGCATTATTTAGAAATGCAAAAAAGTTTCAAGTTATATTTTATCACTTCTTTCGATTGTGTTTACATGGAACTGAATACTTCAGTTGATAAATTATAAAAAAAGGGACTCTAAAGTTTAGGAAGGCTAGATTATTCTACTTGAGTTTCGAAATAGTTTTCTTGTCAATATTCTTTAGTTAATCTAAACTTTCTATTTATTTGTTATTTTTTTTCTTGGATTAATTTATATGTATTATATGTATCAGTTTTGTTTCAATTCTAAAGGTCTATGATGGAAGCATATACAACTTAGATGACTCTTAATTATTTAAAATAAACTGTATTGTTTCTATTCCTCTATAATTTGATTTCCTTCTATTTATTAAATATAGAACTCTTACAATCAATCCCCTTCCAACTAAATTTATGCAAAGCCTTCTCCCATATTGCCCCCATCCACAGGCATGCGGGCTTCACTCAATGAACCTCTAAAATTTCATGTGTGTTTTAGGCATACTAAACAATACCCCTAATTTGACTACATATTGGAAAATACCTTTAATAATCACATTATTTAGCCCCCTACTATTTAACATTTTTTATACCCCTTTATGTTTTTTCATTAAATTTGAGCTCCATTTTTAATACTTGCCAATATAAAAACCCTTTACCCCCTAATATATTCTCAATATATATCCCCCAATATAAACACACATGGTATGGTATTGATCCCCAGTGAAGCCCCCGTGTCTGCAAGTCGCCAGAGTATGGGGAGATCAATTACACATTGTCGAGCTCGTCAAAGATCACATAGCCCGGCCATAGTTCACACTCCACTGGTAGATCCTTGCTCCAATGTTAGTAGGATAATTAGAAGAAGTATTTCTATATCTTTTGATGATGTTACAGAGAGTGGATCATATTCACATGTCGCAGGTAAACCTCCTTCATTTTTAAATCATCATTAAAATTTGTTGTTTATGTCTTGAAATTGTCTTTAATTTTTAAATTGTATTCAATTTATGTGTTTGAATTTTATGTATATGTTATTCTGTATAGTTTGTTATATATGTTAAATTATTTTTATGATTTGCAAAGTCTAAGTAGGGCGAAGCTGAGGGTGATAGTGTAGTGTCGATCCCTCTATAAGATGATGCCACAACCACTATCACACTCAAGGATGTTTGGGCCAAACATTATTTGATTACATGAGATATGGGTACACTCACTAATCACTCATTTAATAGAAATAAATTGACTTTGATGACAGAGAGCATCAATCGGTTGATCCACACTCACCAAAGGGCGGACCCATAAAGCGACCTCCTCCATGCCATAGATAAAAATAGGAAGCAGGAGGTTAGAGGCACAGATGCTTGGGAGGTGGTGAAAGCCACCACCAAGGACATTTATGTGCATGGGGATTTTTTTGACATCCCTTTAGGCCATTGTGCTAGAAATAATGGTTTGATTCTATTATGCAGGATTTACGATTGCAAACAAAATTATCTCCCCTAGGTCTAGTGGCTAACCTAGAACAATAGAGATACAAGGAACCCAATGATTTATTTAAAGTAAATATATGACAGGATGAAGCCTACTTGGAATTCTTCGCATGCTTTGCTCCTTCACTAGCTTGAATGCTCCAATCCTAGCTCTGATTTCCAAAATTAGAAACTCCATAGTCAGAAAATACAAGCCAAGAAACTACAAGATATATGAAGCATCACCTAAGTAATTTATTCAATAGATCAAAATGGTATTAAAATACATGAAATAAAAACATCATATATAGGAAAATAGAGAAATATTTGCAATAATATAAATGGAAGGAGTTGCAACCATAAATAGGTGTTGATCTTGTAGAAGATCTCCTGCAAGTTGAATTGTCCTTTATTTGTCACAAAGTGCACCTCTAATCACCCTAAATGCATGAAATTATGTCTCTTACAACAAAAAAATAAGGGGAGAATCCCTCTCCAAAAGCCAACCCCTTGCATATGGAAGGATATAAATATATAGAGGAGTGGGGTAAGTTGGGAGTTCTTATCCAATTACAAATATAAAGTTTTAGATCCACCTTTGATGGGAGAATTGGATCAAAGGATAAGGGATGGAAACTCCAAGGTAGGGTAGGATAGGATCTGAATGTTTTATCTAAGGTAAATGGTTACAAAAAATATTAGAAGCTTCTAGAAACGGAGGCTTCAATATTCTCTCTCTTTTCCCAAATTTCTAGAACCAACACAGGTGCAAAGGGGAGAAACCTGTAGGTGATCAATGTAGACAAAAGAGGAGCAACCTGTAGGTGAACGCAATCCAACAAGAGGCCAAGGAGCGTTGGTCCTAAATCTAGCTCAAATGATGTAGTTTCAAGAAAAAACTCTAGGGAATGAAAGATGCATGCTTAGGTATTTGTGCCATGATGATGACAAGGTGGAAAAGGATGTTGATTGATTCCATTAGGAGGCTTATTAACCATATGTGACAAAATTACCTATAAGATATATCCCCTTAAAGTGAAAAGTAAAAAATGTTGACTGATGATTGAAGTGCTTTACCTTGTGATAAGTCGGGGTCAAGAACAACCGACAAGATTCATATGTTACAATAAATTTATATCATGACATATTTTCTTGAGAGAGGCATACCCATACTCAACACATAAGATAACATTGTTGGGAAAAATACTGAGGGGGGGGGGGTGAATCAATATTTAGAGCTTACCGATAATTTTAAATTTTTCTTTAATGAATTCCATACACGACTTTGATGAACGCAACTTGCATATACACGCGCAAAACTTGTGTATACTAATATAATTTTATTGTTAGAAAAATTTTCAAAAATAATATTTAACTCAACTTATAAGTCATGCATCTGTTTTTTAATCATTAAATATGTGTAGTAACAGCAGAATAAATCATCACACAAGAGAAACACACATGAAAACCAAGATTTAAGGTGGAAACCCAATTCGGGAGAAAACCACCGCTGCTGTCGTCTCTGTCTTCAATATTTATTATATGGAAAATTGCTTACAATATTGTACTGATGCAAACTCATATCAGTACGCAGGCATCTACCTGCAAAAGGCTGCCAACTTTTCTCATTTTCTAGATGTAACTGGAAGGGAGCTACAACCCCCTAATCTCGTTTACCAGCCACTACTAGAAGGGAGATTCAACCCCCTAATCAGAACAACATATTCTACTGGCAGGAAGCTTCTAATTCCCTACTGATCGCTTCAACTCTCAGAACCACTACAGTGTTGTAAATGTTGTCATTGATGGAAAAAGAGATGGAAAAGGAGGAACACCTAAAACAAAAACAAGTCAAAGAGAGCAGCATAGTAGCAGAGAGGTAGAGGCAGCAAACAAGTAGCAGAGGTAGCAAAGAAGCGAACAAAGGAAGCAAAGGAAACAAGAGGAAGAAAATTTCGAACAAGATTGAATATGCTGTGTGTTAATTGTAATTTCAAACAGTCAGGGGTAAGCGGAATCATATAAAGAAATAGTGGAAGTGGTGTTTGTTAATTAAACTATGTTGAGGAATTGCACAACGAAGGCAGAGGTCAAGCAGCAGATGCAAAGAAGGCAAAGAACAACAGCAGGTAATATGCATAGCGAAGGTAGAGGCAGGGGTCCAGCAGCAGAAGCAGCTAAGGCAGAGGCAGAGGCAGCGCATATAGAGGCAGAGCCGTTATATCAAAGATAGAGAAAGGAGACAGAGCATCAGAAGAGGCAGAACTGATTATCACAGCAGAGGCAGAGCCAATTTTCAATTCCAGGAATCGTATAACCCAAGCGGAAATGTATATATATAAAAATAAATTTTGAGAATCGCCTACCCCACTGGAAGATACTCTAAAGCTGGAGCATAAAACTTATATATATATGCAGCGCATTATATAGAAGTTTCATATTATTAAGCCCGAAAACAAAAGGAAAAAAGGTCCAAAGCATTTTTATTAAGTTATATGAAGCGCATAAAACCATCGCAATATCGCAACCATCACATCATCGCAACCATCGCAATATCGCAACCATCGCATCATCACAACCATCGCAATATCGCAACCATCGCATCATCGCAGCCATTGCAATATCACAACCATCGCAATATCGCAACCATCACATCATCGCAACCATCACAATATCGCAACCATCGCATCATCACAACCATCGCAATATCACAACCATCGCAATATCGAAACCATCGCACCATCGTAACCATCACATCGCAACCATCGGATATACTAATCGCTGGAGGATTAGTATATCGCATCGGAAAACGTGTCAGGCAGGCCCGAAAGGGTTTTTTATATGTTGAAACACGTTTTATTATTTACGCCGAGAGTTGATTAAAAGACGTCACCTCAGGTATCTTTGAAGAATAAGTGGAATATATATATATAAAAAGCGTTGTAAACGCACATATATATATATATATATATATATATATATATATATATATATATATATATATATAGATATGTATATATATATATATAAAGTTGTTGCGATTGTATTAAAAAGCGTCACGTGGTCTGTGGATCCACGGGTCTCAGCTTAAGGTGGAGGGCGATTATTAATACAAAACGATTGCGATATATGTCCGTTCTGCTTGCGGAACTCACCACATCAACAAGACACTTGCTGTGTGTAAAGGGTTGGATTTTGCTCGGATTTAACGCCAACTGTTACATATTTATATAAAATGCACTGATATAAAAGGCACAATTTCATGTATGCAGCAGTTACACCACAGCAGAGGACAGAAGAGCAAACAGAGGTGAAAAGAGACAAACATAGTCAAATAAAAGACAAATGCGCAGCGATCCAAAAGGCTGTATGAGTGAGCTGGAGTTCTCATTTGTAATTTGAATGTAAATTTTTTATTTAATTTATATTGTTGTGATGCATTGGCAAGTCTTCGGAAGAGAACAAATATCCCACTGTAATATTAAAATAAGCACCTACAGTTATATTTTCTGAATGAGTGGATAAAAGAGATGAGAAGGCTAAAGGCAAAGAGACATGGCTGTCCATTTCGAATTCCCAGTGGAATACAAACATCCATGAAGCTATTTTTGTATAAAACAGGGTAATATCCAAGGTGAGAAGTGAGACGAAAAAAAGAGTGAGAGAAGAAGAGAGTGTGCAGCAAAATTAAAGAAAGTTGAAGAAAATAAGAAAGCTGCAAGAGGTTAGAGAGTGTGAGGTTGGAGAATGCGGAATTGAGGCAGAAAAGATAAGAAGAAGGAGGAGCAGACCGAGATGCAGAGAAGTTAGAGAATGCAGAAATAAAGCAGTGAAGAGGAGAAGAAGAAGGAGCAGAAGAAGATGGAGCTGATATAGAATCCAAGAAGATGCAGATATGATATAAGGTAGATATGAAGACTGATGCACAGCAGTGAAGATGATACAGAACAGAGTTGATATCCAAGGTAAATCAGCAAGTGTTTTCCTTTTGAAAGAGTAAGGAAGTTGGAGCTTCCCTATCAAGTTTTAGCTTAATAGATGTCAGTTGTATCTGACTGAGGTTGGAGTCTCCTGTAGGTTGGTGCTTGCAGAAAATAGATGGGATCTGGTGCTTCCACATCAAGTTGTAGCTTGATAGGATGTCAGTTGTAGCTGACTGAGGTTGGAGCCTCCTGTAGGTTGGTGCCTGCAGAAAATAGATGGGAGTTGGTGCTTCCACATCAAGTTGTAGCTTGATAAAATGTCAGTTGTAGCTTACTGAGGTTGGAGCCTCCTGTAGGTTGGTGCCTACAGAAAATTGATGGGAGTTAGAGCTTCCTTGCAAGTTGTAGCTTGCAGAATTGAGGTAGGAGCCTCCTGTAGGTTGGTGCCTACAAAAAATCAGTGGTGAGAGGGATTTGGAGCTTGCCTTTGCATTACAACAATAATAAGATGTGGTTTTCTCCCTTTATGGGTTTCCACTTAAATGTGGTGTCTCTGTGCATGATTTCTATGTGTTGATGTGGTTTATCTAATATGCTTAATACATGTTACTTACATATTAAGACTGTTGTTACATAAACAAATCTTCTTGATACTTGCTGCTCACAAATTAAGATTGCTCACATATTAAGTTGATTATGAAATGAAGGTGTAAACAAGTGTTAATGAACAAGTTTTAAAAGTCCATGAATGTGTTAAACTGATTCACCCCCCCCTCTCAGTTTAACTAAGGGTTCAACAATTGGTATCAGAGCTGGTTCATTTGGTGCAAGCCTAATAGCTTGAAGGAGATCTGGTTAAGTCATGGACTATCAAAATGTACCTGTGTTAAGTACGACAAACTTTCCTGAATGGAGAGATAAGGTTAAAACAGGTTTAATGGTTGATGAACCTGAGGTATGGAAGCTTGTTTGTGATGGTTACTGCACAGACTCCCCCATAGTGAAAGAACAACAGAGAAATGCCAAGGAAAAATGTGTGATATATAACAATCTTCATAACAAGGATCTTGAGTTAATAATGGATTTAACTTCAGCAAAAGAAATCTGGGATAGACTGCATTTCATGCATGGAGTAGACACTGAGGATTGCATTGTCAAGAAGGAGAAGAGAATTAAGAAAAAGAGAAATTCATGTCAAAAGGAAGATGTTCAATCAAATCAGATACTTGTTAGTGTGAATGACAATAAGAACCATGAAGAAATTGCAGCTGAGGAAAAAGCCAAACTTGACATAGCCTTGACTGAAATAGAAAGACTGAAGAATTAAAACAAAGACCTGAAGACATTGGTGCAAATATGTGATGAGAGAGAATATGAAGATAAGAAAGAGATTGTTGACCTGAAGACACACCTTGAAGAAGCAAGGAAAATAGAAGACACTCTGCTGCAACAAATGAGAGAGAAAAGTCAGGAATGTGAAATATTGGAAGAAGAAGTAGTGAGCCTGAGAAAGAACTTAGAAAAATCCCAAAGAGAACTATTAATGAATACACCTCTAATGAAAGGCTCTGGACAGTTGGACCAGATTCTAAATGCACAAAGGTCACCTATCATAAAGACTGGGATAGGATATGAAGGTGAAACCAGTAAGTCCAAGGTTGAAGATAACAAGAAAATCATTTTTTTAAAAGCTGTAAAGAATAGTGAAGCATCTCAGCAAACTCCTACAGAAGCAGAAGCCAACAGGAACATGAGCTGTAAAGAAACAAACATAATCAAGCAGCAACATGAAAGAACAGAGAATGAGAGGATGAAACAGTCAACTGCTAAAGGCTCATATGCTCCTAAGGATGAATTGAACAAATTCGGAAGATGTCAAAGGAGGTTCCTTCCTCCTATGAAAAATAGCACATGTTTTTCCTGCCACAAACAAGGACATAATGCAGCATATTGCAAGACAAAGCCAATCCAGTCCAACCAGCAAAGGATGCAGCAAAAGAGAAGAATCCCTCAAGCAAGAAAATGGAAAGGACAATCTTTCACCAGGTACACAAATCATTTCCATGGCTATTGTTATGCATGCAATAATTTTGGACACAAAATTGTTGATTGTAAAATGTATTCAAGAAGAGGAACAAAGTATTATACATCAGCTCAAATGTGCTTTGACAAAATAAAATGTTATGTATGCCTCAAGCTTGGCCACAAAGCAAAGGACTGTAAACTGCCTTATATATTAAAGAACTCTAGATAGATGATAGAAACAAAGCAAATCAAACAAAACTATGAATATAAAAGAAGTGCAGAAATTATGAAGAAACCCAATAAAGTATGGAAGGAAAAGAGAAAGGGGGAGCCTATCATCTCAATAACATAATGAATCTAGCATAGTCTCAAGGGGAGCTGCTCTAGAAAACATAGCAAATATCCAACCAGTGATAAATATGAAGCAACATCCCAGGGGGAGAGCAGTTCATATATAGACCCCATGAAAATAGTCTAAGAAGAGCTCCATGAAATGAGAACGGCTATGAGATCAGGAAGAAAAAGGAAAATTCCTCTAACAAGAGAACTAGAGAGGAAGAAGAATATCTGAAGCATTTAATAGCTGACAGAGTAATGAAAGAAGAAAATACAGCAAGCAACCATGGTGGTAGAGAGGAAACATTAGCCATGATCATCTAAGTTAGGAAGACATCAGCACATTAAGTGATGATCACAGTGTGCAACATTCTGCTAGTATGAACAATGACTCACCTTAAGAAAGATGAGTAAGAAAAGAGCTTATCATCACTGTATCATTACTTCCTTCATCTATGAAAATTTCCCTTGGAGGAGTACAGTTAAGTGAGTGATCTTCCCATGAAGATTCCAAGCAAAGAAATTGAAAATGTCTTCCCGAAGATCATCATGTCAGAACAATTGAATTGGTATATAACGCAACAATGATTCCGAAACTGTCATAGAAAAGAAAATGTTGTGACTTCCTCTGAATAAAATGACAGATTAAGCAAAATATTAATGATGCCAAGATCAGATTCAGTATATTGATGATTGTTGTTGAAAACAGTGGAGAGCTCAATAATAGAATTTATGAAGGATGTCTTAATTACGGGTAAATATGCAAGCTGAAGTAAAATCTCTGCATGGTTTATCAAAGTAATATCAATTGGTGTTTAGGTACAAGCAGCATGCTTATCAACAGATTACCAAGCATTATCAGTGGAGCAGCAGTATGATACAGGTCCACAGAATCAAGAACTTGAATGTGCAGTTAGAAGCGGAACTGTGACAGGGTAAAACCCTGAACATGCAATGGAAGGTTGATATATTATATATCATAGCAGAATTGAAGACAGAATGGTAGTGTGTTTCATTGAGGTCGAAAGACAGCAACCAGTGTAAAGAATGTGTGTTAAAAGAATCAAACGAAATTGTGAACAAATCATTAAACTTCTCGATGGAACCGTAATAAAAGGAAAAAAATTAAAGTAGAGCTTAATTATAATAATACATTACAGGAGAAGAGCGGAACCTTGAAGGCAGAACCTTATGAGTGGAGTGGTTCAGTGCACAGTCTTAGGTGGAGTTAATTACAATATAATGTTGAAGCGTTGACGGAACCTTGAGCGAAGAGGAGCGGAACCTTGCAGATGAACAGTGAACACGGGTTAAGGCTGGAAGCGGTTTGTATCGCACCAGATTTGCAGAAAAAGTGGTATTCAAGAGATTGGGAGTGATTCCATAGAAAGAGCGACGCGTGTCCCAGAGCAAGTTGGCAAAACCACTCTCACTGCACGCCATCGCGCATTAACTCTCGACTGAGGACCCCGTGCGATATCGATACAAGCCGTCGATCTGGAAGGAAGCCATCAGACGGTGATCATATTGGGAAGATGCGCGAAGGTTAAATTAAGGTACAGGCGTGTGTATTTGATTGATTCCGTCCGATCAAATGAGGCGGCACAACGAGATAACAACCGTCGGATGGAGACGACTGTTAACGCTGGGACCCAGTCCATCGCGCAACTATTGAATATTAACCCTCGTGCATCTTAGCCATGCAATATCCATTGGATCATCAAAGCCAATGCGACGTGTTGTCTGCCATTGGATGTGAAGGCCTATCAGCGTTGGGGCCCATGCATACGAATGCGTTGATCATTGTTAAGATTTGTGGATTTATTAACCATTGGGGTCATAGTTATAAGGTTTGAACATTCAGTTATGAGGTGTGAAGGAAGCCCCCGAAATGAAATAATAATTGTCGGGTTTATTTAAATATTAAGGGAGTAGGCCATGTAATTACGATTGTGAAGTAAGCACCCTATGAAAATATGGGGATTATGATTTGGTTGGATGCATAACAGTCTTATTGTCGATACATGTATGATTAGCATTACAATGGATATAATAGGGGTAGTATCTCTGATATAAAGAGAAAGCACAGTTCCAGCAGCCAGCTAGGTAAGGATAAAATAGGTCCTCAGGATCAAAAGGATTATGGCAAAAGTACATCAAGATGATTATTGCAGAAGAAGACAGACTCTAACTACAACCTTCCTCAATAGATATGCATCGCAGATGAAGTTACAATATAGACTAAATTATAGCTGAAGCAAGCTTGATATGTCACATGGGGCATTCACAATCTTTAAGGTTTGATCCAATGATGCATTTATGATTAGATAAAGTTGGTACAATGTGTTATATGAAGTGTCATTATCCTCACTTTCAGCTTTATACAAGTGAAAGGAGTCAGTGTCTTGGGATTGTATCAACTTGTAGTGTACATTCAAGATCAATAATCCTCAAAGTGTTCTCTCAACAAGTCTTGTACATCAGTCTGGAGCAGCATGTTACAAAGTCAGCAGAAGAGGGCCTAAACACAACTCAGAAAGAGGAAATGCAAAGATAGAATCAACACTAAGAAATGTGCAACCCTTTGCCATTGATGTTAAAGGGGGAGGAAAAGAAGGTAATAGAAGAAAGGGTCTTCTGAAAGAAGCAAGCCAGAGAAAGACTTGGAGGAAGCATTGGATTATTGGTGGATGTGTTGCCATCAATGCCAAAGGGGGAGACTGTTGGAAATGTTGTCATTGATGGCAAAAGAGATGGCAAAGGAGGAACACCTGAAAAAACAACAAAGAAAAGAGAGCAGCATAGTAGCAGAGAGGTAGAGGTAGCAAACAAGTAGCAGAGGTAGCAAAGAAGCGAACAAAGGAAGCAAAGGAAACAAGAGGAAGCAAATGCCAAACAAGATTCAATATGCTGTGTGTTAATTGTAACTTCGAACAGTTAGGGGTAAGCGGAATCATATAAAGAAACAGTGGAAGTAGTGTTTGTTAATTAAACTATGTTGAGGAATTGCACAACGAAGGCAGAGGTCAAGCAGTAGATGCAAAGAAGGCAAAGAACAGCAGCAGGTAATATGCATAGCGAAGGCATAGGTAGGGGTCCAGCAGCAGAAGCAGCTAAGGCAGAGGTAGAGGCAGCACATATAGAGGCAGAGCCGTTATATCAAAGATAGAGAAAGAAGACAGAGCATCAGAAGAGGCAGAACTGATTATCATAGCAGAGGCAGAGCCAATTTTCAATTACGGGAATCATATAACCCAAGCGGCAATGTATATATATATAAATAAATTCCGAGAATCACCTACCCTGCTGGAAGATACTCTAAAGCTGGAGCATAAAACTTATATATATACGCAGCGCATTATATATAAGTTTCATATTATTAAGCCTGAAAACAAAAGGAACAAAGGTCCAAAGAATTTTTATTAAGTTATATGAAGCGCATAAAACCATCGCAATATCGCAACCATCGCATCATCGCAACCATCGCAATATTGCAACCATCGCATCATCGCAACCATCGCTATATCGCAACCATCGCATCATCGCAACCATTGCATCATCGCAACCATCGCAATATCGCAACCATCGCATCATCGCAACCATCGCAATATCACAACCATCGCAATATCGTAACCATCGCACCATCGCAACCATCGCAACCATCGCATCGCCACCATCGAATATACTAATCGCTAGAGGATTAGTATATCGCATCGGAAAACGTGTCAGGCGGGCCCGAAAGGGTTTTTTATATGTTGAAACACGTTTTATTATTTACGCCGAGAGTTGATTAAAGGGCAGTCTGTATAATTATGCTGAAGAATGAGAGTGGGTTATATATATGCGAATATATATAAGGTGTTGTAATATATATATATATATATATATATATATATATATATATATATATATATATATATATATATATATATATATATATATATATATATATATATATATATATATAAAGTTGTTGTGATTGTATTAAAAAGTGTCGCGTGGTCTGTGGACCCACGGGCCTCGGATTAAGGTGGAGGGCGATTACTAATACAAAAATATTGCGATATATGTCCGTTCCGCTTGCGGAACTCACCACATCAACAAGACACTTGCTGTGTGTAAAGGGTTGGATTTTTCCCGGATTTAACGCCAGCCGTTACATATTTATATAAAATGCACTGATATAAAAGGCATAGTTTCGTGTATGCAGCAGTTACACCACAGCAGAGGACGGAAGAGCAAACAGAGGTGAAAAGAGACAAACACAGTCAAAGAAAAGACAAATGTGCAGCGATCCAAAAGGCTGTATGAGTGAGCTGGAGTTCTCATTTGTAATTTGAATGTAAATGTTTTATTTAATTTATATTGTTGTGATGCATTGGCAAGTCTCCGGAAGAGAACAAATATCCCACTGTAATATTAAAATAAGCACCTACAGTTATATTTTTTGAATGAGCAGATAAAAGAGATGAGAAGGCAGAAGGCAAAGAGACATGGCTGTCCATTTCAAATTCCCAGTGGAATACAAGCAGCCATGAAGCTATTTTTGTATAAAACAGGTTAATATCCAAGGTGAGATGTAAAACGAAAAAAGAGTGAGAGAAGAAGAGAGTGTGCAGCAGAATTAAAGAAAGTTGAAGAAAATAAGAAAGTTGCAAGAGGTTAGAGAGTGTGAGGTTGGAGAATGCGGAATTGAGGCAGAAAAGATAAGAAGAAGGAGGAGCAGACCGAGATGCAGAGAAGTTAGAGAATGCATAAATAAAGCAGTGAAGAGGAGAAGAAGAAGGAGCAGAGCAGAGAAGAAGATGGAGCTGATATAGAATCCAAGAAGATGCAAATATGATATAAGGCAGATATGAATCACACTCGATGCACATCAAGAAGATGACATGATAACAACAGATGACATTCAAGGCAAATCAACAAGTGTTTTCTCTTTGAAAGAGTAAGGAAGTTGAGCTTCCCCTGTCGAAGTTGTAGCTTCATAGATGTCATTTGTAATGACCGAGGTCGTGCTTCCGTAGGCTGGTGCCTCGTTATAAATAGATGGGATTTGGTGCTTCCACATCAAGTTGTAGCTTGATAGGATGTCAGTTGTAGCTGACTGAGGTTGGAGCCTCCTGTAGGTTGGTGCCTGCAGAAAATAGATGGGAATTGGTGCTTCCACATCAAGTTGTAGCTTGATAAAATGTTAGTTGTAGTTGACTGAGGTTGGAGCCTCCTGTAGGTTGGTGCCTGCAGAAAATTGATGGGAGTCAGAGCTTCCTTGCAAGTTGTAGCTTGCATAATTGAGGTAGGAGCCTCCTATAGGTTGGTGCCTACAAAAAATCAGTGGTGAGAGGTAGTTGGAGCTTGCCTTTGCATCACAACAATAATAAGACGTGGTTTTCTCCCTTTATGGGTTTCCACTTAAATCTGGTGTCTCTTTGCATGATTTCTATGTGTTGATGTGGTTTATCTAATCTTCTTAATACATGTTACTTACATATTAAGACTGTTGTTACATAAACAAATCTGCTTGATACTTGCTGCTCACAAATTAAGATTGCTCACATATTAAGTTGGTCATGAAATGAAGGTGTAAACAAGTGTTAATGAAAAAGTTTTAAAAGTCCATGAATTTGTTAAACTGATTCACCCCCCCCTCTCAGTTTAACTAAGGGTTCAACATACAGACCATGTTTCATCAATTTTCATACTGGATCACACAACTTCAACACAACCCTTCATAAATATCAACAACAATAAACTTCACCCAATACATCAAACCAAACAGTGAGATCACTGTAATCAAAACAATGTAATAATCAGATTTCAGAACCAATATGCAGAATCAAACTCAACCCTGAACATTCATTATCTCAAAAAACATACTCTACTTTGCTTCACTGGACATGTGTGTATACGCGCTTTCCTTAACACCAACTTGCATATGGATCTGTGAATACTGTTTTTCAGAATATATTTAGTCTGAGATCCAGATCTGAGTCATTCAATCAGATATCTTTTTAGAATTTTAGAACCCTTGATCAGTCAGTCATCATAACACATATTTTCTCACTCATTGATCAGATTTGTACATAATCAACTTAGCAATATATTTAGCAATCAAGCAACCTAGATCTATATGAAGACTTAATTAACAGAAAACAGAAAGATAGCATCAATAACAGAAAACCTCTGCAATGAGCTTCATAAAACCCTAACTTCCATATGTGCCTTTTCTTAAGCAAACACGCATATATACACGCTTTTACTGAGATGAGCTAGTGTATAGATCTGTAAATATTAATTCAGCAAATTTTTTTTAGATCTATAGATCTTACCCATATTTCTTCACTCAACTTCAGCAAACATGCGCCAGGTCTCAAATCTAATTATCTCTTCAATGGTTCATGAAAGAACTTAGTCATTTTAGGTCTAGAGATCTTGATCCATCAATATATCCAAGGGTGCATCATAACTTCAGATTTATCAATAAAATAGAGTTCATCCTATGTAGATATACTTCAGAGAGAAGTATTAGTGATAGCCCTTATACATGCACACATTTTCACTATGATCTTCTTCTCCTTATATAGATTTAGCCTTTATCAATACCATGAGTAAAAACCACATAGTTTTCGACGGTATTCTTGGACGAAATCAAATAGATGACATGGCACTCAAACCTGTGGGCTAATACCATGGTAATTCCCCCTGGTATTATCCTTTTGAAGCGCAAAAGGCATACACTACTTGGATCATTCTTATCCGCATATATATACAACTTCTCCTGTACAAACCTGCATATACAATCTTCAATATGAATATTACCAAATATTTTGTTGGCATTACACATTTCTTCTGATGGACTCCTGAGCTTCTACTCAAGAAATATACTCCATATTTTACTAGAGATTTGCCATCAAGGACAACATATTAAGACATAGGAATTATATTTCCAACAATATCCCCCTTTGGACTTGATGGAAACCATGATGGTGTTTGATCATTACAACAGATAGATATATATAACCATTTTTCAAATTCTTCAAACACCCAAAATTCTCTCCCCCTTTGACATCAAGGGCAAAGGGCACTATTTTGACCATGCTCCCCCTGAGTGTATGCTGAATTTTCAGATATGACTTTATAACTCAACCAAGTATGAGCTTTCCTATCACCAAGGACTCATACTTACATTAATGATCCAACCAAGTGGAATTACATATTTGACTCAACTACCCAACCAAGTGGGTTTACAAAGTAGAACAAGTCCGTACATGACTGAATAGAAAAATTTACATCATGAAAGTCAACATCCCCTTTTCATCAAATTACAAAAACGATATGTCATTAACAGGACCAAAAGATCTCAAGAGAGAGATCATATATCAGAAACCAATCATAATGCCAACAATGCATCCTTTTCAGCAAGACAGGTGCTCCCCTAAGCTGATGTATCCTGAACACCTTCAACAACCAATTCATCAAATCATCTTCATCAGAGAATGATATAAAAATATGAATGTTGGAACAACAATAGAGATTACCCAACAATACCACATCTATTCTGAGTGCTGAACCAAAGAATTTCTGTCAGCAAGACCCATACGCAGTTTTATGCACAGAAACTCGCGTATATACACAATTTGTCTTTAAGAAACTTGTGTATCGAACTTAAACTTCTGAAATTAAGCAGATTTGACCAGAGTGGCAGAGACAACTCCCAGATTCTGTCTGAGATATTCGAATTCTTCCCTGGGAAGAGGTTTAGTAAATATATCAGCAACTTGTTCTTTGGAGGGAACATATTCCAATTTAACCTTTTGTTCAAGCACTTGTTCACGTAGGAAGTGATACTTGATAGGAATGTGCTTAGTCTTGGAATGCATAACAAGATTCTTTGAGATACTAATAGCACTTGCATTATCACATAAAATGGAGATGGGAGGTGAACACTTGATTTGAATGTCTTGTAAAGTCAGCATCATCCAAAGGATTTTAGTGCAACATGATGCGGCAACCACATATTCTGCTTATGTTGTAGATAATGAAATAGAAATTTATTTCTTGCTGAACCAAGGTACTATTCGGGGCCCCATATAGAATGCATCACCACTAGTGCTTTTTCGATCATCAACATTTCCAGCCCAATCCACATCTGTGTAAGCATGAAGAGTGAGATCAAAATTCTTTGGATACCATAAACATAAGTCTTGAGTCCCTTGTAGATATTTGAATATTCTTTTTAAAGCCTAAAGATGAGACCCTTTTGGATTAGCTTGGAATTGTCCAACAATCCCAACTGCATGCATGATGTCTAGTCTTGTCCCGGTTAGATAAAGTAGACTTCCAATCATGGATCTATATTCTGGTTGATTTACAATGGGAGAATCATCATGAGAACTGAGGTTACATCCAGTTATCATTGGCGTACTCACAGGTTTGCAGTCTTCCATACCATACTTCTTCAGAATTTTCTTAAGATATTTTTCTTGTGATAAAAATATGCCATCTGTTGCTTTTTGCACTTGTAAGCTAAGAAAGAATGTCAGTTCCCCAAGTAAAGAGATTTCAAATTCTTGTTGCATAACAGAAGAAAATTTCTAACTAATGGACTCTTCATTACTTCCAAAAGTGATGTCATCAACATATACAACTACAATCAATAGTTTATCATTCTCTATTTTTGTATATAAGTTACTATCAGCAGATCCCTTTGTAAAAACTTGTTGATAAAGATATTTGTCAAGATGATAGTACCATGCCCGAGGAGCTTATTTGAGACCATACAAAGCCTTTTTAAGTTTGCTAACAATTTTTTCATCATTTCCCAGAATGAATCCTTCTGGTTGTTCTATATAAACTTCTTCTTCTATATCACCATTGAGGAAGGTAGATTTAACATCCATTTGATAAACTTTGATTTGTTGAAAACTTGGAAAAGTTAGAAACATTCTTATGGCTTCAAGTCTAGCTACAGGAGCAAATGTTTCTTCAAAGTCTATACCTTCTTGTTGAGCATACCCTTTACAAAAAAGTCTAGCCTTGTTTCTAATAACATCTCCATTTTCATTTAACTTGTTTTTGAATATCCATTTTGTTCCAATCACTTTTTTATCATGAGGTCTTGGAACCAATTCCCAAGTATGATTCTTTTCAATCTGATCAAGTTATTCAGTCATGGCTTGAATCCAACATTCATCTTTACTAGCTTGATTGAATTTTTTTGGTTCAATAGTAGATAGAAATTCCAGATAGCTAGGAGATCCTACAAGAGTTCTTCTTGTTTGGACACCTGATCCCTTTTCTCCCAAAATTTGAGATTCTGGATGATTATTTTGTACGTACCTGGATGGAGCCTTTTCAGATAGATCTTCTTCTAATGCTTCATTGGGTTCACCTTGTATATTGTTGCTATTTGATGTAGGAATATATACATCATCATCATCTTCATTTTTTGTTGTTATTTCCTTTTTAGGAGCCGAGAGAGACTCATCAATTACAACATCAATACATTCAACAATATTCCAAAGTCTTTTATTGTAACATTTATATGCTTTACTTCTAGAAGAGTAACCAAGAAATATTCCTTCATCTGCTCTAGGTTCAAACTTACCAAGTTTTTCATAATTGTTCTTGATAAAACATTTTCTTCCGAAAACTCTCAAATGCTTTACAGTGGAAAGATTTCCATACCAGAGTTCATAAGGCGTTTTATCACTGTTCACTTGAACATGAGCCTTGTTCAGAATATTTACCGCAGTATGTGCTACTTCTCCCTAAAATGTATTGGGATTTCTAGATTCATCAAGCATAGCTTGAGCCATTTGTTGATCTGGTCTATTCATCCTTTATACCACGCCATTTTGTTGTGGGGTTCCAACTTCAAAATAATGTCTTTTTATGCCTTGATGTTCACAAAAATCAAATAATTCATCTGATATATATTATCCTCCTTGGTCAAATATGAGAGATTTGATTTTTAGATCTAATTCATTTTCAACCAAAGCTTTAAATATCTTAAAATTTTCAAATGCTTCATCTTTATGTTTCAGTAAACCGATCCAACACATTCTAGAGAAGTCATCAATAAATAAAATATAGTATTGTTCTCCATGATGTGAATTTTTTCTTACAGGACCACATAGATCAGTATGTATAAGTTCAAGAGGCTTACTTTCTGATCCTTCTTTAGCATTGAATTGGACCCTGGTTTTCTTACCAAATTGGCATGATTTTCATATGGTACTTGTTAGGTCTCTGTAATAAGCAAGATTGGTAGAGTCCGATTACAGAGTTAACATCATTTCAACCAACTTTGGGATTCTAGGATCTAGCCCTCCTGAATCCGGAGAGGGATCTCTCCAATATGTACAAAGATGGATATTGTCTTTGAAGTTTAGAATAATGATATTAGGCTAGTTATGAAGTCCAAGGGTTTTGTTTGGTTTTTCTGGATGGTTGAACATAGCTGCTGTCTGAGGCAGAAAGATCTATGTGCGAATAGGTTCAAAGGTGAGAAGTTGCAAGCACCAGAATAAGATTTGATCAAGAAGAGAAGATGATGGCGGGTTTTTAGTCCATTGGGCTATGGAGTCATAAGAGGATTTAATTAAAGATTTCAGTTTATGAGCATCTGTAAACACCAGCCAAGGATCTCTTTAAGGTCATATTTAGGAATGAGCAAGAAAGGGCAGGTAAATAACAGTGCATGATGTACCAAAAATTGGCATTTTGAACTATCCAAACCTTTGTCTATACCCTGAAAACAGAAGCAAACTAGGATCTGGTAAGTACTTTGAAACTATCCAGCCTTTGATACACTTCCAATAGAATACAAATAAAAACGAAGGGGAAAATTGAAGGCAACCTTTGGAGTAGAAACTAGTGGGCTGGGCTCACCATGATCCTCATCTAGCTCTCCTTTATTTAGTTACTTCCAAGACAATCACAAGGATAACACAGAATGGCCTAAGATCTGATAAGTACTTCGAAACTAGTCAGCTTTTAACACATCCTAAGGGAAAAAATCAAATATTTGAGCAAACAAGAAAGGGACTCAGGGCTAACCTTTGATTTCCTCAATTCATTCCTTACACAACCTATATTGAAAGTAATATTTAAAAATAACATTCAAGCAGTTGAGTCAAGATGAGGAACGTCAAATATTCTAGACAGATTCCATTCAGTCTGTTTCTTAAATAACACAATTAGAAGAAAACATAGGGATAAAGATTTCTCACAGGTGGTTAAATGAGTAAGAGCACAGAGAATCCTAACACCGTTTTTTAAAAAACCTGTTTTTATGGAGACGAAACAAATTGAAAACAGAAACAAAATACAGGTTACAGTGAGAATGACATCACCATCGGCATAGACCAGGATCCCATAAATCAGCTTGTATTGATGCTTCAAACCGGTTACAATCTTCAGATCCAATGTTTTAATTCATCTCTCTTCACAACCTAACCTATCTGCTTCAAGCAGAGCTCCAAGAGCCTATGAAACCACTATTTACAGTCAAGAGTTTTCCGGCTCAATTACATTACAATGCTTCAGCAATAACATTGACAACCAACTAATCCAACCCCTCACTCATATTCTATTGAAGTATTTATAGAAGGATGAGGAGGTGAGATCTGATGAAAAGATCTCAAATATAATTAATGCAGAATTAATGTCTTCCTGGCCCTTGGAGGCTTGATGAAGAAATTATACAGGTGTTCCACTGCATTAATGTGTTTATACTTATGAAGTAAGCTCAGAAGGAGCTTTTGTTGACCTTTGAGGCTCTGCGTACTATTAGGGTTACTCTGCAAACATTCTGTCATTAAATCTGGGGCAGAAATAACTTCTTTGGCTGTTCCGAGGCATAATATCTGATCCTGTTCAATAAATTCGGCCTCTGACTGAGCATTTTGAGGTAATAGGTGGCACTGCAGTGGTTGAGGAATCAATTTGCCTCAAAGTATGGCGGTGGAGGCAATGTGTCTGATGAACACTTTTAGGTTTTCCTTTAATCTGTGTTCTGAGTCAGGGATTATGCTTTTGATAACCGTCTTAGTCGTAATCCCCGCCAATCCGTCCACTAATCTGCTGCTCTGGTTCACTGTGGTCTTCAATATCCGATACTCTTTCTCTGCATTAATTTTGACGGCATTCTTCAAGCTTTACAGGGATGCGCGGCAACCAAGGCTCATGAAACCCCATTGATAACATTGTTCTTCACCCTGTGGTCGATTCTTTGGATGAATCGAAAGAACGGGAGTCGTCACCCTCGTCTTTCAAATTTTCTTAAAACATGACGAAAGAACCTTAAAACCTGCAAAATACAAACAAAATGAGAAAATCCTGCGTTATATGGACAATCTGCATTGGAGGGCGTGCTGGAAAATGGAGCAATCGGAGCCGTTGATCGTATTGCGATCAACAATCGGGGGTGTTCTGAAAAGTCAGCGGAGAAAAGGGGGACTGTACGATGGAATCGGGCGGTTGCATGAGAACCGTCGATCTGCGAAGATCGACGGCGGAGATCGGCTTTTGAACGCGCCGGGGGAATTTTAACAGGCGGGCAAGTCTGTTAAAGGTTGAGCAAATGTGGTGATTGGGAACCGTTAGATGGGAGGGCCCAAATCCAACGGTGGAGGTGAATCCCGCTGTGGGGCTATGGTCCGAAGAATAATGCGAGGGCGATATGACAGCGGGGCGGTTTTTGGAACGGGGCGGAGGACACGTGTCGGCTAGCGTGTGGAATCGCTGGCCGACGGGAAAAAACCAGTTTTTCCCGGGGAGCGGTGCGGGATGAAACCACGGTTTTTGGAAAAGGGCGCGAGGGAGGGGGGGTCCACCAGGTGGGGCTTGCTCCGCTCCATCGAATCTGGGGAGCAGATCGACGGCTGGGAAGGATTTGGGGTAATAAAACACGTGGTTTAATATTTCACGCCAAAACCTTATAAAATATGGGTTTTTTAATGTTTCAAAGGAAAAGAGTGGATTGAGACTACGTTTCGGTTTAGCGCCTCAGGACTTGAGCAGTCGGTCATGGCGCTCGGGCATGTGGAGGAAGAAAAGGCAGGGGGCTTAGCCTGAGGGGCCTAAGCCTAACGCATAGAAACATGTGTTTTCTATGGTTTTTCCAAAGAATTGCGAAAGGAAATAATTCTGATAAGGTTAAAAAAGGGGTTTTCAACCTTGGGGAAAAAGATTAATGGAGGGATAAGGAATAACACATGGTTTGGTGGGGTTTTTATGAGAATAAAGGAAATTGGAGAATGGAGGTAAGATGGAAGCAAGGGAGGGTAAGGGAAAAGGGATGCAGCAGTGTTTGACTAGGATTTTTATGGAATATCAGAGGCTGGAAGAAGAAAATGTATGAAGAACCAACCAG
The DNA here is from genome assembly GCA_034641835.2 of Pinus albicaulis. Classification (NCBI taxonomy): domain Eukaryota; kingdom Viridiplantae; phylum Streptophyta; class Pinopsida; order Pinales; family Pinaceae; genus Pinus; species Pinus albicaulis. The sequence goes on from CM076584.1 coordinate 1,667,247,985, forward strand.
TAGTTTATGATTTTACCAACAGACTTCAAGCACCAACAACTTCAGGACTGAATTTGTTTCTTGAAGGCTGCAAAGAATATTTAGCCACCAGCTGATATAATGGAAAAATATAGGTGGCTAACAGTGGCTCCACTTGGGGATGGTGCCTTCTTGAAGGCATCAAGAATTCAGACTTGATTTCTCTGGGATGTTGACTGGTGCCTGACCCACTGCTTGCTCTTGATTTTCTTTGATAAAAATATCAGTCATGAAAGAAAAATGAATTTCATCAATACAACTTCTACCTACTCCAATCCTACTGATCTAACATTTTTTCTTCATGAGAGTGCACTTGGATTAGCAAACTCTATTCACAACATTTTATTCTTTTGAAAGCAGGAAATCTAATATATTTCTAATCCTTATTTCTCCCTGAACTCATATTAAACAGTTGAGCTTAGATATTTCTCCACCTAGTCTACTGTCTGTTGGGATTAAACAGTCCAACAAACTTTCATTCTCTAAATTCTACGACAGAAATTTAAAAATAGTCAAGTCAAGATTGAGCTGTTCGACTTGCTATGATCTATGGCATAAAAACAAGCTACACATAGATTATTATTTGCGGAAATTGAACATCAAAAATTGAAGGCTTAAGATCTGAAAGCTTCTTAGTATGGCCTTCTCTCTTCTTTTCATAGCTATGATTTTTATTTTTTCTGTGAGCTATCTCTTCCTTGATATGTAATTCAGATTTTGAGCAAATTAGAACCAGTTTTTCCTCTTTTATGACTCAGAAAATAAAACAGTTTTGAGTCTTCTCTCTTTGGAAACTTTGGTTCAGATTTTGAGTTTGTTTGAACCTTAATTTCTATCCTAATCTATCTACTGATAAGCCAAGATTAAACAGTTTGGCAAATCAAATTCACTACCCTATCAGCAGAAAATTGAAAGCTAATTAGTCAAGATTAAACAGTTTGACTAACTAGAAGTGTGTTTTAAGGAGTGGCATTTGAGCTTGCACACTTTCAGATTTATTTCTCTTTTTGGCATGGGGCCTTGCCTTTCTTGTTTTCATTTCTGCCCTCTTTTCTTTCTTTCTTCTTTTTTGTATTTTTTGATTTTTCATAACTTTGAATGCAATGATGGATGAAATATTTACAATGGAAAAAAGGAAAAAAGGCTTCAAACATAAAAAGGTTTAAGAAAGGTAATGCTTAAGCATCCTGCCATTGACAGGACCCCCAAACAATTCTGTCCCATTCAGCTCTTGTAAGAAGAATGCATTGTTTCCAGCAACTGAATGAATAGAGTAAGGGCCAAGCCACATATTGTCAAATTTACCATGCTTTCCCTTGTCTTCCCTCTTTGAGTCCCACTTTAAAACCTTGTCCCCAATCTTGAAATTGCTGGCCTTTGTTCTTCTGTCAAATATCTTCTTGATATTGTCTTGCTTCTGCAATGCTTTGTTGTACACTTCCTCTCTGGTTTGCTGAAGATGAATGGTCTGATTTATTCTTCTGATTATGTCATTCTCTCGAGTCTGTAACTCTTGAATTAACTTCATAACTGGTACACCAAGGCTGTTAGGAAAAATTGCATCTGTACCATACACAAGATGGAAGGGTGACATACCAATGGATTTCTTCAAAGTTAATCTGTCATCCCAAAGTGCATGGATCAGCTTTGTGTGCCAAGACTTCTTGTTGTCCTCCAACAGTTTCTTTATTATGTTCACTAAGCTTTTGTTGGAAGATTCTGCAAGTCCATTACCTTGAGGGTAATAGGCTGTGGAGTGTCCTAGTGTTATCTGGTATTTGTGATAGAATTCCACCATTTTCTTTGATCCAAATGCTGCTGCATTATCTGTGATGATCTTGGTAGGACAGCCAAATCTGGAAAGGATATTGGTTTCTATGAATTTAATGATAACCGAATCATTGGCCTGCCTACAAGGAATGGCTTCTATCCACTTAGTGAAATAGTCTGTGGCGGTAAGAATCCACCTGTGTTGGGCAGAGGATGGTGGATGGATTTCTCCTATGAAGTCAAGTCCCCACTGTTGAAAAGGGGCTTCAACAGTAATTGGATGCAGAGGAAGGGGTAGTAATTTTCTCTTGCCCTCGAATAATTGGCATTTATGGCAAGTGGTTGTCATTTTGTGTACATCAGGAAAAAGAGTAGGCCAATAGAAACCAGCCCTCAAAATTTTGTTGGCTGTTGACTTCCAGTACAGATGGCCTCCACACTCTCCTTCATGGAATTCCTGCTTAACCTTTTCTGCATCAAACTCAGACAAACATTTAAGCAATATACCACTAGCATTTTTCCAATAAAGACATTTATCAATAATGCAATAGTTTACAGCTTTTAACTTTAGGAATCTTGCCTTTGTTTTGGATAAACCAGGAGGTGTATTTAGATTAAGCAAAATATAAACAATATCAGTATACCAAGGAGAATTGACAAAATGATCTTCAACAACGGGAGTTGAGAATTCTTCTTGGTTATCCAAAGCATCGATCATATTAATATCAAGAAGTTCACAATTTGATTCAGCCATTAATTTAGCTAGACCCTGGCCTTTGATGAGCTTAGTGGGTTTTATCTCTAAATCATATTCAAGAATAACAGCAATCCACTTACCTCTTTTACCATCTGGATCCTGTGTTATAATGTCTTTAACAACCGAATTTGGGACAAAGGCAATGATGTGTGAGTGAAGGATGTATACTCTGAAGTCTTTCAAAGCCTTTACTAAAGCAAAAGCTTGTTTTTCCATAATGTTATACCCCAAAGGGGCATCCCTCAATGCCTTACTAAAGAATTCAATGGGCTACTCTTGTCCTTGTGGATTTTTCTGTAGAAGGACAGCAACTATGGTATGTTCTGATGCAAATGAGAAGATATAAAAATCCTTTGAAAAATCAGGACTTATGAGAACTGGTGTCTTGGTTAACGCTTGTTTCACCAGTTCAAAGGATGTCTTTGCTTCTGAGGTCCATTTCACCCCTTGCTCCTTTTTCAACATGTTTGTGATATTCCTAAGGAGCTCAGCCAAGTTGGGGATGAATCTTCTCAAAAAGTTTATCTTTCCAATGAAAGACTGCAACTCTTTGATGTTTCGAGGATGAGAGATTTGCAATATGGCCTCAATCCTCACGGGATCAATCTTTATGCCCTCTTCTGAAATGATGTGCCCAAGAAGCTTACCTTCTTGGAGACCAAATAAAGTCTTCTTATGGTTCAAAGATATCCCAAACTTTCTGCACTTCTCGAAAAATTTCCTCAAGTGTTATAGATGTTCTTCATCTGTTTTTGAAAACACAGTTACATCATCAAGATAGATAATGATGAAGAAACCCAATTCTTCCGAGAATGCTATGTCCATGGCTCTCTGAAAGGTTGCTCCAGCATTCATTAGACCAAAAGGCATTTTCACATACATGAAAGTGCCCCAGGGTGTAGTAAAAGCTGTCTTTAATTGATCATCAGGGTGGACTAAGACTTGATTATACCCTGAATAGCCATCCAGCAAAGAAATTCTTTTAGACCCAACCACCCTTTGTAAAATATGATCCATCTTGGGCAAAGGGTAGTTGTCCTTTAATGAAGCTTTGTTTAAATTTCTGAAGTCTATACAAAGCCTGATTTCTCCAGTCTTCTTCCTAACAGACACTAGATTAGATACCCACTCAGAATATCTAATAGGGACAATAATACCAGCATCGTGCATCTTCATAATTTCCTTCTTAACCAATGGCAACTGGACAGGGTTTATTCTGCGCAGTTTCTGTTTGAATGGTTTTTGGTTTTCTTTAAGAGGGATTTTGTGCTGTATTATTTCAGTGTCATAGGATTTAAGATCTTCATAACTCCACGCAAAAACATCAAAAAATTCTTTGAACAGCTCTAAGTATTTGAATTTAATGTGAGCTGGCAAGGTTTTGGACAGCTTGATCATTTTCGGTTTTTCTTCACTGCCTATGTTGCATTCCTCCACTTCAGTTTCTACAGGCTCCAGTTTAGGTTTGCTGGCCACATCATCAAAATCAAACAGTTCTTCTAGAGGGGCCAAACCCTTGGGCAAACTATCATCCTTAGAATGTAGAGTTTCTAATTCCTCTGTTTCAGATTTTGCACTTAATTCTGTTTGGTTTCTAAATTTGATAGTCTGAAGGTTTATATCTACCAGCTGTGGAGACGGTTCTTCTTCACCAAGAAAATTTTCTTCACTGCAGTCTGTATCATAATCTGAATCTGAACTATGGGGTTCAAACTCATTTCTGAATTTCATGAAGTCTTCTATTTTTTTATCTCCATCAAACACCTACCAATATTTCTTGTTATCCGGGATGGCTGGTCTGAATTTTATCTGAGAGGTGTCATCATACAGTATTGGGCAGGTTCTAGCAGCAAAGGCTAAATTGTGGGCTGCAATGTTTCTTTTTCTTGGGACAAAAGTCAGTGTGGACTCCTCAAATGTTTTCAAAAGATCCATGACATCATTCCTGTAGGCCCTAAGTTTGGGGTGATTTGAATTATACTCCCCATTAACTTGCCTGATGATTAATTCGGAATCCCCATATACATTGATTCTCTTGGCACCTAACTTTTTCAAGAGATGCAAGCCTAAGAGAAGGGATTCATATTCTGATATGTTGTTGGAACACTGAAAATTTAATTTGTATGAGATACATTCTGTATGATTATTTTCAGTGTTAGTGATCCAGACACCTGCACCAGCATTCGTTTTGGTGCATGACCCATCAAAATACATAGTCCAAAGAGGGACATTTTCAGTTTGGTGAATAGGCTTTGTATAATTTGATTCCTCAATTTTTTCATCGGTTTGAGGATTGATAACTTGTAGTTCCAGATCTGTATTTAGTGTACTAGGATTTTCAGATACAATAGACCGTTTCGGCAGTTCAGCGTTGTGTTCCTCTTCCTCCGTTTCAGCCATTGATTCTGTTGAAATTATTTGTCCTGTAAGTGTTTCATCATTAAACATGATGAAAGAATCAAGGTTGGTACTAACAGCATACGGAGGAGAGTTTTGAGGCCGGTCTTGACTTGTCACTGTGTACTGCATGTGGGATTCCCTGTAAAGTCTTCTAGTTTGATTAAAAATAGGGATAGTCGCATAGGTCATGTCCATTTGCATGGTTCCCTGTAACTTAGCCCCCCAAGATCTTGATAAAAGCATTCCATACTTTGGGGGTACATCAGCCACAACAACATCCATGAATAAACATTTGGCTGGAATCTGGGTTAAGTTAACACAGAGATCTTTTATCAATCCTAGACATTTAACTCTGCTTGAGTCAAAGGAGTACAAATCTTTGTAAGGTCTGGTAATTTCAAGACCCAGGCTTTCCATTACAGCTTTTGGCATTAAATTATGGGAAGCGCCCGAGTCGTGCATAGCATTGTGCAGAATTTTGTCATGAATGTTTAAGCTTACGTAAAAGGGAGGGACAGGACCCTCTTGGAACTTTCCTTCAATCTTTGGACCAAAAATAAGCTCTGGTTGGTCATCATTAAGATTGAGTGTGTCTTCATTATCTTCTAAGTTTAAAGCCTTAAAAATTTTGGACCTATATACATGTTGGGCAACTAACTCAGTCAAAGGAACAGAGATTTTGATCTTTGAGATTTCCTGTTCCAGGTTGAAAAGGTTTTGATTCTTTACAGCGTTGACTTCAGCCTTGTTTACTGCCACTTTATCAGCAATAACAGCTTGCTGATTTGGTTTATCTACAGTTGAAACCCTTGTTTGACCAGGAGTACTAACCGAGGTGTTAGTACTGCTAATGTTAGCACTCTGTTTTTCAATATTTTGAGTGTCTTTCTCTTTACCACTACCAGAATCAACAGCCACTGTTATGTCTTTTTGTTTGATCGTTTTAGACTTGGTTGCAGTGTTGTTTTAAGAAGGCTTGTCAGAGGTTTTACTGTTGGGGGTTTGTTGATTAGATCTACTTCTGAGTTCATATTCTTTTGAAGGCTCTATGACAGCGTTTTCCATGTTTGAATAATAATTCTCATTATCATCTCTTTTGTCATCGTAAGGTGTATAAAGACCTTGTTTTTTATCATAATGAACCTCAAAGTCATCATCATCTACCCCAAATAATTTTATATCATTATCCTATGTTGTTTCATCTATTTCCTCAACCTCACTTAAGAAGTTTTGATGAAAGGGAGGAATGATCTACTGATCATCTTCCCTAGGTCTGCTTGGAGGCTGATTTCTTCTAATATTCTGATTCTGGTTTTGGTTTCTGTTTTGAGGAGCGTTTTGATTTAAACTAGCTTGTGCTCTCTCTAGAATGCTCATTTTCTTCATCATTTCTTCCATCATTCTTTCCATCTTTGAGCTTGAGGTGGAAGGGGTGGTTTCCTCTCTAAAAGATACTCTCTTTTCAGCTTTCATCCTTGCTCTCTTCTCCATAAGGTTAACTTCCACAGAAAGAGCACCTCTTTGCATATCTTCAAGGGTTGCGAAAACTCTTTCTCTGAGTGAATATGTCATATCAGGATCAAACCCTTCAGGAAATTTGTTTAAAGCTGAGCCCTGAGGAGGTTTTAGTTCAGGGGAAAGTGCATTATACACACTGTTAAATCTGGTACAATAAGCTTGTACACTTTCCCCATGGTTCCTATGGAGATTGTTATAGTCGGCAAGGACTTGGAGAGGATTCTTCCTCACTTCCCACTTGTTTAAGAATGTTTGATGGAAGCCTTGGAGATCATTAATACTATGGGGGGCTAAACCTTTAAACCATTTTCTTGCTTCTCCCCCCAAACTTTGAGAAAATAGTCTCAGCTTGACAGAATCATCATCAATTTCATTTCTGTCAAAGTAGTCATTCATCTCGTCCACATGTTGAGATGCTGTTATAGTATTGCTAGCATCATACAATGGAATTTTGGACTAATAGTCCTGTGGAAGATTGACTAGTGGTACAGGAAGGACTAAAGGAGCATACCATGCTGCCATGATATGTAGTGAAGGTGGATTTACAAGAGGAGGTGTGGGTTGAAGCGGAGTGGTTTGAACATTGGATGACGGATGAACAGAAGTGGATGGAACAGTAGTAGACTGCTGAGCTAATCTTGGATGAGAGACACCTAGATTATGTAGAAAATGTAAATCAGGAGGTGTTGATTCTCTATCCCCAAGGGTTTCACTTGTTTCGGGAGATGAAAGTGAAGGCTCAGAATCTATCTGATCTAAATCACCAAATGACCTAGTCCTGAATGGGTTCAAAAAGTCAGTTTGTGATTTCTGAAGAGCTGAAAAATTGTCAGGTACTGAATTAGCTCTTAGGGGTGATCTGAAACTAGTTGAAATTTGTACCTTAGGAGACTTCCTAAGGATTCTTTCTGGGTTATCAACTATCTCAGGTGGATCGGGGTCAGGATGGGCTCTAGTGTGAATCTTTTTAGGAGCCACAATGTTTGTATGTTTAGACCCAACTAAACAGGAAAAGTTCAACTAGATATGACAATCTTTAGGAGGTTAACGAATCTGTTTTCTCAACTCTCCTCCTACAGCCTTTTAACTAGGTTTGAAAGATATTGTAATGACGAGGGTTCTTCCCAGTGAAGTCTTAAGGTCTACTCAGGATTGTGGAGTCGCCAGGTGGAAAGTCTAGAATGTTTTCAAAGGGGTTCACTGTCCACCACAGTGTTTGTGAAACCTTCCTTTTCCAAAATATCTCAAAACACAACAAACTCTAACCAGAGATTGACTGGGAGGGCATTCACCAGATATGTCACCTCTAAAAGAGGATGAGATCTGGAGGCTACCTGGCCCTTTCCAGACTCTGTCTAAGAGTATAGGGTAAAACACATCAAAGATATAAACAAGATATCAAAAACTAGTGTTTTACTACCAATCTGAAATGTTTTTGGTATTTTCTGAACTGTTTTTATATGTGGTTTTAAAAGAATGTCCTAACTTTGCCTCAAAACTTAGCTACGGTTATGAAACAAAGACAGTCTATCCTTATGGCTAAGCCAGCTGATTTTCCAAGGTTAGATAAAAACTTAAAAGAATCCTAGGGTTGACCTAGTTTGTCACTGATTCAACCAAGTTTTATCTTAATTACCATTTCTTGGTAGTGCTTGAAAAGGCTTCTTTTTACTCTCAAGGTCTTATGAGGTTTCTGGGTAAGAGTCCCCAGCGGAGTCGCCAGAAAAGTTAGGTCTCTGTAATAAGCAAGATTGGTAGAGTCTGATTACAGAGTTAACATCATTTCAACCAACTTTGGGATTCTAGGATCTAGCCCTCCTGAATCCGGAGAGGGATCTCTCCAATATGTACAAAGATGGATATTGTCTTTGAAGTTTAGGATGATGATATTAGGCTAGTTATGAGGTCCAAGGGTTTTGTTTGGTTTTCTCAGATGGTTGAACATAATTGTTGTCTGAGGCAGAAAGATCTATATGCAAATAGGTTCAAAGGTGAGAAGTTGCAAGCAAAAGAGTAAGCTTTGATCACGAAGAAAGATGATGGCAAGTTTTCAATCCATTGGGCTATGGAGTCATAAGAGGATTTAATTGAAACATTCAGGTTCAAGAGTGATCTATGGGGCAAGTCATCTATGCCTAAGGCTATCTTTAAGGCTTGATTTATGGAATGGAGTGGTACAAAAAGAAAGGGAAATAACAGATGCAGAAACAAAGAGCAGCCCAGGATCTGGTAAGTACTTTGAAACTATCCAGCCTTTGACCAGGCACTTAAGAAAAACATAGAAGCAAACTAGGATCTGGTAAGTACTTTGAAACTATCCAGCCTTTGATACACTTCTAATAGAATACAAATAAAAACGAAGGGAAACTTGAAGGCAACCTTTGGAGTAGAAACTAGTGGGCTGGGCTCACCATGATCCTCTCCTAGCTCTTCTTTACTTAGTTACTTCCAAGACAATCACAAAGATAACACAGAATGGTCTAAGATCTGATAAGTACTTCGAAACTAGTCAGCTTTTAACACATCCTAAGGGAAACAATCAAATAGTTGAGCAAACAAGAAAGGGACTCAGGGCTAACCTTTGATTTCCTCAATTCATTCCTTACACAACCTATATTGAAAGTAACATTTAAAAATAACATTCAGCAGTGACGAAAAGATGAGGGAACGCCAACATCTCTGTACTTAGACTGAATTAAATCATTTATAAATAACACAATTAGAAGAAAATATTGGGATAAAGATTTCTCAGCCAGAGCAGGTTACTGATGTACAGTAGGTCCTAACACTGTTTAAACTATTCTTTACAGTGGAAACTGAAACAAATTGAAAACAGAAATAAAATGACAAGTTCACAGTGAGAATAACATCACCATCAGCATAGACCAGGATCCCATAAATCATCTTGTATTGATGCTTCAAACCAGTTACAATCTTCAGATCCAGTGTTTTAATCCATCTCTCTTCACAACCTAACCTATCTGTTACAAGCAGAGCTCCAAGAGCCCATGAAACCACTATTTACAGTCAAGAGTTTTCCGGCTCAATTACATTACAATGCTTCAGAAATTACATTGACAACCAAACAATCCAACCCCTCACTCATCTTCTTCCGGAGTTTTTATAGAAGGATGAGGAGGTGAGATCTGATGAAAAGATCTCAAATACAATTAATGTCTTCCTGGCCCTGGGAGGCTCGATGAAGAAATTATACAGGTGTTCCACTGCATTAATGTGTTTATACTTATAAAGTAAGCTCGGAAGGAGCTTTTGTTGACCTTTGAGGCTCTGCGTACTATTAGGGTTACTCTGCAAACATTTCGTCATTAAATTTGGGGCAGAAATAACTTCTTTGGCTGTTCCGAGGCATAATATCTGATGCTGTTCAATAAATTCGGCCTCTGACTGAGCATTTTGAGGCAATAGGTGGCACTGCGGTGGTTGAGGAATCAATTTGCCTCAAAGTAGGGTGGTGGAGGCAATGTGTCTGATGAACACTTTTAGGTTTTCCTTTAATCTGTATTCTGAGTCGGGGATTAGGCTTTTGATAACCGTCTTAGCCGTAATCCCCGCCAATCCGTCCACTAATCTGCTGCTCTGGTTCACTGGGGTCTTCAATATCCGATACTTTTTCTCTGCGTTGATTTTGATGGCATTCTTCAAGCTTTACAGGGATGCGCGGCAACCAAGGCTCATGAAACCCCGTTGATAACATTGTTCTTCACCCTGTGGTCGATTCTTTGGATGAATCGAAAGAACAGGAGTCGTCACCCTCGTCTTTCAAATTTTCTTAAAACACGACGAAAGAACCTTAAAACCTGTAAAGTACAAACAAAATGAGAAAATCCTGCGTTATATGGACAATCTGCATTGGAGGGCGTGCTGGAAAATGGAGCAATCGGAGCCGTTGATCGTATTGCGATCAACGGTCGGGGGCGTTCTAAAAAGTCAGCGGAGAAAAAGGGGACTGTACGATGGAATCGGGCGGTTGCATGAGAACCGTCGATCTGCGAAGATCGACGGCGAAGATCGGCTTTTGAACGCGCTGGGGGAAGTTTAACAGGCGGGCAAGTCTGTTAAAGGTTGAGCAGATGTGGCGATCGACAACCGTTAGATGGGAATCCGACGGTGGAGGTGAATCCCGTTGCGGGGCTATGGTCCGAAGAATAATGCGCGGGCGATATGACAGCGGGGCGGTTTTTGGAACGGGGCGGAGGACACGTGTCGGCTAGCGTGTGGAATCGTTGGCCGACGGGAGAAAACCAGTTTTGCCCGGGGAGCGGTGCGGGATGAAACCACGGTTTTTGGAAAAGGGCGCGGGGGAGGGGGGGTCCACCAGGTGGGGCTTGCTCCGCTCCGTCGGATCTGGGGAGAAGATCGACGGCTGGGAAGGATTTGGGGTAATAAAACACGTGGTTTAATATTTCACGCCAAAACCTTATAAAAGATGGGTTTTTTAATGTTTCAAAGGAAAAGAGCAGATTGAGACTACGTTTCGGTTTAGCGCCTCAGGACTTGAGCAGTCGGTCGTGGCGCTCGGGCATGTGGAGGAAGAAAAGGCAGGGGGCTTAGCCTGAGGGGCCTAAGCCTAACAACGCATAGAAACATGTGTTTTCTATGGTTTTTCCAAAGAATTGCGAAAGGAAATAATTCCGATAAGGTTAAAAAAGGGGTTTTCAACCTTGGGGAAAAAGATTAATGGAGGGATAAGGAATAACACATGGTTTGGTGGGGTTTTTATGAGAATAAAGGAAATTGGAGAATGGAGGTAAGATGGAAGCAAGGGAGGGTAAGGGAAAAGGGATGCAGCAGTATTTGACTAGGATTTTTATGGAATATCAGAGGCTGGAAGAAGAAAATGTATGAAGAACCAACCAGCAGTTTATGATTTTACCAACAGACTTCAAGCACCAACAACTTCAGGACTGAATTTGTTTCTTGAAGGCTGCAAAGAATATTTAGCCACCAGCTGATATAATGGAAAAATATAGGTGGCTAACAGTACTTTCAGGTAGAGTGATGCTGGGAAGATCACGAACTGCTTTGAGTCTGATGTATATGCTTATTTGAGATAAGCTCAAATGTCCCAACCTTCTGTGCCATAAACAATTTTCTAAAGATTTACCCAAGTAGCATTGTTCTTGGCCACCTTTCAATACATACAGATTGCTTGGGTTCTAGTTCCTTTTATTACCATTTTTCTTGTGTCAAGTTCACGTACTATACATTATTTTGAATTGAAGACAGCTTCATTTCCTTGATCACACATTTGAGTCACACTTAGTAGGTTGTGTTTTAATCCATCCACATACATAACATTGCTATCTTTCACCTTTTATTTTAGAAAAACAAAACCTTTTCCTTTAATGATAGCTGGAGAGTCATTTCCAAAAGTAACATCCTTTTCTTTCTCTAGAGAATTTTATGAAAGGAGTTTAGTTCTTTCACCTGTCATGTGTTTTGAACATCTGTTATCAATGTACCATTGATTTTCTTCCCCTTTTGCAAATAAATCTATGCCACAACTTTCAACCTGTAAGTCCTTCTATCTCTAAACCTTGGAATTTGAAGGTATATGCTCTTTTGGCTGAATTTTTCTCCTACATTCAGATTCTTCATGACCAAAGTTATTGCAATAAGCACATTCAATCTCATTTTGAAGAGGAGAATTTTTTTTATAAGTATCCTTCTTTATTATAGTCTCATTTTGTTGTTTTCTTGCTTCTTTGGTCATGATGGTTTTGTATGCAACACATTGAGCAACCTTATGACCAAAATTATGACATGAGAAACATTGTCCATTAAAGAAAAAATTTATGCAATCATGAAACCTTCTATTTATGTTTACCTGTTGACTGATATTTCTGTTATTGTTCTTCCTTGTATTAAAGTGGTCATGCTTTACCTAAGTAGTTTCTTTGTTCTTTTTCTGAGAGACAAAATGCTGCAGGCTGGCTTTAGCTTCATTTAGATAACTTGGTGTTGAAGACTGAGATGATTCTCCAATATATCCAAGACCCGTCTTTATAAAAGGAGAGCGTTGTACCTTGATAATTTCATCTAAGGTTTCAGATCCTTTAGAAAATATAAGATTTAAAGTTTTCACTTTCTCAATTTATTTTCTTAGACTTACTATTTCACATTCTAATTTCTCATTGTGCTTCTCCTTTTCCATAAGTTGATTTTTTAGAGTATCTATGGCAATCTTGTTTTCTTCCAAACATATTTTGAGATGATTTATTTCTTCAAGAAAGTCATTTTCTTCTATTGCATCCATAAAAGTATCACTAGAGTCCTTTTCAAAAGCCATGAGTAGTCTAACATCTTGATCAGATTCTCCTTCTTCACTATTTGATAGACCATCACTACCTTCATGAGTATAATAGCTTTTTTCTACTGATAAACTTTTTCTTATTTCCTTTAGCCACTTCCTTTCCCTTTTCATGACTACCTTTATGGGGAAATTTAGCAGGATAATGACCAACTCTTCCACAAGCAAAACATTTAAAAGGAAGCTTACCATTGAACCTTCCAGTGCCAAGCTATAGCTTCTTTACAAAATTTATCTCATCTTCTTTTGAAACATACCCTGATCCTTCTTGTTCTTCTACCTTATTTCCTTTTGCAACAACTCTGAAAACAACTTCTTTGACTTCATATGGACCTCCTTTTCTCATTTCACAAGTAGTCAGAATCCCATGAAGTTGAACAATAGTAAGAGTTTGTAGATCTTGCTTCTCTTTAATAGCAGACACTTTTGACTCAAATTTGGGAGTTAGAGATCTTAAAACCTTTTCTACCAGAGTAGTGTCAGATATGGTTTCACCCAGATTTCTCATATGATTTACAATATCATCTAGATAAAAATAAACTGGCAATGCTTTCCTCATTATGCATTCTGAATTTTTCATATTGAATTATGAGAGTTTGGAGTTTAGCACTTTTTACCTTGGCATCACCTTCATAACTTAGAATGATTTTGTCCCATGTCTCCTTTTTTATATTTAACTGCATGATTTTGACAAATTCTGATTCAGTCAGACTTCCTAATAATTAATTGACCGCCTTTGCATTGATTTCATAGTTCTTTCTTGTTGCTGCATCTGTTGGAACGAAAGTTGGATATTGATAACCTCCTTCAACTATAGCCCATACATCTACTCCAAGAGACTAAAGATAGGATATTTTCCTTGTCTTCCAGAAGATTAATTTGTTTCCATTGAAGAGAGGAGGCCTGATAGATGTTGTCCCATATTGATTGCTTATCTTGGCTGATCTTCCTTCTAGCGATTAAGCTTCTTCAGAAGGACTTGCTTTGATACCAATTGTTGGGAAAAATACTAAGAGGGGGGGGGGGGGGGGTGAATCAGTATTTAAAGCTTACTGATAATTTTAAATTTTTCTTTACTGAATTCCATACATGAATTTTATGAATGCAACTCACGTATAAACGCGCATATGCTAAGAGAAACTTGTGTATACTGATATAATTTTATTGTTAGAAAACTTTCCTGAAATAATATTTAACTCAGCTTATCAATCATGCATCTGTTTTTTAATGTATAAATATGTGAAGTAACAATAGAATAAATCATCACACAAGAGAAAAACACATAAACACCAAGATTTAGGGTGGAAACCCAATTCGGGAGAAAACCACTGCTACTATCGTCTCTGTCTTCAATATTTATTATATGGAAAACTGCTTACAATATTGTACTGATGAAGACTCATATCAGTACCTAGGCATCTACCTGCAGAAGGTTGCAACCTTCTCTCATTTTCCAGCTGCAAATGGAAGGGAGCTACAACCCCCTGATCTCATTTACCAACCACTACTGTAAGGGAGCTTCAACCCCCCGATTAGAACACCAACTTCTATTGTTAGGAAGCTTCTACTTCCCTACTGATGGCTTCAACCCTCAGAACCACTGCAGACCACGTTTCATAAATTTTCATACTGGATCACACAACTTCAACACAACCCTTAATAAATATCAATACCAATAAACTTCACCCAATACATCAAACCAAACAGTGAGATCACTGTAATCAGAACACTATAATAATCAGATTTTAGAACCAATATGCCGAATCAAACTCAACCATGAACATTCATTATCTCAAAAAACATACGCTACTTTGCTTCACTGAACCCACGTGTATACGTGCTTTCCTTAACACCGACTTGCGTATGGATCTGTGAATAATTATTTTCAGAATATATTCAGTCTCAGATCCAGATCTGAGTCATTCGGTCAGATATCTTTCAGAATTGTAGAACCCTTGATCAGTCAGTCATCATAATACATATTTTCTCACTCATTGATTAGAGTTGTACATAATCAACTTAGCAGTATATTCAGCAATCAAGCAATCCAAATCTATATGAAGAATTCATTAATAGACAACAGAAAGATAGCAGCAATAACAGAAAACCTCTGTAATGAGCTTAAGAAAACCCTAACTTCCATACGCACCTTTTCTTAAGCAAACCCACATATATACGCGCTTTTACTGAGATGAACTAGCGTATAGATCTGTAAATCTTAATTCAGCAGAATGTTTTTAGATCTATAGAACTTACCCATATTTCTTCACTCCACTTCAGAAAACATGTGCCAGGTCTTAGATCTAATCATCTCTTTAATGGTTCATGCAAGAACTTAGTCATTTTAGGTCTAGAGATATTGATCCATCAATCTATCCAAGGGTGCATCATAAATTCTGATTTATCAATAAAATAGATTTCATCCTATGTAGATATACTTCAGAGAGAAGTATTAGTGATAGCCCTTAGACATGCACACATTTGCACTATGATCTTCTTCTCCTTATATAGATTTAGCCTAAATTACCAATACCATGAGTCAAAACCACACATCTCCCGATGATATTCTTGGACGAAATCAAATAGACGACATGGCACTCAAACCTATGGGCTAATACCATTGTAATGCCCCTTGGTATTATCCTTTTGGAGCGCAAAATGCATACGCGACTTGGATCATTCTTATCCACGTATATACACGACTTCTCCTGTACAAACCCACGTATACAATCTTCAATATGAATATTATCAATTATTATGCTAGCATTACATATTTCTTCTGATGGACTCATGAGCTTCTACTGAAGACATATACTCCATATTTTACCAGAGATTTTCCATCAAGGACAACATATTAAGACATAGGAATTATATCGCCAACAAACATTACATGTACAATGATTAAAATATGCATCCACATATGTTAACTGGTGGACCCATGACTGGATGCCTATCTATATGATCATGGCCATCATACATTGTAATCTCTGTATAACTCCTCAAAATTGCAGCCCAGATGGATGAAACTAGATATGGGGTCTTCTATCTTGTTCATACGGCCAAACCAACGTATGAGTCTAACCACATGAATCAATGAGCTGAGGTTGAACATGGTAGACACCATATAATTACCGACCAATGATGTAAAATGTCTACAGATGCAAGATAAACCACCGATGATGTTAATGGCTCTCAAGGTACTAGAGTACAATCTGTATGCTGTGAATAAATGAGTTGACGCCGAACACCACAAAAAATATTTTAGTAGAAGGCCAATGATTTAAACCTTGTCACTGAGAGCGAGGAAACTTACCATTTATGTATGCAAGCTCCAAGGTACCAAAAAGTTATTTCTAAGTCAACTTCCCAGATAATGTGTCGATGTCGACTCAAAGCGACCCATCGCAGGAGGACCTTGATGTATCCCCCATTAAGGACATGAAACAGATATCATGATTGAGATAAAATTATGTTGATATGAAACTGGATAAAGAAATGAAAACATGGAATGAAGGCTTAAGAGTATTGTGACAGATATCAACTAAAAGACTTCTCTTGAACACATCGACAAAACTGAATGGAGTTGGTAGCATTGACCCAAAAATTAAGTGGAGGCTCTGAAAAGGTATGTTGAACCAAAAGACAAGAAAACTACCCAACCTGACAGACAAACAGATGAAGTGGAAGAGTTTCATGTTCAAGAGTGACTCGTTGCCATTAGAAAATGGAGTAACTTGTTTTCCCAATTTCCCCAAGCATGCTGGTAAGTACCTCTTTATTTTTTAACAAGCTTGAGGAGGATAACATATGCTTGATCTATAAGTTCATCCTTCAGATGAATTCCTCTGATTATATATAAAAAACTCTGATAAGGAGTGGTTCAACCTTGTCATCTTCGACAAGTCCATCATTGTTTTATGCTTTAACAAGTTCAAAGAAGGTAAAACTAGACATATTTTTCATGTTTAGAGAGTTTGAAAAATATGTGAAAAAGAAAAATCCAGATGTTCCTTTTCATAGATAGTCTCTCGAGTTTGAAAAGGTAGAAAACAAACTCAAGAAAACATATTAGCCATGTTCGACTAAGGTATTCCTTTTTCATAAATAGTCTATCTCATTCCGGAAAAGGGTTAAACTTATACAGAGTAGACGTATTTTCATTTACTTTAACGAGTTCGAAAATACAAGTGCTTGGAAATATTTTCATATTTTCAGAGTTTGAAAAGAGCTGAAAGAGGACTCCTCCTAAAGGAACGAGTGGTGTAAAGGGAAGAAACTAGTTCTGTTGATTATGGAACTTCTCAAAACATATAGAGGTCAAGAGGCTGGCTAGTAAGACCACTCATCGCAACGGTTCCTCAGGAAAGGGTAAAAAACCAAGTGAAAGAGTATGATCGACCGAGCAGATGGTGATGATGGAAACTTGGTAAAATGGCAGGCTTAAGGTGGCAATAAATTTACATAATCCAAGGCATGGAATCCGTCCACTGAAAATCGATGAATTTGTCGAATACTTACAATTCCCAATGACCATTATTTTCGAAAAATTAAAAAAATGCCATATTGTTTTATAAAACAAAAAAATATTAAAAAACGGGGGTAGGAAAGGCGCACCCACCCCACTGGTCAACATAATTAATATATATTTAAAAAAAGAGTGAAAGGATTGGGGTGGCGGGCCACCACCCCCACCATACCCCAGGGTCCACACACACACACACACACATATACACACACACTTTAATATTTGGTGGGTAGGATGCCAAAGGCTGACCTACCACCTCTCCATTGCACGCCATATGTGAAATAACTAGAGGCAGCGGGGCTTGACCCCGCCCGACCAACCTTGTTGGCTCACCTCCTGGGCACTTCCACAACCATTACAAAAATAAAATGAGGTCATTCCAAATTTAATATTCCCAGAATCAAAACAAACAAATGGATGGGGATTTGAACCCATGACCCGCAAGGAGGCCCAATGACCTATCCTTGATGGGCTAACCAATGTACCAAGTGGGCCTACATTTTTTTATATGCCAACAAAATTATATATATTCCTTCAAATTCATTTGACCGGGGAATTCAGCCAGCAGAGGAGCAATGGAACCTTGCCCAGGCGGAGGAGCAGAACCATGAGTGAGGAGAATCAAGAGATGCCAAAAATATTCCCTTAGTGTGCCAGAGGTGATAGTGTCAGAATTGGGCAAGTTTATAGTCGATTTTGCACATTTTGGTGCCAAGAATTCATTGGTGACATATGTTTCTCTAGCTAAGCTCTCCAATTTTAAGCCATCATCTGGATTGGAGGTATAAGGGTCATTTTTGTAAAGTTTCTTGTACTTGATTTCTTTGATGCCACTTATTAAAAGAAGGCGTCCCCATTGTTGAGAAGGGCCCAAAGATGTAGCCCACATTAGGTGAACTCCATAATAAAATCATTGTGTCTTTGATCTCATGATTTCTCATTTTTTTCAACTTATTGTCATGTGGTTTAATTTACTTGGTTAACATGCTTTGTTATATGTAATTCTAAATGCATCTTTAAAGAAAAAAATCTTGGATCAAGTTTGGTATCAGAGTAGGTATTTTTCTATGAAAATTTCATGAGTATATGCTAACTAGGAAAAAGCTCCAAAGAGGCGAAGGAAAAATCAAGTCATGTGATCACTAAGAGGGTGTGCACAAGGAAGAAAAAACATGGCAGGTGAAGAGGCACGAGATGAAGAAGAGTGAAAATTTCGCAAGATTTTTTTCAACGTGGAAGAGAAAGTTAAAAAATTGCTCACAGAATATGAGAAGACAATAAAGAATGAGAAGAAAGAGCTTGATGATGATCATGCATTAGTACACCATGGAGGTGGAAGAGAAGAGCCTCTCCCCTCTCCATCCACCATTGAAAGTTCTTCTTCTTCTTCCTCTTTTCATCATTCTAACATGAATCATAAACATACATCTAAGAAACCAATTTTCAAGTTGGATGTAAAGTTTGATTTTCCTGTATTTAGAGGAGAATATAATGAAAAAAATCTAGATAACTGGATAAGATAGGTTGAAGTGTATTTATGAATACAACAAATCAAAGAGGATGAAGCCAAGATCCAGCTAGCATCTCTTCGATTATGTGGCACTGATCTCGTCTGGTGGGAAAAAAAGTTGAAACAAGGTGGTAAGAATAGTCATAAAATTATTTCATCTTGGTTTGAGTTCATTTTTTCTTTAAGGGGATATTTTTACCCATTGGGTTAGAGAGATAAAGCCATGATTGAATGGAAAGTTTTGAAACAAAGTAAAGGTCAAAATTTCCAGAATTTTACAAAGGAGTTTAGGAAACAAGCACTAGCATTAAATGTTCCACTATATGCTCCTGAGACATTTATGAAATATATCGGCTCTTTGAATATTTATTTTCATCATTCATTATTATTATTTTAACCTACAACTCTTGATGATGCTATCATGAAGGCTGTGCATCTTAAAAGTAGGGCGGAGCATGAACCAGATGACCACCCAAAGAAGGAAACAACATCTAAGAGAATAGGAGCAAAGGTCTTCTGTAATCATTTTGAGAAAGAAGGGCATGATGAGGAGAATTTTTGGAAACTGCATCCATAATTGAGACCTAAGAGGAATGGAAGAAAAGAGAAGAAAAATACAACGGAAACCATGAAAAAATACCAAGAGTTTAAATTAGAGGAGTATGAGAAGGTCACAACTGTGGGATTTGCAAGTAATGGACCAATTGACCTAGGATCATATTCATGTGACGAAATGAAGATTGCATCCCTTGGAATTGCAACAGATGGACCAATTGATTTGGGTTCCCATTCGGGCTATGAGACAAATATTTTAGGAGATGTTGTACCAAAGATGAAAATGGCACCAAATGTGGCATGGATCTAAGAACTCGAAGAAATCAACGAAATTATTCAGGTGGAGAATTACGAACTAAGGAAACTCCTACAAGAAGTAGAGAAGGAGAAACAAAGGCATTGTGAATCCCATAAAAGTGGAGGAATTTCCTCGTTATGCAGAACTTGGATATGTCAAAAAAGAGGTTGGGGAATGCAGCTCCAAGACAGCTAGTGACCAATCGACAATAGATGATGAAAGAAACTCATCACATTCAAAATAAAGTGAGGATTCCATGGGCACTTATCATAGGCGCATTGGGAGAAAGCGTTCCAAGACGATCCCAAAAGTTTGGAGGAGAAAGAATCATTATAGTTATTGCAACAATGATGGACATCAAAATGTCACGTGTCAGACACTCGAGGCCCACGAAGCACCTATGAAGAAACCAGTTGGTAAAGGTATTCAACAAGAAAATCCACCACAGGGAGATGACCTATTCACTTTGTTGAGTAAGATATGGTTTTACTAGGTATAGTCACTTGTCATGACCACCGTTTGCAAATCATGCGTTGTTAATAATTGTATAAGTGATAATGTGTTTTCCATCACTTATCAAAGCAATAATGATGTTTTTGGAATTTTGTTGATAGCTAGGGTATTGGTTTCTATTATAATGTAAAACTAACCAAAGAGTGTTTGTTATAAAATTTTGGAAAGTATGGGGTTGTTTGAGTCATGTGTGATTTTGTATGTGATTGCAAAGAATGTACTAGATTTGAATGCCATACATATATTGAAAGTGTGACTTGAAGAAGAAAAAAGAAATGTGCAGGATCTATTCATGCCTTTAGAGGACCAAAATCCCTTTAGTGGGGAGGAATGATTCAGGAGGATCCAAAAGTACAAGTGTCCTTGAAAATAGCTCAAAAATAAAAGTTGTCAGATGAAAGCGAAACTAGGACTAGATCCTAGTGCTCATCACCCTGATTCCAATGGTGTGAACAACACTCAAATCTGAGTTTGTATGGTCAAGTTATAGTTGGTCAAAGTTTTGGTAAAACTTGACCGAGTGGTAGGCTTAAGGAGGCAACGAATTGACATAATCCTGATGCAAAAAATCTGACCACCGAAAATCGACGAATTTTTCAAATACTTAAAATTCCCAATGACCCTTATTTTCGAAAAATTATAAAAATACCATATTGTTTTATAAAACAAAAGAAAAATATTATAAAAAGGGGGGTGGGCCAAGCCCGTTGAACCCGCCCACCCCATGGTCCATATATATATATATATATATATATATATATATATATATATATATATATATATATATATATATATATATATATATACATACACGTTAATATTTAGTGGACGGGCCACCAAAGGAAGACCTGCCACCCCTCCATTGTAATATAATTGTAGGTGGTGGGGCTTCAACCCGCCCGGCCAGCCGGGTTGACCCGCCTCTGGGCACCTCCATAAACATTACAAAAATAATATGCAACCATTCCAAATTTAATATGCCTATAATAAAAAAATGCGCGGAGGGGGTTTTGAACCCGTGACCCGCGGGGAGGCCCAATGCCCTATCCCTAATGGGGTAACCTATGTGCCAAGTGGGCCTACATTGTTTTATCCACCCATGAAATTATATATATATATATATATATATATATATATATATATATATATATATATATATATATATATATATATGTATGTATGTATGTATGTATGTATGTATGTATGTATGTATGTATGTATGTATGTATGTATGTATCTTCAAATCCATTCGACCAGAGGCGACAGCCAGCAGAGGAGCGACGAAACCTTGCTGATGAGGAGGAGTAGAACCATGAATGAGTAGAATCAAGGGATGCCAAAAATATTCTTTTATAGTGCCAGAGGTGTCGGTGTGAGAATTGGGAAAGTTTATAGTCAAATTTGTACTTTTTCACGCCAAAAATTCAGTGGTGACATTTGTTTCTCTAGCTGAGCTCTCCATTTTCAGGTCATTATCTAGATTGGAGATATAAGGGTCATTTTTGTAAAGTTTCTTGTACTTTATTTATTTGATTCCACTAATAAAGTAAGTCCTCCCCACTGTTGAGTAGGGCCTAGAGACGTAGCCCAGATTGGGTGAACTCCGTAGTCAAATCATTGTGTCTTTGATCTCATGGTTTCTTATGTTTTTCTGCTTCTTTTAATGTGGTTTAATTTACCTTGTTAACATGCTATGATATATGTAATTATAAATGCATCTTTAAAGAAAAATATCTTGGATCATCCAAAGTGAATCCTAGAATGTTGTCTCTCCAATTTCTTTTATTTTTCTTCATTTTCCCTTGCATGCATATTCTATTACTGTTTTTATCCTTTTCTTGTCTCTTCCTCTTCCCCACGTGATGAAATGCAATTTCTTCATTTTCCTTTATTTATTTTTCATTTTTCTCGATGTCCTTGCTAGCATGTAATAAATAATTTTGCACTTATTTCCTTTTGCCTTTTTCCAATTCCAATAGCAATTTCCATAGTCAATAATAAATAATTAACCACAAGCGGATCTCATGTAGTGTTTTTCCCCTCACTCAACTTGGAATACATGTCCCATGACCTTGGTTTTATTTTTTCCTTTATAATTTCCATACATTATTTATTGACATGGAAATTTTTAACCTGAGGATGTTATAGTTGTGGTGATCAACTTTTAATTTTACCATTAATTGTGCTTTGTTCAATATTAACCGCAAAATTTCCTTGAAGGTAGAAATCCAAATTCCTTGCGCAATCCAGAAACTGAATATGTGGATGGTTTTACTATGCTCATAGACTAGAGATATGGATATAAGAATGATCTATATATCCATGTAAATCTGGATATCATTCTATTCATATACCTCCTTTAATGGGGATATCTTTTTGGTAATGATATCTTTGCCAACACGACTAGCTTTTTAATCTAGAGATATGGGATCCGACTCCATGTTATAATTATCAATTGGGTTCAAACCAAATATCTCATAGTCCTAATTGATGGAAATCCATGAAAAACACTTTTACTTTTTGTTAATTAAAGAACTCTTATTTGTTTTATAAGAAACTAGATCCAATTCGGTCTGAAACTCAAAATTATACTGGGAATTAAACTTTGATTTGCGATTCCCGAACAAAAATATATTTTGCAACGTTTCACTACAATTTTCAGCCTTCCAAAAACCAACAATAAAACAAATATGAGTCTAGATTCACCATGATACGAAATTACGACAATACGAAGAATACACACACTATTGTATTAGTTCAAACTAAAGGGGAAGATCACAAATTTATTGTCTAAAAAAATACTTCTTGGGTTGGATTCAACCTTTTCATTCTAATTATTTCTCACTCACAAGTCTATGCATGAAGCTGGGTTACACTTTTTGGAAAGGGAGGGCATGTTGTGGGTGAAAAACAATAGCTTAATTGAGCCATTTTAAGCACTCGATCAATCAATATTTGAGCCCTCGATCGAGTTATTTGAGGGCTTAAAGATAACTCGATTAAGTGTTAAAACAAACCCTCAATCAAGCTCCTGTGTAACTCGAGGTTATCTAAGAGCTTGATCAAGCTAGTGGCTTGATCGAGCCATGTTTTTGAAATTTCTTGCCAATACAACCTAGGCATGGAATTAAAAAAATGGCTCGATCGAGCCTTAAAGCTAGACCGGGCCTCAAAATCTCGATTAAGCTGTAAGCTAGATCTAATCTTAAAGCGAGATTGAACCTTAAAGCTAGATCGAAATATTACTTCACCAACTTCAAAAGATAATAAAAAATATAATTTTGCATATGAAAAACTTAGTTCTCTCCATGTAGATCATGCTTATATATATATATATATATATATATATATATATATATATATATATATATATATATATATATATATATATATATTAAAAATTACACATTTTAGACTAATTTATTCTACATGAACACACACATACCTCTTAAGATGTGCGAAAATTTGCAAAGGACAAACATTTCATTTAATGGAAAATTGAGAGATTATATGACACCAATTTTTTTTTTGAAAAATATATCATTAGGACAACAACATAATTCTCCACAAATTGTCTTTTTACTTCAAATCAGAATTCAAAATGCTTATATAAATTTTCAGGGCTTCAATTTTATAAAAGAGACAAATTTTGAAATTTCATCTCCACATTTGAGCCAAAAGTGTAACCCATCTTCATGCATTCACCCTCACATACTGAAATTTCAAATCTCTCAATTACATGAAAAAATCTCTTTACATAGAACTTTTATACAAATAAAAAGCATCAAACTATTTTATTAAATTATCTAACAAATTCCTAATTTGGCTAAGTCTATCTTTTTACATGGAAATCAAATAAATCAATTTATTTTGTTATATTATCTAACAAATTCCTAATTTGAGTAACTCTCTCCCTTCATATAGAAATCAAATGACACTCACCCTAACTTCGTAACAACAAAGATATCTTAAAAAAAAAAACAAAAACAACTTAAAATTAACATAAAAGTCAAAATTTAGTTAAATTTTTTTTTTGAATAGTTAGTCCATATAGGTGGAATTTTTATTTAAATGAGATGGAATAATCTGTTTAAAAGTTTATCAAACCTAGGGTCTTGGTTACACGGTGATGAGGCAGGTTGTTATTATTATTATTTTTTATTGAAATATTAATTTGAAGTAATTTAATGTGTATTTGTTGAAATTAATGCATATAATTTTAATGTAAGTCTATTGATTTAAATTAATATTTAATTTTTTTTATTTTTTTAAATTCATATTAGTTGGTAATTTATTTATTATGGTATGATATGATTTTAATAATGGATTTATTGATTTTTAAATTATTATTAATTTAAAATAAGTTTTTTTTTTCCGAAGAAAAAATCAACAACTTTCTATTAATATTAATGAAAGTTACATTTTGTA
This sequence comes from Pinus albicaulis, assembly GCA_034641835.2. Lineage (NCBI taxonomy): Eukaryota > Viridiplantae > Streptophyta > Pinopsida > Pinales > Pinaceae > Pinus > Pinus albicaulis. The sequence continues at coordinate 1,667,272,608 of CM076584.1, forward strand.
GATGCATTTAAGAATTTCGAGACACCGAAAGGGCCCATGTGCTCAAGCACACCACGTAGCAAAGCTACCTAAAATTACAAATTTCCAGCAATGCTAGGCTTTTCACGCTTGCTTTTTTTTCTTTTGGACAATCTGCCAATTCCCTGAGTGCAAAAAGGAAGGAACCAAGGCCAGCTCATTGTTCCTTGTAGTGTTTTCTTTATCTGAATATGAACTTTCAGATACATGTGATCTCTTGTTTGCACCTGATCTTACATCAGAACAAGCTTCCGTTTGCATTAAGTCCTCTTCAGGATGTGCCAACTGTATCATCCTGTTTGTTCGAAGGGGTTCTTGTACTCCTTGTTCTTGGATCCCTAGCTCGGTTTCAAGTTTTTTATTCTCATTCTGGATGGATATTTCGCCTTTGTCTTCAAAATCTTGCTCTAGACCTCCTGAAGGAAATTTCCACCCTTTGGTTTCTTTCCTTGTTTTCTTCTTCTTCCTATTTTCTCTTTTTGCATCTGGGCATGTATTTTGTAAATGACCAGTTTTCCTGCAAATCCTACATCTAAATGCAGTATTTTCGTAGTCCAAGTGTTGCATCCATTTTTGCTTGTTGTGTATCAGATGGATGCTTTCCGGAAACCCCTTTCTGAGATCCACTTCCACATAGATTCGTGCGAAAGTGAAAATTCTCTCCTCCAATATTTGGATGTCTTTTTTGATATATCTCCCAAGGATGTTTCCAATACCTTCTAAGACATATTCATTCCATAAATGTAGCGGGAGGTTGTACAGCCTGACCCAAAATGGAATTATTGCTATCTCCATCGTGTTGGTGTTGAAATCTGGAAACCAAGGAGTGATGAAGAGTCTAGTAGAACCATAGAACCATGGCATTTCCGTCAGAATGATATCTTTGGCTTCCTGAGAGGGGAAATTTCAAACAAAGTATCCCTTGGAGCATAGGTGGATATCACAATCCATAATCTAATTAGTGAATATCCAGTGAAACAACTCCATTGGTTTTGGCCAATAGCAATTAAACCTGCAAATTATTGCGTGCGTTTCAAAGGTGGATCGATATTCTTTGATCTCTGGTGCCTCTATTTTCAGTTCTGGTTTGCAGTTCAGTTGTTCCACTGTATGGTTTTGGGGTGTTCTCTACAGAGTCTGATGGAATTGTTGTTTTGTTTTCCCTTGAAGAACGTTCATGTATGAAGGGTCGGTTGGGGTTTCTATTTTGAAGGTATTGGCTCCCCTCCTAATTTCTTGTCCTCTGTTCTATTTTGTTCTAGCAGTCATACTTCCTCCTGCTGCTCCCCCTTTGAGTCTTAGATTCAGTACTATGGAAGACTTCTTTTGAACAAAAGGGTATTTTAACTGAGTTATTTCCTGCAGTACCTTCCCAGAAAAAATAAATCTCTGTTTTATGACTGGGATTCCTGTGGAAAATTGGATCTTTTGCTTCAGAAATGAAACCAGATCTGAAACCTGTACCCAAATGTTTTTGGTATTCCCTTCTAAAGTTTTAACAAATATCTGAAACTAGATCTCGACATTTAAGCCCCCCCCCCTCTTACTACTGTGTTGGATTTTTTTGTTGATAAACCCCTACATCCAAACCTGCCCACAGGGTAGTCTCGAGATCTAGGTGACTTTGAGTCATCACACAGTTGGGATATATGGGTAGGAAAATCCTTGCTCCACCTCTGCAAACTGTGACGCGTCGTGGAAATAAGGAGCTTCATCTCCCTAACTGCCCATGCAGTGTGCAGGAACTCCCATCCTTCAGCCTGCCCAATAATGTGCTTAACTATGTAGTAAAAACTAGTAAAATCATGGAAATGAAAGATATCTACCTCGGACAGCCGAACCCTTTGGATCTAGGTTAAACCTAACGTATTTGGGGAGGAATGGTTACGAAGACTGCAACAATGATCCAACGAACTATGTGATCCACAAGAGAGACGTAGCCGCTGTCAGATCCCTCTGCAATTGATCCACACCTCCCCTGCCACCTTCGATAGGCTAGGCCACCTGCCCCTTTTTTTGTCACCGGCCCATCCGTCCAGCTCCTCCTATCTTCATCCCCGTCGGCGAGCGTCTGTAATTTGACACCCAAAGTGGCCATCATCCATGCGTGCCCTAGATCCGAATAAATGAGCCAAAACCCCAAATTTGTTTTTGAATAGAAGAACAATGTTGTCTTTGCCTTGGGTTCGCCTCCACTAAGTGCCCTTGCTCGGCCCAAGATCGAGCACCTCCCTTGTTTTTGGTCTAGTGTCCAGAAAGGTAGTGAGTCATCCCGATCTGGTGCGTAGTCCAGCGGATCTACTCTGTCTCCATCGTCCCGCCCTAACCCGCTAGCCCACGTGTTTTGGCTCTCCATTGCTCCCTTCTCACACAATTCTATTAACACCAAGTTAGTTTACATTATACTTGTTTTTAAAAATTGTATGTTTTTCATTAATTTAAAATAAGTTAATATATATTTGTTTGAAATTAATGTATATAATTTTAATTTAATGTCTTATATTATAGGATGTTTAGTTCTTAGAATTTATGTGTTTTGTATTAGTTTAAGTCTATTTGATTTAATTTAATATTTATCTTTTGTTTTTTTATTAAATTTAGTTGTAGGTTTAATGATTTATTAATTGTGAATTTTTTTTTTTGTGTGATTCTTAATAATGGATTTATTATGTTAGTTTTATTTTTATGTTTTTATATAGAAATATTAATTTGAAGTACATGTTTAATGATTTATTAGTTGTGAATTTTTTTGGTGTGAATCTTAATAATGGATTTATTATGTTAGTTTTATTTTTATGTTTTTATATAGAAATATTAATTTGAAGTAAGTTAAAGTATATTTGTTGAAATTAATGTATATAATTTTTATGTAAGTTAATTTATTTTAAATTAATATTTAGGTTTTTTTTTTTTTTTGCTTTTTATTAAATTGAGTTTACTTAGTGATTTATTGATTATGAGATGATATGATTTTAATAATGGAATTATTGGTTTTTAAATTATTATTAATTTGAAATAAATCAATATTTATTTGTTTTAAAATTAATGTATATAATTTAACTTTATGTCTTATATTATAGGAAGTTTGTTTATTTTAGATAGTTCTTAGAATTTATGTATTTTATTAATGGATTCCAAGTATTATTTAGTTTTAATCTCCCATTTCATGTTAATTTATTTATTTATTTTTCTTTTTAAATAGTGATCTTCTTCTTCTTCTTTGATGATTTTGGTTTCTTCCATGCAAATGTAGTGTGAGGAGGAGCAAGCATACTCTTCTAAGGCAAATTTTGAGGTTCTTTCTCTAACTAAATCAGCCGTGTATTCTTTAAGCCTAATGTTTAGAAATTTGAAAGTTTCCCTTATGTATTCTTTTCCACAAAAACAAGAATAAGTATACTCTCTTTTGGTGTTTCAGATTTATATGGTTTTTAATAAAGTCAGTTAATTGTCTAAATAGTACTAGATAATTTATTTTTTAATATATATTTTTTAAATTTATCAATATTTTATTTTAGAATATATATATTTTTTAGATCTGTCAATGAATTTGATATTAGAACATTATATTAGTTTTGAAAATGTTGTAACTGGCCAACTAAAATATTCATGAAAAAGCATCCAATCAAACTATATTCATTAATCAATATATCTCTCACACATATCTAAACTACTAAAACCTCTATGTTAAAGACCGCAATAAAGATATCTTTATTTGCGGCAAAAAGATTTCACACTGAAACCTCCCTAAGGGAGGGAAAAAGTTTTTCTCACCTTCACAGGTTGAGAGGGCTTATAACCTTGTGTGACTTATAATTTTTAGAATACATTCCTTTCCTATCTGAAATATGCATTAATTTTTAGAAGAAATATGACAACAAAAATTGAATCCGGCACTAAGGAGAGTTGGTCTCACTGTTTGTATCTTTTCATTAACCGAGGGAGCCTTCACTGTTCTCTTTCTCCATGGTTACCTTAGTTGTGGGAGTCTTCTTTATACGTCAATTTTATTTCTTTAATCAATTTGTGGAATTGATTAAATGAAATACCATAGTTTATTATTATATAACTCTCGAATAATATGACCTTGTTTCTTTTGTATAATGTCGAGACTATATCTCGCTTTAATATGGTCCTTGGCCTTTGTAACAAAGCACTTTAATTATATTTGAAACCCCATCTTTGTATATTGTATCCAAAGGTTAATAATCTGACTTCGCCCCTTTTTTTTAATTAACTCTCCAAGGTTTAACACATGATATAATAAAAAACATTTGTACTCCCGACCTTATCACTTAACACTATAACAATGGTTCAATGCCTTTAAACAAATACACCAGCGCTTATAACATTCCAACCATGGCTTATAACATTAACACGAAATTTTATAATGTGTTGCATTCACGGGCCCCACACATCGGAACTCATAAAACGAGCGGTTTTCAACATAAATCAATGGACCATACCTTAAGTTATCACCCGTGCAACTATTTGCGTGATTACCATTGGATCCATTGGGCTCTAGATCGAATGCTCCCTGTCGATATCGCGTTTTTTCCACAGCTGAGAGTTAACACTTAAACTCACGTGATGAGGGTGGTATTGTCACGACGACGTGGCACCATTACATTGGATCACGTTTTTTTTGGGATGTTTTGCCTCCGGCCAAAAGTGATGCTATGAGAGCGGTAATGGTTTCAGAATCCCACTCCCGGGACTGGAATAGTACTTAACTCGGCTCCTACTATAGTTTAACAAAATTCTTGGGCTCTAACTTCTTGTGTTAGTTCTGTGATTAAGTTCCAACAACATCACTCCGTTAATAACAAAACAATGTTATTAACTCCAACGGACAGGGGTTATTGTCTCGACCGAGATTTACTATTCTTCGGGCAAACAGAGTATGATCATGGTTTTGCTCTTTGGCAGAGTCATATTCGGCCTTCTCCAAAAAAAATGAACACATAAAATTCAACCACCGAACATAAACTTGAAGACAGGCAGAGAAGCTACGGGAATTTCACATGGTGTTTACTCACATTATACACAGAAATTGGAGGTTCAGAAGCCTTCAGAATTAAGCACTTTCACACAGAGACCGGGTATATCAACTACAACACGTTGATAATCGATGAGCATAGACCTTTATTCAACAGGAAGCAAATGCTTAACAATTCAATCTTTACTGCGAAATCCCCACCTTCCAAAGTAGCAGGGGTTACAATTTATAATTCATTATGCATGTCTGTTCAGTTCCTTCTTGAGGACCATTTTATTCCTAAGTAAAATAAGAGCCTAATTACATTCTATCAACAGAAATCAAACAGATTGAAATGAAGAAACTATTCAGTTATTAACTAATCTATTTACCCTAAATATAACAGACAGCTAAGGTGTTTACACCTCGCTGTTACATCCTTTGAACATTTTGAACTCTTCTAGCCACAACATGTCGACAATCCTCCTATATTGCTGGCTAGTGTCTAATGCCCCTAACACTGTTACCGATCAAGTAGGTAACCTGACCTCAAAACGGGAACTCTAGCCCAAAAAGACTCAAAAAACATGAAAAAACACCCCAAAAACAAAAAGTGTGTATTCCAGAACGCACTTCGTTTTTTTTTAAGGTCAAATTTCAACATTTTATAAAATTATGGTAAAAACAAAATTGTTTCTTGAAAAAAAGATTGAAAAAACACCCCCAAAACAAAACAAGTTGTTGCTGGAATAACAAAAAAAAAATTGTGTCATACTTTTGGCATTTTTAAAAATAGAAATAACGTTTTTTAATTTTTAAAATTCAAACATTAAAAAAAAACCTAAAATTTAAGAAAAAAAAAAAATTTAAAAATAAAAACATTTAAAAGCTTAAAATTTAAAAATATATGAAGATTAAAAATAATAATAATAATAATTCAAACATTAAAAAAAAACATAAAATTTAAGGAAAAAAAAAATTAAAAAAAAATAAAAAAATTTAAGATTAAAATTTAAAAAATATAGAAATTAAAAAATAAAAAATAAAAACAAAATAAAAATATTAAATTAAAAAAAAAAAAAAAACAAGTTAAAAAAAAAGGAAATTATAAAAAATAAAATATAGAAATTAAATTTAAAAAAGAAAAAGAAAATACTTATTAAATTTTAAAACAAAAAATTAAATTTAAGGAAATATATTAACTTTTAATAAATTTAAAAATTAAAAAAAAAAAAACATTATTTAAATTAAAAGTAAAAAAATGAAAAATTAATTAAAAATAAAAAATAAAAATAAAATACAATGAAAATATTAAATTTAAAACAATATATATTAAAAAAACAAATAAACTATAAAAAATAAATTAAATTTAAATTATAAAAATAATAGAGATATTCCAATCTGAATAAAATATAGATTTTACATTTTATTAAATTAAAAAAAAAATTAAATTTAAAATAACAAATTAAAATTAAAAACAAAAATATTAAATTTTAATAAATAAACAAATAAACAAATAAATTTTGAAAAAAAAAATAAATTTTAAATATAAAAGAAAAAAAAAATCATTGTTAAAATAAAAACTTTAAAAATCAATTAAAAATGGAAAATTGAAAAAAATATAAAAATATATATATATATATATATATATATATATATATATATATATATATATATATATATATATATATAATAAAAAAAAAATTTAAAAACAAATTAATTTAAAAAAATTAAGTTTAATTAAAAAAAAATCTAATTTTAAATACACAATTTTAATTGAAATAAAAAAATAAATTTTTTTAATGTAATTAACAAAAAAAATTAATAAAAAAGTAAAACATTTAAAAAACAATATTAAATCCAAATAAATTTAAAAAAAAAATACAAAATTTATTAAATTTTATAAAATTATATTAAAAAACTAAACGTAAAACTTAATAATAAAGAAAAATTATGAAATTAAAAAAAAAAAAAAAGCAAAATTTAATAAAAATGATTAACAAAAAAAAAAAACAAATTTTAAAATTAACCAAAAAAAAAAATTAAAATTGAAAAAGAAAATTATATATATATATATTAAAACAAAAAAATAATAAAATTAAAAAAAAAAAAAAACAAAATTTAAATAAAAAACAAAACAAATTTTATTTTAAACAAAAAAATTGAATTAAAAAAAAAAAAAACTTAACTTTTTGAAATGAAAAAAAAAAAAAAAAGTCAATTAAAAAAAAAAGAAAATTAAAAAAAAAGGGACGGGGTGGTGGTGGTGGGGGCAGCGGGCAGCCGTGAGGCGCGGCGAAGACGCCTGCTATGCTTGGTCGGTCGGGGTAAGCGCATGGTGAGCCTGGGCTGCTCCTCACTCGCTTCCTCCTCGCGGAGGGCCAATCCTAACCGGCCCCGCCCCGGGCCGGGCCGGGTGGAGGTCACTTAATTACTGGCGCCGTCTGGTCGGCCCCCACTAAACAGCAGATATGCGTAATCCCATTGGCCGGGCGCTGTAATGGCCAAGGCTAATAGTATAATTTTCAAATATTTTTGTTTTATTTATTTATTTTTGTTTAAATTTTTTATTTTTACGAGCTATTTTTGTTTTTTTTTAATTTTTATTGGTTTTTTCTATTATTTTTATATATTTTTTTAATCTAAGTTTTGTGTTTTATTACCAACATGAAAATCACCACTCTAAAAAAAAAGGTTGATGCAGCATCAATACGTTTCGAAATTAGCATGAAAATCACCACTCTAAAAAAAAAAAAGGTTGATGCAGCATCAATACGTTTCGAAATTAGCATGAAAATCACCGCTCTAAAAAAAAAGGTTGATGCTGCATCAATACATTTCAAAATTAGCATGAAAATCACTAACATTTTAAAACAAATATTCATACTTCATAAATAAAAATATTAGAGTGTAAAAAATGTGCACAAAAAAAAAATGGTGATTCTGCATCACCACTTTTTAAAATCGGGTGCTTTTTATGCTACCAAAAAAAAGTAGGTAACATTGCGGTTACCTATTTCATCGGTAACATTGTTCCCTGCATCAGACTCCTGAGGGAAATTTTCTTCATGGACTCTTGTCCATGAGCTCTTTCACAAAACTGCCTATCTTCTGCAACATCACTTCAGTCATCCAAGTGGCATCTTCATCTGGCTGGTCCTTCCACTTGACCAAATACTGGAAATACTCTTGTCCTCTAGTCTTCTTGAACACTTTCTTGTCCAATATCTTCTCTGGCTGCAATGGTTGTGTTGGAGGTAACTTCTTTGCCCATTCAATCTGCTCTTTTTCTGCTGGTCCTTCATATGTACCATCATCTTCATACCTGTACAAGTCTGCAACATTAAATATGGGAGATATTCCAACATCAGGAGGTAATTCAATCTCATAAGCATTAGCAGAAAATTTTCTCAGTATCTGTCATGGTCCAATCTTTTTGAACTTCAATTTTTTATACTGCTTCTTTTGGAATCTTTCCTTCCTCAAGTGTGCCAAAACCAAATCTCCAACTTCAAAATTGATTTCTCTTCTGCTCAAATCTGCTCTTTCCTTGTATCTGATGTTGCTGCCTTGTAGCTGCTGTTTTACCTGCTCATGTATGGCTTGGATCTCTAAAGAAAATTCTTCTCCATCAGCACTCCTCAACTCTGCCTTTCCCAAATTTCTTAACTCATATATTCCTCTGGGGTGCATTCCATAAACAATATGGAATGGGCTCTGTCATGTGCTCCTGTTTGGTGAATCATTGTATGCATATTCTGCTTGTGGAAAAATATGGTCCCATTGTTTGGGATGCTCTTCTGCAAGACTTCTCAATATATTTCCTAGACTTCTATTTACTACCTCAGTTTTCCCATCAGTCTGAGGATGATAAGCTGAGCTAAAACTCAGTTTAGTACCAAGTTTCTTCCACAATGTCCTCCAAAAATGGCCAAAACATCTAGTATCTCTATCTGAAACAATACTCTTGGGAAGCCCATGTAGTCTAACAACTTCCTTGAAAAACAAGTTAGCAACATGAGTAGCATCACTGGTCTTATAACATGGAATAAAATGTGCCATCTTGGAAAATATGTCAACTACAACAAAGATTGCATCATTCCCTCTCTGAGTCTTGGGCAATCCTAGAACAAAATCCATACTCACCATATCCCAAGGCCTGTCTGGAATAGGCAAAGGAATGTACAATCTTGTGTTCCGGCTTCTCCCTTTGGCATATTGACAAACTTTGCAATTCTTCACAAACATCTCCAAATCTGTCTTCATCTTGGTCCAATAATAAAAATGGCTCAGCTGCTCATAAGTCTTATCAGTACCAAAGTGTCCAGCAAGTCCACCACTATGCTTCTCTTTGATTAAATTCTCCCTCATGGAACATTTTGGCACACACAATTGGTTTCTTCTGAACAACAAGTCCTAATGCAAGAAGTAATCCAACCACTGGCTTCTATCTGTCAAAACAGGGTTAAAACATGCTTCAAAAGCTTCTTTAAAATCTGAATTTGTCTTATAAAGCTCCTTAAGAAAATCAAATCCTACAACTTCAAACTGGTTTTCTTGGACAAGCATGTTTCTCCTACTCAAGGCATCAGCTACTTTATTTTCTTGGCCACTTATATGCTTCAAAACAAAAGTAAAACTCTAGAGATCTTCAACCCATTTGGCATGTTTATGCTTCAACTTAGGCTGCTGCGTAATATACTGTAAAGCATGGTTATCTGTATATAGCACAAACTCCTTATACATTAAATAATGCCTCCACTTCTTCAATGCCTGCACAATTGCATAAAATTATTTTTCATAAGAGGAATACTTTCTCCTTGTCTCATTCAGCTTCTCACTGAAGTATGCTACAGGCCTATCATCTTGACTCAACATAGCTCCGATAGCTTCTCCACTCGCATCACACTTCACTTGAAATGGTTTGTTAAAATCAGGCAAAACTAAAATAGGCTTTTCAGTTATCTTCTGCTTCAAAAGCTTAATTTTTTTTTTTTGCTTCAACAGTCCATTTGAATGGCTATTTGTCCTTCTTTATTGTTTCAAGGATGGGTGCATTAATCTTGCTGAAATTTTTTATGAATTTTCTGTAAAAACTGGCAAGTCCATGGAAACTTCTTACCTCAAAAGCACTTCTCGGTGAAGGCCACTCCACAATTGCCTTGACCTTTTCTGGATCCATCTTCAGTCCTTCAGTAGAAACAACAAAGCCCAGATATACCAACTCTTCCTTCGTGAATGAAAACTTTTTTAAATTTATCAGCAGCTTCTCTTGATATAACTTCTTCAAGACATAGTTAAGATGTCTTAAATGTTCTTCCTTTGTTTTCCTGAAAACTAGTATGTCATCCAGCTACACTATTACAAATTTACCAATAAATTCTTTTAACACTTCATTCATGAGCCTCATAAAAGTACTAGGTGCATTTGATAATCTGAAAGGCATTACCGACCACTCATACAATCCCTCATTTGTTTTAAAGGAAGTTTTCCATTCATCACCCTCCTTTATCCTAATCTAATGATATCCACTTTTCAAATCCAGTTTTGAAAAATATTTTTCACCACTCAAATAGTCCATTAAATCTTCAACTCTAGGCAAAGGGAATCTATACCTGATTGTGATCTTATTGATTGCTCTGGAATCAGTACACATTCTCCAGCCTCCAACCTTCTTTGGGCTCAACATTGCTGGTACTGCACATGGACTCAAGCTTTCCCTGATCAGACCTTTGTCAATCAGCTCCTGCACTTGCTTTTTGATTTCTTCATTTTTTGTGGGAGTCATTCTGTAGGTTGCTTTGTTTGGCAAATTTGATCCTGGAATAAAATCTATCTGATGGATGATTTTTCTCACAGGTGGCAATTCATCAGGCAAATCATCCACAACAATATCACAATAATTGTCCAGCATCTCTTGGATTTCAATTGGCAAATCAGAAATCTTTGTAGAAGTAAGCACTACTTTAGGTTTTCAGACTAAAGCAAAACTTACCTCTTCTTCTTCAATCTACTGTAGATACTCTTTCCCACTCAGCAACAAAGCCTTTGGCTCAGCCCTCCTGCTTGATGGTTCTCCTTCCTCCATAGGTATCAATGTGTGATGTACTCCATCCTTGAAGAACTTGTAAGTGTTCTTCTTACCATCATGTATTGCTGCTCTGTCATACTGCCAAGGCCTGCCCAACAACATGTGACACACATCCATAGGCATCACATCACACATAACTTTGTCCTTGTAGCTGCCCATCTGCAACTCTATCTCACATTGCTCCTTCACAATCAGTTGGTGTCCTTTATGCAGCCATGACACCTTGTAGGGTGTAGGATGTTCCCTTGTCTTCAATTTTAATTTCTCTATCACCTCTGTAGAGACCAGATTGTTTGTGCTGCCACTATCAATGACCAATTGACAGCATTTACCTTGGGCTTTGCACACACTCCTGAACAAAGTCTTCCTCTGTGCTGGTTTCGCAACTTCTTTTTCTTGCTTCAACAGGACCTTACTGACCACCAAAGATTCTCCCATCTCTGGCAGAATTGCCTCTTTAGTCTTAGACAACCTTGCTACCTCTTCTCCAGCCTGAGCAACAATAGCATTTCTCTGGCCTGTGCCCACATTCTCTGGGCATTCATAGTGTTTATGTCCCAACACGTGACATCTGTAACACCTCACTTCTTTTCCTTGGCCTCTGCCTCCTCTTCCTCTATAAGAACCCCTTCTGCCCCTTGCATCACTCTCTGTGGATGCATTTTGAGGTGAGCTGCTACTAGCTCCATCTCTAAGTGCTGTAGACCTTCCTCTACCACCCTGACTTCCCTTTCCTTGGAAAGTACCTCTTCCTTTGGCAGATTGCTTTCTCAGGAGTTTCTCTTCAGCTTTCAAGGCCATTTGATAAGCTTCTTCCACTGTCTTAGGAGACAGAATACCAATCTCATCTTGGATCTCCAACTTGAGACCATTCACATACCTGGCAACCTTCTCTGTTGTGTCTTGGAATTGTCCAGCTCTTATACTTACTCTATAAAACTCTTCTGTGTATTCTTTCACTGTCAACAATCTCTGTCTCAGGTTCTGCATTTGTCTAAACAATGTTAGCTGATAATCACTAGGAAAAAACTTACCTCTCAGTTTTGCCACCATCCTGGTCCAACTTTTGATTGGTTGTTTACCAGCTCTCTTTCTCTCTGCTTGCACTCCATCCCACCAAAGTGCAACATGTCTTTTCAGCTTTGTTACTGCAAACTTGACTTTTTTGTCTTCACCCATTTCTTCATAGTCAAAACATTTGTTCATCTCATTAATCCAGTCTATTAGCTCCTCTGGATTCAATCCTCCTACAAAGCTTGACACTTCAAGTCTAGGCTTGACTGCAGACCCCAGAATAGTTTTAAGGAGTCTCATCTCAGGAGGAATCTCAGCATTTTCTCCTGCCTCTTCTTCAGTTTCTGGTTCATTGACATCCTCAGGATCTCCTTGGTGTCCTAATTCCACTGCATCCAATCTGGCTTGGACCCTCTGCAAGATCTGCAATACTTCTGCATTGGCAACTGGCCTATCCCTTCTTCTACCAGCACCTCTGGCAACTCTGACAGCCATCCTAGAATTCTCTACAAAATTATCTCAAAAACAAATCTGATACCACAAATGACAGCAAAAATTGAATCCGGCACTAAGGAGAGCTAGTCTCACTGTTTGTATCTTTTCATTAACCGAGGGAGCCTTCACTGTTCTTTTTCTCCATGGTTACCTTCGTTGTGGGAGTCTTCTTTATACTTCAATTTTATTTCATTAATCGATTCGTGGAATTGATTAAATGAAATACCATAGTTTATTATTATATAACTCTCGAATAATATGACCTTGTTTCTTTTGTATAATGCTGAGACTATATCTCGCTTTAATATGGTCCTTGGCCTTTGTAACAAAGCACTTTGATTATATTTGAAACCCCGTCTTTGTATATTGTATCCAAAGGTTAATAATCCGACTTCGCCCCTTTTTTTTAATTAACTCTCAAAGGTTTAACACATGATATAATAAAACATATTCATACTCCCGACCTTATCACTTAACACTATAACAATGGTTCGATACCTTTAAACAAATACGCCAGCTCTTATAACATTCCAACCATGGCTTATAACATTAACACAACATTTTATAATGTGTTGCATTCATGGGCCCCACACATCGGAACTCGTAAAATGAGCGGTTTTCAACATAAATCAATGGACCATACATTAAGTTATCACCCGTGCAATTATTTGCGCGATTGCCGTTGGATCCATTGGGCTCCAGATCGAACGCTACCCGTCGACATCACATTTTTTCCACAGCCGAGAGTTAACACTTAAACTCACGCGATGAGGGTGGTATTCTCACGACAACGTGGCACCATTACATTGGATCGCGTTTTTTTTGGGATGTTTTGCCTCCGGCCAAAAGCGACGTGATGAGAGCGGTAATGGTTTTAGAATCCCACTCCCGAGACTGGAACAATACTTAACTCGGCTTCTACTATAGTTTAACACAATTATTGGGCTCTAACTTCTCGCGTTAGTTCTGTGATTAAGTTCCAACAACATCACTCCGTTAATAATAAAACAATGTTATTAACTCCGACGGACAGGGGTTAATGTCTCGACCAAGATTTACTATTCTCTGGGAAAACAGAGTATGATCATGGTTTCGCTCTTTGACAGAGTCCTATTCGGCCTTCTCCAAAACAAAATGAACACATACAATTCAACCATCGAACATAAACTCGAAGACAAGCAGAGAAGCTACGAGAATTTCACACGGTGCTTACTCACATTATACACAGAAATTGGAGGTTCATAAGCCTTCATAATTGAGCACTTTCACACAAAGACCGGGTATATCAACTACAACACACTGATAATCGATGAACATAGACCTTTATTCAACAAGAAGCAAATGCTTAACAATTCAATCTTTACTGCGAAATCCCCGCCTTCCAAAGTAGCAGGGGTTACAATTTATAATTCATTACGCATGTCTATTCGGTTCCTCCATGAGGACCGTTTTATTCCTAAGCAAAATAAGAGCCTAATTACATTCTATCAACAGAAATCAAACAGTTTGACACGAAGAAACTATTCAGCTTCTTAGTTATTAACTAATCTATTTACCCTAAATATAACAGACAACTAAGGTGTTGACACCTTGCTGTTACATCCTTTAAACATTTTGAACTCTTCTAACCACAGCATATAGACAATCCTCCTACATTGCTGGCTAGTATCTAATGCCCCTGCATCAAAACATCAAAATATCGACTTTTAATGTAAAATGCCCTTGGAACTTGGATTATCCATAATGAAACGTTCAGAGTTTCGATCCAACTGAAATATCAAGAAGTTCAGGTACTGAACAGCTTTTAGGGTTTGCAAACGAGCGGGGACTCCTTTATTGTCTCGAGGGCCGGTTTCCAATACCTGAAACTTGGTATCCTGTGCTCGCGCAACCCCAACACCAGCGGCTGGTTTTCGTCTTCATCTACTTCCAACTCTGCTACTCCCTTCTGTAATTGATCTGCTCTGCCCCCGCTACCTCCCTTTAAACGAAACTCCCTTAAATGGTTTGTGCCAATAGCCGGAAAGATCCTGGAGTTGCAGGAGAGCTTTTTATGGCCGGAATTGCATTGAAATGCTAACGAATTTAGCGAGACCATGTCGGAAGTCGATAGTGCGCGACGCAAATATTGTTGCATCGGGAGAAGAACATAAACGCCTCCCAACGCCAGATCTTCCTCTGCAGGGAGTGCTGCAATGCGACGCCCTGTTTCAAGATCGCTGAAATCGCATACGAATTGGTGGGGATTGTCCATCATCAACTCTCCCACCTTCATTTCCTCCCAAAATTCTTCAATGCCACCATCGTCCCATCGTATAACTTTCGTGGCCGCGGTGGTTCTGGCCGGTTTAGCACAGCACAGATAATTCCCCACTGATTCTTATTGCTTGTTTTCAAGCGGCTCTCTATGTAACTTTTATTTATAGTTTTCTATTAATCGATCGATCGATCGATATATCCCTCGCAGCGGGCGATTGACTGAAGGGAATATTATGTTAGTGCGATAGGATGATAACACAAAGCCTCTGAGCACTTGCGCGCTGAAACTTTGAGGAGATAGTTAATGGGTGGTCTGGTGTGAGAAGATGAGGCTACGATAAATGCATTTATAAAAGAGTGAGTCGAGATGGTTGCAGAAAAAATGCAGACGATAGACAATTGCCTTATTGACCGGAAATGTGGATGCATGTGGACGACTTCGGCGTGTTCGGAGGAGTGGGGTTAATCTATTACACATATTTGGCTGTCGTCGGTTCTTCTCTTCAGCCTTACTTCATGACGCAGACACCTCACCAAACTAAGTTTGATCCGACAAAATTTCATCGATGCACAGATGTCGGACATTTTCTTATATATATGTGGTTTAAAAATGCAGAAAACTGGGTGTAAGCGAGCGCGTTACAGAGAAAATTGGGTTGCTAATAATTCACGAAATGCGTAAATATGATGTGGGCAAGTTCGATGCTTAATATTCGCTTAAGTCACCAAGTTGGGTTTAAACAAATGTCATATATTTAGAGATTTTAATTGCATCGAGTGTAATCACGTGCATCGATATACCGAATTCAATGTAAATGTATACCTATTTTCATGTATATTAGAAGCATAGTTACCAATACACATGTTATAAAGATTAACCAATTTATTTATTTTTCAAAATTAAAAAAAAATTGAAGTGTTTTCTCATTGGGATACCCTGTTATTTATTTCTAACGTTAATCTTTTATCTTTATTTTAGATATCATGAAAAAACTATATCAAATTTGTTAGTATTGTAAATTTGAATTTGTTAGTATTGTAAATTTGAAAATGTGTAAGGCAAAAATAATAATATAAATAACAAAATCTTAAACATGAATAACAAAATCTCAAATCTAAGTTTAATGTAAAAAAATAAGATATTGGATATTAAAAATAAGATAAAGTGATATCAAAAAATTTGTATCACAATCTCTATCTTTTTCAAATCCAAATTTACTTAATAATATTTATAAAAATCTCAGAAAATAATCCCCTTTAATTGAATTCCAAACGAGAAAAACTATCCTCCATTCTGCTAATAAAATTTTAATTTTTGACAATTTTTTACATATAAAATTTACCTTTCTATATAACCTTTTCATACTAAACTTGTATTGCTATAGTTTATTGATAAAATAAGACTCGTAACGTCACTCTGAAACTGTTATTTCTATAATTTATTGATAAAATAAGACTCGTAACGTCACTCTGAAACTGTGAATGCCCTGGCGGCATGGCTATTTCTATGTATCTATTTTACCGTGGATGCTTGCTAATTGATGAAAAGAGATTAAAAAATGGCTATTTCCATGTATCTATTTGACCCTGGAAGCTTGCTAATTGATGAAAGGAGATTAAAAAATGTTTCGATGACACTCCTTGCTTATAATCGCGACAGACAGAACCATGGGCGCGGTTAACAGACAGAACCATGGGCGCGGTTAACTTGAATTGAATCAACAAATAAAAATACACTTAAATATACTGAATCTTGAATTTTTTTATTTTTTTTTCTCTAATAGGATTGATTTTTGTTCAAAGTTTGGTAAAAGTTAATACTTATTATTTCCATCTATGTGAAAAATTGAATTTAAACTAATAATTTCACATTAAGAAGTGTTTTAATGACATATCTCATAATTATTGATTAAATAGCTTTTCAGGTGAGAACCTGGAGAGTGTATACACATACACATACTATGATCATTGAATCAGATGAGCCTAAATTATATAAGCTTTCACACTAACGGGATGGTTTCAACCACTCCCTCGATATCAGAATATGAGATCTATGATTAGAATCTCAATCCCATCTTTATCATAACAACAACTTAACTATGGATTTCTCCATTAATTCCAACACTCCCCCTTAATGGAGAAAGGGTACTAAACAATAACATACGTCTGCTGGTCTAGTCTTAGCTAGGCTTACAATAAAAAAACATAGAAAACTTGACAGGATTTCATTTTGATCTTTATGCTTTTGAGTCCATATTTGTTCATTCTATGTCAAGGCTTCATCTTCACTTTCCTCACCGTGAGGTAGTGATGTATTTTCACCTCATTTCTTCCCCAGTGATGGAAAGCTTAAATGCTTATCCTCGCCCTTTTGAAAGTTATGATAGGCTTAATAGGAAACTGTTTTCTCTCACCATTTCTGGTGTCACGCATGTAAATTTCAGCAATGTTGTCATTTGCACACACATAAATATTCATGAGATTATCACATTTTAAATTCTCTCCAGTGCTGTCTTCTTCTGCCACGTCTTTTCCATCATCTTCATGTGGCTCGTCCAATTGATCTTCAACACTTTGTTCATCTTTACATCCTTCCTGAAGATCAACTTGTGACTCTGCAATATCAGGATCTTGCACAATAGATTATGCCTCTTGTTTCTCGTGGTCATCAATAGAACCACATTGTTTTTCTGAAAAAATGCTACCCATGCTACCCAGGATAATGCCTACAAATGCCCACATGAATATATCGTCATCATCGTCATCAAAAATATCTAAAAATATATACATGTTGTTAAAAGGTCCAGCTTATCTGGTTTTGTCTTGCTTCCAGATTTTGACTCCACTCGGTCCTCTTACGAGCTCCAACAACCTCGTTACCACGCAGGCGGAAATCCTCCCTTTAGTAGCTCTTCAATAGTAGAACCCTGTAGACTGTGGCTTCTATGCCACGCAAGGCTTAGTGCCCTCAGCTCTTGCGATGAGCAATAAATGACCTCTCAACAAATTGACAACGCTATCAATGTCTAATTCTCCACAGGCGCTCGTTTAAGTGTGCAGGCAACAAGCAGCGAATCCAAGACTGTGTCCCCTGGAGGACGATCATGCAATTCCTGTTGTTCTTGACAGAATAACAGAAATGACTACGATCCAGTCATTGCCCACCTCTCATAGATGCGGGAAAGTCAACGTTAGTTGCACTATCACACAGGCCTCTCGGCCTCAACGTTTAGCCTCACCGGTTGCTCGGTAGTTGTAACCTGCGTGAACAACACCAAAACTGATTTATGCCCTCTGACGGGAAGTTTTCAATCCACAATTACTAAATTGAAAAAAAATCAAAGAGAATGTAGTGCAGCCACCATTTGAGAATCCCGATGGTCTCCTGTTACATCACATTTCCAATCGCAAAGACTTGTTCACCTTTATACTGCCGAAATTTGGGAGGATTTCGGAAAATTGCAGGGCATACCTGACATATATTCACTGTGTATAGTGCATCATTACTCGCTTGTTCAATAGTCCTTCACCATGTCTCACGCAGTCTCGCACTCGGTCACTGCTGCCAAGAAAGGTAACACTCCCATGTAGCTCAGCATAGCTCGACTCCACTATGGCTACTTCACAGCTCCTCCAGAGCTCATGTACATAGGAATCGACAGGTCTCGGCTTGCAATCGCATAGCCAAAGCAACACGCCACGCAATTCGCCTTCACGGCCTCCACTCGGGCTCTTGGCATGCCTCACGCAGCACGGCAACAGGAATGTGGCTTCAACACAGGATTAGCCTCAACCACCACGGAGATAGACGCACAGGCCTCCGATCTTGAGCTCCGATACCATGATAAAACTAACTATTGATCAAATAGCTCTCCAGGTGAGAACATGGAGAGTGTATACACACATGCACACACTCTGATCATTGAATCAGATGAGCCTAAATTATATAGGCTTTCACACTAATGGGATGGTTTCAACCACTCCCTCGATATCAAGATATGAGATCTATGATTAGAATCTCAATCTTATATTTATCATAACAACAACCTAACTATGGATTTCTCCATTAATTCCAACAATAACCACCTATCCAAGATTCATGGACTCAATACTATTGAAATTGATAATTATTATTAAAAAAATTATAAATACTTTTACTTTTATATCATTTTATATATTATTATAAATTTATTTGTATATAAAAATATTTTTTCATATATATTTAAAAATATAAATTAAAATTTTGAAATAAAATAAATATAAATCCATTAAATTTTAATTAATTTAATTTTAAACTAAATAAATTATATAATTAAGTAATACATAATATTTTATCCAAATATAATTTTATGCTTTTAAGATAAAGATGATGAGAGACAAATAAACATTATTTGGTAAGATTTGTGAATATTAAATGCTTAATTTAAAAATATCCATTTAGACAAATCATATATAAAAAAGTATGTACGTGGAATATGTTTAGTTATATTCTTTCTTTCCATTGGTATTTAAAAATTATAATTTTCAATGTTATTTTGTGGTATTAAAAAATATTAAATTTTGTATTTATTTTTAATTTTGATATATATTATATAATTTTTATGTAAAAATTATCAATATTAAATGAATTTATCAAATTTTAATTATTTATGTAAAATTTTAATAGTTTTATTTTTCTAATTTTATATATTTTAATTTAATAATTATTTAATATATATTAAATATGAAATAATGTTTATAGTAAAAAATAAAGATCTTTTATTCCAATTTAAAATGAAATTGAATTTTGCAAGACTATATTATAAATATAAAATATATAATGAAACATTACAATATCAAAAATAAAATTACATATTTTATTTACATGTCACTACTTGTATTGCAAAAATCATTTTCAATCGTTTTCTTCAAACTTTTCATGCTTTTTTTACACTTTATGTAACTTTCTGAAAAAATCCATATTATTCATTTTTAACTTCCAAAATGGGAGATTATGAAATGAAGATGTGACAAATTCCTTTTTAGAATCAAAAGTGTGCTATCCATAAAATTGTGTCATTTTCTTATAAAATTCAACATGTATAATTTTGGACATTGATATCCTCAAGACAAGAGAGATTTCCTATGCATTACTTTACACAAGTAGGTTTAGCTTTCACAAAAACTTGTGTTTTCTTTGCTTCAACCCTTTCCTCTTAATTTATTTAAATAAATAGTTAATTTTTCTATTAATATATAATCTAACATTTAAATGTTATATTCTTATAATGCAAGACTGAGGTCCATCTCAAAAATTTTCAATCCAAAATTATTTTGTTTGTAAGATCTTTACTAAGGTCAATTTGAACATAAATTCTAATATATATCCATAGTCCTATTATAGCTCTCTCATTTTTTTTTAAATGTGACTACCCAAAGTATTTCCAATATCACCTATAATTGTGATATGCCATAAATGTAAGGCTAAATTGGGAGGATGAATCCAAACTCTTGTCCAATTTTTGAACATAGAGATTGGGTCAAGTTCCAAAAACCATGAAGTTATAAATAGTCTTATGCATTCAAAAAACTAGGGACATTCTTCTAATACTTTCTTATAATCAACATGTAAAAAACAAATGAACTATAAAAGAAATATGAGAATAGAGTGGTACTTCACAATTCTTTCATACCTAGTGAATTCATAGGTACAAATATGATGGATGTCGATTCCCATAAAATATTTATTACCCATTAAATATGTAAATAATAGAATCTTGAGTTGAAGGGATCCTAGGGATCGCCACTTCTCTCCATAATTGCAAGACCTAATAAATAGTTGAATCTAGACTCAGTTATAGAATTTTAAGCCTAGCCTACAGGCCACTTCCCAACACTTTATCAAGAAGGTTCTTGAGTCTTCTCATATCGTTTCTAAGATTTGTTCTTGTTCAATATTTCCAATCACTTGTTAATAATTTAGATAACACTTTATAAACATAGTCCTTGTGGTTCATGAATGCATATCTATTCATTGTTTCATTAGTTTCATCAAGAAGGATTACTTCCCTCTCATTCCAGCTATAACAAACACATATTAACTCATGCATTCATATAAAATATTCAATAGCTTGTCAAACCATGAGCAAGATGAATAACAAGAGCACATCATATCATAAGAAATATATCATGGATGTAACCAAAATTTAACCAGAATGAATCCATGGCAAACCAGTTACCTACGAGGTAACCAACATGCACATTGTTACTTACAAATCCACAACTATTTTTTGCCCTTCCTTGTTGCTATCCAAACCTTCCTATTAGTTGCCACATGAAATAATCTTGCGCGCCTTGCTTTCCTAGCTTGTGTCCAAGTGCTCTTATTTTCTCCCTTGCTATTGTGTTCTCTCTCTCTTTTTCCAAAGTGAATCCTAGAATGTTCTCTCTCCAATTTCTTTTATTTTTATTCATTTTACCTTGCATGCATAATCTATTACTATTTTCTCATGTTCTTTTCTCTTTATCTTCCCCACTTGATGAAGTGGAATTTATTCATTTTCCTTTATTTCATTTGAATTTTCTTGATGTACTTGCTATCCTAGGTAATAAAAAATTTTCCATTTATTTCCTTTTGCCTCTTTCCAATGCCAATGCCAATTTCTATAGCCAATAATAAATAATTAACCACAAGCAGGTCCCATGTAGTGTTTTTCCCCTCATTCAACCTAGAATATGTGTCCCATGACCTTGGTTTTATTTTTTCCTTTATAATGTCCATACATTATTTATTTACATGGAAATTCAACTTGGGGTTGTTACAGTCATGGTGATCAACTTTGAATTTTAGCATTAATTGTGCTTTGTTCAATCTCAACTGCAAAATTCCCTTGAAGGAAGAAATCCCAATTCCTTGCGTAATCCAGAAACTACATATTTGGATGGTTTTATTATGCTCATAAACTAGAGATATGGAGATAAGAATGATCTATATATCCATTTCAATTAAGATATTGTTCTATTCATATACCTCACTTAATGGGGATATCTTTTTGGTAATGATATCTCGTCCAACATGACTAGTTTTCTGATCTGGAGATATGGTATCTGAATCTATGTTATAATTATTGATTGGGTTCAAACCAAATATATTATAGTATGAACTGATGGAAATCCATGAGTGTTGTGAAACCAACTCCAAAAAG